>JAVGWX010000016.1:51587132-52187132 GCA_036924085.1 Ariolimax columbianus
GCCAACCGTCTTCGTCCAGTGAAATTGGGGAACACGAAGACAGTAGATATGGGGTGGCATAAAGCATTGCATGGACAAACAGAGGGCATTGCAGGCCAGGTCAGGTCATCCCGTAACCGATGAGGTCGTTGGGGCACACATGAAACACCCCCACACACCAACTCCATTCTACTCTTTAACTGCCGCTGTCTGTGCCGTCTCTGGTGAGAGATTAGTATATTCTTTTATGTTGTCCTCCCCTGTCAGTGTGAGACGGCCTCTTCATCGTCTGCTTTGCGCCTTTCATTGCAGGATTGTATTTGCAAAACCATTTGATCCCGATATATGACCGTACCAAGCGAGTTTCCTTCTTTTGACAGTTGTCTAGAGGGCTTCAAAAGGCCCTATTGCTATTGTCATTCTTTTTCGTATTTCCTCATTTGTAACTCGATCTTTCCACGTGACGTTTAGATGTCTTCCGAAGCATCTCATCTCCAATGCCTGTATCCTCCGCGGCAGATCAGCAGTAGCTGTCCATGTCTCACACGCATAGAAGAATATTGACAGGATCAATGTGCGCATCAATCTGATTTTCGTGTTCATGGCTAACCGTTTATCTTGCTAGATTTTAAGTCGTATAAACACAGCTTTGTCTGTGCTGTTCTGGCCAACATCTCACATTTTAATCCTTCATCACTGACAATCGCTGACCAGATGTTTCTTCTTCTTCTTCTTCTTCTTCTTCTTCGTACGCAATCAGACAGTAACCATTATTTTTTCGAAAAAAGCAGCCGTCATCCTGAGGCTGTCGACACTGCCATAGAGCTTGTCTAGTGTTGCCACTGGTGATGGCCACATCTGCTCTCTCTGATCCTCGTATGTCGGGCAGTTTTGCAGCAAATGCTCAGCGGTCATTTTCCCAGTACCACCCGGGCATTCGTCGGTGCCACTTATCTTCAATTTGTTGAATAGGTTGTACCTGAGTCTATTGTGGCCAGTGCGAAGTCTAAAGACCACGACCTGCTCTTTTCTGTTCAACTGGTAATAGGCATCGTTTCTGGTGTAACCAGTATGTTACGTTTCCCACTTGGTCATGTATCTAGCTCTAATATGCCGTTTTGACTCTTCGTATGTCATACTAGTATCGGGTTGTGGTAGTTTTGCACCTTCTTTTGCCAGTCTGTCTGCCTCCTCGTTGCCTTGGATGTTGCAGTGAGATGGGACCCACTGCACCACTACTCTTTTTGGTGCGGCCTGCTCGCAAAGTTGACAGAGTACTGCTCTTAAATCTTTAAGTTCAGTATTTTTCTGGCTTTTCAGTGCTGTGACTACGGCCAAGGCATCTGTAAGCAGGACTATATGGTTTTGATTCCTTTTACCTGTCACCATTTCTTCCCCTGCCGCCCTCAGTGCCTCTGCCTCGGCTCTGAAATTGCTTGTGTATTTTCCAGTAGCGAATGGCAGTGTTGTTATTCTGCCATTTGGTAGGCTCAGGAATGCTCCTGCCCCTCCGTTCTGTGCTCTATTTGTTACAGAACCGTCGGTGTATGCATGGGTCCAGTTCATGCTCGGATAGTTTTCCGTAATGTAACTCAGGGTAGAATCTCTTCTTTCTTTTTCAGATTGGCAGTTTTTGTTTCTAATACCTGGTATATTTTCTACCACCTCTGGAAATATTTGCTGCCTCCAGGTAGGTTTTCGTACAGTAGAGATGGGCTTTGGTGTTGTTAGTGCGTTTATGGGATCTTCGTGCATCTTTGCTTTGGCTATTTCTGCAAAGTTTCTCCGCTTTAGTTTCCCATTTCCCAAATTGTTTAGTCTCTGGTGCATTGGGTGGTCAGTCAGTCTTCTGAGTTTCTCTGATTGCAGCTGGGCTCTGCAGTCTCTTCTGTCGGCCATGGATTGCAGTTTTGTAATCTTTTCAAGTTCTACAATTGGCGTTGAGTTCATGCCTCCTGTTATAACTCTCATGGCTCGGTTTTGAAGTTTGCTAACTTTATCGATGTTCGCCTTTGCTGCTGTTGTCCATGCCGCAATGCCGTACTCGAGAACTGGTCTCACTCTTCCAGTGTACAGTTTCTTTAGTATACTTTCGTCTGCTCCCCAGCTTGTGCCAGCAAGTTTCCTCATGATTGCTATTCTTTCTCTGGCTCTCATTCGGTTTCTCTCGATCTGACTTTTCCATGTCAAGCGCCGATCAAATGTGACTCCCAGATAGTTTGGGTTGTCGTTTGGCTGTAGGTATTTGCCGTTTAGACTTAATTTGGTGTTTTGGGGTTTGATTGAGAGCGAGAATATTGTACATGTGGTTTTCTGCTCGTTTATTTTGACCAGCCATGAGTTCGCCCACTCTTCCAGCGATGTTAGGGCCTGCTGCATCCGATTTCTTGCTATGGTGAGATTCTTTTCAGAGGTCCACATAGCCAGATCGTCTGCAAACATTGAGCTATGAACTCTTCTTGGTATGCTCTCTGTAATGTCATTAATATACACCAGGAAGAGTGTGGGTGACAGTACTCCATCTTGGGGTACTCCCTGCTCAAGTGTCACCTTTTTGCTCATCTGCCCTTGTACTTGGACTCTGGCCGTTCTCTTTTTGAGGTAGTGGTTGATCCACTTGTACATTTTCCCAGAAACTTCACTTCTTCTTAGCTTGACTCTAAGTCCATCTTTCCATACTTTGTCAAATGCCTTTTCCAGGTCCACCCAAACCGCTACTGTATGCTTTTGCTCCTGGTAGGCATCTTCTATTTCCTGGTCTATGAGGATGACCTGGTCCTCAGTGGATCTGTGCTGTCTAAAGCCTGTTTGCTGTGGAATTAGTATCCGTTTTTCTTCCAGATGCCACATCAGTCTGGTGTTTATCATACGTTCCAACAGTTTGCCGACACAGCTCATTAGGCTGAAAGGCCTGTATGCATTTGGATCGGTTTTGTCTTTTCCTTTCCTTGGTACTGGTACAAGTACTGCGTCTTTCCATGCCTGGGGTACAATACCCCTTTTCCAGCTTTGGTTCAGGACTGATAGCAGTTTCCTCCTTGCTGTTTGGCCCAGCCCCATCAGCATTTCGTTTGTTATCCCGGCTTTTCCGGGAGATTTCCTTTTCTGTAATGTTCTCATGGCCTCTTCCATTTCGCTCATTGTTAGTTTTGCCATCATATGCTCTTCTGGTGCCATATTGATGTTGTCGTGCCGCTTTTGCTCTTCATTAATGTCCGTATGTTTATCTGCAGGGACATCTATGTGGTTTGCTTTGGCATAGTGTTCGACAAAAGCGTTTGCGGTTTTTTTTCCAGTGAGCAGGTTTTCACCCTGCTTGATGGTAATTTGTTGGTTTTACGGAGTTTCGTCATTCATGGCTTTGACTAACTTCCAGAGTTTGTTCCCTTCTTTGTCTAAGTTGAGACTTTCTGTTTTGTTTTTCCAGCTTTCTCTTGCTGTTTGGTTTAGAGTGTATTTGTATTGGGCCGTGGCGGCTTTGAGGGCGATATTTGCCTCTATTGATTGTTCTCGCTCTGCCATGTTCCTAGCATTTGTGACTGCGTCTTCCACTTTCTGCAACTCATCATTCCAATAGGGCTTATAATTTTTCCTAGCCCCTCTTGGGATGGTTTCAGTGGCAGCTTGCATTATTTGCTTTGCTTAGGCTTTCCACCATGGGCTTCATTTTGTTGTTCCGTGTGTTGATGGTTTCACACAGCCCATCTGTCAGGATTGCAAATCTGTTCCAGTCGGCTCGTTTGTAATTCCAACGTCGGAGCGGTTTTGTTTCTTGTGGGCCTACTTCCATATCGATTTCTAGCCTAATTGGCCTGTGGTCGCTACCTGCCAATTGGTTTAGCACCTGGTGGTCTATTTTATGGTGAATGGCCATTGTGGAGCAGGCCAAATCTGGAGTCGAGGTGGTATGCCATGTTCTAGAATAGAAGCTAGGGCTATCCTCCGGTCTATTGATTAGATGGAGATCTGTGTCTATCTCCCAATCTACCACTTCGTCACCTCTGCTGTCTGTGTCCGAGGACCAGATATTTAAAATGGTCGACCACTTCGAGTTTCTGGCCATTAGCTGTTATCCTACTGTTAAAGCCCTAGGCGTTGTTGGTCATGCATTTTGTCCTTCCAGCGTTAATTTCCATACCTTAGTCAAGAGCCGTTTAATTGAGCCTTCTACTCATTCGACGAGTTCTGCTTCTAAGCCCGCCAAGCCGGGCATGTCATCTACGAAACAAAGGTTCGTAAGTGTTCGGTCCCCTATCTTTTCAGTACCAACGTGGTCTTCAAATGCGTTACTCCTAATCACCTGAAGAAATATATTCAGAATTGTTTTGGGGGAGTGTGTACAACCATGTCTCACTCCGACTGATGGGCGAAACCAGTCCTCGCTCGCCCCTATTAACCTGAACTGTGTTGGACACCTTGTCATACAGGTGTTCAAGGACTTGTATAATATTTCCATTGATTGTATACCTACTCATAGTTGCCCGCTTTGTACAATACCCTATCAAACGCTTTCTTGAGATAAAAAAGCACATGGTACAATGTTAGCTGATGTTCCAGAAATTTCTTGTTTCGCAGTCTTACATTAAATGTCAATTCGGCAGTATTTATTCCCTTTCTAAACCCTGCCTGCTCCTCAGTTCTCTACTTTAGGTTTCAATCTCTCAAGGATGACCTTGCTATGGTGGCTGATAAGGCTTATTTTCTGTAATTTTGGCACAGCCTTAGGTTTGCAGACTTATGTAACGGTATAACCATTGATTTTTCCGATCTCCGACCAATTTCCGTCTTGAATATTTTGTTGCAGATGTGTGTCAGGCCTTCCACAACTACCTCCCCACCTGCCTGTAGAGCTATGTTGGTATATTGTCCACATCGCCCGCCTTCCATCTTCTCAATGTCTGTACCACTACAGCAACCTCCTCCTTCGTTATCAGTAGGTTATCCTCTATCGTTCTTGGTGTTGGAGGGATCTGTAGTGCGATATACAGTGCGGATGATTGAGGAAGTAACTTTCCGTTAACGCCAATAATGCAATATGACACTTAATGCTGACATTCTGAAAGCTTTCATCACGTTTAAAAAAAATGTAAAAACAAAAACCACAGGGGCAGCCATTATGAACAGATAACTTGCATTTTTATCTGATTTCATTCTACTTCAACATTTGTTATCTCCCCAGAGACATTGCTATTTCTCATCACGGCAAAAATTGCGAACGTTCTAAGGGACATAATCAATAGTTTTTTAAACTCTAATATTTTTAACATATGTTGTTTCCCCTTTAACAATAATGGACGTCTTGAAACCAAAAACAAAAATAAAAAACAAACTATTTTCCTGTCGCCATTCTGTTATTCATGAAAGTGATTACTCCAGGGGAGATTAATGCGATATCCGTTCTGTCGATACATAATCTTGCATTAAGCCGGAATTTTCTCCAAATACGGGTAAGCAAACTCACATATGAACATGTGGAGACCTGAACAGTGCATCATTGCACGTCCAGATCAAGTGGTTTGAGGCTGGGATCTGTGTAAACACCATTGCCGGATTGAGAGCATGACACAAGAGATTAGTAACAGTGCCAGGAAATTCCCATAAGGTAAATGATTCTATGTTCCCTGCCGCACTGAGTGCATGTTAGCGGTGACCAAATCTATCTGTAGTAGAAGACTATCTATGCGTGAGAGACTAGAGAGTAGGAATGTCCGAATGAGACCATGTCGTAAGAAGTGTCCAGCAGTTCAGTAGAAAAGTCCATATTCATGGTTCTCGCACAAACAAATTAACTCAATTGCAATTTGGAGAATTCTTTAGGATTAGAATGAACACTCGAGAAACAATGACCCCATTCCTCTATTAATCAATCAAATCAATTTAAGCTCCAGTGGAATACATGTCCTCAACACGTGCCCGCCGAGTCGTTCTGTCCCGTGCGAACTGGTACATCTCCGTTTTATCTTTCCTATATTTGTCCACTCTCTCATTGAAAAGTTGCTGAAGACCGTGATACCGAGTCAGATGGCTCTAACTCGAGGCGACAGCGCGGGCTAGTGGTTAAGTGACGCGGCTCACAACTCGAAGGTGATGGGTTCGCTCACCATCACAGACCCGGCCGTTATCCCAGGGAATCAAATTCTTAGAAAAATACAGGAGGAAGCAGACCCTTACATAAAAGGCATGCCGAAATCGGAATCACTAGGCCGGCAGGCGCAACATAAAAACATAGTGCAACGCACACCGCCTCGCGTAACAAATTAATACGGCGAACGCAATTTTAAAAAAAATTGCGCTCCAGAAACTAAAGTATAACTCATCTCTCGCTCTCTGCGGATGAGTACACCTTCATATTATCATCTAGTTTTCTAAATCTTTATCTCGACCTTCGAACCTACTGTTGCTGTTGTTGTTGTTGTTGTTGATCTCGTTCTTTCCATCCTTATAGTTGATCTGATTAACACAAACCAGGGAAATAAATGGGATATAAACGGGATATGCATATTAATGATAACATTCATTATACAGAACGAAGCAACGAACAATATTCAGACAACAAATCGGATTACAAGGGATTCTGACATTATCTTTTCAACAAATCTTAAGAAGGACAAACAGACATGTCTCCTTGATAGACAGATAAACAGAAAGACAGACAGACAAACAAACAGACAGACAGACAGTGAAACATGCTGGCCGGCTCTGTCGACTCAATGAGACGAGCAGAGTTGCAAAATGCACCTGATCCAACATGCTGAGAATAAACTCTGCTTCTTTCTCCTACTTCTTCCTTTTAACTCTTACCCCGTCTTTCGTACCGTTTCCTTCTACTTCTTTGTACTTCTGCTTTTTCTCTCTTCTTTTTCTTTTTAATTTTATCTTCTTCTTTTTGTCTTTTTCCTTATTTTCTTCTTTTTCTTCTTTTGTTTTTATTTCTTTTTTTTACCTTTTTACCTTTTTTCTACTTTCTTCGGTTTCTTCTTCTTCTTCTTCGTCTTTTACTGAGTTCGTCCTGAAAAGAGGTTTGTTATGTGTGTTGTAGTCTCGACTGACACTGCAATATCTGCGCATTTCTACTCGACATATACCAGAACATCCTAGTAGTGGCGTCGCGTGTGATATGCATACCAAATATGTGCTTTGCTATCAGTACAGTCCTTCTCAGAGTTAAGTTTTTCTTAACTCGACACAACAGGTTAGGTCTATGGGACGACTCTGCTGATTACTCTCACACGCGGAAGAGATGACAAATCAGGGTCAAGTGAAACACTGATAGATGGAAAGAAACGTAATCAGGGTCAGGTGAAACATTGATCAAGAGATATGAACGTAGTTTCGGTCAAGTGAAACACAATGATCAAAGAAGCGAAGAGTAAGTTATCTAGGTCAGGTGAAACAATGATCAAGAGATATGAACGTAGTTTCGGTCAAGTGAAACACAATGATCAAAGAAGCGAAGAGTAAGTTATCTAGGTCAGGTGAAACATATTGATCATTGGACGGACAAGTTATCAGGGTCAGGTGAAACATATTAATCATTGGACGGAAAAGTTATCACTGTCAGGTGAAACGTATGACTTTGGAAATCACAACATTCCTGCATCATATATAATCATACTGTATCATGCGCGATATGTTCTTTACTCTTAGAAAAACGTTTCCTAGTACCTAGTTGTAGAAGTACTTTGTTAATATCCTGGTAGGAAGGAAAGAGCTCGTATCTTGTATACGCAGTGGAGTCATATGCAATGAACAGATGTGACATTTTGAAATTGGGCAACGACCTCCTTTTGAATGAAGCACTCCAGTCGATGAACAAGCAATGCACAAATTGCATGGTTTTGAAATTATACAAGAGTCCATCAAAAATAGGGTGGGGTCTTTTGGGAGCTGAGAGGACGGTATAGGAGTGGGTAGAACCAGTGAGCTAAAGGAACTATCAATATCTACACTTATTGCAATTTGCTGAAAGAGAATGAGCACCTATAAGTCTTCCAGGGGTGCGATGACGCCGATTCTTAACCGAAAAAACCACGTTGTAAAATGTTAACGTAAGTATTAAGCTATAAAATATTAACGTAAATACAACGTTGCAAATTATTCCCGTAACTAACAGGTTTTAATATATTCCCGTAAATACTACGTTTAAAATATTCCCTTAAATACCAGGTTGTAAAAAATATACGTAAATATCAGTAAATTCCTTTGTATGAACTTGACTTCGAGCTTGACCTGTTCAACGCTGGCGGCAGCTCTTTTCAGGGGTACTGGGTGATGCCAGGACGGTCTAGGCTGTATAAGACATCTCTTGATCTCCGATTAATTGTCCAGCGGTCCAATATCCCAAACTCCTGACACAGACAGATTATGTTATCGTACACCCTTGTCACATCTCTTATCCAAGTTATTCGTCACAATGGTAATGTGCATTCAGTTATAAAAACGTAAGTGAAAGTCTTAGAGTACTATTCTCACACATACACGCACAAATACACGTGTACACAGGTTCTAACAGAGGTTCAGGCTTACATGTGTACGTGTACACAGATATACTCAGTACATACGAATGTTGAATTCATGATTCACCACAATATTATATCAAAGGCCCGACAATGAATCCTCTGGTTCGTTTGTTCTTTCCCGTTTTAAGGAAGCCTGAATCCAATCAATTATAGTGGATGCTTCGAAGTAACGGATATTACATGATGAGGTTGCCAGACCCATACACAACCTTCTTTAATCGCCTTCTACAACATACCAGGAAGGTGACAGTGGTTTTGTTCTGTTTATCTTGAATTCGACTAGCGTGAGTTCAATATGCCTCCCACCTAACTATATATTACAATCCACCCCCTTCTCGTTACGAAAAGGGAAAAAAAGGAACATACGTTTTATACTTGTAAATGTTTATAAGTGCAGGTACATGTTACCAGGCAGCGGACACTGCTGTCGGGGATGGAGTGAGTGTTAGAGACTTGACTGTACTAGGTCTCAGTGGTTTAATGTGTTTGATGAGTTCCCTGATTTCCACTGTCTCACCTTTCCTACAATATGCCATAACCGCATTTGCAACTTGGTCAAGTGGAGCGGATTGATATTTGAAACCTGGCATCTATACCGTTATAAGTACTCGAACATATAGTCCCATATCAAGACGTTGCGGTAAAGGAGGAGGTGTTAGAGGTGTCATGGTAATAGGCCGGGTTTTCTTGTTTAGCTGCTTAGTTCTTAGTGTACCTATACTTCTACAGGGGAAGAAGTATTTCTGTGTGTATTTATGGGTGTGTTTATTTGAGTTAGTATTTATAAATGTGTGTTTATTGTGGGTGTGTGTTTAAGTGAGTGTTTATATGTGTACGTATGTGATGGAAGAAACGTCAAGGGTAAGAGTAATGTAGTGTGAATGTGGGGGTGGGGGTCAGTTTGTGTTTACATGAGATGTGAGAGTAATTGAACGAATTTGGGATGGGAATGTAAGAGAAAGTGACTGGTTTGGGATGCGAATGTAGGAGAGAGTGACAGAGTTTAGGATGAGAATGTAGGGGAGTATGACAGTTTTGGGATAGGAATGTAGGAGAGAGTGACAGAGTTTAGGATGAGAATGTAGGGGAGTATGCCAGTTTTGGGATAGGAATGTAGGAGAGAGTGACAGAGTTTAGGATGAGAATGTAGGAGAGAGTGACAGTTTTGGGATGAGAATGTAGGAGAGAGTGACAGAATTTAGGATGAGAATGTAGGAGAGAGTGACAGAGTTTAGGATGAGAATGTAGGAGAGAATGACAGTTTTGGGATGAGAATGTAGGAGAGAGTGACAGAGTTTAGGATGAGAATGTAGGGGAGTATGACAGTTTTGGGATAGGAATGTAGGAGAGAGTGACAGAGTTTAGGATGAGAATGTAGGAGAGAGTGACAGTTTTGGGATGAGAATGTAGGAGAGAGTGACAGAATTTAGGATGAGAATGTAGGAGAGAGTGACAGAGTTTAGGATGAGAATGTAGGAGAGAGTGACAGAATTTAGGATGAGAATGTAGGAGAGAGTGACAGAGTTTAGGATGAGAATGTAGGAGAGAGTGACAGAGTTTAGGATGAGAATGTAGGGGAGTATGAAAGTTTTGGGATGAGAATGTAGGAGAGAGTGACGGTTAGTGTTCATATAATGCAGACACATGCACACATATTTTGATTGAGAGAGCGGAATCATTGAAAATAGGGAGTAACAGAACGAGTGGTGCAGGACGTACCACTCATAAATCCCATACGTCCTCCCTGGATACTCAGACATAATGTGTTATTCAAATTGTTCCCATCGGTCTGTGTAGGTTTCTAGCAGAAACCAGCCTCATGGACTGTGATTCTGGGTCTAGACATGGTCCTTAGAGACCTTGATTCGTTGAGGCCACGAAAAAGGGCTGTTTAATTTGTATATTTACGTCAAGACCATAATGTGATGACAGTTATTTTGTTGACGAGGAAGAGAGAGGGAAATGACATGAGGATGAAGAGAGATAAAGTGGTGGTGGTGATGAAGAAGTGAGATGGAGATGACATGAGGGTGATGGGAGATAAGGTGACGGTGGTGAGGAAGAGAGAGGGATGAAATACGGATGAACGGAGATAATGAGCCGGTGGTGATGAGGAAGAGAGAGAGGAAGATAAGGCCTAAAAGGTGGGGAGGCGGGAAACGTGAGATGCAGCTGTTGATATACGGTACGTATGGTGTAAGGACATGTAGGGGTATTTTGTTTGTTTCTTTTGTTTTAGGGATTTTAGTCAGCAGCTAGATCATGCTATGAACACTTGCATTGGGGAATGAGTGGTCTCGAGGCACAACTTTGGCCTCGCGTGCTGGAAGTCGTGGGTTCAAATCACGGTGGAGATTGATTTTTCCCCGTGGACTTTCTGGTATTTCCCCCGATCTCTGCATAGTAGAGATCGGACACCCGTGTACAATTTCGTGCACTTTAAAAATCCCCTAGCAGTTGGAAATCGAAAAGAGAAGGATTAACGGCATTACCGGGGTAAGATTCAAAATTATGTAACAAATCTAGGCAATCTATTACGGCATTCTCGCCGGTGCTTCGGAGTTTGTCCATTGTGCTGAGAATCTCCAAAAACATGGGGAAGAATGGAGCACTTATGGGTTAAACTATGTGCAATGACGTTGATTCTTTTACTAAACTGAACTAATCTAGCAATCAAAAAGGCACGTAAGGAGACATAGAGCATCACACAGTCAAGTCAAATGACCACACTGTCAAGTTGTATCATCGTATGATGTTGAATTAATCGATCAAAGGCAGTCAGGAGCCGACTTAGTGAGGCAAGGTTCACATATTAAACAGTAGGAACATATCAACAATCAAAATGAGGCCTAAACAGATTACAATATGAATAAACAAAAAAAAGAAATTATATCGATTGTAATAGAAACAATGAAAGCAACAATATTCATGCAAAACCAACAAGTAAAACATGTGAACAATTTCACGTAACTGGGTAAATTAATCTCAGCAGACGGCAAAGGCGACACGGAAATCCAAATAATAGGTAATAAAGCAAGTCTATCCTGAGCTATCCTGTCCAGTAGTAAGACGTAGTCAAGACGACTGGAGATTGAACATAACGCTAATTTTACCTCAGGGTTTACTCTCGAAGCCTTCTCCGTTTAACAGGAAACCCACAAGGCAGCAGGGGACATTATTAAAACATATTACAATCATATAGACATATGATCTGTTAATGACTGTCACAATCTCATAGGGACACATAAGGAGTATTACAGTGATCAGCACATATGCCACAATAATCACTAATCCTGGGAACAATTCTTTGAGGAGCTGAACTCTCTCATCTTGTCGGTTCCAAGGTCCGATAAGCTTGTTATCCTTGGCGACTTTAATGCTAGAGTAGAGGCCGACCATCAGTCCTGGGAACGTGTACTTTGGGGTACATAGCACGGGAAAATGCAACAGCAATGGGCTGCTACTACCGGGCATCTGTGCCACACATGATTTCTCCATCACCAACACCATGTTTCGGCATCATGGATGCATCCCCGCTCTAAGCAGTGGTATCTTATTGACTATGTCATCACCAGAAAGAGGGACAGACGAGACGTGCCAGTTACAAAGGCTATGTGCGGTGCCGAGTGTTGGACAGATCACAGAATCATTGAGTCAATGTTTAACCTACACATAGAGATTAGACGATATCAGCAGGGTTGAGAAGAGACTTGATATCTTCAATCTGCAAAGTGGGCCCCATGCAGAACGCTTGTTCAGGGCTTTGGACAGCCGGCTGACGAACACACATCCATGTACGGAAACAGTCGATGTCAAATGGGCTTTTCTGAAGGATGATGTTTACTTTACCGCTTCTAAGTATTTGGATTATGCAGCTCACAGAAACCAAGACTGGTTTGATGACAACGATCAGGCTATTAAGACTTTGCCAACTCCCTTGGCGGTATACCAGGACATCGTAGCGTCAGATAGAGTCCTACCATTGTCCGTAATTATCTGCTCACCGAAAACCCCAATCGAGTACACATTGAACAGCACTGGAGACAAAGGCAATCCCTGCAAAAGGCCCGGGCTTGCCGTAGTTAGTTCTGACACTCAGCGACCACACCTAAGAACGACTTTCCTTAGAGACAGAGCGCAAGAAATCCAGGTAATCGGGAAGGGACAAAGCCGGAGCCGTCAAGAAGTTAACAGCAACTCTGTTGTACGCATCCACCAGATCAATGGCCACAGCACATGTTTCTTCACGTGATTGGAAACCTTCAAAAACGTCATAATCGAAGACACCTGCATTACACCAGGTCTCTCTGTGTGGACGGTACCCTTCTAGATCTGACGGAAATAGCTGAAACTGTTCGAGATGTCTCATTACACCAGGTCTTTCTGTGTGGACGGTACCCTTTTAGGTCTGACGGAAATAGCTGAAACTGTTCGAGATGTATCATTACACCAGGTCTCTCTGTGTGGACGGTACCCTTCTAGGTCTGACGGAAATAGCTGAAACTGTTCGAGATGTCTCATTACACCAGGTCTTTCTGTGTGGACGGTACCCTTTTAGGTCTGACGGAAATAGCTGAAACTGTTCGAGATGTCTCATTACACCAGGTCTCTCTTTGTGGACGGTACCCTTCTAGGCCTGAAGGAAATAGCTGAAACTGATCGAGATGCCTCATTACCTTCATCGCTATTATCGTTTCCAGCAACTTGCCCACGGTGTTCTGCGTGGTGATTATATGAAATCTTGCACCTTAGGCTGGTCTGCGCCGGGCTTGCGGAGGGGTATCAGATATCTATGCAGCCAGCCTTCTTTAATTACGCCACACTTAACAGTTGTTAAACTCAGCCTATGAATCTCCTCGTGCATAATATCGTCGGGCCCTGGTGCATAGTTTTTACAGCAGTCAAGTGGCGGCCTAATTTTGCCAACGGTCACATTTCATGTGTCAGAAAATTGCTGGGTTTTGCACACATTTTAACAGTATTATCTCCCGTCGAGCCGCTCTGACTTATCTGCTGCAAGTAATTTGTGAACAATGTGGTGCCTTTGTCCTCATCAGTACATTCATATGCAGCCATATCTGAATAAACATGTCTGACAATGTCACCACCTTCGCTTGCTATGGGCAACAAACTAACTAACTAACTAACTAACTATCTAGCTAGCAAATAGCCGCCAGGAAAAAAAGATGGACATCATAAATAACAGAAGCATTGAATCCCTTCGTTGACGAAGCACATATTAGGGCCTGGTCAAGAAACCTCTTCATAACCTGTCTCTGTAAAAGCATAAGCATGACAAAAAAATGAAAAGAAAAAAGGTTTACAAGAATACAGCAAAGATCCAACTCCCGAGCTGCACTAAAACTACATGCGTACTAGTTCTGGAAAGAATACAAAAAATAGCGACAATGCTGATAGTGGTATTCCAGAATTACAGTTGTGAGGAACGGCTCAGAAAAACCGGCCTACAGTGTCTAGAAGAGAGAAAAATTCGTGGTGACTTAAAACAGGTTTAAAATATGATCAGAGGAATGGATAAATTAGACTTTAAGAGTTTAAAAAAAAAAAATGCAGCCACTCACAAGAACAAGAGGGCATAGCTACAAATAAACTAAAGAGAGGTCCAGATTAGATATTAGGAAATATTTTTTAATCAGAGAGTGATGAATGCTTGGAATGCATTGCCACGGAAGGTAGTGGAGGCAGGGCCAGTTAATGCATTTAAGAATATATTGGATGCGCATAGCTTTAAGAGCAAGGTGATGTAAGTGAAACTGCTTGTATACAGACTCTGTAGAGTCTTCTCTAAACCAGTATAAAGACGTTAAGTTAAGTTAAGTTGAGTTGAGACCCCTTTTTAGGAACATGATTTTTTTTCTGTTAATTCCGTCGTTAAAAAGTTACAGAGCCTGTGATATTATCATTGACCATATACATTTTAAAGTAATGGGATAGGTTGGTCCCATATCAACAGTTGCCGTCGGGGATGAAGATCAATCTTCATGGACTAAGTCGCAGCTTATGTGAGTTGGGTGACCAGTTCCCTTCCGTGTGGTTTATACCTTCCCCAACCCTTAGGTCAGGTACCCATTTACAACCGGGTCCACTGGAGGAGCGCTCGTACCAGGAACGAACCATGCCCGGATTTGTTTCTGTCTGTCCGTGACTTAGAACACTGGTGCGGTGTAATCTCAGGCTAGCAAGCCATCTCACTGTCGACCGGGCTACACAATCCATTTTACATTCACTAAAAATGCCATCCTACATCAAAATGCCATGCTACATCAAATTGTCATCCTACATCGATATGCCATCCTACATCAAAATGCCAACCTATATCAATATGCCATCCTACATCAATATGCCATCATACATCAATATGCCATCCTACATCAATACGCTATACTACATCAATATGTCATCCTACATCAATACGCTATCCTACATCAAAATGCCATCCTGCATCAATATGCCATCCTACATCAATTTGCCATCCTACATCAATGTGACATTTCATTCAGGTTGACACTTTCATTACTGCTACCACTTCTCTTGTGAAACAATTAAAATAAGTCACACGTCGTTTCAGTGTGAAATAACTACGTTTGAAATAAACCTTTCAAAACAACACGTCATACGTTATACGGGAATGCAAGTTAAATAAGAGATATTTTTGTCTTCTAGAATGTGAATAAATAAATTAGATTAATGCTATTTCTAATTAATTGTCATGTGATAATGCATCATTAATATTGGTCATGTTTTGTCTTAATTGACAGATCGCCCTCGGGCAAGTAGTTGACATGTATGAAAAGGAAGAGGACTTGGATGCAGGAATGACGAGGCTGCAGAATGTGAGGGCCACAATATCAGCACTTGCTCCAACTCATCTGGTCGGCGACATCTCCTCGCCCGGACAACACGTGCACGGAAGCGGAGATTTAGTCAACTGCTCTGAGCTCACGCGGTCACTCAATGATTACACTTTCTCGTCTGACGAAGATGTCAGTAACAGTAGCGTGACCTTTAACAACGACAGCAACCACGAAATAGCATCATTCTATGATCTGCTGATCAACCACAGCGACATAAAGATGAGGGACGACATTCTCCGCTATACCACACCGCTGGTGATAGTTATTGGAAACTTAAGTAACCTTTTTGCACTGTTTGTCTTAAGACGGAAAAAGTTTCGCCAGAATCCTGTGTGTTTTTATATGTGTGCCTACGCTGTGGCTAATCTTTTCATTCTGAACGTAATGCTTGGAATCGCTTGGTTTTGTTTCACATTCAATAAAATATACGTTACAAACCTGACTGACTGGAGTTGTAGGTTGTGGAGTTTCATCACAAACGTTATTACATACAGCGGGATTTGGTTTGTGGTAGCCATGAGCATTGATAGACTCCTCTATACTACCTCTCGATGGAACTCAAAGAGCCACTGTTCTGTGTTCTCGGCAAAGGCATCTGTGACTGCTATTATGACAGGACTCGTTGTTGTTAGCATCCACGCTATGTGGACCTTCGAACTGCAGCCACACGGGTGTTATGTTCCGTTTCAGCATGAAGATATTCACATACTCATATGGCCGTGGTGGTCAGCAACTGTGTACACATACTTGCCTTTATTTCTCATTATCTCGATAAACATCGCCCATATTATCGCTCTGTTTTTGAGCCATTCACAAGGAGTTCATATCGTCCTTGACACTACCAGCTCTGACAGCTTTGTAGTGACAGTATTAATAGTATCAATGTCATTTTTCATCCTGGCAGTGCCTGCCACTGTCACAAACATCATGGACATTCATATGCCTTCATCCTGGCTTAGTGTTGATCTAGTAGCCCGCATGGAGCTCACAAAGAAGATTACGGAACTCCTATCCAGCCTCAACCACATTCTCCTTGGGTTTCAGCTTCTCGTGTGTTCTCAGGAATTCAGACGGGAATTCGTGTCTCTGCTTAGAGCTATTTTCTGTTGTCTGGCGTCCAAGAGGAAGTTCAAAGTGTTTGAAATGAGACAAACTTCTAACTCGGAAGACAGCTGTGTTCACCGACAAGTGGATTATCAATTGTGTAATAATCATGAGGACACGATCACTACAGTGTAACATTTTAAGGACTGCTGTTTCTGTGTTGTTCTCTTCAATATTTATCATTCTGTCAAATTTGTTCTATGTCATTTCTGTATCACTATGTCATTTCTGTGCAAGTCAGTTTTTGTCTGTGACAATTTCATGTGTTGTGTCTGCATACCATGTATGTGTCTTCACTACCATTTATGTCTCTTCTGTATAATTTGTGTGTCTTCTCTACCATGTATGTGTCTTCTCAACTAATGACGTGTCTTCTTAACTATGTACGTGTCTTCTATACCATGAATTTGTCTTCTATATCATGTATGTGTCCTCTCTACCATGTACGTGTCCTCTCTACCATGTATGTGTCTTCTCTACCATGTATGTTTCTTCGCTACCATGTATGTGTCTTCACTACCATGTATGTCTGTTCTCTACCATGTATGTCTGTTCTCTACCATGTATGTCTGTTCTCTACCATGTATGCGTCTTCTCTACCGTGTATGTGCCTTCTCTACCGTGTATGTGTCTTCTCTACGATGTATGTGCCTTCTCTACCGTGTATGTTTCTTCGCTACCATGTATGTATCTTCACTACCATGTATGTGTCTTCTCTACGATGTATGTGTCGTCTCTACCATGTATGCGTCTGCTCTACCATGCATGTGTCGTCTCTACAAAGTATGTGTCTTCAATACCATGTATGTGTCTTCACTACAATTTGTAACTGCTCTACCATGTATGTGTCTTCTCTACAGTTTATGTATCTTAACTACCATGTATGTGTCTTCTCTATCATGTATGTGTCTTCTCTAACATTGATGTGTCTTCTCTGCCATTTATGTGTCTTCTCTATCATGTATGTGTCTTCTCTAACATTGATGTGTCTTCTCTGCCATTTATGTGTCTTCTCTATCATGTATGTGTCTTCTCTAACATTGATGTGTCTTCTCTGCCATTTATGTGTCTTCTCTATCATGTATGTGTCTTCTCTAACATTGATGTGTCTTCTCTGCCATTTATGTGTCTTCTCTATCATGTATGTGTATTGTCTACCATTGATGTGTCTTCTCTGCCATTTATGTGTCTTCTCTATTATGTATGTGTATTCTCTACCATTGATGTGTCTTCTCCATCATTCATGTGTCTTCTCTACCATGTGTGTCTCTTCTCTTCCATTTATGTCGTGTTTATGTCTGTCTACTATTTATGTATATACATACGTTTTTTTATTAATATAGACTATTGTCATTTTCATGTCATTCTGTCATGTCTACGTATACGTCTGCCATTTATGTAATTCCCATGTCTCTCGGTCATGTCAGTTAGTCCTATTCAATTCTGTCTGCCATGTATGTGTATGTCTGTCATTTATTTGGCAATCTGTCATTTATGTGACAATTTGTCTTGTCTCTGTTTGTCATTTATGTGTATGCCAACAATTTCCAAATAGTGTCTGCAATTTCATTGTCAGTTGGCCTTGGATGTGTGTGTCTGTTAGATTTGTGTATGTCTGTCAGATTTGTGTGTGCCTGCCAGATTTGTGTATGTTTGTCAGATTTGTGTGTGTCTGTCCGATTTGTGTGTGCCTGTCAGATTTGTGTGTGTCTGTCAGATTTGTGTATGTCTGTCGGATTTGTGTATGTCTGTCAGATTTGTGTGTGTCTGTCAGATTTGTGTGTGTCTGTCAGATTTGTAGGTGTTGCCAGATTTGTGTATGTCTGTCAGATTTGTGTATGTCTGTCAGATTTGTGTGTGTCTGATATTTCGATGTATGAATGTATGCTATGTTTTAGTATGTCATTTTCAAATATGTCTGCCATTTACGTGTGTATATGTCATTCAGCTGCCTGTCATTTCTTCAGCTGCCTGTCATTTCTTCAGCTGTTTGTCATTTCTTCAGCTGCCTGTCATTTCTTCAGCTGTTTGTCATTTCTTCAGCTGCCTGTCATTTCTTCAGCTGTTTGTCATTTCTATGTCAGTTTTCCACCCCTATCATTACCATATCAGCTTGTTATTTCTTATACACCTGACATTACCATGAAATGTATGTAATGTCTGTATCAGTCTACCATGAATGTTTATGTATGTCGTGTCTGTGTATGCCTGCTATGTTCTGTGTTTGTCTATCATTCCTGTATATGTATGTCGTTGGTCGCCAGTCTGTCAAACGATAAAGACATACCAGACAAAGATAGCGTGTGTGTGTGTGGTGGGGGGGGGGGGGGGGGGGGGGGGCGTGAGTGAGTGTGGGTGTGGGTGTGTGTTTGAGTGTGTGTGGGTGTGTGGCTGTGTGTAGGGGTATGTGTGGGTGTACGTGTGGGTGTGTATGTGTGTGTATCTGGGTGTGTGAGGGTGTGTGTGGGTGAGTGTGTGGGTGTGTTTGTGTGGTTGTGTGTGTGTCGTTGTGTGTGTGTGGTTGTGTGTGTGTGGGTGTATGTGTGTAGTTGTGTGTGTGGGTCTGTGTGTGTGTGTATGTGGGTGTGTGTGTCTCTCGGATAAACTAGGAACATATATGTGGTGAGAGAAAGTTAGAGAGAGAGAGAGAGTGAGAGAAAGAGAAAGAAGTGGAGTGAATTGTGCTATTATTTATTCTAGACTTGTTTGAAGACAACATGTTAACGGCACTGCTTGTGTGAAAACTCATTTCGAGACGTTTTTGTGACACAACGCCGTCAGATATCTGACTATTCCTTAACGGATAACTCCACTGATATCCATCATCCAGGGAAACTTCTTTAAGTCAACACGGACATCATTACATGGGCAGATTCAGAAGCAGGGTGTTTGTTTGAAGGTGACGAGGAGGTAAACCTTGAGATCGTGCGCAAGTCTGTCTTGTTTAGTCACCATATCTTTTGTTACGTGTTCCATTATTTGACTACAGAGATAGGAATCATGTTACATGCATGTTTGAAGATTGAAAATAAATTTAACGTTTCTCAGGATGTTGGTAGTCTGTTTGTAGGTTCACTACTTTCTGGTTAAGCCACAAATGTTGTTCAATAGTTTTGTGTCAGATAAAAATAAACACACACAAGACACACTAAGTAAATGCTACCGTGAAAAACGCTCAAGTTTCTTGACCGTACGGTTAAAATGGTAGAGCAGTTGAACTACTCGCTATTGGCCCTTAGTATTCTCTGATAACCGTTTCTCCAATGAACATAATTCAATAACATTTCACATGGACATACCTTAGTTTGTGAGAAACATGATAACGGATTGTGAACCAGTTGGATGACGTGGAACTCCGTAATGGCTATTTTCAGCAGACTGGTGCCTCATGCCACACATCAAATATCAGTATGGCGGCAATTTCTTCCTTCGTTGAAGATCGTGTAATTTCTACGGTACTTTGGTCAACAAGATGACTCGAGTGACTCCACATGACCTCTTCTTATGGGGCACTCTGAAAGAGAAAGTGTATTGCGACCATAAATCTCGTGGAACGGAAACAAAAATCGGCGGGAAACAGCCTGTCACTCTTGATGTGTTGGTGAGTACATTCTGTAACACGGAGAAGCGTATGCAGGTCTGCTTTGATTCTAGTATTTTATTCTAGTAGCAACCAGTCTTAACATTTGCTATAAGCTGATTGTACTTTATGTGAGATATAATTAAAACAGCAATATGGCCTTGGGAAGATCTCTTGGCAACTGTCAAAAGAAGGAAACTCGCTTGGTACGGTCACATATTGAAATCAAATAGTCTTGCAAATACAATCCTCCACGGAAAGGTCCAAGGCAGACGACGAAGAGGCCGTCCCAAAAAGAGATGGGAGGACTACATCAAAGAATGGAGCAATCTCCGACCAGGAGAGGCACAGGCAGCGGCCGCTTACAGAGAAGGGTGGTATGGTGTTGTGAGGATGTCTTCATGTGTGTTCCAACGACCTCACCGGTTACGGGATTATCTGACCTAACCTGAATATCCTTCACACACACCAAGGTATGAAATGTCAAATTGTAATGAATTACGTTTATTGGTTTAACAGTTGTAAAGAAACACTAGGTTCCAGTAGCGAGCGAGACACGGTGAACTCTGGTCAGTTTCAAAAAGAAAATAATTTACTTCTACACTTTCGGCATAGATCGACAAAAAACAGAATAATTTTTAGCTTCACAAACAAAAGTGTTGGTTGAATGTTTAACTTCACGAACAAACGTGTTGGTTGAATGTATAACCTCACAAAGAAACGTGTTGGTTAAATGTTTAACCTCACAAACAAAAGTGTTGGTTGAATGTTTAACTTCACGAACAAACGTGTTGGTTGAATGTTTAACCTCACAAACAAACGTGTTGGTTGAATGTTTAATCTCACAAACAAAAGTGTTGGTTGAATGTTTAACTTCACGAACAAACGTGTTGGTTGAATGTTTAACCTCATAAACAAACGTGTTGGTTGAATGTTTAACCTCACAAACAAAAGTGTTGGTTGAATGTTTAACCTCACAAACAAAAGTGTTGGTTGAATGTTTAACTTCACGAACAAACGTGTTGGTTGAATGTTTAACCTCATAAACAAATGTGTTGGTTGAATGTTTAACCTCACAAACAAAAGTGTTGGTTGAATGTTTAACTTCACGAACAAACGTGTTGGTTGAATGTTTAACCTCATAAACAAACGTGTTGGTTGAATGTTTAACCTCACAAACAAAAGTGTTGGTTGAATGTTTAACCTCACAAACAAAAGTGTTGGTTGAAAGTTTAAGGAAGTCTACATTTCTGATATCTGCAATATGTGACAGGTACAGTTAGCTGAGTGTTAATGCAGATGCCCGTTGTCTATGTTGCGATGAGTCGCGGACACTCAGATGAACGCGACATCATCAGAAACGCGTAGTTCCTCATTTATTCCTCATTGCACATTCTTTCAACAAATCGAAACCCAATGGTCCGTCCTGATCGATGTATCATTCCCAGTTCTGGCAAGTCAACTTTCTTCCGTGTCGTCGTCTGTCTCGAGTTTTCTTATCCGTGCGTATTTCTTTGGGATCCCTCTATTTATCCAGGTACCAAGATTTAAGAAAAACATGGCGGAATGATTTCGATTACTGCCTGCTGATAAGAAGGGCAGCGGATCGAATACATTGTTTTTCTGTTAAGGTGAAATAAACAGACTGCCAGAACACGACGTAACAACAGCAGGTGGTAAGCGGTTTGAAGCCCTCGGTCTAAAAACCCTATCGACTACCCCAGCAATGAATATCAAGTAGTTCAATTTTATTTTTTGTTGGCCATTGATATTTGATAATTCCCTAGAATGGTCTGTCAGCCTTGCTTGAGTCTTTTTCTATGTCGTGGCATTCTCCTTCTTCTTCTTCTTCGTACGCTGTCAGACGTCAACCTGTATTTTTTTGAAAAAAGCAGCGGTCATCCCGAGGCTGTCGACACTGCCATTGAACTTGTATAGTGTTGCCACTGGTGATGGCCACATGTGCTTTCTCTGATCCTCGTATGTTGGGCAGTTTTGCAGCAAATGTTCAGCGGTCATTTTCCCGGTACCACACGAGCATTCGTCAGTGCCACCTATCTTCAATTTATTGAATAGGTGGTACCTCAGTCTGTTGTGGCCTGTGCGAAGTCTGAAGACCATGTCGTGGCATTCGGTCTCTAGACTGAGTAACTTATTGTATCCACGGCGCTGTATGTGTAAATACATACACATATATATATATATATATATATATATATATATATATATATATATATATATATATATATATATATCTTACGAGTCACATGCGTTATCGTTATGTAATGTAGTTGCATACCTTTTACAAAGCACAATTATTACCGTCTGACAAGATGGAAAGAGCCAATGACTATGAATAATAAATACATATATATATATATTTGCATTTATTTGACCTATTCCTTCTTGGTGAAGTTTGTGTGGCCAAATAATAAAAATAATAATAATTCAAGTTCGTTTGGCGTGTGCGGCCGTTGAGTCGGTCGGCCACATCCATGACCCACTGCTACGGCATGGTTCTAGGATTCGTCCAGAGCGGTGGTGGAGGTTGATATCTGTTGGGGCCATATTGTGCGGGGAGGGCCTTTTCTGCTCCTCCAGCTGATCGGTGAAAGAGTTTTGACGCTGAGGAACGACTTGTGTAGTATCTTGTGGGCCGGAGTTTCCTGGACCAGCTGTACGGCATGACCGAAACCAAGAAACTCGGCGTCGGACAAGTGTTTCTGAGATTGTGTGGAGACCTCTACATTGAGATGTAGTCATGCTATTGGATGCCCAGGATACGCCGCTGATTGCACATGTGAAA
The DNA here is from genome assembly GCA_036924085.1 of Ariolimax columbianus. Lineage (NCBI taxonomy): Eukaryota > Metazoa > Mollusca > Gastropoda > Stylommatophora > Arionidae > Ariolimax > Ariolimax columbianus. Next base: position 51,609,996 of record JAVGWX010000016.1, read on the forward strand.
GATCTCCAGTCTCGACATGTCATGTTTCAGTAATGTTAAGGTTTCGGAGCCGTAAAGCAGAACTGAGACCATGCAGGACTGGTAGATGCGGATTTGTGTTACTTTATACACGCCCACACACGTGTCCTAATACGTCTATATATTTGTGTATTCAGTGCCTCTATCGTAGATGTCGCTTACGACAGTAATACTTAACGCGTGTGTGGGTCTGACCCTAACGATGTAGACTATTTAGTATAGCCCAAAGGATTGTAAGCTTGACTTATAAACTCAGCGTTCCAGGTTCAAATCACGTTGTGCTACGTTATATGTGACCACACACTTCATTAGGCTTTTCTTGGCACGACCGCTTATCCCAGCTGACCCAACTGCAAATGAACACATGACAAAGCCATGGGAAAACGTGCAGTCGCTGTGGAGGTTAGTCAGTTCGTGCCCAGGTCATTGGTACTTTCAGTTTGAAATGTAACTGAATTGTAGGAAGTTCCATGTGCAAATAAGTCGTTTCTTTAAATTATTTTACAGCCACTGTACCTTTATCCCATAGTGGAACATTATCAATTTAATCAAATGTAAATTATATTTCAAAATCATCACCATCATCTGGTTGATCAGTCCTGAGACTGGGTGTAAGGTTGTCTGAGTATGTCTTTCTATTTGACCCTATCCTCTGGTTGATCAGTCCTGAAACTGGGTGTAAGGTTGTCTGAGTAAATCTCTCCATTTGACTATATCCTCTGGTTGATCAGTCCTGAAACTGGGTGTAAGGTTGTCTGAGTAAGTCTCTGCATTCTTTCCTCTGCAGCTCTCTTCATTTTAAGTTTTTTTTTCAACTTTTCTTTTTATTTAGTCCATGTCTCAACCCCATTGGCCTCAGTTCTATCTTGATATTCTTTGAGGTTAGCAATTTATATTTTACTTTGAAGGCTACATTTTGCTAATGCAATCCTTGTTTTAATTTCTGTGTCATTGCAGGTATCTTCTGTGATGTTTTCCCCTGGATATGTAAACTTACGTACATGTTCGATCTTTTCTCCTTTGATCATTATATGCTTTTGCTTATGTTGCTTAGATATCATCGCAGTTTTTGTCTTGAGTGCGATTATTTTCACCCCAAATGTTTTGATTGTGCTGGTGATGTTTTCAAACAGCATTTGCACGTTGCTTCTGACCCTTCTATTATGGCTTGATCATTGACAAATTTTATAGCATAAACTTTAACATTGTGATTCTATAAACGAACAGTAGCACACAGAGGGTATTCCTTAAACTGCTCCGTTCTCCGTGTGAAACAGCCAGACCAGCGCATATATACTTAGAGTCCCGTCAGATGTTGATTTCGTGTTCTTCGGATCTTTCCAGAAAGGACGCACGTTCTTCCCTCTCCCCTAGTCACTCCCAAACCTGTCATCCTCTGCCGATATGCATTTGTCCGCCCTTCTGTCTCTTCATCATTCTGTTAGTTAGTTTTCTTTCCACTTGTGCAGTTTAGCGTCGTGGAGAGCTTGAGTCGTCTATCCTGCGCCAAGTGCGTTGCGTCGGTCAATGTGAGCCCTAGTTGCACAATCACTCTAATGTAATCTATCCACCTACTGTTTATCAGCTGTTGCTTTGTTGCCAAATTAATGCTCGGGTGTCTAAGCAGTGGGGACAGCTGATAAGTCACTGCAGATGCTTTCTGACACCTTGTCTCGATTTCCCTGTCTGCCGAAAAAATAATGCCCAAATACTTGAACTCATGAACCTGTTGAAGAGCAATATCATTTAGACTTATCTTGAGTAGCGCAGGAGTTCCACTGATCATCATAGTTTCTGTTGTTTTTTCGCTAATTCGCATTTTGTATTTAGCACAGGTAGTCGCAAGCGCGTTCATTTGGTTTTGCAGTTTGTTTTCATCGTCGTACAGCAAGCACTGATCGTCTGCAAAGAGTAATTCGTGTATTGAGTTATGTTCGGCTTCAGATGTCTCAATTTGACCAGTCTCTGATGCGATTTTGTCCATATAGATGTTAAACAACAGAGGAGGAAGCACACACCCTTGTCTCACGCCGGCAGTGATTTGAAAAGCATCTGTGACACCATCAGTCGTTCTGACGACATTTGTACTCGAACGATACAGTACTCTGACACTTTCAAGAAGCTGGACTTGTAAACCATAATCTTCCAATTTCTTCTAAAGTTGAATCATGGCTACCCTATCGAACGCGTTTTCCTTATCAATGAAAGCAACACATAGATTTTAGTTGCATTCTATTGATCTTTCGCTTATTTGTCTTAATGTGAACAAGGCGTCCGTGCAGCTCATACCTCGACGGAATCCAAATTGAGCTCTGGATAGTTGAGGTTCAACAATAGGTCTTATTCTATGTTCCATGATTTTGGCCTACATTTGACCAGTGTGACTAAGTAGCGATACGCCTCTGTACGTGTCACAGTTTCTTTTGCCACCCATTTGTCTTCCAAATTGGAACAATTGTAGCATGCTGCCAGTCATCTGGTACCCGTCTGTCTTTCCATGCCTTTGTGAAGAGTCTATGTAGCCAGAGTAACCCTGTTACCCCACATGCATGAATCACCTCTGTTGTCATGCTATCCTTGCCTGGTGACTTATTTTTGGGACTATTCTTTATAACTCTCTCCGTTTCTTGAATCATTATGTCGGGTTCGGTATGATCTGGATTGCATGGTAGAAAAACTGAATCTCCTATAGAGGTAGCAGGGTTGAAAAGTTCTTGAAAGTATTCCTTCCACCGATCCCTTCTGCTGAGCTCATTAAATTTAGGAAAGCCAAACTTGTCATTGATGGCTGTAGTAGGATTGAAGCACTCGTCTCTAAATCGCATCGCCTTGACACTTTTGAAAAAGTCTCTAGGACGATTTTGACATATGGAAGTGAGTTGCTCGACATAATGTTTCCAAGATTCTTCTCTGGCGTGTTTTATTACCCTGTTGGCGTTTCGTCTTGCTGTCTGGTAGACGATGTAGTCGTCTTGCTTTTTGATGGTCAACCAACCCATGTAAGCTTTCATTTTAGACAGTATAGCCGCTCTTACCCCATCACTCCACCAGGCTGTTCGCTTCTGATCTTTTCCGTGACGTAAATTCTTTGTTCCACGGTACTTCTTCTTCTTCTTCTTCTTCGTTCGTTCTCAATCTCCCACTACCAAACCCTGAATGGGTAAGGAGCAAAATGTAGTCCAGAGAACGGAATGCGTTGTGTTGTAGTTTACAGCTTGGCTGCGATATTTGCACCTTTCAGTCCTTCTTCTTCTTCTTCATCTTTCGCTGTTTACAGCGATATACGTTGCACTGTTTTATTTTGTTAAGCCTGTGGCTCAGTGCATCCGATTTCAACAGGCGTTTCTGAAGGGATGCCCTCCTTAGCCTTTGGCTGTGCCCAGCCTATCTGCAAGGCAGAAGTTGTTTTTGGTCAGAGTTGTCTCTCTTAGGGAAGTTGTCTTGCAGGACTATCGAGTCTTCCCCACTCGTGTCTATAGGGTTTGGAAATGATATGATATGATGGACTATGTACTAGTTTGTACTATCCCGGAAGATAGGCAGTCCAGTGTGACTGTGTCTCAGGATTGTCACGTCCTGCCAGAAACGTAGCATATGCATGTGAGTGAGGTATCTCTTTGCTCCCTTTTTTTTTCTCGGCTCATCTGCAGTGATGGCACGCCTAGCATTCCCCGCCACCTGGGACGTTGTCACAATAGGGCAGAGGTGCAATGTCCGCTGGACTGCATCTCTTCCGCGTCCATTGGGATGACTGATAGCAGACAGAGGTAAAGAGCGAGGCAGGAGTGCATTTAACCAGGTGCATTTCTGCGGCTCGACCTGGCCGGACTGAGACGCGAGCCCCAGGTCCCAACCATATCGTAGCCTCCCATCACAGCGGTGCTGAGATTTAGGGCGGGATTCTGGCTTAGAGGCGTTCGGCCGTAGTCCCTCAGATGGTAGCTTCGCACCATTGGCTTATCAGCCAAGCACGTGGGCCAAATGTCAGCGACCTGAGATTCCTCTCGAAGGAGTGCATTTAACCAGGGGACAAGCCTGGTCATGGCACGGGGATGTTGTTCGCCTGGTGTGCGGACATATCTCATGGTCAAGGGTTGAGTCTCAGCAGTTTGCAGTGAGGTAGCTGATCTACTGCTTACGACACCCCGACCGAGAAGTAAGTCTTCTACTAGTGGTTTCACGCCTCATCGCCGTAAAGGGTGAATATCGAGCAGCTTCCCGCCCGCTTTGATCGGCGGACGGCAGAGACCTCTTTCTGCGGATCGACCGAGTCGGGCTGAAAACGCGAGCCCCAGGTCCCAACTATATCGTAGTCTCCCATCGCAGTGGTGCGGAGATTTAGGGCAGGATTCCGGCTTAGAGGCGTTCGGCCGTAATCCCTCACATGGGAGCCTCGCGCCATTGGTTTATGAGCCTAGTACGTGGACAAATGTCTGCGACTCCTCTCGAATTGAGCAGGAATACCGTAGCAACGCCCTGTCATTAGTAGGGTAAAACTGACCTGTCTTCCGAGGGTCTAATACCAGCATCTGTTCACTATTAGACCCAACGAATCAATAGAGGGTTGTTTTTTTTTTAGTCAGTCAATGACCAAGTGTCTGAAACCTGCAGTTTCTCTACGGTTGAGCAGGATTACCGTAGCAACGTTCTTTCATTTAGAGGGTAAAACTGACCTGTCTTCCGAGGGTCAAATTCCAGCACACGTTCCCTATTAGACCCAACGAAAATGCTCTCAGTCTGTCAGTCATTTTACAGTGTTGGCGTGTTGAGTCAAATTAAGCCCCAGGCTCCACTCTTGCACCTTTCGGTCCAACACATCCGACTTCAGCAAGCATTTTTTGAGTACCGGGTTAGCATTCCCTCTTCGATCCCTTCTCCTTAGCCAGTCTGCCCTGCCTGTTATCCATGACTTATGAAGCGCAGTCGTCACATTTGCTTTAAAGATCGCCCATTCACGATTTATGTCCCTAGGTTCTTCTATAAGTGTCATGAAAACATTTGTAACTTCTCGACATACACTATTCCGAACAGCTTCCTCGCCTAACTTGTGAAGGTTTGTTAACAAAATTGGTTTGGTTGTCTTTGTATTCTTCCTGTGTGGAAGTACTTGTGTCAGCACGACTGGTCGATGGTCAGTATCCATACAGATGTTAGGAATAACTCTAGAATCTATTATGTTTCTGTAGAGTATCCATAACTGCCCTGATAAACTCAAACATGTCTCTCGTTATCACCGCGTCGTTCGCCACAGCTCGTCTGGACACTGCATCAGCTCTTTCGTTGCCCCAGACCCCTGCATGTCCCGGGCAGTGGATCCATACCACACGTTGTACACCAGAGTTGCTCAAATGAGAGATTCACTTTCTATCATTGACTTTGAAATCCCTATTACAGTTCCGAACTAACAATATTTTCCATCATCATCATCTCATAATACGCGTTAGACAGACCTAGAGAAATGAAACGTCTTATTGAAACTGGCTCGATTAGTTCTTCTGTGATTGAAATAATCGTCTCTTTTTCATTCATGTTCTGGATTAACCGAATTATTGGTCTCAACGTTATCTATTTGTTGCAACATCTGAAAACGTTGCTCCTGCGGATTCGAACAATTTGTTTCAGTAGTCAATAAATAAGATAAACGGTCGTAGTAAATTTTTCCAATTTCAGCTTCCGGTTTAGATCAATAAGGACAAACCAATTCTGGTGACCGCGTAATGAAACTATCAAGACCAGAATTGGTCTTTCGAAGAAAAAAAAAATAACTTCTCATTTATTTCCTTGAATAATAGACTGTATACATTTAATTTGGTTCATTAGATTACCAAATTCCAGTTTGATTCATTGAAAATAACATTGGTAAACCATAATTGAATTCCTTGAATAACAAAATATATAATTATATTTGTAACACTACAAACAACGAAATGTAGTCTTCAAACTATATCCAGCAACTACAATTCTCAACATATAATTGAGCTCATTAAATAAATACTTTTATAACTTCTAAATGTATTACACGAACAATGATTATCAACTTCTAGATATATTAACTTTCAATTCTCAGACAAATAAAAGACACATTTTAAATCCTCAGGCAAATAAAACGACGCGTACTGTATTCTCTAAACGGCAACCAGAAATAATCAAAAGATGTAAGTTTTAAATAAATTAATTAAATTTAGTAAAACCATGAAATAAAACTACTGTTCAATTATTCCAGAGAATGCCGAACATTTTATTTTTCAAACTTTTAATATACCGGGACGATTTGACAAGTTTTGCTTTTGAAGAGATAATTTAATTACTGTGTAAGATTTACAGATGACCTATACGTTTTCCTTAATCTTGAAATGCCGTTTAGGGAATGCGTCGTTATTTTTCAACTTTCCCGGCCCACACACAAGAGCCGACGTCGGACGTTGCATTGGATCGAGGAAACTAACCTGACGTCATTTCCAGAAGCCAGATAAGCACAGCTGCTTACACCTTCATGACAACAGCTTGACGGTATCCCTTCAGGATTTTATTTCAACTTTGGGAAGACGAAAAAGTCACAAGGTGTCAGATCGAGGATGTACGATGGCTGCGATAAAATGACGTCAAACTTGAGACGCTGAAATGCAGCCACTGTTTGTCGACTCGTGTGCAGACCAGCAATGTCGTGCTGAAAATTTGCGATCGTGTCCACAATAACACCAAGCAATCGTGCTCCAAGTTTCTGCAAAATTTTCACATATCGATCCGAGTTGGCGGTATTGCCGTGATCCAATCCTTCAGTATGGATTACGCCCTTACAAATCCAAAAGATGATCGTCATCACTTATCCCGCCGAGGCAACGAACTGGAATTTAGTTCTGGTAGGCGAGTTCTTTTGCTTGTACTCAATAGATCGGCGCTTGTTTTCTGAATGATAGTATGGTTGTACCTATGAATCGCCACCAATGACAATTCGCCGAATAATAGCGTCACCAACATGTACATCTTGCACCATACATTCCTGACACACCTGCTATCGACGCTGTTTCATATCTGTGTTAGCATGGGAGGGACCCATCTCGCGCACGCTTTCCTATGGCCTTGGATAATGCAATGGACTCGCTCAGTCGAGATCATAAGCTTTGTGGCGATATCTTTGTGCTTGACACATCGGTTGGCACGAATCATTTCGATCACGCGATCTTTGAGCTGTGATCGGTCGTCCGCTGGGAGTCTTGACATGTAGGTTCGTCGCGGCTGATTGTCGCTTTTTACAGTCCGTATCCACCATCTGATAGTACTGTTGATTGTCGCTTTTTACAGTCCGTATCCACCATCTGACAGTACTGTTGATTGTCGCTTTTTACAGTCCGTATCCACCATCTGACAGTACTGTTGATTGTCGCTTTTTACAGTCCATGTTCACCATCTGACAGTACTGACATCCAAGCAGGCGGCACAATATACCTCAATCATTCGTCGATGCATGTACATGGTCACACAACCTTCTGCCGTCAGAGATTCAATCACAGCCCGTTGCCTCAACCGTATTTCCATTTAGGCCATCATTGTATTGCCTTGATTGTTATCATGCGCAAGGCATATACCCTTGCATTCCTATATAATCATTGGATTAGAGATTATTTTCACATTGGTCTCTCGTGCCTCATGGCACTGTTGTCACAGTTATGACGCTAGAAACAAAATTACAATTTGTCAAATCGACCTCGCAAATATATGGCGGTTGATGTATTCTAGAGTTAGTGAAGCGCAAGTATAGTCAGATGTTGATGATGTGTAGATAACTATATTTTATTTTCTGTTTTGAGTTTTCGTCTGTAAACACTTTTCAAATACTTTTGAATCCTTCTACCTTGTAGCCTATTTAAAATATATATTACGATTTAGCACATAATTAAAATAGGCTATATTGTAGAACAAAACTAGCTATGAACATTAAATTATGTTCCTGAAATTTGACATTTTTGGAGCACAACCCAACAAATTATTTCATATTGTATTAATATTAATTAAAATGATATAAGGATTGAGATATTACTACCAAGAATAAAATAAAAACGTTTTTTCAAATTAATTTAAATCATTTTTTTAAAAACATTCCGTTCCTTCAAGGTAAATAGACTCCTTTTCTTCTTCACAAATTCATCAATGACCGGGTCATAGAAATCCCATGTGGATCAATGAGAATTAGCAGTCTTTTTTTCTATTGCCATTACAGCCATGACAGTTTTTTATTCGTTATACTCTTGCATTTAAAGTTTTTTTGTTCGTCCTTGAGCTAAAAATTTGCATGTAGTGCTTGGTGAGGTAAGAGTGATTACACAGAGGTTGTGTGTATCTTCAAATCGCTAGATAAATCATCATCATCATGTTCCTTGCAGGACGTCGTTCCATCACAGTCCGTCTGAAAGAAACTCTCTTCCTTAATCTCCAGTCTGTCCCAGAGCCATTTCCAAACATTCCTTGACATATTGGTTCCATCGCGAAATTGCTCTTTCTCCGGCTCTCTCACCCTGTAGCATACCTTCTAATGCCGTTCTCTCAAGAACGTTGTGTTTTTGTAAGTGGCCAAAGTATTTTAATTTTGTGTACATGGTGGCTTTTTGTTTTTCTAGTCTATGGTATTCTGACTCGAAGGACTCAATTCCTTTCCTCGGGGTTTGGGTAACTGTCCATGTCTCGCAGCTGTATGCTGCCACTTGAAAAATATCGCTCTCAAATAGTTCAGTTTTGTTCGTTTGCTGTCATTCTGCCATAGTTTCCTCAGGATGTGTAGCCGCTGCATCGTCATCGGCAATCTCGGTCTGATTTTCTATCAGCAGTAGCAATCGTAGATAAATATTGAAATATATTGTGCTCACATGCATATACGCAACCGCTACAAATTTATTTGTAACATCAAATATCATATGGCAAAAATACTCGCCGCTTATGAATCATTGCAGAGTGAAGTGAAATAAAATTATTATTTCTAATGCCTCTGTAAAACACGCTTCCCCCTTCACAACACATTACTTAAGATACGCCATTTGCGAGTTATGAAAGTACAAGTTACTTGGCTTTGACTACCAACCTCTTTCCTCTTTTAAGGTTATTGTCATTTTGTAAGAAATAGTGATATGTGTGCAGTCACTGTTGGCCCATAGTATAGGAATAACCTTAATTGAAAGTCTGTCAAAGTGTATTATTTTACGATTTCAAAAATCTTCAAGAGGAAAAACATGGGAGACAAAGTTTAAATTAGTTCGCTAGATAAAAGCAAGCACTGTTTCTACTGCTTACCTGGACTGACTGCGTGTGATATGTAAATACTATTCTTTTTCTTCTTCTTCTTCTTTCGCTGTCAGACGTCGACCTTTATTTTTTCGAAAAAAGGAGCGGACGTCCTGAGGCTGTCGACACTGCCATAGAGCTTGTCTAGTGTTGCCACTGGTGATGGCCACATCTGCTCTCTCTGGTCCCCGTATGTCGGGCAGTTTTGCAGCAAATGCTCAGCGGTCATTTTCCCTGTACCTCACGAGCATTCGTCAGTGCCACCTATCTTCAATTTGTTGAATAGGTGGTACCTCAGTCTATTGTGACCAGTTCGAAGTCTGAAGACCACGACCTGCTCTCTTCTGTTCAACTGGTAATAGGCATCGTTTTTTGTGAAGCCAGTATGTTCTGTTTCCCATTTGGTCATGTATCTAGCTCTAATAAGCCGTTTTGGCTCTTCGTATGTCACACTAGTATCTGGTTGTGGTATTCTTGCACCTTCTTTTGCCAGTATGTCTGCCTCCTAGTTGCCTTGGATGTTGCAGTGGGATGGAACCCACTGTACCAGTACTCTTTTTGGTGCGGACTGCTGGCATAGTTGACAGAGAACTACTCTTAAATCATTAAGTTCAATATTTTTCTGGCTCCGAGTGTGTTGATGCCGGTTATTTAACAAATAACATTACATACTGTAGTATTAAACAGTAAATGTATATTTGCATTTTCAATAAATTGAATTGCAAATCTTTGAAAGTTAAGCACATGGTAGCTTGTTTTGGCTGCAAATCTAGCTGAAAGTACCAAAAGCTACACTGATATCATCACAAAAACAATTTTATTTAGAGATTTTCATAATGAAGACAATAGTTTCCGTGTTGGTCTCACTGTCACAATGTATACTCTTTCAATTCTCGGTATGAAAAAGACATGCATACCTATGCCAAAGGTAAAATAACACAAGTATCAGCATGAGGGGGCAAGCGACCTTCAGCTCTACAATTTGGTGCCGTGGATGCTAGCATTTGAATAATAAAGATCCTAGCACATTCATTCGTATGATGTATTGTTCCAATATTTATGTCAGTTCACATAACTAATTCACATAACTATTTTTTTTCTAGTCTCAGACTGTTGTCGTTATTTAATTATCTGTGCATTTTGATAACCTTATTTTTTGGAATGATTGAATGACTTAATACACATATGTGTTTGCTCGTAATAGTCTATTAATCCATATTTGTTGCTCTCCTTTTCTGCTTCAGTATATATATATGTCGCTCTGTCTCACACACTCTTTCATCATCATCACCACTAGGAGCCATGTTATTTGACGTTGACGATCGTGAGCCTCCCTCCGCGTCTATCTCCTATGTCGTTAATCAACTCGTTGATTGTCGGCCGTGCCATTCTCTCATGTCTCATGTTCATATGTCCAACATATTATCTCTCTCTGTCTCTCTCTCTCTCTCTCTCTCTCTCTCTCTCTCTCTCACTCAAATAGCTCACACGCTAAAGCTAAAACGATAACCGTTTTGGAAAATAGTGAACCATCCAATAGACAAGAAAGTTTTCTTTAAATATTTCTTATCAGTCTCAATGGTCCTCAAATATCTCGGAAACAATGAATGGAAGCCTGTCAGAGGTACTCTTGAATATCAGGTGAAACAGGTCAGGTCAGGTCATCCCGTAACCAGTGAGGTCGTTGGGGCAGACATGATGACATACATCCACACGTCACACTACTCTGTCAGCACACTGCTGGTTGCGCCTCTTCTGATCGGAGAGTAATCCACTCTGTTATGTTGTCCTCCCACTTCTATTTGAGACGGCCTCTTCGTCGCCTGACTTGCACCTTCCGTGCAGGATCGTATTTGCAAGACAATTTGATCTCCATACGTGACCGTACTAAGCGAGTTTCCTTCTTTTGACAGATGCCAAGAGGTCTTCGAAAGGTCCTATTGCTGTTGTAATTCTATCTCGTATTTCCTCATTTGTAACTCGATTTTTGAACGTGACGTTTAAAAGTCTTAAGAAACATCTCATCTCCAAGGCATGTATCCTTCAGTCGAGGTCAGCTGTAATTGTCCATGTCTCACAAGCATAGAGGAATATTGACAGGACCAATGTACGCATTAATCTGATTTTCGTGCTTAGTGCTAACCGTTTATCTTGCCAGATTTTGTTAAGCCGTGCAAGCGCCGCTATTTTGATCCATCATCACTGACAATCGAAAGCAGATATTTTAAAGGGTCAACCACTTCGATTTTCTGACCATTAGATTTTATCCTGCTGTTGAAGCCCTCGGCGTTGTTTGTCATTAATTATGTCTTGCCATCGTTTTTCTCCATACCATAGTCAAGAGCTGTTTCATTGAGCCATCTTACACATTCCTGGAGTTCTGCTTCTGAACCCGCCAACCCGTTTATATCATCTGCAAAACGAAGGTTGATAATCTTTGACCCCTACCTTGACAGTACCAACGTGACCTCCAAGTGCCTCACCTCACTCATAATTCCCTCAAGAAAAATTTTGAAAAGAATTGGAGCGAGTGTTCAACCCAGTCTCACACCAACAAGTGTGAAATCAGTCCCCCCCCCCCACCCCCCCCACCCCCCCCCCCCCCCATTCACACAACCTGCGCTGGAACACCTTGTCATACAGGTGTTCAACGACATTTAGCATATTTCCTTTGATTTTATACATCCTCATGGTTGCCCATAGCGTTAGGGCATACCCTATCAAACGCCTTCTTAAAGTCAACAAACACGTGATATAGTTTTTGCTGCTGTTCTATATGTTTCTTGCTTAACAGCCTTACATTAAATGTCTGTTCTGTAGTGCTTCTTCCCTGTCTGAACCCTGTTTGCTCCTCAGCAATGATGTTCTCTTTTTGGGGTTTTAATCGGTCGAAGATTAATCTACGTATGACCTTGCTAGGGTGGCAGAGGAGACTTATTGTTCTGTAATTTTGGCACAGCTGTAGGTTTCCAGACTTAGGAAACGGTATGACCAAAGTCCGACCAGTTTCCTGTCATCCATACTTTGTTGCAGATGTGTGTCAGGCGTTCCACCACTACCTCCATACCTGCCTGTAAGAGCTCTGCTGGTATATAGCCCACGCCGGCACTTTCCCTCTTCTCAATGTCTTTACCGCTGCAGCTACCTCTTCCTTCTTTATCAGTTGGTTATCCTCTATAGTTGTTGATGTTGAAAGGATTGTTTTCTCAGTTTCGTTCCGTCCCTCATAGTTGTATAACTCGGAACAGTACTCTGTGCATCGTCCCAGTACGTCATTGTCCTCAATAAGGCACTTGCCGCTTTTATCCTGGATCATAAAGTTCCTGCCTTGTCTTGGTGTTACTAGTTCTTTGACTACTTTGTATGCTCCTTTAGCGTCATTTCTGCCTAATTTCTCTTCGATGTCCTTACATTGCTAACATATCCACGTTTCTTTTGCCTCTCTCATCTTTTGTTGTATCGCTTTCTTGACCTCTTTATATCTACCGACCTCATCATACTGGATGTTTTTGGTTTTTCAGTAACCTTCTTCTATCACAAAGGTCTAGAATTTATGTGGTTACCCATGGCTTCTTTTTTTGTTTGGTGGCCTCCAGGATTTCTATTGCTTTATCGATATCCAGTCCCTCTGTGAGAGCCAACAATGGAGCAAATCTCCCTCCTACACTTGATTTGAACACTTCGAACAGGACGGTGGATATATAGTGGCTGTAAGTTACATGTATTATATAACATAAAAATTAGTACTGCAAATACTGAAGCAATGAAAATCAGCATAATAGAACACTAAATATACTGGTAAAAAGTACAGAGCTTAACACGTCAGTGAATTCAAACACTTGGTCAACGTGTTCACACAGGATAGAAGGCTTGATATAGAGGTGGAATCAAGAACACATGAAGCTTATGCGGTTTCCTATCAGCTCTCACGATCACTAAGATACAAACACATTCCAATGAAGACAAAGAGACAGCTGATAAATAGTATTTGTATACCAACAACTACATGCTACCAGTGTTAAACATGGACACTCATCAAGTCACATCAAAGAAAAATCATGGTATGAGAAATGAAGTTTCTGAGAAAGGCTGGCGGAGTCACAAGGTTGTCGGGGTCACAAGGTTGTCGTGGTCACAATGTTATCGGGGTCACAAGGCTGTTGGGGTCACAAGGCTGTCGTGGTCACAAGTTTGTCGGGGTCACAAGGCTGTCGGGGTCACAAGGCTGTCGGGGTCAAAGGCTGTCGCGGTCAAAGGCTGTCGGGGTCACAAAGCTGTCAGGGACACAAGGCTGTCGGGGTCAAAGGCTGTCAGGGTCGAAGGCTCTCGGGGTCAAAGGCTGTCGGGGTCAAAGGCTGTCTGGGTCAATGGCTGTCGGGGTCAAAGGCTGTCGGGGTCAAAGGCTGTCGGGGTCAAAGGCTGTCGGGGTCAAAGGCTGTCGGGGTCACAAGGCTGGACAGTGAACGAAACGAAGTAATCCTCAAAAAGTGGGTACGACCCCGTGCATGGAGTTCATAGAAAGGCATAGAATAAAATGGTTCAGACAACTGACTAGAATGCAACCACAGTTACCAGCTGCTCGTATCTACAATAACAGATATCAAAGTTGCAGAGCAAGAGGCAGATAACGAAAAAGATGGATAGATGGTGCCAGAGAGACACTGAAGAAACACAGAATTACATCAACATCAGTGACAGAAAACTACACCTCTTCACGAAGTCTATCGACGCAAGGGGATAGAAGATGATGATGTGAGTTTCATGAAAATACGTGCGCAGAAAGACTAGACAAAACAGTGAGAAATCACACCCGAGGATGAAAGTAAGGCAATGTTTGAAGAAATAATGAAGATGAAAAAAATTGACATTCGAATTTAATCGCACATAGAAACGCCAGAATATATGTCAGATTCCTACTACTTGTTACCAAGAAGAGATCAACTTACAATGTTTCATTTGCAAACAGGCCGCTGCAGACTAATAAAGAGGCCGAACAAACAGACAATGGAAAATGTAATCTATGACTGCCGGCACAACGAGAGTAACAGAGTAAAAAAGTGGTCTTCTTCAACTTAGTTAAGAGATAAACTGTATAGCGACGAGAGAAATCTGAGACTAGCCACCAAGTTTATGAAATAAATAGACGCGATTACTGAAGATCGAGCGACCATTAGGAAGAAGATGCAACTTCCTTGCGATTATGATTTATCGATTCTCTGAGCACTCCCAACCAAACGTGTATGCTCTTCATTTTTGGCCACGTCTGTCTATCAGTTATCTGCATGGCAGCATTGAATTTCTATTTCTTATACCTTTCTGATTAGCTTCCTCAATTGCCAATATTTTGCCACACTTGCATCTCTTCCAGAAAAGGTCTAGCGTAGTCCGTACCTGTTTAAATCGCTTTCAGCGAATTTCCTTTTTTTTATTATTAATTCGCTTTTTAGGCGTCGATTGAATATGTTTAAAGAAATCAATATCAGCGGTTTGGCTTGTTTTTTGTTTTATTTTTGTAATTACAAGTCCCACCAGTCCGAGTCGCTTGAATGTGGGTCATCTGATCACGAGGAAATGAATTCAAAACCTTGGTAGCGAATTGTTTTTGTTCTCTATCGGGAATTGGAATCACATTAGTATGCACAGTGCGTGGCTACTAAACGGGCAGCAGCATTTATTTCTCAGCCCATAATAGTGTCCCTGCGAAGTTGCTGTAAATAAACGCTGAAATAACATTAAATAATAAACATTATTTGTAATGTCATCACCTAGAGAGATTACAAAACACACTTGTTCCACTCGATTCCGTAACACAATCGTCAATCGAAATTACGTAACACGCTGGTTCTGCGAGATTACGTATCATGCTCGTCAAGCGATATTACGTAATGCGCTCGTCAATCGCGACTACGTAACACGATCCGTCAATCGAGATTACGTAACACACTCGTTCCACTAGATTACGCAACACGCTCGTTAATCGTGGTTACATAACACACTCGTCGAGCTAAATTATGAAACACACTCGTCACGCATCATCCTCACACCTGATTATGACACATATTCCCTAGGCGTGATTATGTAACATATTCATAAAGCCAGATACACAACGACCCCCGAAATTACGTAAGACTATTGACGCGAAATCATGTTTCACCCTCATAAAGGAAAATTGTGGCCAAGGTCATCTGAGTTCAAACGGCAGTTTCATTAGCCTAATTACTGTGGGATATCTTCTTTGATAACCTGAGATCAATATTGTATCGCGCTACTGTTGATGCTATTTGTCCATTATAATCGATGAGGACGACTACGACAACATTCACTGTTTACATGAGTAGGACGATGGTTTAAGAAGACATTCAGAGCCTTGATTTGTCTGTTGCAGTTAGTACCAGGAAAAAGGACACTGGTTTCCCCCAGGGTTCAAGGCGGTTTCCTGAGCTGACTTGCGAGCGATCATCAATTAAAACCAATGAAAAGACGACGATAGAGCAGATCAACGACGACAATGCGAACAATGCAGACATAGCATGACACACTAGATGAAAACACAGAACAACATTTGCTGAGATGTTCAAAGGATAGATGTTTGTGGAACGGAATGACCATTAACGTCATTCGGCATGGCACTTGATGATGATGTTTTTAGAATTGCCTTCCTCAGACCTTGACTATCCCCAACTTACCTTCAGCTCAACATTGGTGGGTCTAGATTTATATGTCCCGTCCTCTTGATCGTATTGGGGGCCCCCAATAGACGCTAAGGGTACAACCTGAAAATCTGTTTGGAGCATAACGATACACACTTTCGTATACTTTCACTATGTAGGGACACGTTATGTTCTGTCAAAAATTGGCGTTATTGCACTCCTGACCATCTATCCTCCAGTATCTCCCAGTTGGTGCTTCTTATGCTATTGTTGCTGTTGCTGATATTGCTGTTGCGGCTGTTGCTGTTTGCCCATAATGAGTATGTTTACTATTTTGTGCGTCCTGAAATGGTTTTAGGTAGCGGGTTGCAATAGCTTTCCTCATATCCCGAGAGTGCTGATGAAGGTGGTCCGGGGTCCTTCAGGATGTTGTACTATGCATGGCTTTCACCTGTATATCGCTCACCACTATGAAGATCACGACGATCCCATCTGGTTAGCCAGATTGTCATGAAATAGCATGTTTCCAGGGAGAACTGCATGGAAGTGAATGTTGAATTTTGGTCAGAGTGTTTCACCTGAACCTGACTAACATTGACTGATCAATATGTCTCACTTGACTGACATTGCCTGATCAGTATTTTTCACCTGACTAACATTGCCTGATCAGTATGTTTCACCTGACTAAAATTGCTGATTAGTATGTTTCACCTGACTAACATTGCTTAATTAGTATGTTTCACCTGACTAACATTGCCTGATTAGTATGTTTCACCTGACTAACATTGCCTAATCAGTATGTTTTACCTGACTAACATTGCCAGATCAATATGTTTCACCTGACTAACATTGCCTGATCAGTATGTTTCACCTGACTAACATTGTCTGATCAGTATGTTTCACCAGACTAACATTGCCTGATCAGTATGTTTCACCTGATTAACATTGCCTGATCAGTATGTTTCCACTGACTAACATTGCCTGATCAGTATGTTTCACCTGACTAACATTGCCTGATTAGTATGTTTCACCTGACCCGAACTAACATAGTCTGATCATTAAGTTTCACTTGACCCTGACAAACATTGCCTGATCAGTATGTTTCATCTGACTAACATTGCCTGATTAGTATGTTTCACCTGACTAACATTGCCTGATTAGTATGTTTCACCTGACCCTAACTAACATAGTCTGATCATTAAGTTTCACTTGACCCTGACAAACATTGCCTGATCAGTATGTTTCATCTGACTAACATTGCCTGATCAGTATGTTTCACCTGATTAACATTGCCTGATCAGTATGTTTCCCCTGACTAAAATTGCCTGATTAGTATGTTTCACCTGACCCTAACTAACATAGTCTGATCATTAAGTTTCACTTGACCCTGACAAACATTGCATGATCAGTATGTTTCACCTGACTAACATTGCCTGATTAGTATGTTTCAACTGACCCTAACTAACATAGTCTGACCATTAAGTTTCACTTGACCGTGACAAACATTGCCTAATCAGTATGTTTCACCTGCCGCTGAATAACATAGTATGATCAGTTTGTTTCACCTGAACCCTGTCTAACATTGCCTGATCAGTATGTTTCACCTGACAAACATTGCCTGATCAGTATGTTTCACCTGAACCCTGTCTAACATAGTTCGATCAGTATGTTTCACCTGAACCCTGTCTAACATAGTTTGATCAGTATGTTTCACCTGAACCCTGTCTAACATAGTTTGATCAGAATGTTTCACCTGAACCCTGTCTAACATAGTTTGATCAGTATGTTTCACCTGAACCCTGTCTAACATAGTATGATCAGTATGTTTCACTTGAACCCTGTTTAACATAGTATGATCAGTATGTTTCACCTGAACCCTGTCTAACATAGTTTGATCAGTATGTTTCACCTGAACACTGTCTAACATAGTTTGATCAGTATGTTTCACCTGAACCCTGTCTAACATAGTTTGATCAGTATGTTTCACCTGAACACTGTCTAACATAGTTTGATCAGCATGTTTCACCTGAACACTGTCTAACATAGTTTGATCAGTATATTACACTTGCACCTGATTAACATATACAGATCAGTATGTATTGCCTGACCGGACGTTAATTTCTTCCTCCTATCCATGCCAGTAAAAGGCGAACTGCGTATATTCAAATTGCTCCCGTAGCCCACTGGTTGCACACACTCCTACTTGGCATTCCAGGCGCCCCTCTCTGCTGGGCCTGGTAAGATTTCAAAATTTTGCTATATTCGCGTCACCGGTGTATCGATTATTTTCGAGACCATAAGATATCGCTTTAATGAAAGACGTAATTAACCCCTGGTGCCTACATCTGGGTCACGGCCTCAATCAATGTCGCATGTCCAAGATTATTTCGCTTTCTTCTTTACTATGCATACATTATATGTATAAGTCAATCGATTATTTTGTACATTTTCAGTTTTCTGTGAAGCAAATGTTTTCATCAAATACGTGATTGTTCATCAAACTTTGACCTGTCCATTTTAATTAACGTTTGAGTCTCTAAACTTTTGTACAGGATGAAGTAGACACCCCAATGCCTCGTTGGTAGCCTCTTTCGCATTGCCTGGCAGATATATTGTTAATACTTGTGATCGCCCTCGGACCCCTGTATTCTATAGGTTACCTCTATTCTATTCCACGCTTTCAGTAGCTGTAATCAAAATATTCTCATCCTTCCTCATTTATTTAATTTACTTGTTTGTTTATAATTGTAAACAGTGTTTCCGTGGTAACAAATTTTCCGTTTCCGGTTTTCAAGGAATAAAAATAGAATTTCGCTAGTAATGTCTTTACTCGGTTTACAACTAATTACAATCTCACTGGGAGAGACCGATATACGCATCCAAGTAGAGCAGACCGTCTTGTTGAAATGACATTTGTTGAAGTAGACATTAAATATATAAATAAATATATATATATATATATATATATATATATATATATATATATATATATATATATATATATATTTACTTTGTATATATGTCTTAGTTGACCTGTACTTCTACAGGGGCATAAGCCTATATGCATGTCATCTCTGATGAGCTGGATGTAGCCAGGAGGATGATCTCCTGGTTAGCTGGCTAGGCTCGAGCAGCTTATTACTCCTCTATAGAGCGTGGTTAACTGATGTGTGAGTCTATTTTAATAGACTCAAATACTAGAATTTAATAGGCTCAAATACTAGAATAAGGAAGACCCATAGCCTATTAATTGTCGTATATGCTCCTCTTAACAAACCATATAACCATGGCCAGTGCTATGCCATGTCACACAGTTAGTCGCCTCTTTCGACATGCTCTATGTGAGGCAGTGGTGCTATTCTTGTCCTTGTCTTACACATAAACCTCGGAAAATCACTCAATATATATAAATATAAATTTTAATCTTAATCCACCTTTTAAAAAAGCAGCTTGACTTCGATCCTAATGTTTAAATACTTAGATACTAAATGTTAAAGTTCAGCCACTTTTATAAATAGAAAACTGTATACCCACATTGTTGTAAATAGAAGAGAAGCACTATGTGTATGTGTATGTGTATGTGTATGTGTATGTGTATACCTAAATCATATTCTCTACCACATACTCCCAACTCCATCTTTTCCTTAACTTCTAGTTTGTTATTACTCGTGCCTTTTATTTCTTTAGTTGTTCACTCTCCTGGTAGTGCTCATATCTCACAGTCTATGTCACATTCTGGCGATTTATATGTGCATATTTCAGGAGTTGCATTAATTTTATATTGTAATCTGCGTCAACTGACTTATTTGCCATACCTATATTTAAACTTCTGCTAAAAAAAACACCTTATGCGTAGAATCTTCACATAGTCTGCCTTTGACGCTAAAATAGAATAGTGAAACTAAAACAGGATGGTGGAAAAGGAAAAAAAACCTAATATTTCTTTAAAAAAGAAAAGTAATCTGCCATTTTTAATAGAAAGTCAATTTGTCCTTCTTTTGTTTGCATGAAAATATAATATCTATATCTGCAATGGTGTTTCTTGTATAAACGTTTGTAGTTCACATACAGGTCCATAACGTTTCTATTGCAGTGTTGTTTGAATGGGTCAGGGGGTTAGTTTCTGTATATAATATTAGGAGCAGGTCTGTAGTATGTTCTGCAGTATGGTGTGATTATCCGTTTGTACGCGTGGCTCAGTTACCAATTTTCAATTGTGTGTACAGCGGCTGCGGAATGGATTGTGTCCTGTTCTAATGAGCAGCGTAACAGTCTGTTCTTGTCTGTTTATCTTATGATAATTGTCAAGTATTAATGTTGGTGGTTCTGGTTGATGTGATTCTTTCTCAATTGGTATGTAACTGGCACATTCGCTTGCTGGGAATGCAGCAGCCATCTGTGCAGATCGAACTGCTTTCTCGTTTCCCGGAACTAGACAATGAGAAGGTATCCACTGCATGTCAGTTTTGGGGTTGGTTACTCAGTTCAGACAGTAGAGCTTGTAGATCTGACAGTTTCCCAGACTTCAGTCCTGGGGGTGCTAATTGTGCATCTTCGAAATACTACAGGTTGCGGACTTACATTAGTTATCAACAGTCTCTCAGTTGCCTTCCTGACTGTCTGACGTTCTCAATCCTAATTAACATCACATTATCCCGTTAAACTCGGTTCATTCATCATTCACATCACATTATCCCGTTAAACTCGGCTCAATCATCATTCACATCACATTATCCCGTTAAACTCGGCTCAATCATCATTCACATCACATTATCCCGTTAAAATCGGCTCTATCGTCATTCACATCAGATTATCCCGTCAAACTCGGCTTCAGTCCGACATTTATGCCGTAAAAGGGGAAGTCAACAAATCCTCTTTACCTCCAGATCTTTAGTAGGGCTGTACCAATGCAGATCTACACATTTTGTCAGCCCATCCCGACAAAACATTTGAGGCGCCGTGTACGTGTACATATATAGGTACATCAAAATGTTATTCTACATGTCCATCTGTTGCCAGGCAGATAAACTATATTTTCATCCCAGCCATGTGTGCGTGATATCGTTACTTCCACGACGTCCTGAAACAGCATCACAGCCATGTGTGCGTGACATCGTTGTTTCAACGACGTCCTGAAACAAAGTTCAAAGTTGAATATATCCACTTAGGATCTTTACCTGTATGGAAATCTGTAGTAGTTGTCGATCCATTGTTCTCTGAGTGACTCGTTGATTTCTATCATTTTGTATACGCCGGAACTTCTCAGCTTCTGTTATGCGCAAGTTCCATACCTCACATCCGTAAATCACTGATGGAAAAACCATGGAATTATAAGTGTGTGTTATTGCCTTAGTGTCTTTCATCGCTTGGAGTATTGGATAAATGGAGTTGAAACGTCTCTTCCTCCTTCTCCTCACCTTACTTCGAATGCTGCTGATGTTGATTTCTCTGAAAGAAGAGCTCTTGAAACAGCGATATAGCAGCCAAAGTAACACTTAGTCAAGAAAAACACCATTCAAAAAAGTAAAGAGTACAATATCTAAAACGTGTATACAGCTTTGGGATAAAGCAATATTTTTAATCGACATTTTCTACTTTCTGTTCGCTAAAATCACGTTTCAGCCGTGTGAATTATTGACTCAGTCTAACGTGGGATCGCCTTAACATTACGGACATATGTAATCTTCGGATATCTCTCACGGCAATAAAACCGGGTATCAAATAGTGTTCATCGAACACAATGGTCATACTGATGGATAAATGTGTGTGTGTAATTTTATTTTGGATAAATTGTAACTATTATAAATTATTCATGTTATATTTACAAACAAAACATTTCAATAGCTGTCTACCGTTAAGAGAGGGGCACCACAGGAACGAAACAAGGTAGGGGTTTAGAAGAAACAAAGAAAAAGAGATAAATTGATACTTTGGAATGTACAGTACAAATTAACAAAAACATTTTAAAAAATAAACTTTGTTAGGCACTATATCAAAGAGTATTTAAAACTTGGTTTCACTGTAGCTCCTGGCAGTGAACTATCGACATGGCCCCTTTGTTGAAGTATACTCAGATATTTGCTCGACATTTGCATTCGAAGCAAAGTCATTTTACTGACACGCCTCTGGACTTTTTTCAATGATTTCATGACCAGATGAAAAGTCAATTGAAAATTATGAAGACCAGTGACAAGTCGATGATTCGAGCGACTTATTTAGTTGATCTTCGGATAGCTAGCACAACCGCTGACTATTGGTGAGGAGTTTGTTAAGTCTTGCATCTTTGATGTCGAACAAGAAATAGTGAGTCCTCAAACAACTAAACAAAAAGAGGCTGTATCGCTTTCGGACACCGGCACTCAGACGAGAATTGTATATAAAGCCACCGATATTGATACGCAAGTTGTAGAGGAGATACAGAAATTGAGATATTTCGCAATTCAATTTGGTAAATCAACTGACGTGAGAAGCCACACTATCCTACTTTGCTTTGTGATGTATAGATAGCCAGGATGAGGACTTAAGGGAAGAACTTCTTTGTTGCCTTGGCTTACCTAAACGGACCACTAGTTCAGATACATATATATCATTTTGAATGTGTATTTTCAGGCACAGGACTTCGACTAGCAGAAGTGCGTCAGAGTATGTACGGACAGTGATGCAATCATGACTTAGAAGTTGCTCAGGCGTGTTGCGAGATTAAAGGAAGTCGCGAACTTAGAAGTTCTGTCCCCTCAATACATGATATACAAAGAGCACCTTACTGCAAAGGAGCTTTCTTGAATTCTTTCTTAACTTCTCAAATGCTGGTTGCCTGATGCCAGGTAGCCAAAATCTCCTTGGATCTGTGTCTGTCCATCTCTCTGAAGTATCATAATAGTCCAATGGCGTATTGCAGATCATCTCTCCATCTTGTTGGTGGGGGAGAGGGGGGCCCATGGGGCGGTTATAGTTGTATAACCACCAGAAAGACACCCGCCTCCTCCATCTATCGCCAGTCATGTGGACCATATCACCGGCCTATCTATTCTTTCGCAATGACACAGTCTCTCGTGAAGTTATTTAGGACTCTTGGTTCCATTGTTTTTTCGTTAATTCGGAGCTTTTCTGGGCCTGAATGGCGCAGAGGCTAAATCACATACCCGTATACCATTGCTGAGATAACCATGCCATTGAAGGTGTGAGCCCCGGCCTTGACGTCCGTCACCTGCTGGAGTACCGGTTTAATGCGGTTAAAGCTGAGCCAACCGGCCGCTCTCCTGCGTGAGATCTATTTATAAATATTGCGACTGTTGCTGATGTCCTGGTCAGGTCTCACCCTGGGGGCCACTCTTCCCCTTCTCCCCCCTCTCACCTCACTCTGTTTCATTTGACTCTGTCCCACAGTCACACCCTTGCACAACTTTCACACGCGCCCTCCTGGTAAAGCCCTTCCATTGCACTTTGGTTGGGCTAGCTTCTGAGGGCGCACAAACCTAGCATAGGTACATACAGATGCACACATGCATCCAAGCACTGGTTTATGCGTCCTGATATTGCCCAATTGACTACGGTCTGGTGTGGAAAATGGCGCGCCTCCGCCAGTAGAAACTAGTGAGGCAAACATCTAAGCAAAAAAAAAAAAAAAATGATGTCCTGGTCTAGGTAGAGATGCGCAACGACATTCTCGATGAGATCATCTTCCAATAGCAGTTCCACCGCAAGACAGAAAGAGTTCCGTGGAAACTGAGTCTTCTGTCTATTTATGTTCAGGCATACCGGTTTGCCTGCTTCATTCAGCTCGTAAAGGCTTTCCTCGGCTTCTGCAATGCAGTAGCTAAAGACCATAATGTCGTTCACGAAACGTTAGTGTGGGAGAAAATTCACACAATCATGGAAATAGCGGGGACATTTCGTATGCTCGTATGCCTTTGTAGACCACGAAACGATCTTTTATAGCGCGGAAAGTTCGTATGCTGTATGCTTTTGTAGACCACGAAGAGGTATTTTATAGCCCGGAAAGTTCGTATGCCCGTATGCCCTTGTAGACCACGAAAAGGTCTTTTATAGCGCGGAAACAAAGGCAGTAGTAAATGTCTTGACGAACCAATGTGTCGACGAAAAATACGCCGACCTTATGGGGAAGATAACGAGAGTTGCTCAACTGAGATCACCCATAGAGATCATCCATACCAATACACTGAGGAGTACGACAAGGAGATACCATCTCCCCACAATTGTCCCCATCTGGTCTTGAAAACGTTTTTCGGTCCCGTAACTGCCAGGATCGACGTCTCAACAGAGAAGCTTTCTTTTATTTTATAATGTGATGAATGTCGGGCTGAAGATCATTAATGAGATTCGTAATCGAGACATGAGTTCCAGGCTGTTGAAGACACTGTTTGTGAGTATTGGCATGAGTTCCAGGCTGTTGAAGACACTGTTTGTGAGTATTGGCATGAGTTCCAGGCTGTTGAAGATACTGTTTGTGAGTATTGGCATGAGTTCCAGGCTGTTGAAGACACTGTTTGTGAGTATTGGCTTACACCCCCAACAACATCTCCGTCTCCAGGCTGTTGAAGACACTGTGTGAGAGTATTGACTTACACCACCAACATCTCCGTCTCCAGGCTGTTGAAGACACTGTGTGAGAGTATTGACTTACACCACCAACATCTCCGTCTCCAGGCTGTTGAAGATTCTGTGTGAGAGTATTGACTTACACCACCAACATCTCCGTCTCCAGGCTGTTCAAGACACTGCGTGTGATTATTGACTTACATCACCAACATCTCCTCCTCCAGGCTGTCCAGGATACTGTGGGAGAGTATTGATTTCCACCACCAACATCTCCTCCTCCAG
Organism: Ariolimax columbianus; assembly: GCA_036924085.1. Lineage (NCBI taxonomy): Eukaryota > Metazoa > Mollusca > Gastropoda > Stylommatophora > Arionidae > Ariolimax > Ariolimax columbianus. The sequence continues at coordinate 51,634,778 of JAVGWX010000016.1, forward strand.
GCTGTCCAGGATACTGTGTGAGAGTATTGACACACAACAAAAATCCCCCTCCTCCATACAGAAGTGAAGTGGTTATCGAGAGAAAGGATTCTTGTACATCTTTTCGAACTGAGCGAAAAAGTCCAGCAGTTTCTCCAAGAGCGAAATCCTGACCAAGTAGGATCGTTGCTGAATGTGAAATGGATGGCCTTCGTCAATGGCATACATTTGTAGCCTTCTTAACGAACTTAATACTTCTCTTCAAGTGGATGTTTTAAAAAGATGTTTACACTGAGAAATAAAATGGATGCGTTCAAACATAAGCTGGCTCTTTGGAATAGTCTTGAACAAGAAGAAGATATAGAAATGTTTCGGCTTGTTGGAAAATTTGCTGAAAACTGTTGTCAACCAGAAAGTCATTTTCAACTTAATAAATAAACATTTCAGAGCGTTAGATGAAAACTTGAATAATTATTGCTCTGACATTGAGGATCCTGGTAAATGTAAGCCAAAAGCAAAGGCCGCTGTCCATCGTAGACGATGATGGCATACTTAATTTTGCTAGCGCTATTATTAGTAAGGATTAATTGCGCTACTTTTTATCCTCACTCTCTCGACTCGAGCCGCCCGACCCCAATGGCAAGTCAAGGACAGGACGACTAAGGGGCGACTACGACAAGCAGGGGACTCCGCATCAAACCACGGAATCCGGTATATGTAAAGTCTAGATAATAATCCCGTCCTGAAAGTTGTAAATCATGCGCACTTGATCCTCGTAAAAAGGAAAAGCTAATCGAGTTGTCGTCTAATGTCATTCTGGTGTTCAGACATAAAATGAAATTGTTTCAGCTTTGAATATCACTCGAAAAAGAATATCCATCACTGAGTTATAGAGCTATCAAATTGTTGGTCCCATCTCCGACTTCCTATTTGAGTGAAAAGAATTTGTCAGCGACGTCAGTAATAAAAACCAAACAGAGAAATCGAATGAATGTTATTGCTGCGTTTCGTCTCTTGGAAACAAACGCTCCAGCCACGCATATTAAATTTTCTAACCTTTAAGTAGAAGCTGAGGCCGCCCTAGCTAAAATTAGAAATTGTTTAACATTGGATTTAATAAATCAAACACTTTTTACATTAAAAAAAATATCTTAATGTCCGCCAAATATTTCCCGCGATCTGCAAGTACAAAAAGGTTTAAAAACGCTGGTCTAGATATTTCTGGTTCAGTTCTGTGTGTGACGTTTGTGGCTATGCTTAGATAGATATAGGAGCGGCCTAAGACGGATGTGTCGGATCGAAATGTGCAAATATCGCAATAAAGACGTAAACTAACCACATTAAATTTCGTTCTTTGGACTAAATCCTGCTACTTTCAAAACACTGTTCGGGGCTCGGTCGCAGGAGATTGAGAACGAACACAGAAGAAGAAGATATGGCAGTTGATATGTTCAATGGTATCCTCTGCCAGTTTGAAGTCCTGCTTTGAACAGTATTAGTTTCTTGAGGGACTGTGTTTTACTTTATATATCGTTAGACCAGCAACTATGCTGACTCCATTTATGTCGTTCTAGGATTGTTGAGCTTCATCAATATTATGATTGTTGAGCACGCGTTAATAGCATGATTGATAAGCACGCGTCAATCTTCAAATTGTAAATGGGTGAGTCACTCGTCATCTATAATTATGATATAATTTCCCGGTTCATATTCTGACCGTATCCCTAATGTTGTTTTGTGTATTCTTTTTCTTCTACTGTTTCTTCGTTCGTTTTCAATCTCCCGCTACCACGCCATGAAAAGTGCTTTGCAAGTAGCAGGATGTAGTCAGGAGAACGGAATGCGTTGTCGTAGTTTATAGCTTTACTGCGATATTTGCTACTTTCGGTCCGACACATCCTTCAGGAGGTATTTTTTAGTACCGGGTTAGCCTTCCCTGTTCGATCCCTTCTGTCTTAGCCAGTCTGCTATGTTGCTGCCTGTTATCCAGGATCACTACATGTAGGTATAGAAGGGTCTTGGCATCTCTGGTTGTCTTGTTCTGATGATAGCAGTCAGCTATGGGTCGTTGTCCCTGACGCTAGCAGTCAGCTATGGGTTTCGTATTCTATGTACACTCCTGCTACTACGTTCCTTCCTGCTCCATGTGCTGACCTGGCGGTTCCCAAACTGTGAGCCGTGCATACTGTGATGCTAGTTTATAAGAATGTCGCGAAACATTCCAATATTTTCATCAACTGCGCACTGGGACTGTTAAGTAGGCTTATCTCCTGACTTGTTGTACCGTGGAAAAATTATGGTACTATAAGGAGGGCCCTGGACCGATAAAGTTTGGGAACCAGACTGCTGATCTATTCGTGTATAAGCTGACCCAGACATCTTGTGTGTTCTTCATCCAGGAAACAGCTATTCTATGGAACAATGTGAATGTATCCGTCCAATATTGTTCGTGTAACTAAAGTCTCATCAATAATGTTGACATTCACACAGGATAAATTGAGGATCAGCTATCGATTCAACTAAATGCTTCCAACACATGTGCTGAAGGTGACCGACGCCGGACTGTTTCTACTGAAAGAGGAAAAAACCTAGTGCGAGTGACTGACGAACTAAAACCAGAATGCTCTGAGTAGATATAAAGTGAGTAGTTTGTCATTTGTAGAACATCGATTCATACAACCGCCAACCTATTTGACTGTTATGCGTTTTTTGGCAAGTGTGCGGTACGGTTGGTTGCCATTACATTCCGTATGTGGAGGAACGAAAATAAATATGTCTACCAAACTGCTCCCGAGCGTGATTCGAACGTGATGCGTTGTGATTGTGAAACATATGTTTCACCACTACGCCACGCAGCCCACTAAAATCTGAGCAGATGAGGTCCGTATTTAATGTTTCACTCAAGCCCTGTAAATATCAATGTATTTTGTATACATTATTGTCTTACACCATTCCTAAACATGAAAATGTCTTATTTTAACCAAACTAATGTCTTAGTCTATCCTCTCCATGAAAATGTCTTATTCTAACTAAATTATTGTCTTATTCGAGTCTTAATCATTAAAATATTTTACTTTGCACACTGTTTTCTTAAAACAGTCTTTCCACGAAAATGTATTATACTAGTTAATTTTCTTTCCACTTGTGCCGTTAAGCGTCGTGGGGAGTTTAAGTTGTCTATCCTGCGCCAAGAGCGTTGCGTCGGTCAGTGTGAGCCCTTGTCGCTGCACAATCACTCTAATGTCACCTATCCACCTACCTCGCGGCCGCCCCCCCCCCCCTTGCCATGTAGCCATATCTAGCAGCGTTGTAAGCCATCAGTAGAAGTTGATGAGGGTGCATTCTCATGAGATGACCAAACCAACTTATTTTCTGCCTGGAAATGTATTCGTCACAAGATGTAGTGCCGACCATACTTCGAATGTCGTCGTTCCCCATTCTGTCTCTTCTGATAACACCGATTAACTAATATTTTATTACAGCTTTTCTATGAAAATGTTTCATTCTAACTAAACTAATGTCTTATTCTAGTCTGTCAATGAAAATGTTTCATTCTAACTAAACTAATGTCTTATTCTAGTCTGTCAATGAAAATGTTTCATTCTAACTAAACTAATGTCTTATTCTAGTCTGTCAATGAAAATGTTTCATTCTAACTAAACTAATGTCTTATTCTAGTCTGTCAATGAAAATGTTTCATTCTAACTAAACTAATGTCTTATTCTAGTCTGTCAATGAAAATGTTTCATTCTAACTAAACTAATGTCTTATTCTAGTCTGTCAATGAAAATGTTTCATTCTAACTAAACTAATGTTTTTCCCAGCCATGTCCATGAAAACATCTTTCTCTATACATTGTCTTATTCCAGTATGTCCATGAAAACATCCTATTTGACACACTAATGTCTCAATCCAGCATGTCCATGAAAATGTCTTATTCTACCGAAATAAATGTTTTATTTGAGCCTGTCCATGAACATGTCTCATTCTAACTAAACTAATGTCTTATTCCAGTCTGTCAATGAAAATGTATTATTCTAACTAAACTAATGTCTCAATCCAGTATGTCCATGACAATGTCTTGTTTTAACTAAACTAATGTCTTACTCCAGCATGCCCATGTAAATGTCTTATTCTAACTAAACTAATATTGGGGGACCCAGTGGTCTCGAGATAAGGTTTTTCCCTTGGGTGTTGGAGTTCGCGGGCCGTTGCTCGTGCAAAATTCAAGTTAAAAATCTACTCAAATTATTCTAGAGGATTCACGCCCCACAGATAATATGTCGCAAATAAAGGGAACTGTGTGGCCATAGCAACATGTCTAGGTTATGTGGCTAGCGGAGCTGATTAGATAGCACCTGACAGGCTGCGGGTCTACCTTGCTCTAATTTACGCTTCCACCTCCACCAGTCTCAAAAATAGGCGATCGCATATTCCAGGGGCTAACAGATGCTAGGATTGACCTGGCAAGTCACCAGTGGATTTTCACCTGCCAAAAAATATGAAACATAGGAGGTCACACCTCCCCACAACGTCTAAGTGTACTGAAGATAGATAGATATAGAATCATTGTTTTATTCAAGCATTGTCCATGGAAATGTCTCATTCTAATCAAACTAATGTACAAATTGAGGCATGTCCATAAAAATGTCTTATAACTAAACTAATGTTTGATTTCATCCTGTTCATAAAATTAATTTCACATTTTAACATTTTCATGACATAATTGTTGTTTTCTAGATTTGTGCACGAAAGATTTGTGCATTCAAGGTTCTCTGTGATTAATTTCGCTCATATTGATATTGTCTATGTGGTCAAATGTAAACTATGAGGTTAATGCCCACTAGGAACTGAGTTACATAACAGTCAAAGCAGTTCTCTATCTTCTATCAAAATGTTTCAGTTTATCAAATCGTTTACCGTTCATCTAATTTACAGCCATTAAAAAAAACTACCACACCGTTTGGAACGTGTCACCCATAAAACGTCCACTGTAACCTTAGAAACGGTAGCTAAAGAGTGTTGTGCATGTGGGATAGCAGCTTCATCGTGTAAAACATTGCAGTTGAAACTGTCAAATCCTGGACATGAACTCACTGTAAGGAAGTTTATCTGTAGCGGTGATCATGTACTCCGTCTTGGGAGACAAGATGCTGAACAGTGAATGAGCTGCAACGGTCAGCGACCCATAGCTGACTGCTAGGGTCAGGGCTAGCGAACCAAAGCTTACAAGACCTTTCTACACCTCCACGGGGTGATTCTGGATAACAGGCTGCACCAATCAGACTGGCTGAGGAGAAAGGATCGAAGAGGGAAGGCTAACCCAGTACCCAAAAATGCCTGCTCAACACGGATGTGTCGAACTGAAATGTGCAAATATCGCAGTCGAGCTGTAAACTACGACACAACGCATTCCGTTCTCCGGACAACATCCTACTATCTACAAAGCCCTTTTCAGTGTATGGCATCGATACTTTGTGAATCAACGACGAAGAAGACAAAGAAGAAGATGAACTCCGTCTGAGGCGTATAGGCAAACCAAAACACCCATGCAAATCTAATACTTAGTACACAGAATCTTTTACAATTCTCTCTGCTATAAAACCATTATATTTAAACTTACTTCAAAAACCGCTCATTAACTTTTGTTTTTTTTTAAATTTACAAATATTATTTACTCTGAATGTTTATGGTCAGTTTCTTGTTAATAGAAGATGAGCTGATATACACACTCAACATATAGCTACAACCAGTTGCTATTTGTGTTTACCCTTAATCCGTGGGGATCGTGATAAACGCTTATTATATATATCTTTATGGTAATCTGCGAATTCATATGACTGGAGCCTTCGAAGCTATCTGGCATCGGGTCAAATCTTAGTTCTCGGAAACTGAAGCGCAGTGAAGCTTGGAAGTTCACGACCCCAATAAGCTCAAGGGACGACGAGAAGCTAAACGAGCGGGCACTTGTTTAATGAGGGACTGCTTCTGATGATAGGATTAGCACACGCTGAAAGAGTTCTTTGTAGATGTTATTTGGATACATCTAGGCCATGGTTTTCTAGGTTACGGAGAATTTCTATGATGTTTGTTGGTCAGAGAACTGTGAACGAATGATGACGTTAATAAATGAACAATGTGAGTGGAAGATCCGGGGCACGAATTTTGCAATCGGTACGCTACAGTCGACCCAGCTGAAATGAGAACCTGGCATACGACTAGAGAAAGAAAAGGAAACGAGCAAAGGTACTGGCGACTCCGGCTCATACAAACTGGCTTAGTATAATGACGTCTCTAACAACTTTATTCCCCGACAGTAGTGAAACTCAGGTCAGGTCAGATCAGTTCAGGTTAGGTCATCCCGTAACCAATTAGGTCATTGGGGCACACACGATGACATCCTCACAACCCCACGCAACCCTTCTCTGTCAGCTGTCGCTTCCTGTGCCTCTCTCTGGTCTGAGATTGCTCCATTCTTTTGTATTTTCCCCTCGCCCCTTCCATTTAGGGACGACCTCTTCGTCGTCTGCCATGCACCTTTCCGTGCAGGATTATATTTGTAAGACCATTTGATCTCGATATGTGACCGTACCAAGCGAGTTTCCTTCATTTGACAGTTGCCAAATGGTCTTCAAAATGCCCTATTGCTGTTGTAATTCTATCTCGTATTTTCTCATTTATAAATCCATCTTTGTACGTAACTTTTAAAAGTCTTCGGAAACAGCTCATCTCCACGGCCTGTATCCTTCGCTGAAGGTCAGCTGTAACTGTCCATGTTTCACTAGCATAGAGGAATATTTACAGAACTAGTGTACGCATTAATCTGATTTTCGTGCAATGTGCTAACCATTTATCTTGCCAGATTTTGTTAAGCAGTGCAAGCGCCGCTATTGTCTGTGCTATTCTGGCAAACACCTCACATTTTGTTCCTTCATCACTGACAATCAAACCCATATATTCAAAACAGTTGACCACTTCGAGTTCCTGGTCATTAGCATTTTTCCAACTGTTGAAGCCCTCGGCGTTGTTGGTCATTAATGTCTTTCCTGCGTTTACCTCCATACCATAGCCAAGAGCTGTTTCATCGAGTCTTCTGACCCATTCCTGGTCTGGGAACCTCTTCTGGTGCAGCATATTAAATACACAGCCTTGCACTTGGGAAGTGTAGAGAAAGTTCAAGTTGGATGGCTAGGGAGTAGTTAGGAGCTGAACGAGTGCTGGACGTGTTGGTTTCTTTGGAGAGCCCAATGCCTGGACACTGAACTTGCCTATCCCTGCATATTTGGAGATCTTAAAGTTTGGACACTGACTTTGCCCGGTCCTGCATATTTAGAGATCTTAAAGTTTGGACACTGACCTTGCCCGGTCCTGCATATTTGGAGATCTTAAAGTTTGGACACTCACCTTGCCCGGTACTGCATATTTGGAGATCTTAAAGTTTGGACACTCACCTTGCCCGGTCCTGCATATTTGGAGATCTTAAAGTTTGGACACTCACCTTGCCCGGTCCTGCATATTTGGAGATCTTAAAGTTTGGACACTCACCTTGCCCGGTCCTGCATATTTGGAGATCTTAAAGTTTGGACACTCACCTTGCCCAGTCAAGCATATTTAGAGATCCTGAAGTCTGGAAACTGACTTTGCCCATACTGCATTTTAGAAGAGTCCCTCTTGCCATTACCCCCCCCCCCCCCCCCGCCCCCCCCCCCCCACCCATGGCGAGGAATGAACTATACCATTTTTTCCACTTCAGTGAGCCCAAGCCTAGACCTGGTCGACTTAGTGCAGGGACTGGATGGAATATCTGAGTGGAAAGATGAAGGTCGTTACCCCAAATAAATATATTGCGGAAATACATAAAAAACACATGAACCCTTTAAGCTAGATGAGAAGTACAACTTGGTAGACTGAACTTGGCCGAGGCACCAGTTTGTATCCAGCCCCTGTGTACAGAGCGGCGGAACATCCTAACCGCTCCACCACTCAAACGATCAGTAATCATACTCTCATATGAATAGTTTGTGATTGACCATTCAAACTTCATGTTTGCGTACCGAGTCTGTCTTACTTACTGTACTGGCCAGAAGTAGGACCATCAACTCTTGGAACAGTCATTGCAACAAAAGTGAACTTCTTGTGATACGATATCGTTTTCATGATATTTCCAATAATATGTCTAAGTGTATGTCATGTATACACATTGGCTAGACTAATTCTTGTACGACATCCTCAATTATAATTCTCGCGCTAAACACGCACGCACACGCACACAAATACACACGCGCTGACACACCACGGCTATCTTTATCATTCATCACTAGGCTATTCTGACCTTGCTATCACAACATATCTGAATGATAGAGCTGTTCTGTATTCCCGTATATATGTTTGCAGCGAGTTATTTCCCGCCTTGACAGATTCTAATCTCCGGCCTATTTGTGTAAGCTACGAATTCGCTCTATTTGAAGTAGAAACACAATTTACGAAACCCTCACGATCTACACAAACATCATTTGTGTCTGTATTATTTGTTATGTGTTTCATAAAAAGAAGAAGAAGGTATGATTAGACTTACCACAGTCTCTCGTCGAAGCTTGCACATAATACATCGCTGTTGTTTTAGAAACCATCTTATATGTGAGCAATTTATTTCTTACAATCTTAGGTGTACTGAAGAGGATTCTAGGTGTACTGAAGAGGATCCTAGGTGTACTGAAGATTTTGACCTGAGTACTCCAAAGTTTGTTGTGCAATGCAAACATTCTCAGCAACTCGGACACTACGAAAGAGATAACAGAGTCGATCACAACCTCCATTGTAAAGGTCAAGGTCTGTCCCATAGCAACAGTTGCCGTCGGGGATGAAGATAACTCTTCAAGCACTAATCCTCAGTCTATTTTAGGTGGCGTGGCCAGTTCTATTCCTTGCTGTTTTTAACTTTTACAACTTCAACACCAGGTACCTATTCGTTGCTGGGTCGTCTAAAGAAGCAGTCGAACCAGGAGCAAAGCAAGGCCCGGATGTTTTTCTGTCCGTACGTGAACTCGAACCATTTGAACGCTGCAATCCCAGTCTTGGAAGACAGCTCCCTCCCGACTAGGTTGTACGCTTCATGGTAAGGCTGCTACAACATCATGTTTACATATGTATGGCTTAGACGTAAGTCTGGTCTTGGTCAGCTTACATGTGGATGGCTTGGTCTCAGTCAGCTTACATGTGGATGGCTTGGTCTCAGTCAGTTTACATGTGGATGGCTTGGTCTCAGTCAGCTTACATGTGGATGGCTTAGACGTGAATCTGGTCTTGGTCAGCTTACATGTGGATGGCTTGATCTCAGTCACTTTATATGTGAATGGCTCGGTCTCAGTTAGCTTACATGTGGATGGCTTGGTCTCAGTCAGCTTACATGTGGATGGCTTAGACGTGAGTCTAGTCTTGGTCAGCATGCTTACATGTGGATGGCTTAGACGTGAGTCTGGTCTTGGTCAGCATGCTTACATGTGGATGGCTTAGACGTGAGTCCGGTCTCGGTCAGCTTACATGTGCATAGCTTAGACGTGAGTCTGGTCTCGGTCAGCTTACATGTGTATGGCTTAGACATGAGTCTGGTCTCGGTCAGCATGCTTACATGTGCATGGCGTAGACGTGAGTCTGCTCTTGTTTTCCACCCTAGCATTACACAAGCCTTCACAAACGATCACGTTTTTAAGTCTGATCTTCATTATCGTGTTGTTTTCTATCTCCTTTGAAAACTGCCACCTTCTTGATGTTTTTTTAGTCCAACCACCACTGACTTTCTTTTAATATATCATTTATCATTTCATCCATACCACATATTTGATGTTTCTATTATAGCTAAATCATCCCTATCTTTTTCTTGATTTTGCCTTTATGATTAGATAATTATTTAGTACTTTTATGTTTCCATTCTCCCTACAGCACTATCTTATACTTGATGTTTCCATTCTCCCTACAGCACTATCTTATACTTGATGTTTCCATTCTCCCTACAGCACTATCTTATACTTGATGTTTCCATTCTCCCTACAGCACTATCTTATACTTGATGTTTCCATTCTCCCTACAGCACTATCTTATACTTGATGTTTCCATTCTCCCTTCAGCACTATCTTATACTTGATGTTTCCATTCTCCCTACAGCACTATCTTATACTTGATGTTTCCATTCTCCCTTCAGCACTATCTTATACTTGATGTTTCCATTCTCCCTACAGCACTATCTTATACTTGATGTTTCCATTCTCCCTACAGCACTATCTTATACTTGATGTTTCCATTCTCCCTACAGCACTATCTTCTACTTGATGTTTCCATTCTCCCTACAACACTATCCTCCTCTTATTATTTCCATTCTCCCTACAGCACTATCTTATACTTGATGTTTCCATTCTCCCTACAGCACTATCTTATACTTGATGTTTCCATTCTCCCTACAGCACTATCTTATACTTGATGTTTCCATTCTCCCTTCAGCACTATCTTATACTTGATGTTTCCATTCTCCCTACAACACTATCTTCCGTTTGATGGCTCCAATCTCCCTACAACACTGTCTTCCGTTTGATGGCTCCAATCTCCCTACAGCACTGTCTTCCGTTTGATGTTTCCAATCTCCCTACAACACTATCTTCCACTTGATGTTTCCATTCTCCCTACAACACTGTCTTCCGTTTGATGTTTCCTTACTCATTACAACACTATCCTCCACTTTATATTTCTTGTCCTCCTCCGTCAATATCCTCCGCTCGATGTCTCCTTTCTCCCTACATCATTGTTTTCCTCTTGATGGTTTTCTTTTCCAATCAGGTGACTTTCTTCCTTTTAATATTTTCTTTCAACCTGCATAACTGTTATTCACTTGATGTTTCCTTACTGACTAGACAACGTTCTTATAGTTGATGACTGCTTCCTTTTTATAGCCCGTTTTTGTTTATGTTCTTTATTTCAATGTATATTTCCGTCGTTCCTTTTGATGTGTTTTTCCCATGTGTCTTGTTTCCTAAATACTGACAGTGTTGTATTTTCTGGATGTTTTGTTTACTCATCCAAAAACATGTATGTCTCGCTCTGTTTCCTTCCCATTTGAAGCGCAGTTTTTTATGCTGCTCTTCACTGTTTATTTTGACAGACGTTTGCTTGCACACTCTTTTGAGTGTTATTGTGAACTTGTCCTTGCCACATACAGCTCTATATTCTTGTTGATGGTTCTTTTTATACAAATAGTGCTGTCTTCGATCTCCGTGACTTTTAATTTGTGCGAAACGCTTTACTTTCCAATCAATCTGTCAGTTATATTGAACCTTTTTAAGCTTATGGTGGAGCATATATCCTCAACAAATACACTTCAGGTCTTCCAGCCAAAGGTCATCTACTTCAATTCAACACAGGTCTCTCTAGTTAAAGGTCATCTACATCTATTCAACTCATGCCTTTCCAGTCAAATACCATCTACTTCAATACAACCCAGGTCTCTCTAGTCAAAGACCATCCCCACCAATTCAACCCATGTCTCTCTAGTGAAAGATCTTCTGCACGAATTCAACCCAAGTCTCTCTAGTCAAAGATAATCCTCACCAATTCAACCCAGGCCTCTAGTCAAAGGCCATCTGCACCAATTCAACCCATGTCTTTCCAGTCCCGTTGATATTTGCCACAGCTCTCTCCACCGTGAATGGGTAGGCTTGCACCTTCCTCTCTTGCCTCCGATGGCCCACAACAGAGACTATTTTGCAATGCTATAAATGTGTTTCCTTAATGAATGCCCTTCTTGGCGGCAGCACTTCCACTGGTATCTGTACAGTTCTCTCTCACAGTTCCACATTAGTTTTCTAATCAAATCATTTCAATCCATGTATTCTCTTTCCCAGTTTCACATTGGTCATCGTATCATACCATTTCACTCCCTCTATTCTGCCCAGTTCTCCCACAGTTCCATATTGGTGATCATATTATATCATTTTACTCCCTCTATTTTGTCCAGTTCTCCAACAGTTCCATATAAGCCATCGTATCATACCATTTCACTCCCTCTATTCTGCCCAGTTCTCCCACAGTTCCATATTAGTGATCATATTATATCATTTTACTCCCTCTATTTTGTCCAGTTCTCCAACAGTTCCATATAAGCCATCGTATCATAACATTTCAATCACTCTATTCTGCCCAGTTCTCCAACAGTTCCATATAAGCCATCGTATCATAACATTTCAATCACTCTATTTTGTCCAGTTCTCCAACAGTTCCATATAAGCCATCGTATCATAACATTTCAATCACTCTATTTTGTCCAGTTCTCCAACAGTTCCATATAAGCCATCGTATCATAACATTTCAATCACTCTATTTTGTCCAGTTCTCCAACAGTTCCATATAAGCCATCGTATCATAACATTTCAATCACTCTATTTTGTCCAGTTCTCCAACAGTTCCATATAAGCCATCGTATCATAACATTTCAATCACTCTATTTTGTCCAGTTCTCCAACAGTTCCATATAAGCCATCGTATCATAAAATTTCAATCACTCTATTCCGCACAAAAACACTTGATATCGTCTGATACGACTGAAAGAGCCAATGATGATGAATCTGCACAAGCACCAATTTGTGAATGTCTGCATCTTAAAGAAACTGTATGTGTCCCTTTACTCTTCAGAGCCATACGTCAGAACCATATATGTTCATCGCTTTATGTTTTAGTCTCTGCCATCATTTTGCATTAGTTGTACTCTCTAAAAATATATTTCTTGCTCGCCACTTAATATGAATTTCTACTTATGCGAGCTGCTATTTGTCTTATCATATTGGTAAGCTCTTAAAAGATTGTTTATCCATATCTCAATTATTTCCTTCCTAGAGATAGTCCACCTCCTCTCCTAATCCCCTAATGGCGCCATGTTTATGTTTGTCTACATCTCCTCCCTTATGCTTTCCCAGAAATGATAATCAGAAACACACAGAACGTTAAAGGTCTCTATTCTTGTTATATAATACATTCGTTTTACTGTCGCTGCATTCCAATTCCTTTCCTTTCACGTATCGCTCCACGCAAAGTATATGATCATAAACTACCGCTGCACACTTATACTACTTCACAAGAAACATGCTTACGAGCGACTGCATTTGCAGTGGATTTTACGTGATGCGATTTCAATGTAATATGACTTTACTTTGAGGTGGGATTACCAGTTTTATTACCTCGCTGCTTTTGTCATCCATGACAGTAAACCAGTTAATCCTTTAAGCTGGGTCGTCTACAGCGTGTTGATAATATAAATCGAACTCGATGCTTTAACCATGAGATACCCACGCTCTAGCAATCTACCACATAGACGCTCTGTATGACGCCAAAAACGGGTTTGATGATTCGTCTTTTCATTGCAAGTGGAGCATTAGGTCACCACTACAACTGGTCACAATTCTTGTGTAACAACCCACTCAGCGCAACCAGTTGTCCGGATGACTGGGATCAGTTATTGTTGAAGCATGTTCGCACGTTTCTCCCTCACTCCTAATTACTTCCGCTCTCTGAAACGCGTATATTCAAGAGGAAAACTTATTACATTTCTTTTAAAAAAATGTTTATTTACATAACTTGATAGGAGCACTGAAAATACAATATAAGCTTTCATTATCAAAGCTCCCTTACCGAAGGTTGTTGCATTTAGCCCGATGTTGTCTCCATTTCTAAATCAAGAATTGTATCCCTTTATCAATATCTAATTATATTTCTTTCCCTTACAACATTACCTACTTTCTAACCATGTCCTTGGCTCTTGTTTCTCAACCATTGTAACTGTCTGACCTCTGATGTTATGGAAGCTTTGTTCTTTCCAGTTTCGTTCTGGAATAACAATCTTGAATTCGTGTGTTTTTATTCGATCCCTGGTGTTTTGCGTACACCTTGTTCTGACAACAGTGTTTTGGGCGTTATTTTTCTGACAAGAGGCACCGGGACTAATGTTTTTCCACACACTTTTTTTGACAAGGGTCTTGTACGTCCATCTTCTGATATGGGTGTTTTATACACTTTGTTCTTACAAAGTTGTACACACCCTATTCTGACATACGATTTTGCATTCCTGTTTCTGACAAGAGGCACCGAGACTGCGATCAGAACGAGATGTTCGACAGATACTTACTGGAGTCAGACAAATCAGCGTCAGCTATACAAAAATGTCATGCAAGCCTCAGTTTCACCGATGTTCCGACGTTACTAGAAGTTTTACCAGGCTGCCCAAAAGAACCACTCAAATAGTTCACGCAACAAAATCTACAAGCACTTTTAGGTCTGCCTTCCTGCCAAGTCTGATCTTCAATCTCTGAAACATCACTTTTTATTGGCCTTCTAAACTCCGCCTCCTTTCATGGCTGCTGCTGAGAGGTTATCACGTGATCCTAAATGCTCCTACTGCATAGATAATTTCTTTCACAGCTTTTGTGTCCCCCAACACTCCAGAGCTCAATTTCTCGATTCCCTTTTTCTTTCAAAAAACACTCCTACCCACATTTATCTGAACAACTCGCCATTACAATTCTGGTTGATTTTAAAGAGGCCAGAAATAGTCATACCATGTTCACGTGTCTATCATTTAGAACAACCGCAATAATAGGCATTATATCAGTCGATAATAAAAGACAATAATTTATTTCCATTACCTAGCCAACATTCCCTTCACCTAATTACAGACACAAAAACATTACATTCTGAACATGGCTGGGCTTTGTTTCAGATGACAAACATTTAAACTGTGTTTGAACTCTCGGTTAGCCATTGTTTCTCCCTCAGTAGTGTTATTCCTATTCTTGTCATACAGAACGATCCCGGCTGACCAGTCGGTGGTTTAAATAGAAATGGTGGTTTAAATAACTTAAGTGGTTTTAATATAAATGGTGGTTTTAAAATAAATGGTGGTTTTAATATAAATGGTGGTTTTAAAATAAATGGTGATTTTAATATAATTATGGTTTTAATGTAAATTGTGGTTTTAATATAAATGGTGGTTTAAATGTAAATTGTTGGTATTAATATAAATGGTGCTTTAATTAGCAGTGATGGTTTCAATTGAAATAGTGACTTTAATATCAGTGGCGTAAATAGTTGTTTTAATACCAATAGTGGATTTAATGTCATTTTCTGATTTTAATATCAATCGTTAGGGGACGGCGTGAGCTAGTGGTTAAGTGACAAATCTCACATTCCGAAGATGCTGGGTTCGATACCCATCACAGCAAACCTTAGAAAATGCAGGAGAAAGCAGACCCTTACATAAAATGCATGCCGACGTCGGAGATACTGAGCCAACAGGCGCAAAATAAAAACAATAGTGCAACGCACACCGCCTTGGAGACTAGAGAAATAAGGCGAACGCAAAAAAAAAAAAAAAAAATATATCAATGGTAGATTTAATAGCAAAAGGGGTTTAACTAGCAATTCTTGGAACGTTAGTGTACCTGTTCTATTCAGTTCGGGTATCACTCAGGTGAACACAAATATTACGCATTGATCATTAATACAGTTAGCATAAACATATTTATCAGTCGTTAAATTTTCATTTGAAACTCAAGAATAAAAGCATGTGAGTAAATATCTTGAGGAATCTCTGCAAGAAATGATTTCAATCAAACAACACAAATCTGCACACATTTAGTGTAAACAAAAAGGGCCAGAATGTTTGTATTAAGCCCACCAGGAAACTGGAATCAATCATCCCTTTAAGCTTCGCGCATGTGCATCTGCGCACTGAAAATAATTATGTCAACACAAATATTTATATACCGTGCATAAACGCTTGAATAAATCAAGGATTGAATACGGATAGAATATAATGTATATACTATTACGGATTCCGTGGCGAGGTAGTTAAGCTGTCGGCCTTGTGATCAAGTGGTGTGGGTTCGACTCCGGACTCCGCCGTCTTTTTCACCGGTGCTTGTTTCGGAGTCCCTGCATCTCGTAGTCGCTCCTTGACTCGCCACTGGGGTCGGGCGGCACAGGACGCGAGAGTGGGGATAGAAAGTAGTGCAGTTAATCCTTACTAAAAATAGCGCTTGCAAAATTAATTGTGTCACAATCGTCAACGATGGACGGCAGCCTTTGACTTTGACTTTGACTATTAAGGATATTCTCTCTTCTTATTTCTGCTCTTTGTCCTGTGAGGGAAATTGTGTCGTAGATTACAGTGACGCTGCGATATATATATTCACATTTCGGTCTAACATATTATGTTTTAACTCGACATTATTTAAAACGAAATCGCTTGTCTCTTTGTGGGCATATTCTCTTGACTACACCTGTGCAGCTGATTTCCAGGGCCGCCACTTCCACTTGGAGGTGAATTAGGGTTTGGTTAGCTATGGTTCGCTGACCAGCTATGAGTCTCTGGCTGCTGTAAGCTTATTGACTGTTGCATTTTTAGCCACTTTTGGATATTGTTTGCAACGTTATATCAGATAGGACATGTCACTAACGTTATCACATCCGAACTCCCTACTCGTTAATTTCTTGTTCTTTTCCTTCTTCGATAAGCTGATGCTTTGCTTCATGCCCGGTGCGGTTCACGAAGAGACTATGTGTTCCCGGGCTTCGTCGGTCCGCCAAAGCGTCTCGAGCATGGTCGCTTCCACTGGCCAGACTGTCTGTCTTTGGTCTCCATAAGTGGGGCAATCCTGCAGGACATGTCCTGATGTTTGGTTGATCCACAATATCATTTGGCAGTGTCTCAATGTGTCCTTGAGTATACCATGTCCCGTTCTGAGTCTGAAGAACTTTATCTGCCCATTTTTCTATGCTGTAATTTTCTTTGTGCTGATCTCTCGATTCTGTCCTCATGGACCGTTTGATGATTGTCTTTGTTTCTTTATGGAATTTATGTGTCGCCACTTCCAACTTTTGCTAACTCATCTGCCTTCTCTTTAATTTGTTAACTTTCGCATACAAGTGTCTTCGTCTCATACGTCTTGTCAGTTCGCCAGAAAAAATGGCAAATATAGATATATGGGGAAGAGGATGGTAAAACCGGTACAGCAGAACTTTGCGTGGGAAAATTAGAGATGGATATGACACACACTCAGAAAAACGTCGGACAGCATAACCATGCGGTGGATTGGAGACCACGGGGAAAGAGACGAGTGGGAAGTCCAAAGAACTCCCTGTGTAGAACGGTCGAGGAGGACGTCAGTTCAATCGGGTTCTCATGGGCGGAACTGTAGAAGGCGGCACATATTAGAAACAGATGGAGAATATATGTTGTGGCCCTGTGCTCAAAGTGAATCAGACGCATGCATGATGATAATGATGAAGATAAAGATGATGACAGCACATTCACTGTATTAAGAATAATGTATGTAATATGTTGGGATGTGTCTAATCGATAAGTAAGCAAAGAGTCATAAAGCAGACACTGGTATCAGGAATGAAATGTTAAGCGGTTGGTTATATTCTACCTCAGAGTTTTATGATATGGGGTAGCCATATCCCTCCCTCGTTGTCTGCCTCACACTCTCTAGCTGTAAACTAGGTACCCATTTACAGCTGGGTCGATTAGAACGTGTCAATAAAGAGAATCAAACAGGCACCTGAGAAGCAAGCGTTATAGTCCGTCTGCCACTGAAATAGTTCAGGGCGGACACCGACTTGTTAAGAGAAGTGTGTTTATTAGCGACAGCGGTCAAGAAGACAAGTATTTGTCTGCATTCGGGGGAGATACATAACCAGGGGGAGATACGTAACCAGGGGTAAATACATATCCAGGGAGAGATACGTAACCAGGGGGAGATACGTAACCAGGGGGAGATACGTAACCAGGGGGAGATACATAACCAGGGGGAGATACATAACCAGGGGGAGATACATAACCAGGGGGAGATACATAACCAGGGGGAGATACGTAACCAGGGGGAAATAAATAACCAGGGGGAGATACATAACCAGGGGGATATACATAACCAGGGGGATATACATAACCAGGGGGAGATACGTAACCAAGGGGAGATACATAACCAAGGGGAGATACATAACCAGGGGGAAATACATAACCAGGGGGATATACGTAACCAGGGAGAGATATATAACCAGGAAGAGATATATAACCAGAGGGAGATACATATCCAAGGGGAGATACATAACCAGGGGGAGATACATAACTAGGGGGAGATACATAACCAAAGGGAGATAAATAACCAGGGGGAGATACATAACCAAAGGGAGATACATAACGACAGGGAGATACATATCCAGGGGAGATACATAACCAGGGGGAGATACATAACCAGGGGAGATACATAACCAAAGGGAGATACATAACCAAAGGGAGATACATAACCAGGGGGAGATACATAACCAGGGGGGGCTGCATAACCAGCGATAGATACATAACCAGGGGTAGATACATAACGAGGAGGAGATGCATAACCAGAGGGAAAACATGAATGAGAGTAAAAGGCAGCCTGGATTCGAACCATAAGCTTTCCAGTAAGAAAATCGTATTATCACAACTGCCATATGTGTTAATGCCAGCTGGATCCCACTTTCCCTGACACCTCCCCTCTCCCCCCCCCCCCCACCGGCGATCAGGACTCCGCCCTCCCCCAGCCCCAACCAATAACAACAAAAAAGAAAGACAATGTTCAGACTTGTTACATCTCTCCTCATTGATCACTTACGTCCATGGGATATAAACGGAGTTCAATCCATTGATACGTGTCGCCCCTACCACGTTTCATAATGTGAAAATACCACTTTCCATTGTTTGTTTATATGTGGCAAAACCATTAAGACATTTTTGGTCAATACTTTTCGATAGGGATTTGAACACTAACGCCTTATCGGAAAATGTTAGTTAGGGGCAGGTGAAAAATATTGACTAAGACCCTCACTTCACTTACATGCAGTTCTCCCTGGAAGCAATTTTTCATGAACGTCTGGGTAATGAGGTTTCTTCTTCTTCTTCTTCTGCGTACACAGTCAGACAGTAACCATTATTTTTTCGAAAAAAGCGGCGGTCATCCTGAGACTCTCGCCACTACCATAGAGCTTGTCTTGCAGTTCCACTGGTAATGGCCACATCTGCTCTCTCTGATCCTCGTATGTCGGGCAGTTCTGCAGCAGATGTTCAGTGGTCATTTTACCAGTACCGCACGGGCATTCGTCGGTACACCCTATCTTCAATTTGTTGAATAGGTGGTACCTCAGTCTGTTGTGGCCAGTGCGAAGTCTGAAGACAACGACCTGCTCTCTTCGGTTCAACTGGTAATAGGCATCGTTTTTGGTGTAACCAGTATGTTCGGTTTCCCATTTGGTCATGTATCTGGCTTTGATAAGCCGTTTTGACTCTTCGTACGTCATACTGGTATCTGTTTGTGGTAGCCTTGCACCTTCTTTTGCCAGTCTGTCTACCTCCTCGTTGCCTTGGATGTTGCAGTGTGACGGAACCCACTGTACCACTACCCTTTTTGGTGCGGACTGCTGGCACAGTTTGCAGAGTGCTGCTCTTAAGTCATTAAGCTCAGTGTTTTTCTGACTTTTTAGCGCTGTGACTACTTCGAGAGCATCTGTCAGCAGGACTATATGGCTCTCATTTTCACTGTGTGTTACCATTTCTTCCACTGCCGCCCTCAGTGCCTCTGTCTCCGCTCTGAAATTGATTGTGTACTTACCAGTAGCGAATGACAGTGTTATTTTTCTGCCATTTGGTAGGTTCAGGAATGCTCCTGCCCCTCCGTTCTGTGTAGTGTTTGTTACAGAACCGTCGGTGTATGCATGGGTCCAGTCCATGCTTGGGTAGCTTTTCGTTATGAAGCTTAGGGTAGTGTCTCTCCTTTCTTTTTCAGTCTGGCAGTTTTTGTTTGCAATACCTGGTATATTTTCTACCACCTCTGGAAATATATCCTGCCTCCAAGTAGGTTTTCGTACAGTAGTGATGGGTTTTGGTGTTGTTAGTGCGTTTATGGGATCTTCGTGCATCTTTGCTTTGGCTATTTCTGCAAAGTTTCTCCGCTTTAGTTTCCCATTTCCCAGATTGTTTAGTCTCTGGTACATTGGATGGTCCGTCAGTCTTCGGAGTTTCTCTGACTGCAGCTGGGCTCTGCAGTCTCTTCTATCGGTCATGGATTGCAGTTTTGTAATCTTTTCAAGTTCTACAATTGGCGTTGACTTCATGCCACCTGTTATAATTCTCATGGCTTGGTTTTGAAGTTTGTTAACTTTATCGAAGTTCGCCTTCGCTGCTGTTGTCCATGCCGCAATGCCATACTCGAGAACTGGTCTCACTCTTCCAGTGTACAGTTTCTTTAGTATGCCTTCGTCTGCTCCCCAGCTTGTGCCAGCAAGTTTCCTCATGATCGCCATTCTTTCTCTGGCTTTCATTCGGTTTCTCTCAATCTGACTTTTCCATGTCATGCGCCGATCAAATGTGACTCCCAGATAGGTTGGGTTGTCGTTTGGCTGCAGGATTTTGCCATTTAGACTTAATTTGGTACTTTGGGGTTTTAATGAGAGCGAGAATATTGTGCACGTGGTTTTCTCCTCGTTTATTTTGACCAGCCATGAGTTCGCCCACTCTTCCAGCGATGTTAGAACCGTCTGCATCCGATTTCTTGCTATGGTGAGATTCTTTTCAGAGGTCCACATAGCCAGATCGTCTGCAAACATTGAGCTATGGACTCTTCTTGGTATATTCTCTGTAATATCGTTTATATATACCAGGAAGAGTGTGGGTGACAATACTCCCCCTTGGGGTACTCCCTGCTCGAGTGTCACCTTTTTGCTCATCTGCCCTTGTACTTGGACTCTGGCCGTTCTTTGTTTGAGGTAGTGGTTGATCCACTTGTACATCTTCCCACAGACATCACTTCTTCTTAGCTTGACTCTAAGTCCATCCTTCCAGACTTTGTCAAATGCCTTTTCCAGATCCACCCAAACAGCTACTGTGTGTTTCTGTGCCTGGTAGGCATCTTCTATCTCCTGGGCTATGAGGATGACCTGGTCCTCAGTGGATCTGTGCTGTCTAAAGCCGGCTTGCTGTGGAATTAGTGTAATGAGGTTTGGAATCGACGTCATCCATTCAGTAGTGAGTTAGACGGAGATGGGGCGAAGCATGGTACAACCGCCTGGAGGACACCGGTTCATCTTCATCAGCACGCTCGGGATATAAGGAAAGCTACTGCAACCAGCCACTTAACACTAATTAGAGCGCACAAAAGATTGAACGTGCTCATTGTTGCCGTTCAACAACAGCAACACTTAATGATTGATAAGCTAGAAAGTTAAGCTAGAAAGTTAAGCTAGAAAGTTAAACTAGAAAGTTAAGCTAGAGTCTTTATATACATTTTGTTTAAATTCAACTTTTTATCTGTTAGTTTCCCATCGTAAGCGATGACGTCATCAGGCGGTTTTTTTTGTCTTGAAGATGTAACTTGTCCTGTATTTGAATTATAGTAACGAATAAACTGCACTGGTCGTCAACGCCACTCTCTGGTCTCGAGCTACCGTGGTCCAGTAAACATAAGACAAGACGACTAGAGGTAACTCAGGAAGCTGGTACTCTGACCCCACCTCCCTTGAGACCAGGTGACGATTGAAATATGCGGGATCGACTATGTTTAACGCCTTGAGAGGCGATCGTCGGTACCTCCCGATATCACTTCCCGTGTGAGCGATGTAACGGACATGTTAACATTGCAGCGACTAATCCCTTCAATGCGATGTGTACATGCATATTAATTGATGTACATTATATACACAAGCGTTAATTTTATCATGCTGCAACAAGTGTATGCAAATTTCAGACCTCGGGGTACGACGAAGTTAACCATGTGTATTGCGACTTAAGAAAGTTGAAGATTTCTTAAGAATATTATTAAGCCAAAAAGTTAAAGTCTTGGCTTATTTGCCGCAGATAAATCGTAATGCAATATCCAGGAACGTATGTCTAGACACACAAAAAGAACACATTTTGAAGAAAGATGTTAAACAAATATTATGTGGAATTATTTGTCCTAAATTTGTGCAGAAAAATATTGGCAGCTCCAAGATGTTCGCATTTTACTAAGCTGATGAGAAATGCTACATTGTTTGAAATAGATTTTAAAATGTAGAATTTTATTAAATCATTAAAATTCTTAATTTTATTAAATCTATTAAAAATGCTAAATTTTATCAATTCGATTATAAATGCAAAAGCTTTATGGCATCTCGCAAAAAAAAACAACTCTACGTGACATGAAATTGATGAAAATGTGAAATTAAATTTCCCGAAATGAAACAAAAATGTAACATTTGATGACCAGCACGAAAACATATTTATATTTCCCTATTTACAAATTCTAGACAAGAAACAGTTCTTCTGTGCACACATGAAGACATGTAAGACGGTCATCATCAAAATGTATCAGAGACAAAGTCGCTATTTTGTTTTAAAGTGTGATATAAAGTCCCCATTTATGCACCTTATAATAATGTTGAATTTATATAACACCTGATGAGTATAATTTTTATTGTAATGTTGATTTGCCTGGATATTCCTCATAGTATTAAATTCACGTTTGTCCATTCCTATTATCTTCTTAAATTACTTTTCACATCTATCGTTACTTGTACTTTGGTAATAAATAACATAACAAGGTTACAACTCATACTTCTCCAGACTCCAGTATTTTCCTCACTCTTCGGATGCATCCTCATTCTTAATGTAAAGTACAGTGTCCCCCACTCGGTTCCCACACTACTCTTTTCCCTAATAACTGTAAAACCAATGAACAAGATTCAATCAAATGTGACACGGATATACCTTGATGTGTGTGAAGGAAGATGAGTTCATAGGAAATGTTGCAAGTTGTCGCCATTAGCATTTATGCTGTCCTGCACACGACTATCCGTGGCATGGAACAAATTCACCAAGACATCAGGAGTTACAAACTCAATTGCCCGCCGAATATTTTCTTGCACTTCAATGAGATTCATTGGCTTGTTGCAAAACACGTTTCCTTTCAGCATGCTTCTTATTGTGGTGTAAGGTCATGAGACCTTGATGGCCAAAATACCCTTAGAAATTACTCGATCTTCAAAAAACGAAGCAATTTAAACAATGCTGACATTTGAGGTATGGCTTGTGTCTCCGTCTTGCTGAAAATGGTAAAGACGGAGTTCGACGTCGTCCAACTGGTTAACACATACGTGGAAGATGTCCACATAGATTGCTGTTTTCACAGTTGTATGGAAGGCGATGGAGCTAATAATAGGACGCCATGACAGAGCGCTCAACACACCGATTTTATCATCATAAACAGGGATCTCTATCACAATATGGGGATTATCATTCCCCCAAGTACGTCTACTCTGCTACCAGCGCACCATACGTCCCACACACCAACGTATTTTCATGTCAGATGTTAACTAGTTTCGTTCATTCGTGTTAAAGTTATTAGGGAAATGGGGGGCCGGTAGCGAGAGGGACAGCCTGTATAAAGGGTCATTAAAAGAAAGTGATATGACAATATCGAATAAGAGAAAGAACTAGATGTGCATGGAGAGCGGAAATAGGCAAGACTCGCAAGTTTGAAGATGATTGGAACGAGTTACAGAACTTGACACATGATCTCAAATGGTAGTGGAAGACCGATCAGAGCAACTTAATAAGAGATCAAATATTGTCGTTGCATGGCTGGAAGCTGCATTCTGAGAGGCCCTATGGTTACATAGTAGACAAATAGGTACACGAACGGTTCGTTAGATATGCTACAGCTCTCCAACGTAATATCCCAACCACAAGTTATCTGAAACCTTCATCAGGCCGGGATGATGAGAAATAGATAAAACGTCATTTCAGTTCAGACAGGTTACCCATTTAGAAATAAGTGTATGCTCCAGACAAGGTTGTAGATTTTCAGCGACATGTCTATAGACCTGCAGCAGTTATGTTCCTGGTAGCTGGATCTAGACATAGAACATATATTCTGCTCGTGTCTGTAGATCTAGTTATAATATAAGCATATATAATTGAAATGCTTCACCGGAAAATAAACTTCTTCTTCATTCGTCTTATGATCTCGACTTCAATCCTTCTAACGAAGGCAGCAGTTGACTTAAGGGATTGTACACTTCCGTACATCTTCTCGCGGAAGGACACTGGCTGTTGTGAAATGCGACTTCTTTTGTCGGTATACAGTGGACAAGACTTCAAAAAATGTTCTGACCACATGGGCGCTGTGCCGCAGGCACAAAAGTCTATAGTGTCTTGAACTTGTTGTACAGATGACATCTGTTGTGACTTGTGCTTAGCCGTAGTAGTTTTTTTTCATTTTACACTTTACTTTTCCCTGCTGAATGCTTTAGTCTCATTGTAAGGGATTTCTGTATCAATATGCTGCGGCATTCCTCCCTCTGGCGAGTATGTCCGCCTCCTCGTTGCCTGGACTGTAGCAGTGGGCTGGTATCCACTGAACTGCTTTTGTTTGAAGCACTGGAACAGGCGTTCGAGCGAGTCGGCCATAGCACCGAGTTCATGTTTGTGCTGGTTCTTGAGCGCTATCAACACTGAGAGGGCGTCTGTGAAAATGACCATTTGCTTTTCTGCCTGTTCCGTATGGTCTATAAGGGTTTCAGCTGCTTGTCTCAGGGCACTGGCTTCGGCACTGAAGTTGCTGCAGAGTCTCCCAGTAACTAATACTGCTAAGTATACTTCCCTTTTTAGTTTTAATCGTATCTTTGGCTGAGCCATCCGTATAGGCGTGTGTCCAGGCTGTTGGTGGAAGTTTGTGGTTTAAATAATTTGTAACTGTGTTTTTTCTGAATCTCTGTTTGTGACTTTTTGCCTTCAATATTGGGGATATTGCATATAAGATCAGGGAAGGGTCTTCCTTTCCAGAGGCAGAGGATGGAGCATGCTGGTATTGGTTTTACTTTTTCGTTTAAAAGGCAGCATTGTTTTTAATCTTTTCTTTTGCCAGGACTGTAAAACTAATTCTCTTTAGCCTGCCGCGTCTCAGTCCATTTAGTCTGTGGTGCATCGGGTGATGCATGACTCGTTTGAATTTCCCCGCTTGCTGTAGGATTCTACAGTCTCGGCGGTCTTCCATTGGCTGTAGCCCAGTCACAGCTTACAAGTCTTATATTTGGCTGGACTTCAGGGCTCCTGTTATAATGCGGGCTGATTGGTTCTGGGTGGGCCCTGTTTAGTCGGTTTGATTTAGATGTGGACCAAGCTGCAATACCGTATTCCAAAACTGGTCTCACTCTGCCTGTGTACAATTTCTTCGGTGTGTTTCCGTCAGCACCCCAGGCAGTACCAGCAAGTTTCTTCATAATGGACAAACGTAGCCTGGCCCTCAGCTGGGTCTTTAAAATTTGCGTTTTCCTGGTCAGACGTCGGTCTAAGGAAATTCCTAAGAAGGTTAGAGCCTCATTAAGCCGTCTCTCTTTTCCATTTAGCTTGAGTTTTACTTGCTGCCGTATGTTTGACAGGGAGAAGATGGCATGTGTTGTTTTTTGTTCATTAATTTACAGAACTTATGCGCAAGCATAAGGACTGGTTTGATGAGAACGATCTAGAAATACAGGACCTTCTCGATGCAAAACATGAAGCGCACAGGGAATACCAGAGGGACACACCATCTCCGGCAGCAAAGCTGCCTTCAATACTGCTCGCAAAGCTGTCCAGACCAGGCTTAGAGAGATGCAAGACTCCTGGCTCAGCAAAAGAGCTGACGAAATTGAGATGTTCGCCGAGCGTCATGACACCAAATGGTTTTACGAGGCACTGAAAGCTCTCTACGGCCCGCAGCCCTCTAGTAATACTCCAGTTCGCAGTGCGGATGGGGTACTGCTAACAGATAAGGTTCAGATTCTTGACAGATGGGCAGACCATTTCTGCAAAATACTAAACCACCCATCGTCCATAAATGAAGAGGCCATCCGGCGAATGCCGCAGGTGGAACTGAACCTGGCGTTGGATGAAGTAATTACTGAGGAGGAAGTCGACAGGGCAATCAGTTCACTATCTATAGGAAAAGCTCCAGGAGCTGATGCAATACCAGCAGAGGTATATAAGACAGCTGGCCCATCCCTCACCAGAAGGATCACTGAACTCTTCTGTCACATGTGGGCTGAAGGTAAAATTCCGCAGGAGCTAAAGGACGCCTCAATCGTTCACCTATACAAAAGAAAAGGCAATCGTCAGGAATGCGACAATCATCGTGGAATATCGCTACTCTCCGTAGCAGGCAAGATCCTAGCGCGCTTACTGCTAAACAGGCTCAACAAACACCTTGAAGAAAGCCACAACCTCCCAGAAAGCCAATGTGGATTCAGAGCCGGAAGAGGAACAGTGGACATGATTTTTGCCGCTCGCCAAGTACAAGAGAAGTGTCGAGAGCAAAATCAGGCCTTGTACACCACATTTATTGATTTGACAAAGGCATTTGATACAGTAAACAGAGGAGGGCTGTGGATGATAATGTCTAAGTTTGGCTGCCCCAACAAGTTCATAACAATGGTGAAACAGCTACACGAAGGCATGTGTGCTCGTGTACTGGACAGCGGTGCAATCTCTAAAACGTTTCTAGTATCAAACGGAGTAAAACAAGGATGTGTACTCGCCCCGACTTTGTTCAACATGATGTTCGCGGTCACGATGACAGACGCCTTCAGATCATTGGAGCTTGGAATACCCATAAAGTACCGCACAGATGGCAAGTTACTCAATTCCAAAAGAAAGAAGGCCAAAACCAAAGTGGCTGGCGACATAATCAGGGAACTCGTATTTGCTGACGACTGCGCTCTAATGAGCAACTCGGAACTGAACATGCAGGTTGGAATGGACCAGTTCTCTGCCGCATGCGAAAATGTTGGTCTGACCATAAATGCCAAAAAAACAGAGGTCCTGTACCAACCAGCACCAGGCATGCCGTACACAAAACCAGAGACTACAGTTAGCGGGCAGACGGTGAATGCCGTAGACAAATTCACATATCTGGGCAGCACGCTGTCGAGATCTGTCAGCCTAGACGATGAGGTTGCAAGCAGAATAGCAAAGGCCAGCACAGCTTTTGGTAGAATGCGCTCGATGGTCTGGGCACGTCGTGGCATCAGCGTCAAGACCAAACTCAAAGTCTACCGTGCAACCATCATTCCAACCCTACTATACGCTTGCGAAAGCTGGACTGTATACTCTGGACATGCAAGGAGGTTAAACCACTTCCACACAGGTTGCCTGAGGCGAATATTCCACATCCGATGGCAAGATCGTGTCACTGACATCGAGGTTCTCTTGAGGGCTAACATGCCCAGCATCCATGCACTGCTAGAAAAAGCACGACTAGGATGGGCCGGACACCACGTCCGTATGTAAGACGAGCGGCTCCCAAAGGAGCTTCTTTACGGCGAGCTGAGAGAGGGATGGCGCGAGAGAGGGCGCCCAAAGAAACGTTTTAAAGACGGTCTGAAGGACTCACTAAAAAGTTGCCAGATAGACATCGACACCTGGGAATGTCTTGCGAAAAACAGATCTGACTGGAGAAGCGCAGTCAAATCGGGTGTAGCTGCTGGTGAAGATGACCGTGTTGTGAAAGCCCAGAACAGACGCGAGAGGCGGAAATCCCGAGCAGCGGGAACACCATCCTCTTCTACAAACCTCGTGTGTCCGATATGTAGCAGATGTTTTCGCGTGCTCGCATTGGCCTGTTCAGCCACATGCGCACCCACACCCAAAAGGGAAATCTCTGACAAGGATGATGTCGGCGGTCCTCATCGACAACGATGGACAGCTATTATTATTATTATTAATTTTTAGTAACCAGGTCTTGGGCCATCTTTAAAGGGCTGCTACAGAGCCTTGCAATCTTCTGCTGGCTGTAGTGATGTATTTTTCAGTAGTCCACATGCCCATGTCATCGGCTTAGAGAGAATAGTGGGTACATTTGTGGAGGTTGTTGGCGATGTCATTTATGTAAATAAGGAAGAGTGTAGGGGAGAGTACACCACCCTGGGGAACACATTGTTCTATGGTTTCCTTTTTGCTGGTATGTCCTTAGACCTGCACTCTTGCTGTTCTTTTGTCTAAGTAGTTGCTTATCCACTTGTACATTTTCCCGCCTACTCCATATTGCAGCATTTTTCAACGCAGCCCATTTTCCATACTTTGTCGAATGCTTTTTCCAGGTCTACCCATACAGCCATAGTGAGTTTTCCTTCGTGGAAAGCATATTCGATTGCTTGTGCTATGTGGATTACTTGTGATTCTTCCGTGGACCTGTGCTGCCTGAAGCTTGCTTGATGTGGTATGATGATTTGTTTTTCTTCGAGGTTCCAGCTGAGTCTGGTATTTATTATTTTTTCTATGAGCTTGCCTGTGCAGCTCAGGAGACTCATTAGCCTATAGCTATTTGGGTCAAGTTTATCTTTATTTTTCTTCAGGATGCGAATCATTCGCGCTTCTTTCCACACTTGAGGTAAATTGCCACCCTTCCAGTTGCAGTTCATGATCGCGAGGAGTATTTTGTTTGCAGTGCCACCCAATCTCATAAGCATGTCGTTGGTTACGCCGTGATCTCCAGGTTTGAGGGAGTAAATGGCTCCTTCAAGTTCCTTCATGGTCAGGTTGGTTGTCATATGCTCCTCTGGGCAGGTTAAAGAGTTTTTTTTGTAGATCTTTCTCTATTGCCATTACCTGTTTTCGTTCAGGTGGGATATGGATATGGCTCGCTTGCGAGAATGTTTTTATGAATGCGTTAGCTGCATGTGTTTTGGTCAGCATTTTCCCGCTCAGTTGCACTGCGGTTTCATGGTTCCTGCAGTCCTCGTTGTTTAGGGGTTTGGCTAGCCTCCATATTTTTCTGCCGTCTTTATCCAGTTTTAGGGCTTCTGTTGTTTTTATCCACTTGTTTCTCGCTGAGCTATTTAGTGTCTTTTTGTACTTAGCTGCAACAGCTTAGTAGGAGATGTTAGCCTCACTCGATCTTTCCTTTTCTGCTCTTTTTCTGGCTTCTGTTAGTTGTTCTTTCAGTTCCTTAAGTATTGCGTCCAGTAAGGTTTGTAGTCTCTTCTTGTCCCGGTTTACCTTCTCTCTTGTACTCATGTTTGTCTCAGCCTGTATCCAAGGCCGGCACTTGGAATTGGGGCTCCGAGAGCTCTGGTTAAATTACGTTGACGCAAGCCGTCAGCTATGAGTCGCTGACATTTGTTTCTCGTTCCCTGCGTCATCGGACCTACAATGACAGAGAAGAACATGCACTGCACAAACACTGATCTGGTTTCACATCAAAACAGTAAAGGGCTGAGGCCAATGATCACCTTGTGATTAAGGTTAGAAGAAGGGACAAGTACCCTCGCGAGATATGGGCAAACTTCAAGAAGACGACCCAAAGCTTTAGTAGTCGATGAGCATCGGTTTCAATGGTATAACTCATCGGGAAACAGACTAGCTATGTCTAGTAAGCAAAGGTATACATAGTAACCAATACAACATTTATAGTCACCCACACAACATGTATGACACAACATTTACACTGATCCACACAACAGACATAACAGAGCATTTAGAGTAACACACACAACAGACATGACATAACATTTACAGTCACCCACACAACATACGTGACACGACATTTACAGCTACCAACACAACATACGTAACACAACATTTACAGTCACCTACTCAACATAAAAGTCACAACATTTACAGTCACCTACACAACATACGTAACACAACATTTACAGTCTCCTACACAACATACGTGACACAACATTTACAGTCAGCTACACAACATACATAACACAACATTTACAGTCAGCTACACAACATACGTAACACAACATTTACAGTCACCTACAGAACATACGTGACACAACATTTACAGTCACCTACACAACATACGTGACACAACATTTACAGTCAGTTACACAACATACATAACACAACATTTACAGTCACCTACCCAACAAACGTGACACAACATTTACAGTCAGCTACACAACATACATAACACAACATTTACAGTCAGCTACACAACATACGTGACACGACATTTACACTAATCCACACAACATATAAGACACAACATTTATAGTCACCCACACAACAATCACACCACACAATTTTGACAATCACACCACACAATTTTGACAATGACACCACACAATTTTGACAATCACACCACACAATTTTGACAATCACACCACACAATTTTGACAATTACACCACACAATTTTGACAATGACACCACACAATTTTGACAATGACACCACACAATTTTGACAATGACACCACACAATTTTGACAATCACACCACACAATTTTGACAATGACACCACACAATTTTGACAATCACACCACACAATTTTGACAATGACACCACACATTTTTGACAATCACACAACACAATTTTGACAATGACACCACACAATTTTGACAAAGTCACCACACAGTTTTGACAATCACACCACACAATTTTGACAATGACACCACACAATTTTGACAATCACACCACACAATTTTGACAATCACACCACACAATTTTGACAATCACACCACACAATTTTGACAATCACACCACACAAATTTTACAATCACACCACACAATTTTGACAATCACACCACACCAATTTGACAATGACACCACACAATTTTGACAATGACACCACACAATTTTGACAATCACACCACACAATTTTGACAATGACACCACACAATTTTGACAATTACACCACATAAAATTAATCTACACTCGCGTTGAGGTTTCATAAGCTCCCATAACAGTCTTCTTTGGTCCTACTGCTTTTGTGATTTTGAGAAAGTAAGATCCTTGTCTGATTTCTGTAAAATAAAATAATGATTTTGAGGAAATGAAATATTGTGTGTGTTTGACCAAAATAAAATGTGTGATTTAAGGAAAGTAAAATATTGTGATTTGGAGAAAATTAAAATATTGTGTGATTAATATAAAAATTAAATTGTGTGCTGTTGGGAAAATAAAATGTGTGATTTAAGAAAAGTAAAATGTTATCATTTTTAGAGAAAATGAACTGTGATTTTGAGAAAATGGAATGTGTGACCTTGAGAAAATAAAACATATTGTGTGGTTTTGAGAAAAAAAGACTTATTGGTTTAGTCTATGAAAACAAAATGTGTGATTTTGAAAAGAAAAAAAATAATTTTAGAAAATAAAAAATATTGTGGTTTTTGGGAAAAAAATGATATTTTTGAGAAAATAAATTTGATTTATAACAAAACACTGTGATTTTGACAATGAATATTATGTGATTTTGAAGGAAAAACGTGATTTTGTTGCAAAGAAAAATGTCGATTGAAAAAAATAAAATATGGTGATTTAAAAAAATTAAATGTGGTTTTTGAAAAAAAAAGATTTCTCGACAAAAAACGTGTGATTTGAGAAAATAAAATATTGTGTTTTTTAGAAAAATCTGTATGATTTAAAACAAAACGTGATTTTGAGAAGATTCCATATTGTGTCGTTATTTAGGAAACGGCTTACATTTTGAGGAAACAACTTATATTTTGAAGAAATAGCTGACATTTTTAGGAAAAAAACTTACATTTTGAGAAAAGAAAACTATAGTGCTATTTTTGCTGAAATAAAATATTGAGAAAAAAGCTTTTGTGATTTCCAGAAAAATTGTGACAGGGTCACAGAGATCTTGAACCAAGCGACCATTAAAGACACAATGTGGCTGTCTGTATTCCATCTCAAGGTCACTAGACAATGAGCATTCTTAAGAAGTTTTATTTTTAACCCACAGGCTAAACAGTCCAGGTCACACTAAACGTTAGTGAAATATCAAATGGCCCAATTCTTAAAGAGTCGGGTAGAAAGCCGAGAGAGATCAGTATGAAACGTTGCGTAACCGAGAGATTAGACACACTGTGTGTCAGTTACTCTGAATAAAGTTAGGCTTTGTCAAGCATACACCATATAAGCTGACTGCAAGGAATCTAATGACCTTACGCTGCCTTTGGGGAGAACGAATACCAGAACAATAGCTACATTTTCGGCTTAATACTAAAGTACAAAAACAGTTCTAAAATAACAGCTCTGCATGAGGACATTTTTACAGGGATAAAACTTGGCTTGGCCTCGTTGGTTCTCAATCTCCCGCTACCAAACCCGGAAAGGGCTTAAGTAGCAGAATGTAGTCCAGAGAACGGAATGCGTTGTGTTGTAGTTTACAGCTTGACTGCGATATTTGCACCTTTCGGTCCAACAAATCCGACCTCAGTAAGCATTTTTAGTACCGGGTTAGCATTCCATATTCGATCCCATCTCCTTAGCCAGTCTGCGCTGCTGCACCCTGCTATCCAGGATCACCGTGTAGAGGTGTAGAAGGGTCTTGGCAGCTATGGTTCACTGATCCTGACGCTAGCAGTCAGCGATGGGTCACTGGCCGCTTCAGCTCATGCGCTGCTCAGCTTCTTGTAATATTATCTGATGTTTGTCTCAAAGACAGTACAGACTAGAGCAACACCGAAGCATCGTTGACATATGGTCTATGTTACTGCTCACTAGAAAACGGATTGTTAATTATGTTTGTGTTTAAGCGACGATTGATATTCCTTTACTGGAAGCATTTCTATATTTATAGTGCATCCATAATTTTGTGTTGAAGTCTAATATTTCTGTTTAGTTTTTCAGACATCAAGTTATCTGACAACTTTTCAAGGTCAGCGTGGGAGTTCGTGTACTGTCACTGTTTGACTCGATAGTGGTTTCATTCCTACCCTTGAATTAAGTAGAAAAGGATTAAATGAATTTACACAGGTGAAGTACATTACTTGTGTCATTTGGAGGTTTCACTTCAGTTTCTTGCATCTGCAAATGTCGGAGAGCTTTCAAAATAAATGTAGGCGTTCATTACTTAACTCAGTATGTCTGACTTATTTTTAAATCGAAAATAAGTGAAAATACAAAAACTACCTTCTTTCGGTCCAAGTTTTTAATTGTACTAAAACATGTTTTGTTTGTTTTTTGGCACTTCAGGAGTGTATCGTTTTAAATGTTGGTGTGTCTTTGGTGAATTACAAAAAAAATGTTTTATTTATTGAATATTTGGTTTTGAGGTTTTTTTTTAGTGACAAACCTTAGAAATAAGATTTGGGTAAAAAAAGCAATTTTGGGCTCATAGAGAAATTTGTTGGCGCATGTTGCAATTTTGAGATGGTAAAATCATAGTAAATAAAGAAGCAAATACTCTTTTGCATAAAACAATTTAATGAGCAGCTTAAATTCTATAATCTGGAAGCTGGCGTAATAGCTGCATCTCCTCCGACGGTGTCTTATTGCATATAACGTATGACGTGAATAGCCGCAAGTTCACTTGGGATTAATCGAAACGTACTCACTTGCTTAGGACAAAGACGTGTGCGGCAAATTATGCATTTTCATCCATGAAGTGTCCGCACAACTGTCATGTGTGGTCACAGTGGATGTAGTGATTGTCACTGAATTGGAGAAATATTTTTTTAAACACTTTTCTTCGGTAACAGCATTTCATACGTCAACAACATATGGATTAATTGGTTACACTAGTAGAATTTGTATACACATTTTCTAGGTTATAGGTAAGTTGGTTAAAATAGGAGAAATAGAAGTACACTCGCACATCGATTCAGTTTAAAGAATAGCGTGACGATAAGAAACTCGCACTACAATTGTTACTCCTATTGTTGTAGACGAATGGGAGAAATACAGTTTGCACATGCCGTTTCCAGGCAATCTATAGGTTAGGTTTTCTTCTTTGACCCTTGCAGAAAAAGGAGATGTCTTGCCAGGATTTTGAACCCATGCTTACTTGCTCAGAAGACAAGTTCCTAAACCATCAGACCTCCTAGTACCTTTTAAATCCATCACTTCAGAAGATTTTCAACTTTTGGGGATATTTATTTTGTGAACATAAAACTCCAGATAAGTAATGGCACATTTATAAATTTAGGAAAAGTTGTTATTCAGAAATGTTTAAATATAAGTATGCCAATAGTTTAAGCCAATACAACGGCTCTGGCATCTTATAAGAATGTTTCAAAGCCGATTTGTCAGCTCGAGGGAATGAACAATTAAATAATTTTACATCAAAATGTTAAAAAAAGCACATTTTTTTTCAGAACGGTTAGAATAACATCTTGTGTAATGCCGTTTAATTTAGAGGAAAGAATAGGACTATCATCCTGCACTAGGTTACAGTAGAGCTCCACTATACGAACACCGCTTGACAAAAACTTGGTAATACTTCATCAATTTGAAAAGGAACACGATTTCGCTATTCCAAAGATTTTCTTAGCATCATTTTTAAATCAACAAGTCGACGCCATGTTTTCTTTCAGTTCGATTTCGATACTCGTGCATAAAGAAATTGAGAAAGTAATAACCATACTAGAGAAAGCAATTCCACTTTGGGAAAGTATCGATCCCAATTTCCAAAGAAGTACAAAAAGTCATTTCAATGCAAGAAAAGCAAATAGCCTGTTAAGGTGAAATGATTCGGAAAAGGAGACGAACCTCAACGCGACAAACTAATTTCATCTCTCTTACAAGAAGCAATCACCACATCCATCACTAGTTATCACTACCCCTTCGGATCCAGAGCTGTCGTTTTTGGCCGATGTAAAATCGCCATCTAATTCCCTTTCTCGAAAAAGAAAAAAAAATTACATTCGCAAAATTATCCTCTGATGATAAAGTTGAATTTTAGTCTGTCCACTTGAACCATCTAAACTACCACCACTTCTATACATCCCTCTTCTATGTCTGCAATAATCAAAATAGTTAATAGTTATATTTTGTTTATTTTTGTGGTGCTTTATGTTTATTTACGTTTATTCTTATGTATTTATTATTTGCACGCTATGTTCATGTCATAACATCAA
Source organism: Ariolimax columbianus (assembly GCA_036924085.1). Classification (NCBI taxonomy): domain Eukaryota; kingdom Metazoa; phylum Mollusca; class Gastropoda; order Stylommatophora; family Arionidae; genus Ariolimax; species Ariolimax columbianus. The sequence continues at coordinate 51,669,645 of JAVGWX010000016.1, forward strand.
TCAATTACAATATTGAGGATGGATCTGTACAGGGAGATTCACAGTTGTGTTCATTACGTGGTGTGGTTGTTATTTCGTACTTTACATGTCATCCCACCCAACGTTCCACGCCATGCATTCAAGCCGGTTTTGTTGTCTACATAATTGACTGGTGTATGCCACTGAAACCTACTTAACTATCTCCTTGCATGCCAATATTACTAGTATTTTCTATAAACAACCCGCTCTCATAACATGACCAAAACGTGCTACTAGGAGTTTCATGAAAGATCAGTACGTAAGGTTTATATAAATGGATGGAGACTTACCACGCAGCACAGAGGACAATAGATACTACTCCAACATACTGACATGTATCGTTGGTACATACTTGCTGTACGGAGAAGAAGAGTGGCTGTGGGTCCTAACCTGATGTAGAAAAGATAAAAGGCTGATAATAATACCGCAAAAAAAGAAACATTCACTATTTTGTAATAGCAAAATGTACGCAAATTCGAGTTTAATTTACTCCCTCCCAAGTGTTAATGCTTTTCTTCTTCTTGTACCAACCACTTATGTCGATAATCGTTACAGAGAACAGATGTCTTCTTTCTTTGGCCAATTACGAACCGTCTGTTTCTGTAAGCCGGTGTTGTTGTATTTTGTTTACGCTGAGAGGTAAGGTACTCGCCTCTCAATGCTATGATTTAAAACGGCGGATGATCGAATCCCCCAAGTTTCAAGCGAACAGGGTCTTAAGAGAGGTAAAACCAGAGTGTCTGAATCCTCCAGTCATCTTGACTAATGTCTTGCTATTGGTCAAAGGTAGCTCTGGACCAGAGAGCGAGATTGATGAGCAGCGCTTTTACTCCATTATAATCCAAATTCAGCGGAAGCTACACTTTAAAGAAAATAACCTTATGATGCTTTCGACATAAACGCCTGCGATAACTAACTTTTTAAATTTAGATTTTTATTTGTGTATTTTAAACCACGTGATCATCGTCGCGCATTGTTACCACATGTTCTTGTGTTATAAGCGTGCAGTGGTAGTTGATCTGGTTGAAATCTCATACGATGAACGAGTCATCTTATTTTCTGTCTCGATGTGTGTTCAGAATAGGAATTACTTCTGACAGTTTATCCAGTCATCGTTTCTAATTGTATCCATTAGGCTGATATTAAGGGCTTTCTCCAGACATTTCAGATGACATTTTGTCCATTAGGCTGACATTAAGGGCTTTCCCCAGACATTTCAGATGACATTTTGTCCGTTAGGCTGACATTACGGGCTTTCCCCAGACATTTCAGATGACATTTTGTCCGTTAGGCTGACATTAAGGGCTTTCCCCAGACATTTCAGATGACATTTTGTCCGTTAGGCTGACATTAAGGGCTTTCCCCAGACATTTCAGATGACATTTTGTCCGTTAGGCTGACATTAAGGGCTTTCCCCAGACATTTCAGATGACATTTTGTCCGTTAGGCTGACATTACGGGCTTTCACCAAACATTTCAGATGACATTTTGTCCTTTTCCTATCCTGTGCTTGGATAAGGTGGGCTTCAGACACTGGTAGCAATTCTTGGTATAAAACTTGTACACTTTTTTTGTCAGTTATTGTGTTGTCACGTATCCGATGTCGGAGTGTTCAAGTAGTAGTGACAGTTGATATGTCACAACCAGGGCGTTTCTAGCAAGTGGTCTCAATGTCTCTATCAAACGTTCCATTTTCTGTAGAAATAGTTCCCAGCTTCTTTGACTATTGGGTGTGTTTCAGTGTGCTATTGTTTATACGTTTGTTATGAAAACATCTTCTGCTAATCCTCATATTTTGTTGTTGTTGTTGTTTGCGAATGCCCACAATGAGTAGGTTCCTCTTTTGTGCGCCCTGAAAAGGACGATTAGTGACGGGTTGCAGTAACGTGCTGATGATGGTGGACCGGGGTCCTCCAAGCAGTTTTGCGTTGCTTGGCTTCATCTGCGTGTCGCTCACTACGTAAGTCACGTCGATCCCCCACCCTGTTATCCTGGCTGCGATGAAAACAGCCAGGCTGCCTTGAAACAGCCCATTTCCAGAAAGGGCTGCGAGGAAGCTTGGGTGGGGGTCTTGGCCAGTATATCTTGCCTGACCCTGACTAACATGTCTGATCAGTATATGTCGCCTGACCCTGACTAGCATGTCTGATCAGTATATCTTACCTTACCCTGACTAACATGTCTGATCAGTATATCTTACCTGACACTGGCTAACATGTTTGATCAATGTATATTGCCTGACCAAACGTAAGTCTTCCTCCCCATCCTCATATTTTTAAACATATTTAAAGATCATAATTTAAAAATACACAAATACGACAGCCCAGGGAAAGCCGGTGTCTGAATTATCCCCCCCCCCCCCACCCCCCCCGGTTCTGCTTCTGAACCTCACCATGGCTTACACCTTTGCTCTGAAGTCGCTATTGAGACGAAAATGAATGCTGTCAGAGCAGCGTAGCTGTTCCGTACCTCACTTTAAGAGTAACCCACTCAGTGTCATAACTTATGGGGCATAGTTCAAGATTATAGAGACTTTATTTCCAGTGTGTAATGTATAGCGGATGTCACTGTCAGCGTGTAGGCGTAGAGTGCAACAGTCATGGACAACATGTGGGAGGAAACTCTGCTGATATCAATGCCGCTGTCTAAACTCAGATACCCATTATCCTTGACCTTGTAACTCCAGACTGTCGAGTGTAGATCTAATACTACATTTGTTTTACCCAAACCGGATTGTGGATCGTGTAGCCTGGTCGACAGTGAGTTGGCTTTATACTGAAATTTATTTTTTTATTTGTGTATTTTATACTTAAATTATACACTGCACCAGGGTTCGAAATCACAGATGGACAGAAAAAAAAATCCGGCCGTTGTTCGGTCTAGTGCATCTGTTTTCTGCATTTGGAGTTGGTTATGCGATTTGATGAATATGTCGTATGCAAAATCCAGGTCTATCAGCTGTTTAAACAAGGTCTACTGGATTCAATTTCTCTCATTAGCTGTAGTTCATATCCATGACGAATGCTATATCTGATGTAAAATGATTCTGTGAGTTATTCCTCGTGACGCACTCAGATCTGGTGTGAAATGATTCTGGGAGTTGTTCCTCGTGACGCACCCAGACCTAGTGTGAAATGATTATGTGAGTTGTCCCTCGTGACGCACCCAGATCTGGTGTGAAATGATTCTGTGAGTTGTTCCTCGTGACGCACCCAGATCTGGTGTGAAATGATTCTGTGAGTTGTCCCTCGTGACGCACCCAGATCTGATGTGAAATGATTGAGTTGTCCCTAGTGATGCACCCAGATCTGATGTGAAATGATTGAGTTGTCCCTCGTGTAGAACTCTGCCTAGTATGTCCTCGTACGTCTGTTTAATTATGCTGGTGAGCTATTGTGGGATCCCGTTGTGCCTAAGTAGTTTTCAAACAGTGTCACACTCCAAGATGACACATGCCCTTTCACAGTCAAAAACGTTGATTTACACATTTGAATTCAATTCTATTAACTTATCTACCATCACGAGCAATGTGAATATCTGATCGGTGCATGATCTGTTTTTAATCAGTTCATCTCTTAACTTGATATTTGCAACTCGTTTCAGTCTTTCCATTATAACACCTCCAACGCACTTTCTTTTCTATCTGGCCTTGGAAACGACATTGATGAAGAAGTTTTTGCTTGATCTGCAGTTTAGCAATAAGCCTGTGAAACCCCACGTGAGCTAGAGATAGTATAATGTTTCTGTTTTAAAAGTTATTGGATAATCCTCATTGGAGAAATAATTCTGAACGACGAGTTCTTTGCCTGTTATCTCTGATGAATTTCTGGAGCGCCTCTCACAAGGGGCCGACAATAGTCGAATATTGCTGTATTTCATTTCTCTTGGAACCTTTTTTCGAGGTGTTAACATGTCCAATAGAAACCGTACCCGTGCGTATTACTGACAAGCCTGAAGTTAGCCGGGAACAAATCAAGATGAGAGTTTTTACAATTGTAATCTTTAGTAACGTTTTGCGGGACGGCGTGGCCTAGTGGTTAAGTGACATGGCTCACAACTCGAAGGTGCTAGATTCGATCCCCAATACAGCACAGGCCGTTATCCCGGAGAAGCAAACCTTTAGAATATACAAGAGGAAGCGGACCCTTACATAAAGTCCATGCCAAAGTCGGATGCACTGGGCCGATAGGCGCAAAATAAAAACCGAAGGGCAATGCACACCGCCTTGGGGAATAGAGATGGAGAATCGAGAAATAAAGCGAACGGAAAAAAAAATAAGTGACGTTTTGCACTTTGGTCTCTAACAGTGCTGCAACGGAGTTTCAATATTAAAGATCCTGGTAATTGTCAGCCTTTTTGTTTTCCAGAAAGTTGGTGGTTATTTGGTGGACAACATTTCGAGCTATCCTTTCAACACCTGTTAGGCTATTATCAAAACGCTTATCTAGAAAGTTTGCGGTTACTTGGTGGACAACATTTCGAGCTATCCTTTCAATACCTGTTATGCTATTATCAAAACGCTTATCTAGAAAGTTTGCGGTTACTTGGTGGACAACATTTCGAGCTATCCTTTCAATACCTGTTATGCTATTATCAAAACGCTTATCTAGAAAGTTTGCGGTTACTTGTTGGACAACATTTCGAGCTATCCTTTCAATACCTGTTAGGCTATTATCAAAACGCTTATCTAGAAAGTTTGCGGTTACTTGGTGGACAACATTTCTAGCTATCCTTTCTTTTTCGTACGCAGTCAGACAGTAACCATTATTTTTTCGAAAAAAGCGGCCGTCATCCTGAGGCTGTCGACACTGCCATAGAGCTTGTCTTGTGTTGCCACTGGTGATGGCCACATCTGCTCTCTCTCTGATCCTCGTATGTCGGGCAGTTCTGCAGCAGATGCTCAGCGGTCATTTTCCCGGTACCACACGGGCATTCGTCGGTACCACCTATCTTCAATTTGTTGAATAGGTGGTACCTCAGTCTATTGTGGCCAGTCCGAAGTCTGAAGACAACGACCTGCTATCTTCTGTTCAACTGGTAATAGGCATCGTTTTTGGTGTAGCCGGTATGTTCAGTTTCCCATTTGGTCATGTATCTGGCTTTGATACGCCGTTTTGACTCTTCGTACGTCATACTAGTATCTGTTTGTGGTAGTCTTGCACCTTCTTTTGCTAGTCTATCTGCCTCCTCGTTGCCTTGGATGTTGCAGTGAGATGGGACCCACTGTACCACTACTCTTTTTAGTGTGAACTGCTGGCATAGTTGACAGAGTAGTGTTCTTAAATCATTAAAGTCTGTATTTTTATGGCTTTTCAGTGCTGTAACAACGGACAGGGCATCTGTAAACAGGACTATCTGGCTTTCATTGCTTTCGCCTGTCAGCATTGCTTCTACTGCAGCCTTCAGTGCCTCTGCCTCCGCTCTGAAATTGCTTGACAATTTTCCAGTTGCCACTGACAGTGTTATTTTTCTACCATTTGTTGTCCTTTTCGATTTGAAAGTTTCCTAGCTCATGTCATCTGAATTTATAACATATACATAATGTCCTATATCGGCCTCGGTCTGACAACTATAGTAAGCGCTGGAAGCTGTTTTTATCATCTGAGTAATGTCTCAACTTTGTGATAGCAAAGTAATTTGTCTGTAGCAACAACAATCCGCACTGCTCACACATTCACATCTTTGAACTACACGTCTGCACTTGCAGAATCAACAACACAAATGATAACAAGAACGAAATGTAGTTGCAATGACGGCTACAGATTGTCTTTCAATTGGCGCTCAATGTTATTTGCCTCTTGTGAAATCACACCCTCGACATGTCGGACTTCAAGTCCTGTGCATCCATTCCCACCGAACCTCCGCCCATTTACCTACATCAAAAAGTAGAGCTAATTAACGATGTGTTTGTTCATATGCTAGATCAGCAAACCAAAATTAGTTTTGCAAAGTTACTTTTGTCTCAAATACATTTTGGCTGTTGTTCAGTTTAAGAAGTTGTTTGGCTCTAGGAAACCATTCACCTTATCTCATCAGGTAACTTGAACCGGTGGTTTGAATTTCTTTCTCATTTACAGCGCAGAAAAACTGCTGTTTTTAGGTTAAATGTTTGTTGTATATAATTAATCTCTTATTTCGAGTTCATTGTTTGTGTAATTCATATGTTGCCATATGTTAGTTTCAATGTAAGCTCTTTGTCATTTGTGTTTGTCTAATCTTTGTGTAGATACATCAGCCGTAATGTCTTCATAGACAAACTGTCAATATACAGTTACAAAAAGAAGTTAGAAAGATTCAATGCAAGTCTCGACTTCATTGCCGCGGGTTTCTCCATATGCGTCAGTCTATCTCAGCAGAAAGGTATCTCTCACTGCCGAGAGCATCGCACAATGCACGAACTCCGTAGCTCCAGTAATGAATCCAGGGATCTCCGAAAAATTGACATCATGAACCGACAAACACAGCTTGAATTCAAAGCCCGACCGTCTGAACACGAGGCAAACGGCTTGACCACTTCGCCATAGTTACGATTCTGATTTACAAAACAAAATCAAATTAAAAGGAGTTTGTGGTGGAGGAAGGTGGAGGAAGAGGGAAGTTAAGATAGTGGCGATATTGTTGTTTTGTTTGCGGCACCAAAGTAATTGAGCATTACTGGAATACCCAGTGTATAGCACATGATCCATCACTAATATCACAACATCGTCTGTCAATGCTAAATGGACTATGTTATCACTCGACGGAAGTCTAGACGTGAGGAAGGCCAAGTGTGGTGCTAAGTACTGGACATGCAACAAGTTGAATTCTCCAAGCTCAAAATTTATGTGGAGCCTATGGGTCGTCATCGGGGATGGAAGCCCATGAAAAGGTTCAACATTTCCAAACTACAAAACGAAACTCAGGCACAGACCATTGCCAGGGACCTGAACAGTCGTCTGGCGAGAGATCAGTTCCCACTGAGCTCTGTGGAAGACAGGTTTGTCTTTCTCAGGGACGCAGTCCACTTGTTTGCAAATAAGTGATTGAGATCTGACTTGTAGAAGAAATGACTGGTTCGATGAAAGCGACGCAAACTATTAAGGCTCTGCTGGATGAGAAGTACTGCCTGTTTGGACTATTTCAAAGCGTCCCTCCTAATCATCTAAAAAGACTGCATTCAACATCAAACATACGGTTGGGCAGCGCAGGTTCTGTTTCACGCAGGAAGTATGGCTTCACAGCAAGGTAGTGGACAATCAAGAATGTGCTGATGCCAGTGACTCGAGGCGGTTTATTGCGCCCTGAAGGCCGTCTACAGTCTTCGGTCCCATCACTCACCTCCTGTTCTTTGTGCTAACGGCAGGGCTCTATAGACCGACACGGTTTGAGATTTTAGAGCCCTGGGAGGAGTTTTGTTGACACCGTCAATAGGGATGGACTGACAAATCGCTGCGAAGTTTGTCGGCCCGGAAGATTAATTACAGTTGTCCGGGAATTTAATGATGAAATAATGGCTCGCGTAATGCGCGAAAGAGAAGTGTCTGTAGCATCCCCAGTCACCAACTGTGTCAAACAGGACTGTGTACTGACACTGACACTCTGTATGCATGGTCTTTGCAGTAATGTGTACTGACACCGACACTCTGTATGCACGGTCTTTGCAGTAATATGTACTGACACCGACACTCTGTATGCACGGTCTTTGCAGTAATGTGTACTGAGACCGACACTCTTTATGCATGGTCTTTGCAGTAATGCTATCTGATGGTGTATTTGGGGGCGTTCCTCGCATACATTTCATGTAGATGACGCAGTGCCAACTGTTCATGACGAGGTGCCTGAATTCCTACACCAAAATGTACGAGGCAACGATCTTCGATCTCCTGTTTGAAGACAAGTGCGCTCTCAACACCTTCTCAGAACAAAATATGCAGTCCACCGTGACCGAGTTTGCGGAAATATGCAGTAACTTTGGTCTCCAGTATACCACTGAGGAGCCGTACATCGAACTAATGTCCACAGACAGTCGGTAGCTTCACCTACCTTGGCAGTATCCTCACTATAGAGGAGAACAACGAATGAGACATCAACAACAGCATTATTTTAGGCCAGCTCTGCGTTTGGAGGCTCCAAGGAAACGTCTGGATTCGACAAGGCATCAGTGTATCGTGTTCCACTATTATCCAATCCGATGCATGCCTATGAAACATAAATAGTACATAGCAGACATACAAGACAGCTAAATCGTTTTTCCTTCAGCTGTCTACGTAGGCAGGACAAAGGGTCTAAATCTGGTAGTCCGAGCAAAACTAACACTTCTATAAATAGATCATATAAGATGGACGGGGAAATGTTCGAATACCAGCTGATCATATGCTCCACCAGCTGATCATATTCTCAACCAGCTTATCATATTCTCAACCAGCTGATCATATTCTCAACCAGCTGATCAAATTCTCAACCAGCTGATCATATTCTCGCCCAGCTGATCATATTCTCGCCAAGCTGATCATATTCTCAACCAGCTGATCAAATTCTCAACCAGCTGATCATATTCTCGCCCAGCTGATCATATTCTCGCCCAGCTGATCATATTTTCAACCAGCTGATCAAATTCTCAACCAGCTGATCATATTCTCGCCCAGCTGATCATATTCTCGCCCAGCTGATCATATTCTCGCCCAGCTGATCATATTCTCAACCAGCTGATCATATTCTGAATTACCTGATCAAATTCTCAACCAGCTGATCCTATTCTCACCCAGCTGATCAAATTCTCAACCAGCTGATCATATTCTCAACCAGCTGATCAAATTCTCAACCAGCTGATCATATTCTCGCCCAGCTGATCATATTCTCGCCCAGCTGATCATATTCTCGCCCAGCTGATCATATTCTCAACCAGCTGATCATATTCTCAACCAGATGATCATATTCTCGCCCAGCTGATCATATTCTCAACCAGCTGATCATATTCTTAACCACCTGATCATATTCTCGCCCAGCTGATCATATTCTCAACCAGCTGATCATATTCTCAACCAGATGATCATATTCTCAACCACCTGATCAAATTCTCAACCAGCTGATCATATTCTCGCCCAGCTGATCATATTCTCGCCCAGCTGATCATATTCTCAACCAGCTGATCATATTGTCAACCAGATGATCATATTGTCAACCAGATGATCATATTCTCAACCACCTGATCATATTCTCAACCAGCTGATCATATTCTCAACCAGATGATCATATTCTCAACCACCTGATCATATTCTAAACCACCTGATCATATTCTCAACCAGCTGATCATATTCTCAACCAGCTGATCATATTGTCAACCAGATGATCATATTGTCAACCAGATGATCATATTCTCAACCACCTGATCATATTCTCAACCAGCTGATCATATTCTCAACCAGCTGATCATATTCTCAACCAGCTGATCAAATTCTCAACCAGCTGATCATATTCTCGCCCAGCTGATCATATTCTCGCCCAGCTGATCATATTCTCAACCAGCTGATCATATTCTCAACCACCTGATCAAATTCTCAACCAGCTGATCATATTCTCGCCCAGCTGATCATATTCTCGCCCAGCTGATCATATTCTCAACCAGCTGATCATATTCTCAACCAGCTGATCAAATTCTCAACCAGCTGATCATATTCTCAACCAGCTGATCATATTCTCAACCAGCTGGTATCATTGAGCTCACAACATGGGTTTGAAAAGGGGAAGAAGGAGGGGGAGGATGCAGAAGAAACGCTACAGAAGCTCATTGAAATTGTCTCTGAAAAGCTTCATCATTGATATCACCTTCTGGGAGTTGCACGCACAAAACCATACAACCTGGCGCGCTAGACTCACCGAAGGTGCTCAAATCGCAGAGAGTTATCCCATCGCGAAGGCTCAGCGAAAGTGTGCTGCAAGAAATCAAAAAACAAAAACGACGACTCCCCAACCGGTTCCTCACTTGTGTGTTCCGCATTGAGCAGGGTATGCTGTACAGGATTGGTCTCTACAGCCATTGGAGAACATGTGAGAGGAAGCAAGCAAAGTTGGTAATAAAGTAGTTTAAATCTAATGTAGGAAATTCTTATTTCGGGTTATAAAACGCAGCAAGAGATGTCTACAAAAAGATCAATAGTATGAGAGGCAGAGATGATTGTTACGTAGAGATGATTGTTACATAGAGATGATTGTTACGTAGAGATGATTGTTACATAGAGATGATTGTTACGTAGAGATGATTGTTACGTAGAGATGATTGTTACGTAGAGATGATTGTTACGTAGAGATGATTGTTACAATCCAACAGAAATTATAAAAGATGACAATGGAATCACAATAAATGATCCCCAAATGGTCCTGGACAAATGGCAGCAAGACTTTAAAGAACTTCTCAACGTACCAATAGCTGGGGACACTGACAGCAAGACTTTAAAGAACTTCTCAACGTACCAATAACTGGGGACACTGACAGCAAGACTTTAAAGAACTTCTCAACGTACCAATAGCTGGGGACACTGACAGCAAGACTGTAAAGAACTTCTCAACGTACCAATAGCTGGGGACACTGACACACACACTATCAAAGTTAACGAAAGCAGGGAGTTGGAAAACAACTGAATACGAACAGGAATTATATGTTGCGTTTGTAGAACAAGATAAAGCTTTCGACAAAGTAAATATACAACATCTATGGAAAATATTGGCTTATAATGGAGTTAACGATCAGATAATCAACATATCCAAAAGTCGTTACATTGATAGCCAGTGCTCTCAGACTAAAGGGACTCTCAGTAAAAATGTCATATCAAATCTGAAGTACGGCGAAGGTGTGTGTTATATCCCCATTGTTGATCCTCACTAATGTAGACCACATTTGTTAAAATACCAACCCAAATGAAGGAAACAATATTGGTGAACTCTTAAACTCACTTCTTCTGGTTGACGATCAAGCAGTCTTAGCAACTTCAGAAATACAATTGCAATAACATATTGATTATATAAAACATGTAAAGAAAACAGCATGAAAATAAACTTTGAAAAAACTGAGGTCATGAAAATATCTAAACAAGCAGGACCAACAAATATCTTCCTTGAAAGCAGGAAATCAAATAGGTGAACGATTTCACATACTTAGGGAGCACGTTATCAGCAAACGGAAGAATCACTGCGGAAACTCAATAAAGATGCAATAAGGCAAATATTTAATTGGGCAATTAATATCAATACTTAATTGCAATCGTGACATCAAACTACCAAACGAGATTTGTGCAGCACGATTCTCGTCTCGACACTATGCATCAATGTCAAAACTGAACACTTACATCAATTGAAAAACGACTAACAACAGAAATAAAATGCCTGCAAAACATATTGGGTATAACAAGGAGAGACATATCAGCAACGATGACATCAGGAGACTAGTGGGAACAACACCAGTATTAGACCACCAAACGACAGCAACTAAAATGGGTTTGCGACATTACAACCGCACAGCACCCCCCCCCCACCCCCCCCCCCCACCCACCCACACCCCAACAAGCAATGCTATTTAGATACAACGGATTCAAGGCCAAAAGCAGACTATGAAAAGGTGGCTTAAGGATGCCATTGTGTGTGCCTCATGCTCAATGGATGCCACACACGGGCTCGTTCTAGAAAACTTTTTAAAATATGACGGTAAAAGGCAAAACAGGATGAGCGAGAAGAAGAACAAGATTCCACATTTGAGAACACAAAACTGATGTTGCCCCAATTACCCCTTGCGATGGGCAACTATTAGTCCAAGGTACAGCCATACCAGAGTAAGCGGAAAAGAGCCTCAAAATGCCAATGAAGCGAGACATGAGGCACAAATACTCATGCTACAAGATAAGGTCTCTATATAGTGAGATTAGAAGCATTGGTAGTGTCAGACATTACGAGGCTATCATGAGAAAACATATAGCGCCATCGCCAATCTATAATCAGAATATGGGAAACACCCATTATATTATAACAAAATGCATACTCCAATCTTTAAGATTATGTTAACAGCCCATCTATAATAGAAATGTGTGAAACATCCATTTCTAATTCTTGGTGAATATAAACGTCAAACATCTATATTTAGTTCCCATTATCAGACGTTTCACGCCATTCGCTGGTAGAAATTTGAGAAATTGCAAATACACCAGCGAACACTTGGACGTTAGAGTCCGTGTAAGACACGTGCTTATTTTTAGCCCGTTACAGGGGATATAATCATGAGTGGAAACAAGATGAGACAATTATAGGGAAAATGAATAGGAAATCATGTTCCAGTATAGTCTCACGTTAGCACAAACTGAACTGATACTTGCACGAGACGGAGATGTTGATCAAGTTGATCGACCTAACGATCATAGAATGTGAGGATTATAAGGCGGAGTCTCAAAATGGAACTTCGAGGGGCTGCATATAATCAAGTTAATAGACTAAGCGCCGCGTTGAGTCAAGTAAATGGACACAGATGTCAAGTTAACGAACCAGTGGCCGCACATGTCAAATTAACGGACGAGATCAAGATGCTAAGTAGTGCATGAGCTGCAGTGGTCAGCGACCCAAAACTTGAGTGATAGCATCAGGGCCTGCGAACCAGAATTGTCAAGACCCCACTCCACATTCGCGTGGTGATCTTAGATAACATGCTGCATCAGGGAAGACTGGATAATTAGGAGGGAAAGCTAATCTGATGCCCAGAATTGGCGTGCTGAAGTCGGATGTGTTGGACTGAAAAGCGCAAATACTGCAGTCAAGTTGTAAGCATTCTATTCTCTGACAACATCCTGCTATTTGCAAAGTCCTTTTCAGGGTTTGATAGTGGTAGTTGGAGAACGAATGACGAAGATGAAGAAAACGAAAAAGAAGAAGAAGAAGTAGAAGAAGAAGAATAAAACGATGAAGAAGAAGAAGATGAACGTAGCTGACCAGTGGCCACTTGACGTCAAGTTAACGGACCAGTGACCGCATGACGTCTAGTCAATGAACAACTTTACGCACGGTTTCAAGTTAGCGGACAAGTGGTCGCATGATGTCAAGTTAATAAACACATAACCAAAGGAACTCAAATTAACGGACCAGTACCGTATGATGTCAAGTTAATTGATCACGGGCTACATGCCTTCAATTTAACGAACCATTGGCGGAATGATGTCAATATAATGAACACATGACCGCATGGCGTCTATTAATGGACACCTGACCACATGAACTCAAGTTAACAAACCAGTGGCCGCATAATGTCAAGTTAATGTACGCGTGGCGCATGATGTCAAGGTAATAGACAAGTGGTCGAATAATGTCAACTTAGTGGACGTAGAACCACATGAGCGCAAGTTAACGAGCCAGTGCCCTTATGACTTCTAATAAACGGACCAGTGGCCGCAAGATGTCCATTTATTGAACACGTTTCGATTGTCTCGTTACCTCTGTGGGGTCGTGTTGACTCGGTTTCATTATTTTGTTTCTTTCTAGCGAGTCTCCACCTAAATTCATAACTAACTCATAAATATGTATTTCCGGGTTAATATGCGCAATATTTTTCAAATCAGGCACACGTTTTGCATTTCACGATGGATTATTCATCGCAGAGGGTGAACCGTGCACTGTTACCGCATAGAAGGCATTCATAGCTATGTCTTTCGTCATTCAGAGACATTATGTTTGTATAAGTGTCTACAATCGTTGAGAATTACAAAATATTGACGTCCTGACCGTGGGTAGCTGGTGAGCAGCCTCACTTCACGATAATCCAATATGGAGTTGCTGTTTCTTCATTATCGAACATATTATATTCATTCGCTCATTCCGTCTTGTCATTCAATAATAAGTTGTGTTTTGCACAAAGAGGGTGTAACTACAGTCCATGACAATAACAAATATGGCTCATAAAATTAATTCCAGCAGAGATGCGTTTTTCACAGTATGTGCAAGGAAAATATAGATTTTGTATGTACGTTTATGTGTGTGTGTATATATATATATATATATATATATATATATGTATAAATATATATATGTATATATATATATATATATATATATATATATATATATATATATATATACCAAGGGGACGGCGTGGGCTAGTGGTTAAGTGACACGGCTCACAACCAAAGGTGCTGGGTTCGATCCCCCTCACAGCACCGGCCGTTACCCCGAAACAAACCCTTAGAAAATGCAGGAGGAGCAGACCCTTACATAAATGCATGCTGAAGTCGAATGCACGGGGTCTACAAGCGCAAAATAAAAACGACAGTGCAACGCACACCGCCTTGCGGAGTAGATAAATTGAGCGAAAAAAAGAAAAATATATATATATATATATATATATATATATATATATATATATATATATATATATATATATATATATACCAACCTGGAGAGAGATGGGTTTCGTCACGTGTGTAGCGGTTCAAGACACACCGTTGTTGTATGGCGGGAGCTGGTACTACAGACTGCAATAACAGTGCCTCAACGACTTCCTACGTTATGGGACGGATGATGATGATGATGATGATGATGATGATGATACATATAATAAGTAGAATGTCCTTTCCAGAGCGTCGCTTCGTTATAAGTTTCTTGGCAGGTATGCGGTACTGTAGGTTGACATTACTTTCTGTACATGGAGGAGCGATCGCACAGTGAAAAACAACCCGTGCCTGTCAAACTGGACACGGGCGTGATTCGAACCAGGGACGTTGAAATTGTGAAACGAACCTTTTATGCCTAGATTACGCAACCTCCCAACACACACATATATATATATATATATGGGGTTTATGTGACAAGACAGGATCACCAACGCAGAAGTGTTGGAGAGAACAGGCACTGTCATCTTTTTCATGCTTAGTCTTGGAAGGCTCCGATGTCTGGGACACACTCGGAGGATGGATGGTGGCAAAATACCAAACGATTTTCTCTGTGGGGAATTACAGTTGCGTAAATGTTTTCGGAGCTAACTACTACTTTTGGCCAATGATATAAACAAGCGGATATGAATGATGCAGGCATCGATTTAAAATCATGGAACAAGACGCCATGGATCATGTCCCCAAGGAGGGACAGGATTAAGCATGGAAACAGACAAAATGGATTCCGATTTCAGATCAGTTAAGGACTCAGCGTTTGAGAAGACACGTCACACCATGCAATACCACAAACGGTCCCGACTTTTCTTGCACGTACTGGGGAGGACGCTTCTCTGCTCAAATTGGCCTAACGAGTCACAATCGTTATGGGCACGAACTGTCGTTACATCAAGTTTTTCAAAGCAAAATTATTATCGTCTGGCAAGACAGAAAGAGCCAATGGAATGAAAATATGTGGTGTGTGTGTGTGCGTGTGTGATGTGTGGGTGTGTGTGTGTGAATATATATATATATATATATATATATATATATATATATATATATGTGTGTATGTATGTGAATTGGTGTTTATGTATGTGTGTGAATGTGTGTGTATGTGTGTGAACAAACAGGTGCTACCATGCCTTTAGGCTAGTAACACCCGAAGGCTATGGAAACAACCCAGTATTATCTTCATAAGTGCGTGCGTGCGTGCGTGCGAGTGCATGTGTGTGTGTCTGTGTGTGTACACATACATTGGCTTATGAAAATGCCCCATTCATTGCGCAAGACAGTGATGGAGGTGAATGAACTGGCCCCCATCTATTTCTCTTCTTCCCCCCCCTCTTCTTCTATCGGTTCTCATCCCCCCCCTCCTATATCAATCTCACGCCCTCCTTATATCGCCTTCTCCCATCTGGACCACTATTTGGCCACCATTGGCTTATCCGGCACATTTCCCCACATTGCTTGCGCTCTCCTGGCTACTTTTTGTTTGGCCCCTCCGATTCAGTTTCAATCAAGCATCTGGCCCAACCGGTTGCTTAGGCAGACTTGGTCTACTATCAGAAACAGATGAGTTTACCATTTTGTCTTATATGTTGATTTGTTAGTTCAGTATTGTTGTCCCTGATGAAGGCCTATTGGTCGTAACGTAGGTTTTGTTTGTGTTCTCGTCTCTGTGCGGTATCTGACCAGACCCATTAAAAAATTTTCATTAAACTCAACCTTAATCAACTTTTTTTTCATGTTTTTTTTTCCCCATGAATTGTCAAGATCAACGGCCACCAAAGCGGAACATCATCAGATAATAACGGTTGCCATCTTGGAAGAGTTTGAGACCTCATCGTGTATACACGCAACAACATGCAGTGCCATAACAAATTTATGAACACAGTCGTGTCAACACTTCGTCACTCCTTGGGAGTCCATGTACCTCATGAATAGACAGGGTTGCCTAAGGCGGTCTGTATTTATTTACCTTCCCAAATTATGATAAAATTAAGCTTTTTGATGGCAATTGAGAAAAAGAAATCAGAAAGAGAATAGATATGGCTAAGGTGACACCCATCAATATGCGACACATACTGACATCTAAACAGATCAGGAATAACTTTAAAATGAGAGTTGGTAGCTGTTATGTGAATTCGTCACTACTTTATGGCACAGAAACTTCGACACTGAATAACAAGTTAGAAAAGAGTAACAAAGCTTTCGAAATGTAAGTACATAGAAGATTGGGTTGCATTTTTTGAAAGAGTAGAAGAATAATGTACAGGTATTGAATGAGCTTGGGATGAAAAGAGAATTACTGACCGAAATAAAGGTTAGTTTGGCCATATAACAAGACATACCTCCTTGTTGAAATCCAATCTAGAAGATAGGGTTGAAGGCAGTCGTTCAAGAGGGAGACAACGTTATAAGCTGGTGGATATGGACTGGGAAAAGGCCTGTCAGATTACACTATTACGGCAAGAGATAAAGTACGGAGATTCATTGAAGCCGATCTTCAATGCAGAAATGGCACTTGAACTTGAACTAAGTTTGTTTTTTTAGAAATATCACCTAAAACCTATAAAACGGAGACTCGAAATTGGAACGCGATGTTCGGAAGTTGAAGAGGAAAAGAAAGATTGACAATTGAATTTCAGATTTCAGTGCGGGATCAAAACGATGAGCAGCGCATGAGCTGCAGTGGTCAGCGACCCATATCTGACTGCTAGCGTCAGGGCCAGCGAACCAGAGCTGCCAAGACCCTTCTACACCTCCACGCGGTGATGCTGGATAACAGGCTGCAGCACTGCAGACTAGCTAAGGAGAAGGGATCGAAAAGGGAATGCTAACCCGGTACTCATAAAATGCTTGCTGAAGTCGGATGTGTTGGACCGAGAGGTGCAGATATCGCAGTCGAACTGTAAACTATGACACAGCGCTTTCCGTTCTCTGGACTACATTCTGCTACTTAAGCCCTTTCAGGGTTTGGTAGCGGGAGATTGAGAACGAACGAAGAAGAAGAAGACGAATTTGTAACATATTTTCCAAACATTCTCTATTTACTAATGTTCATCAAATTGTTTCCATAGGTCGATCGTGTCGCATCATTTTATAGTGTGACTGTTTCTCTTTGTGGATACATTGAAATAAAAGTATTTACAGCTTGGTATTTCCTGTGCTCAGGTAAAGAAAAGGTTCATAATCATCAGAATCAAGTCAAAGGCTATCTAAACACAGTACAGCTGACGGGGACAAGAGGCTACCCAAACACAGCACAGCTGACAGGGACAAGAGGCTACCCAAACACAGTACAGCTGACGGGGACAAGTGGCAACTCATCACAGTACAGCTGACGGGGACAAGTGGCAAATCATCACAGTACAGCTGACGGGGACAAGAGGCTACCCAAATACAATACAGATGAAGTCAATCGTGTGTCAGGTAGTGAGGAATGCAAGAGAAAACGGAGCAGGATTATGTACAACCAGCGGGCTACTGGAACCATCAGCATTCGCACATTCGAGATTTGCTGGGGGAAAGGGAACACTTATCGAATTGCACAGTGTGCAGCGACATAACTTCTCGACAAAACTGAACAGGGTCTCTATGTGATGTCTCTCATGCTGAGTGGCAGGGGATAAGATACAGCGGGCCTTACGTGGTCCACGAGCTGCGAGTTTGAGACCACTATTTGAGAGTTTCTTATTGGATTAAGTTGTGCCATGTCACGAACGGGGAGTAGGTATACACATTTCAAT
The DNA here is from genome assembly GCA_036924085.1 of Ariolimax columbianus. Lineage (NCBI taxonomy): Eukaryota > Metazoa > Mollusca > Gastropoda > Stylommatophora > Arionidae > Ariolimax > Ariolimax columbianus. Next base: position 51,687,787 of record JAVGWX010000016.1, read on the forward strand.
GGCGGAGGTCTGGACGACCAGAGTCGGATTACCGGACGGTCTCAAGGGCAATCACCGGTTGCGTGACGGATATAGATGCGCTCAGATTATGGAAAATATCTAGTAGATGTTGGCTTGCAGTTACGATAGATAGAATCTGATGAAACTGTGTGTTTGTAAAATAGAGTGAGATTATATCAAGGGAGTGCGGTGGAGAGAGAGAGAGAGAGAGAGAGAGAGAGAGAGATAGAAAGAGATAGATAGATAGAGAGAGAGAGAGAGAGAGAGTGAGAAAGGGTGAGTACAAAAAAGTGTGTGTATTAGACAGAATAAATTAGAGTGAGCGTGCTTAATAGAGTTAGAGAAGGTGGGGGATAGAGTGTCAGGGAGTGTCCCGGCCTTCCTCTGCTTCTCCTTCGAGCTATCCTTTCCGTTGTTACTACGTGCTCCAAATCGCCTCTTCTCATAACATGCCTGGAGAATGATGACTGCCTTGTTCTGATCTTTTCAGTAAGCTGTCTTTGTACCTTTTAGAGTACTGTATCATTGGTCTTCCTTGTAATCCATAGGACCCGCAGCATTCTTTTATGAAACTACATCTCCTTTCTTCCAGTGATCTTGTCGCTTACCGTGACTCACTGCCAGTACTGGTTCCACGCAGCATCCAAGGATTTTGTCCTTTCCAGCGACACGCTTCTGGAAGACCGATTCTTCTTCTTCTTCTGCGTACACAGTCAGACAGTAACCATTATTTTCTCGAAAAAAGCGGCGGTCATCCTGAGACTCTCGCCACTACCATAGAGCTTTTCTTGCAGTTCCACTGGTGATGGCCACATCTGCTCTCTCTGATCCTCGTATGTCGGGCAGTTCTGTAGCAGATGTTCAGTGGTCATTTTACCAGTACCGCACGGGCATTCGTCGGTACACCCTATCTTCAATTTGTTGAATAGGTGGTACCTCAGTCTGTTGTGGCCAGTGCGGAGTCTGAAGACAACGACCTGCTCTCTTCGGTTCAACTGGTAATAGGCATCGTTTTTGGTGTAACCAGTATGTTCGGTTTCCCATTTTATCATGTATCTGGCTTTGATAAGCCGTTTTGACTCTTCGTACGTAATACTGGTATCTGTTTGTGGTAGCCTTGCACCTTCTTTTGCCAGTCTATCTGCCTCCTCGTTGCCTTGGATGTTGCAGTGTGACGGAACCCACTGTACCACTACCCTTTTTGGTGCGGACAGCTGGCACAGTTTGCAGAGTGCTGCTCTTAAGTCATTAAGCTCAGTGTTTTTCTGGCTTTTTAGCGCTGTGACTACTTCGAGAGCATCTGTCAGCAGGACTATATGGCTCTCATTTTCACTGTGTGTTGCCATTTCTTCCACTGCCGCCCTCAGTGCCTCTGCCTCCGCTCTGAAATTGCTTGTGTACTTACCAGTAGCGAATGACAGTGTTATTTTTCTGCCATTTGGTAGGTTCAGGAATGCTCCTGCCCCTCCGTTCTGTGTAGTGTTTGTTACAGAACCGTCGGTGTATGCATGGGTCCAGTCCATGCTTGGGTAGCTTTTCGTTATGAAGCTTAGGGTAGTGTCTCGCCTTTCTTTTTCACTCTGGCAGTTTTTGTTTGCAATACCTGGTATATTTTCTACCACCTCTGGAAATATATCCTGCCTCCAAGTAGGTTTTCGTACAGTAGTGATGGGTTTTGGTGTTGTTAGTGTGTTTATGGGATCTTCGTGCATCTTTGCTTTGGCTATTTCTGCAAAGTTTCTCCGCTTTAGTTTCCCATTTCCCAAATTGTTTAGTCTCTGGTACATTGGATGGTCCGTCAGTCTTCTGAGTTTCTCTGACTGCAGCTGGGCTCTGCAGTCTCTTCTATCGGTCATGGATTGCAGCTTTGTAATCTTTTCAAGTTCTACAATTGGCGTTGACTTCATACCACCTGTTATAATTCTCATGGCTTGGTTTTGAAGTTTGTTAACTTTATCGAAGTTCGCCTTCGCTGCTGTTGTCCATGCCGAAATGCCATACTCGAGGACTGGTCTCACTCTTCCAGTGTACAGTTTCTTTAGTATGCCTTCGTCTGCTCCCCAGCTTGTGCCAGCAAGTTTCCTCATGATCGCCATTCTTTCTCTGGCTTTCGTTCGGTTTCTCTCAATCTGACATTTCCATGTCATGCGCCGATCGAATGTGACTCCCAGATAGGTTGGGTTGTCGTTTGGCTGCAGGATTTTGCCATTCAGACTTAATTTGGTACTTTGGGGTTTTAATGAGAGCGAGAATATTGTGCACGTGGTTTTCTCCTCGTTTATTTTGACCAGCCATGAGTTCGCCCACTCTTCCAGCGATGTTAGGGCCGTCTGCATCCGATTTCTTGCTATGGTGAGATTCTTTTCAGAGGTCCACATAGCCAGATCGTCTGCAAACATTGAGCTATGGACTCTTCTTGGTATATTCTCTGTAATATCGTTTATATATACCAAGAAGAGTGTGGGTGACAGTACTCCCCCTTGGGGTACTCCCTGCTCGAGTGTCACCTTTTTGCTCATCTGCCCTTGTACTTGGACTCTGGCCGTTCTTTGTTTGAGGTAGTGGTTGATCCACTTGTACATCCTCCCACAGACATCACTTCTTCTTAGCTTGACTCTAAGTCCATCCTTCCAGACTTTGTCAAATGCCTTTTCCAGATCCACCCAAACAGCTACTGTGTGTTTCTGTGCCTGGTAGGCATCTTCTATCTCCTGGGCTATGAGGATGACCTGGTCCTCAGTGGATCTGTGCTGTCTAAAGCCGGCTTGCTGTGGAATTAGTATTCGTTTTTCTTCCAGATGCCACATCAGTCTGGTGTTTATCATCCGTTCCATCAGCTTGCCGACACAGCTCAGTAGGCTAATGGGCCTGTATCCATTTGGATCTGTTTTGTCCTTCCCTGTTTTTGGTACTGGTACCAGTATTGCATCTTTCCATGCCTGGGGTACAATACCCCTTTTCCAGCTTTGGTTCAGGATTGATAGTAGTTTCTTCTTCGCTGTTTGGCCCAGCCCCATCAGCATTTCGTTTGTTATCCCGTCTTTTCCGGGAGATTTCCTTTTCTTTAGCGTTCTCATTGCCTCTTCCATTTCGCGCATTGTTAGTTTGGCCATCATGTGCTCTTCATGAGCCGTATTTATGTTTTCGTGTCCCTTTAGCTCTTCGCTAATGTCTGTATGCTTATCTGCAGGGACCTCGATGTGGTTTGCTCTGGCATAGTGATCGACAAAGGCGTTTGCGGCTTTCTTACCTGTGATCAAGTTCTCGCCCTGCTTGATGGTAATTTGTTTATTTGACGGGGTTTCGTCATTCATGGCTCTGACTAGCTTCCATAGCTTGTTCCCTTCTTTGTCCAGGTTCAGACTTTCCGTTTTATTTTTCCAACTTTCTCTTGCTGTTTGATTGAGAGTGTGTTTATACTTCGCCGCTGCGGCTTTGAGGGCGATGTTTGCCTCCATGGATTTTTCTCGTTCTGCCATGTTCCTAGCATTTGTCACTGCATCTTCCACTTTCTGTAACTCATCATTCCAGTAGGGCTTATAGTTTTTCCTAGCTCCTCTTGGGATGGTTTCAGTGGCGGCTTGCATTATTGCCTTGCTTAGGCTCTCCACCATGGGCTTCATTTTGGTGTTTCGTGTGTTGATGGTTTCACACAGCCCATCTGTCAGGATTGCAAATCTGTCCCAGTCGGCTCGTTTGTAATTCCAACGTGGGAGCGGTTTTGTTTCCTGTGGGCCTACTTCCATGTCAATGGTTAGCCTGATCGGCCTGTGGTCGCTACCTGCCAGTTGGTTTAGCACCTGGCGGTCTATTTTATAGTGTATGTCCTGTGTGGAGAAGGCCAAATCTGGAGTCGAGGTGGTATGCCATGTTCTTGAGTAGAAGCTAGGGCTATCCTCCGGCCTATTGATTAGGGAGAGATTTGCATCTATCTCCCAATCTTCCACTTCGTCACCTCTACTGTCTGTGTCAGAGTATCCCCATCTCTCCGAGTGGCTGTTGAAATCTCCAACTACTATGCAGTTGGAGTCTCTGACCTCCATACTCGAGAGCGATAAGTCTCTGTTTGGTGGTCCGTACAGATTGAAAATGCGGAGCTTCGTCTCTTTAGCCATTATGTCAACTCCTACAATTTCTGCTTGTCCGGCGTGATTGACAGGTACCGCGCTACTCGGTATGCTGTTTCTGGTCAGTATCAGGACCCCTCCTTTGTGGCCTTCTCTATCTAGACAGAAGGTCTGATATCCTCTGATTGAGAATTTATGGTTATTGTTGAGGTGCGTTTCCTGGATACATGCCACGTCAATCTTACCTTCATGCAGGTGGTGTGTTAGGGAAAGTTTTTTGTTAATGACTCCCTCCGCATTCCACTGTAGTATTTTGAGGGTCTTGAGGTTTTGGCCAATAGACGTTTCCCCATAGCCATGTGCCTTGACTCCACGACACATGGGTGGGTGACCACCAGTAGTCAAGGGTGGGCCCCTTCGAGGCGTGAGGCCCGGCGCTATCGCTGCCTGGCGGGTCTCCTCAGGATGAGCGCCATACGTTTTTCGGTTAGGTTGTACTGCCATCATACTGTGATTTACGTTGCACTGTTTTGTTAGGCTTGCGGCCCCGTGCATCCGATTTCAACAGGCGTTTCTGTAGGGATGCCCTTCTTAGCCTTTGGCTGTCCCCAGCCTATCTGCAAGGCAGCAGTTGTTTACGATCAGAGTTTTCTCTCTTATGGAAGTTGTCTTACCAGACTATCGAGTCTTCACTACTCGTGTCTATAGGGTGCAATGATGATATGTGATGATATATGAGATGGACTGGTTTACCCGGAAGAGAGGCAGTCCAGTGTGTCTGTATCCCAGGATCGTCACGTCCTGCCAGAAACGTAGCATTTGCATGTGAGTGGGGTTTCTCTTTTTCCCTTTATTTTCTTGGCTTCTATGCAGGGATGGTACGCCTAGCATTCCCCGCCACCTGGGGTGTTGACACAGTGGGGCAGGTGTGCAATGTCCGCTGGTCTGCATCTCTTCTGCGTCCAGTATGATAGTTATATGGCTGATAACGTACAGAGGTAGATATCGTAGCCGGAGTGCATTCAGCCAGGGGACAAGCCTGGTAATGTCACAGAGATGTTGTTCGCCTGATGTGCAGACAACTCTCTTGGTCAGTGGTTGAGTCTTGACAGTTCACAGTGAGGTGGCTGCTCTACTGTTTTCGACACCCCGACCAAGTACTAAGTCTTTGGTTGGTGTTTTCGCACCCCAACGCCGTATAGGGTGAGTATCAAGCAGTTGTCCGCCCGCTTTGATTTGCGGACGGCAAGGACCTCTTACTGTGGCTCTACCTGATAGGGCTGGGGCGCAAGCCCCAGGTCCCGAGCATGTAAGAGCCTCCCATTGCAGTGGTGCTGCGATTTTGGGCGGGATTGCGGCTTACAAGGGTTCGGCCGTAATCCCTCACATGGTAGCCTCGCGCCCTTGGCTTATCAGCCTGGTACGTGAACCAAAGTGTCTGCGGCTCCTCTCGATTTGAGCTGGTTTTCCGTAGCAACGCCCTGTCATTTGTAGGGTAAAACTGACCTGTCTTCAGATGGTCTATTTCCAGCACCCGTTCACTATTTGGTCAGACGAATTTATTGAGGGCTTTTGTTTGTCAATGACCAGGTATTTGAAATCTGCGGTTTCTGCGGAGTTGAACACGATTTCCGTAGCGTTCTTTCGTTTGAGTGTTTGAGAGCTGACTTGTCATCCGTGAGTCTAATACCAGCGTACGTTCATTATTAGACCCAAACGGCAGTGCTCTCGATTTGTCAGTTGTTCTACAGTATTGGCGTGTTCAGTCAAATTAAGCCGCAGGTTCCACACCTGGTGGTGCCCTTCCGTCAATTCCCTTAGCGAGACAATCAAGTTTCTTAGGGGGTAGTCCCAGATTTTCGAGGGTCTAATTCCAGCACATGTTCTCTATTAGACCCCACGAAGGTGTACTTTTTGATAGTCATTCTGCAGTATTGGCGTGTTAAATTATCTTAGGTCTCAGGCTCCACTCCTGGTAGTGCTCTTCCGTCAATTCCTTTATCAAACACTGGATGCAGACAAGACCGGGCCACAGGGGGCATAACCCCAGAATTCTGGGGGTCTAAGTCCAGCACCAGTTCAATATTAGACCCCAGAAGAGTGTCTCGGCATGTCAATCATTTCAGTGTTGGCCGTGTTGAGTCAAATTAAGCCGCAGGCTCCACTCCTGGTGGTGCCCTTCCGTCAATTCCTTTAAGTTTCAGCTTTGCAACCATACTTCCCCCGGAACCCAAACACTTTGGTTTCCCGGAAGCTGCCCGCAGAGTCATCGAAGCAACTCCTGCGGATCGCTAGTCGGCATCGTTTATGGTCAGAACTACGACGGTATCTGATCGTCTTCGCGCCTCTGACTTTCGTTCTTGATTAATGAAAACATTCCTGACAAATGCTTTCGCAGTAGCTCGTCTTGCGGCGATCCAAGAATTTCACCTCTAACGCCGCAATACGAATGCCCCCGTTTGTCCCTGTTAATCATTACCTCCAGTTCCGAAAACCAACAAAATAGAACCGAGGTCCTATTCCATTATTCCATGCACCATTATTCAGGCAGCCGAGGCCTGCTTTGAACACTCTAATTTTTTCAAAGTAAACGCGCCGGCCACCCAGGACGCTCAGCGAAGAGCACCCGTGGGAGAGAGCCGGCAGACGGTAGGGCAGGAGACAACGGGCAGTGAACCGGCGCGAGCCGGACCGCCCGCCTGCGCCTGAGATCCAACTACGAGCTTTTTAACTGCAACAACTTTAATATACGCTATTGGAGCTGGAATTACCGCGGCTGCTGGCACCAGACTTGCCCTCCAATAGATCCTCGTTAAAGGGTTTAAAGTGTACTCATTCCAATTACGGGGCCTCGAAAGAGTCCCGTATTGTTATTTTTCGTCACTACCTCCCCGTGCCGGGAGTGGGTAAGTTGCGCGCCTGCTGCCTTCCTTGGATGTGGTAGCCGTTTCTCATGCTCCCTCTCCGGAATCGAACCCTGATTCCCCGTTACCCGTTACAAACATGGTAGGCATGTCACGTACCATCGACATTTGATAGGGCAGACATTTGAAAGATGCGTCGCCGGCACATGAGGCCATGCGATCAGCACAAAGTTATCCAGAGTCACCAGTGGGGACGCCGCAACCCCGCGAGGGGAAACGACGATTGGTTTTGAACTAATAAAAGCGCTCTTTCCGCGAGGGTCGGAGCTTGGTAAGCATGTATTAGCTCTAGAATTGCCACAGTTATCCAAGTAGGATCGTGTCATCTAAGGAACCTCGACTGATTTAATGAGCCATTCGCGGTTTCACCGTGAGACAGTGTGAACTTAGACATGCATGGCTTAATCTTTGAGACAAGCATATGACTACTGGCAGGATCAACCAGATATCTGTCGGAGACGTACGTACAGCACACACCGGTCGGCGGAGGAAGGGTGTGTAAAAAGCCTCGCTGGGACGACGGCCGCAGGGACCGACTGACGGGACGGACGGTTTGTTCCACCCGTCCCTCACTCCGTCGACCTAGGACCGCCTGACAGGGGCCTCCCACACGCACCAGACGACCGACCGACCGGGCTCGCTCGAGGAGGGATGGCAGCGCTCTGTGCAGAACGGATCCCAACGACCTCGGCGACGAATTTCACTGGGACTAGAGACACAATTTGGCCTGCCGGCCTGCCCTTCTCCGTAGGGAGAACGCAGGGCCTCGCGAGGCAACGATTCCTGCTTTCCATTTGCCGGTCACAAGCTCTTTGCGAGAGTCGGACCACCAGCGAGACGTACTGTCGAGCTCTGCTATAAGCCTTAGATAAATCACCACGGACGGACCACGTTTCCTGATACGGACCAGACTAGCGCACCTCGGTGGAGGAGCCACTACCACAAACCGCACCCAATTCGCACTACGGGGAAAGGCAGGCGAGCGTTTTCCGCAAGCCCGCGCTATCGCTCCGCCTGGCGGGACTGAGATCGCTTTACGAACACTGGTTGAAATTGAGTCGCCGCAGCGAGACAACTACCCCAGATGGAAGACCGATTAAGCTTGGGCTATTTTGCAATAGGAGGAAAGGAGATACCGGAAATACGATATGCCGACGACAAGGTATGGCTCTCGAATAGCACCAAGTGTCTAGAACAAATAATAACATGGGTCCAGAAAAATAGGGAAGCCCAGAATCTATACCTGAATATAAAGAAAACAAAGATTATGACAACTGATGAGACAAAACTTTTTCCTATTTTCGAGATAGCTGGCGAAGAGATTGAAAATGTTGCACATTTCGAATATCAGGGATCGATTTATTTAACAACAGTGTAGACTGTATAAAAGAAGTAAGAAGACAACTAGCTATGGCAATGCAGAAGATAAAGAGGATGCAAAGGCTATGACATAATACAAACAAAGAACTAATCTAACGATCCTAAGCATATGCATTCTTCCTGTGGCAACCTATAAATGTGAAACATGGACGACTACAAAAGCAATTAGAGCTACAGAAAGAGTGCTGAAAATCCCGTGGGCAAAGATAGAAAGAAACAAATCTATCCAGCAAGACCTGAATGTAGAGGAGAATTGACTCATAAATGATGTACTGACCCGAAAACTTTGGCTTTTAGACACGTCAAACATCACAACGGACTGGAGAGAGCGGTTATGGAAGGCATGGTCACTGGAAAGAGAAGCAGGGGCCGACCGAGAAGACAATGGACTATGGACATCAAGGAAAAGCTGGATTTTACCTTGGGGCAGACCGAAAGACGCGAAAAATAGAGTTTCCTACAGACAGGCTGTCATGAGAGGCACGTTCTGCGAAGGGCGTGCTACATTATGATTTTGCATTATATTCCATAATATCATCCATTTATTATACAGGGTTAAAGAAAAAGTACATGCACAAAAGACTAGAAACAATAACCTCCAAATGGTGAAATAATATACGAAAACTGTATAGATAATCTCTAAATTATAAACTAAAAAAAGAAAGCTATAGAAACGATAACCGGTGAATGTTTAAGTAATATAAGAACGGCCTAGAAACGACTGTATCTAAATGTTGAAGTAGTATAAGAAAGCTCTAGAGACGATATCTTCTAAATGATAAAGTAATAAACACAATTTTAGAAACAATTACCTCTAAATGATTAAGTAATACACAGAATTCTAGAAACGATAACCTCTAAATTAAGAAGTATTATAAGAAAGCTCTGTTTGTTTCTGTTTCTAAGAATCGACGTCACTGCACTCTGGGCATGCCCATAGGTGCTCAGTCTCGTAGCCATTTCTCTAATTTGGAACTACCCCCAACTAATTGTTATAGGATGTCACTCTAAATGTCGTAGCCGGCCGTGGCGATATCTGACTGTCACCAACCCCCTTCTACGCCAATTCGGAACGCCAGAGTGGTCAGCTCCGAACACCTCCCCCCCCCCCCCCCCCCACCCATTTGTACCATACAAAATATTCCACTTAAACCCCTCGTTTCCTTTGTCGACCTAGTGTCGAGACGGTGATTTTAGCTTGGCACGCATTCAGACAACCTTTGTTCCCAGAGTTACCAGCCCAATCTCCCCTGCCATAAACGCATATGTTCCAGCTGGAACTGCCACACCATCACTAATGTGCCCATGATGGGACCTTGTGAAGGCATGATGTCAGCTCTTTCATTGTCGTGAACCCCGGCATGAGCAGGGCAGTAGATCCATGTCAACCCCTGGAGGTGTCAGGCCTTAACAGCGGCTATCCGCTCGTACCTAAGCCATCCTTTGTGTACCTTCTGAAGTAATGAGAAAAAAACATGAAAAAAACTAGTAAAAGTTGATTAAGGTTGAGCTTAATCAAAATTTAAAAATGGGTATGGTCAGATACCGCACCGAGACGAGAACACAAACAAAACCTACGTTACGACCAATAGGCCTTCATCAGGGACAACAACACTGAACTAACAAATCAACATATAAGAAAAAATGGTCAACTCAACTGTTTCAGGTACTAGACGCTGCCTTCTGAAGTACGGCTTGCGCGTCTGTCACGATGGCTGCCCTTGTTATATAAGTCTCAGATGTCCATTTCAGTGCTGAGGTCACCGCTTCCGTCTCCATTCTCATACTGCGCTCAGCAACGACCTGTCCTCTCACTCTAGCGGAGAAGCCCCAGCCTGATGTCCCACTGCGCAGCACTGATCCGTCGGTGTATATAAAGAAAGCTCTATAAACTATAGCCTTTAAATGATAAACTAATACAAGAAAGCTCTATAAACGTTAATCTATAAATGATAAAAGTAATACAAGACAACTCTATAAACGAGTATCTTTAAATGTTATAGTAATACAAGAAAGCTCTATAAACGATTATCTTTAAATGTTATAGTAATACAAGAAAGCTCTATAAACGATAATATAAAAATGATAAAAGTAATACAAGACAGCTCTATAAACGATTATCTTTAAATGTTATAGTAATACAAGAAAGCTCTATAAACGATTATCTTTAAATGTTATAGTAATACAAGACAACTCTATAAACGATTATCTTTAAATGTTATAGTAATACAAGAAAGCTCTATAAACGATAGCCTTTAAAGTTTAAGCAAATTAACACATAGCATTACTGCCGTAGGGGTGTAACGTGTTATCGATCTCACATTTCAAAGGCTCGGTTATATGAGTGCGGTAGCCATCTCCTCTCCCTCGCCGCTTTTACTTCCCGGACTGAACCCATTTAAGGCTGGGTCGCCCCGGGAGCCATTGTGGTCTGAAAAAACATTACCGCCTCAACTGGGGAATGAACCACTCAGATGCGAAGCCAGTGCGCTAACCACTGCACTACGTGGCTCTCAATAGTTTTTAAATGATAAAGTAAAACACGAAAGCTCTAGAAACTATAACCCACATATGATAAAGAAGCGCAAGGAAACTCTAGAAATGATTTCCCATTTATGATAAAGGAATTTAAGACAGCTGTGGAAACGATAACCCATATACGATACAGCAATACAATAAAGCTGTTGAAACAATAAGCTATATACGAGAAAGGAATACAAGAAAGCTAAATAAACAATAACTCAATACAATATAGGAATGCTAGAAAGCTGTAGAAACAATAACCTATATTCGTTACAGAGATACAAGAAAATTGTAGAAACGATAATCCATTTACGAAACAGGAAAAACAAGTAACTCGTTTCCTGTGGGTCTTAAAAGAAGAAAGACAAGAGAAGCTTTTCTACACACGATAGAAGTCTTAAATAGGAATTGAAACTGGATGCAAAAAATCCTCTTCCATGACATATCTGCTGTCACCATTACTTAAAAACCCGTTTATCAGTTTGTAACTAACCGATAACTGAATAATAGTATGGTCGCTGTCTTTACTAGATTTACTTGTCCAAGGTACTGTAGAGCCAAGTTTGTCAAATCTACGGGAGAGCCAAGAAGAAGAAGCAGAAACAGAAGAAGAAGAAGAAAAAGAAGAAGAAGGAAAAGAAGAAGAAGAAGGAAAAGAAGAAGAATAAGGAAAAGAAGAAGAATAAGAAAGTGAAAGAAGAGTATGATCTCGACGATGTTTGTTTTTGATGGAATGTTATATTTTGAACGTCTGATTGGCATAGTAGAAGAGCACTTGCTTGTTACAACAAAAGATACTGGGTTCATCTGTCCTTTACAAACGCGACCCAGCCGAGAGGTTTGCACTGCAGTCTTCTTCGGACATTGGTTCTAGACTTCTGTAAGGTTACCTCTTGTTCTTTCAATTTTGAAAATTGCTGACAAGAACCGACTTCGGTGCTCTAGTCGGTCTAGGGAGAACTCATTTGTGTCCAGACCCTTTCATTGCTGAGAAGAACCGACTTCAGTGCCCTAGTCGGTCTAGGGAGAACTCATTTGTGTCCAGACCCTTTCATTGCTGAGAAGAACCGACTTCAGTGCCCTAGTCGGTCTAGGGAGAACTCATTTGTGTCCAGACCCTTTCATTGCTGACAGAACCGACTTCAGTGCCCTAGTCGGTCTAGGGAGAACTCATTTTTGTCCACACCCTCCTTCCATTGCTGACAGTGCAGACTACAGCACGAACTTGGTCACCCTTGCAGTGGCTCCAAAATTTACCCTTGACTTTGTCTGGTACCCATTTATAGCTGAGTGTGTCAACTGGCAGAAGCAGTCACACCATGAAAAAAACGTCATGACAGGTATGTTAAATTGAGCATGACCTGATTCCAATATGTGGCTTAACAGACTTATTGTTGCAAAGTCTGAACATTCTGTTGCAAGAAGTTTTTTGAGTATTGCTATACATGTTGATGTTTTCGGGTCAGTTAGTATGAATTCAGTATTGTATATGTTATTACACAGATCGGTGAGTATATCTATACCAAAGTCCTCGACAGCCTTTATCGTCTCTATGTTTATTTGGTCTGGGGATGTTGTTTTCCCCTTCCTTATATTTTGTATCACATTCTCCTCCTCTGATCTGAGGATGCTGGGTCCTTCATTATCATGTGCTGATAGTTTGACTGATGCTGGGTCCTTCATTATCATGTGCTGATAGTTTGGCTGATGCGGGATCCTTCATTAACATATGCTGATAGTTTGGCTCCGCCACATAAATACAAAATAAGTCAAGAGTTTGGATTAGACATAAACAAATCAAAGACTATGATGCATGCGAAATGTGACAAGAAACTTTGTAAGCAGATAAAAAAAGTAAACGATCAAGTAATTGAATATTTACAGAGTGTCTCCTATCATATAATAACGGAAGTAGGCAGCTCTGAAATAGAAATCAGAAAGAGAATAGGTATGACAAAGATGGTATTCCACAACATGCGATACATACTGACATCCAAACAGATAAACAATAAACTGAAAATGAGAATTGTCAGGTGTTATGTATACTCGTTACTACTATATAGCACAGAAAAATGGGTACTGAATAACAAGTTGGAAAAGAGTATTGAAGCCTTCGAACTGTGGGTATAAAGAAGATTGTGTCGTATTTCGTGGAAAGAGGAGAAAACAAATGTGGAAGAATTGAAAATGTTGCGGGTGAAAAAAGAATTACTATCGAGGTTAGACAGTTAAGTTATTTTTACAGCAAGTCCTTGTTAAAACCTTACTAGAGGTATTTTTTACAGCAAGTCCTTGTTAAAACCATACTAGAGGGTAGGGTAGAAGGCGGCCGTTCAATAGGCAGACAATGGTATTATAAGTAGATGGATAACATCAGGAGATGGACTGGAAAAAGCCTGTCAGATTGCACTATTACGGCAAGACAGAGTACACTAGAAATCCATTGCAGCCGACCTACAATGCAGAGATAGCACTTGAATTGAAGTGAACTGATTCTAACCGGATGCTTTGGAAATAGTGATTCAAACTGGCACTCCCTAGTCCCCACTTCTTATTCTGTTTGGGATAAAGTAAACAAACAACGTGTACACTGCTGAGGTGCGTGTCGGCTTTTATTCCTCTTCCTTATAAATACTCTCGGTAAACAGCAGTGATAAGATAAAACTCTGTTTTTAAATATATTTGTTGTTTATGTAACATAATCAAAAACCGTATAAGCTGTGCTCTCCAATTTTGTTAGTATGGCTTATAGTACTAGAGAGAGAGTGAGAGAGAGAGAGAGAGAGACTTAAAGACAAAGCGCTTACGTTCGTGACTCACTATTGACCTAGAGATTTCCCTGAGATCACGTGCCGGGTCGTGTGAGTAATGTTGGATGCTGACCAGTGGTTTTAGTACAAATATTTGCCGGAGGAGGAACAGTCCAGACAATGACTTAGACCAGGGGTACCCAGTTATTTTAACTCGCGAGCTACAATGTCAATTTGGTAGGTTTAGAGATCCATCTAGCAGGCCATGAAGTCCATTTGACAGGTTCCAAGGTACACTTGGTAGGTCCTATGTCGACACATGTAATTAATCAAATTATTCTGAATAGTATAAGTTACAAAATATGTCAAGGTCAGTCCCATGGCAAGAACTGCCATCGGGGATGAAGATAACTCTACATGTATGAAGGCGCAGCTTATGTGCCGTGTGGTGGCCGGTTTCATTCCTTGCTGTTTATACCTTCCACATCTCATACGTTAGGTATCCATTTACAGCTGGGTAGAGTGGATGATCGGTCGTACCAGGAATGAACCACGTCCGGATTGTGTTTCTGTCCGTCCGTGATTTCGTGCCCTGGTGCGCTGTAATCCCATTCTTAGCAAGACAGCTCACTGTCGACTATACACGCTCCACTTAAGTACAGGTTTATGGTTCGCAAACTGTTTTTGTCCAGAGCACCCTTAGTGCAAAATATTTTTCTATGGTTTTTTATGGAATTATTTTTCACCATAAAGTGAAAATTGAAGCATACAAAACAGGTTCAATTCGCAGTTGGTCCGGACGGTGTTGTAACTTACAAAAATTAAGGAAACACATTTCGAATTCTCAAAAAAATGTTTATAAAAAGCATTAAACAAGTACATATTATGAACAATCATATAATTTAGTAAATCAATCGAAATTATTGGCACGGATGAGTCTGTAGCTCGCTGCACATTTTAGAGTGGGACGGATGAGCGTATGTTAGCCGAACATCTTATAGTGGTGGGTCTGTGGATCGCTGCATATCTAATAGTGGTGAGTCTGTTGGTCGCTGCACATCTTATAGTGGTGAGCCTGTTGGTCGCTGCACATTTTATAGTGGTAAGCCTGTTGGTCGCTGCACATCTTATAGTGGTGAACCTGTTGGTCGCTGCAAATCTTATAGTTGTGAGTGTTGGTCGCTGCACATCTTATAGTGGTGAGCCTGTTGGTCGCTGCACATTTTATAGTGGTAAGCCTGTTGGTCGCTGCACATTTTAAAGGGACGGATGCGCTTGTTGGTCGCTGCACATCATCTCGAATCCAGGAATCAAAAGACACAGCATGTTCCACGTTCATTTTTTAACGAAACTTGGTTTTTATCATAGGGACTGCCGAAAACCCAGCTTCGTTACAAATGTGATATCGCAAATGCAATTAAGATTGGCTGCGTCACTTAGCATGGGATATTAATCTGAAATCTGAAAAATTTACTGATTTCCAAAAGTCAATTACTTTCTTGCTGTCAAATTTTCTTTTCAGTTTACTGTTGCAGAATAGCTCAATAAGATTTTCCTCTTCTTCAGAAGTTTTTTTCAGATTGAGATTTGGCCCTTGTGGGGAGAGCGGGGGGGGGGGGTGCGGGGGGGGTGATTGGGCTGGGGTGTTGAGTCCATTGGAACATGTCGATATCTTCGTGAAAGTATTTTTTTGTACTTGCGTTTTAATTCACCTCAAACAAAGTTCCCTTGGTTTCCATCGAATGTATTCACAATCTGTTAACTGTAACATAACATTCCATTTTGTGTTAGGAGAGGACAGGTCGATATAATTTTATGTTAAATAAATAAGTAAAGATTTAGATAAAGATAGAAGTATAGAAAAAATACTAGCCTTAACCCTAATCCTAACTCTAGCTCTAACCCTAATCCTAACTCTAGCCTTAACCCTAATCCTAACCCTAAGGCTAAATACAATAATAACCCTTGCCATAATCCTAAACCTAACCCTAATCCTGACCATATCCTAACCCCAACCAAGTACGAGGCGTTTTCAAATGAATACGGACCCAGTGGCTTTATTACGAACATATCAAAGTTACATCGTCTGGTGGCACAGATCTAAATATGGCAATTATTATGAAGCAAACATGCCGCAGGGTTAGTTAGAAATAGTTCTCATAGGCATTCAGACATGCATCCCACTACTTGGGTAGGCGACGGATGTGGTAAGAACAAAATGACTGGAAACTTTTTGAACCACTTGGTCACCAAGGCCATGACGTCTGCATCGTAGTTGAATCTTTGTCCCATCATAAAATGTTTTAAGAGTCCAAACAAATGGAAGTCACAAAGGGACATATCGGGGCTATAGGATGTGTGTGGTAGTACTACCTGCCTTTTCTGTGCTAACGCTTTCTGAACAATGTCCGAGACATGTGGACGCGCATTGTCGTGCAACAGATCACACCACGCGAAAGTATTCCGGGTCGTTTATTCTTGATTGCTGACTGTATGTAGCTTGTCTAGTGTGTCGTTGTAGCGGATGGCATTTATGTTCACGCTAGGCTCTTTAAAGTCTTCCAACAAAAGTCCTTCATGATGAAAAAACGCTGTCAGCATAACCTTATCCGCGGAAATGTGTGACTTGAATTTTTTGGTTTCGGTGATCCGGTATGTTTCCATTGCAGGCTATCAGTTTTGCTGCTCGGCTAAAAGTGGTGGCACCACGATTTATCACCTGCCACTATGCGCAAAAGAAAAGAATCACCGTCTCTTTCGTACTGCAGCAAGGGGTTCAAACTCCATCCCATGCGTTCTTACTTATGGTGGCTGGTCAGCAACCGAGGTACCCATTGTGAACACACATTCCGATACTTCAGTTTCTTGCTAACCAACATTTGAACTGTCCCTACCGACACAGCTAATTCCTCTGCTTGCGAACGTCCACTCCAGCGACGGTCCACCCGAATTGCTGCACCGATTTGGGCGATGGCATCTTCTCATGCAACAATATGCTCCTGATCTGATCTCGGAAGATCTTTCGTTAACTCACATCTTTCTTTAAGCATCGTTTTCCAGTTCCTTCACTGTTGTCTTGGACACACTTTTGTCACCATACACTGTCTGCATTTTGTGTAGAATGTCGACTGGTCGACATCCTTCAGCTGTCAGAAATCGAATCACCGCTTGCTGATCAACTCTGGACGAATTCCGTATCACACCTGCCCTGTTTCCATCGGTCTTCTGGGGAAAATATGAGTTGGAGGATAATGAAATCTTGCAAACTTGACGGTTGGTATGTGCTGTTTACACCAAAAATGAAGTCATCAGGCGCATAGTATGTATATTCACTTGATGCATTTTTGCCCGGTTTCATTTGAACACGCCTCGTAATTAAATGCTAAGACGGCAAGAATAAGCAGAAATTCGTGTCTATTCACGCAGAATGTTTGACACTCTCTCAGTTAAAAAGTTGAAAATTCTATGACGTTACTACCTAATATCCGTTGTAAAAACATACATAATTCTTTTGTTTGGGTGGATTAAGAGGTAAGTCCTTTTTTTTTTTTTTTTACCAAACTAGTTGTGGCCACTAAATCTAAATGTTATGCTGCTAGAGAAATCAACTTTCAATAGAGATTACAAACTGCTGCAACAAAAAAAAAAAAATCTTTGGCACAATCTTCATTAATTTTCTTCTCCATAGCTTTAATTTGTTTCTGAAAGCTTAAACCTCCTCGACCAGTTTTAAAACGTGTTTGGTGTTTCCCGGCAAGCAGCGGTACTTGCGTCTTAATTCACCACAAACAAAAGAAATACATATTTTTAGCACAGCATTTGAGGTAGTGGAGGCATAGAATAGTTCACTTTTTAACTGTTGGGGGTGTGAAACTTTGTGTAAGATTAGACGAGAATTTCTGGAATTTGTCAACATCGGTTCATGATAAGGAGAGTAGCATTCCTTGTCTACATCATCATGAAATGATCCATGCTGTCAGGCAATGTAATAACAACCATGTTATTTAAACTTAACCCTAACCTTAAGCCTAACCCTAACCCTAAATCTAGGCCTAAACCTAACCCGAACCCTAAACCGAATCCGAAACCTAAACCTAACCCTAACACTAAACCTAACCCTAACCCCAAAGCTAACCCTAACTCTAAACCTAACCCAAATCATAAACCTAACCCGTCCCTAAACCTAACTCTAACCCTAAACCTAACCCGAACCCTAAAATTAACTCGAACCTTAAACCTCCCCCCTCTCTAAACCTAACCCTAATCTTGAAATTAACAATAACCCGAATCCTAACCATAACTATAACCATAACGATAACCTTAACCCTTCGTTAAACCGAATATAACCATCTTGTCCACTTATATATTCATATAAGTATTTACTTGTTTCTTTAAAATAAAATTATTTCGACCTGCCCTCCCCTTAACCCGAAATGGAATGTACCATTACGTCCTATGGAAACATGTTACTCTGTTTGGGGCGAATTAAGAAGCAAGTACCCAGACATAGATTCAAGGCATTTAACTGTTCAAAGCTATCACACAAGCATGCTAGTTTTGCTCCTAAAAATATGTTTTCACAAAATATTTGACGTATGTTCTGGTTTGTTTTTTTTATCTTCAAGAAAAATGTACATTTCCTGTCGTAATTCCAACGTACGGGACAATATGTTGCCAGGAAAGGGCCATCGCGAGGGACAGCAGTACAACAAAGACTTTGTTTTCCGGCTCCCATATTCAAACACAATTTTTTTTTAAACGTTTCACTGGCCAAGCTTCTACAAAGTTTACTACATTCACGACACATTTACTTGGAATACTTGGAATCCTGGTATCCAAGCTGGCATGTTAATGTCTGTTGCCAGGTAACTGAATGCTTCGGCTATACGAAGTAGGCATTTGGCGGCTTACTAGGCCTAAGGAAAAGGTACACATAATTTGGGTAGACTGTATACTAGAAATTTTTTTTTAATTTAAGCCTACTCTTTTCCATTTCTAATTGTCACTGGATTTTTAATGTGCTCGACAATGAACACGGGAGTCCGATCTCACTAACCAGAAATAAGAGGATTTTTTTATCAGAAAATTCACGGGAAAAAAAATCCATGATTCGAACCCGCGACCGGGAAAACGACCGCTGAGCATCTGCTGCAAAACTGCCCAACATACGAGGACCAGAGAAAGCACGTTTGGCCATCACCAGTGGCAACACTAGACAAGCTCTATGGCAGTGTCAACAGCCTCAGGATGACAGCTGCTTTCTTCGAACAAATACAGATTGACGTCTGACAACATACGAAGAAGAAACCGCGACCTCCTAGGCGGACACCCTACCTCGAGACCACTGAGCTCGACACATTGTAAGACCAGATTCAGGGAAGGACTTGTATACCACTGCTTGTCTTACATCTGTGAATGACGGAATTGGTCCCCTTTAATGGGTTCAATTAATTGATCATTTAGATCCTCGGCCATGTGCTAGATTTTGTGACGGATAATATTGTTAGACTATAGCACACACACTCCCCTACCTCCCCCCACGCCCCCCACCACCTTCCACATGTCTCCTATGTACAGCACACGATGGGAATTAAATGTAAAACCTAATTCTATTTTAGAGGGTTCTCGCAGCACTCTCACGGACCCCTAAAAGGTCTGCAGACCTCATGTTGGAAACTATTAACCTAGCCTACAGCGCTGTCTGCCGGCTAAACCCCGTAGAAGGTCAAGGGATTGTGGATCGAGTAATTGAGAGATCTAACATCGATACGTATCCAGATCTGAGCGCGTAAAAGTATTAAGTAAGTAGAAAGCTTAAGAGAGAGGAAAGGATAGGAGAGATAATGTAGCCACATAAACTGAAGTATCAGGTGTCAACGAACAGGGACGCGGACAAGTGAAGAAAACTATGGACAGACAAAAAAGACAAACATAATAATTGACGGACGGACGGGACGGGACGGACGGACACAACAGAAAAATAAACACATAGACTTAAAGACCGAAAAGAATGGGGTGAAAAGAGACAGAGACTAAGTGGATGAATGGATGGATGGACAAAATAACGAACGAATAGGCAGAAGCGTCGATAAGAAATTATGGAAGAATGGATACACACACTGAAACCGAGTGGTTTGCCGGGGTTATTGTATATGACAAGGACAAGAATAGCACCACTGCCTTACAGAGACCATGTCGTAAAAGGCGACTGTATGACATGGCATAACACCGGTCGTGGTTATGTAGTTTGTTAAGAGCAGCATAGATGGCGCCTAACAGGCTGCTGGTCTACTTTGCTCTAGTGTTTGAGTCTATTAAGATATAGACTCACACATCAGTTAACCACCCTCCATAGTGGAGCAATAAACTGATCGAACCTAGCCCGCTAAGCAGGAAATCCTCTTCCTAGCTACATCCAGCTCATATCAGAGATGGGACCTGCACAGGGGCTTATACTACTATAGAAGTACAGGTAGATACAGAATAAATGGTGGATTCATAGATTCATAGATTGATGGATAAATGAATAGATGGATAGCAAGATTGAATTTTTGGAATTATTTAAGGACGGATGGATTGAAATACGGAATGATGGATATATGGATTTGTAGATGAATCTCAGGAATGAACGACTAATAATAATAATAATAACGTATTAATCACTACTTCCATGCCATACCAAAGAAAGCGAGGCAGATTGAACAGAGACAGCCAATTTGTAACAGTGCAACTCGAAATCCTAAAACAATATAGCTGAGATACAGCACAACAGAAATTGAACGCACACTTCTCCAATCTGTCACTAATAAATAAAGCTATTTTCTGTAAGCCACTCTACCCACACACTCTGATTGCCAGATTTCTTATTTCCTGGAAATGTATCCACAGGTAATGACGGCAGTAGGCCTGATGAACCAGCTTTCGCCATAATCAAGAGTTTTTTGGTTTGCCAGGAAATGAAGTCTACCAGATATTGTTGTTGGACCAGGGGCAGACAATAGCGTCTGTGTGTAGGATGGCTTCATGCATTGAGATCATCTCCCATCTGATTCGGACAGGCTATGTCAGGAGACATCTTTTAAAATACTGTACAATCCTTCTTTGTTCATAATTGTTATTTCATTATTCATATGATATTATGGTTATCCGCTCGCGTTCTCTCTCTCGTTTCCTCTCGCATCTCTTTCTCGTCTTGTGTCTTTCTCGTCTCTATTTATCTCTCTTTTTTTGTCCAGTCACAATCTCTCGTCACTCTCGTCTCGTCTCTCTCTAGTCTAGTCTCTCTCTTGTTTAGTCTCTCTCGTATATCTCTTTCGTCTAGTCTCTCTCTCGTATAATATCTCTCTCTCGTCTAGTCTCTCTCTCGTCTAGTCTCTCTCGTCTAGTCTCTCTCTCGTCTATCTATCTCGTCTAGTCTCTCTCGTCTAGTCTCTCTCTTGTCTAGTCTCTCTCTCGTCTCTCTCTCATCTCGTCTCTCTCTCGTCTCCTCTCTCATCTTCTCTTTCTCGTCTTGTCTATCTCTTGTCTCTATTTATCTCTCGTCTTGTCTCACTCTCGTCTTTTTCTCTCGTCTAGACACTCTCTATCTTTCTTTCTCTAGTCTAGTCAATCTCTCGTCTCTCTTTCTCTCTCTTTCTCTTTCTCTCTCTCTAGTCACCCTCTCTCGTCTCGCTTTTGCTCGTCTAGTCACTCTCTTTATCTCTGTCTCGTCTACTTACTCTCTCTCGTCTCTTTTTCTTTCGTGTAGTCACTCTCTCTCGTCTCTCTATCTCGTCTAGTTACTATATCGTCTCTTTTTCTTTGTCTCTCGTTTATTCACTCTCGTCTCTTTCTCTTTCTCTCGTCTAGTCACTCTCGTCTCTTTCTTTTTCTCTCGTCTAGTCTCTCTCGTCTCTCTATCTCTCTGTCTCGTCAAGTCACTCTCTCTCGTCTCTCTATCTCGTCTCTCTATCTCGTCTAGTTACTCTCTCTCGTCTCTTTCCCTCTCTCTCGTATAGTCACTCTCTCTCTCGTATTTCTTTCTCTCGTCTAGTTACTCTCGTCTCTTTCTCTTTTTCTCGTCTAGGCACTCTCGTCTCTCTATCTCGTCTAGTCACTCTCTCTCACGTCTCTTTATCTCGTCTAGCTACTCTCTCTCGTCTCTTTCTTTCTCTCTCGTATAGTCACTCTCTCTCGTCTTTCTTTCTCTCGTCTAATCACTCTCGTTTCTTTCTATTCTCTCGTCTAGTCACTCTCTCTCGTCTCTCTTTCTCGCTCTCGCTCTGGTCTACACTTTCTCTCTTTCGTCTCGTCACTTTCTCTCGTCTCTCTCTCTCGTGTAGTCACTTTCTCTCGTCTCGTCTCTCTCCTATCTCTCTCTCTCTCTCGTTTGAGCTGTCTCTCCTGTCTCTACTGTCCCTCCTGTCTTCCCCGTTTCCCCAAATTCTCCCGTCTATCTCGTCTCTCACTCCCGTCCCTCTCGCCTCATCGCCTGTCGGCCCAGTGCATCCAACTCGTGCATGTATTTTATGAATGGTCTGTTTCCTCCTACATTTTCTAAAGGTGTGTTTCCCCGGGGTAACGCCGGTGCTGTGACAGGTAGCGAACCCAGCACTTGTGGGTAGCGTGTCGTGTCACTTAACCACTATCCCCCCGTAGTTCCATTAACCTATGCGGATATATTTTAGTGCAAGTCTATCTACCTTCCATCTATCTTTTCTCTTTCTTGCTCTTCTCTTTTGTTTGCTCTTCTCCGACTTTCCTCTCCTTCTGTTTCCTCTTATTACCCTTCACAGAAGGTATCAACGACAGCTCACGATCTTCATAGCTCGCGCGATGGCTCTTGTGGTTAGAGTTGGTGGTTAGTGCTATACAAAGTGTTGATTCTTGTGATTAAAGATGTTATTTCTCTCTATACAAAGTGTTGATTCTTGTGATTAAAGATGTTGTTCATCTATATACAAAGTATTGATTCTTGTGGTTAAAAATTGTTGTTTCTCTCTATACAAAGTATTGATTCTTGTGGTTAAAAATTGTTGTTACTCTCTATACAAAGTGTTGATTCTTGTGGTTAAAGATGTTGTTTCTCTCTAGAAAAAGCGTTGATTCTTGTGTTTAAAGATAAACAATATCTTTATTCAAAGTGTTGATTCTTGTGGTTAAAGATGTTGTTCATCTATACACAAAGTGTTGATTCTTGTGGTTAAAGATGTTGTTCATCTGTATACAAAGTGTTGATTCTTGTGGTTAAATATGTTGTTTATCACTAAACAAAGTGTTGATTCTTGTGGTTAAAGATGTTGTTTATCCCTAGACAAAGTTTTGATTCTTGTGTTTAAATATATTGTTTATCTTTATTCAAAGTGTTGATTCTTGTGGTTAAAGATGTTGTTTATCTCTGTCCATAGTGTTGATTTTTGTGGTTAAATATGTTGTTTATCTCTATTCAAAGCGTTGCAAAACGTGACATAACGTTGCATTAAATTTCATACCATTGCATGATGGTACGCAACACTTCGCAAAACAGTCCAGTCCAGTCCAGCCAAGCCCAGCAAAGAAGCGCGCAAACGCACATTCACACACATACACACACATTCATTGAGAATGTTTTACAAAGACTTGAACAATGGCTGAAACGCGTGGCATGAAAAAGAGGACCTTAAATGCAGGTGTTAAGCTGTGCTCCACAGGCAGCGAACTAGTTTTAATGATAAGTGACCGTCTCTGTACTTCCACCGTTCTACCAATCTTTCAATGATTGACGGACCTGATAACTTGTTTAGCCAGTCGTCCCTCATTTGTTTGTAAGACCCCCATCTCGGTCGAACTAATCCTGGGTCAATTAGGCGCTGAAGAAGTTCAAAGAATGCTGATTTATTACGGATCAGTAGGTCCAGCAAGTCAAGTACACCGGGGGATTTGCTCGCGATTCTAAGATAGCACCGGCTCTCAGACAGTTTAATCTCTTCCAGGCAGTCAAACCGTGGAATCACATACGTGTGGTTGCACAATCGATCCCCTGCTTGTGTTGTCTCCAGTTCTACGACCTTTATTGTTAGTTCCAGTAGCCCAAGCAGGTGACATTTCATTAGCACTAGCCTGAAGGATTTAACATTTCCCCAGCTGCTGCGAGAGCATGTCCATGGGAAGGGCTTTTCTTCCTGCCACTTTTAGTCATGCTATGTTAGAGTACAAGAACCACTCCTATCTTCCTAGCGATGTGTCGAATTTGCGGACACTTCTAAAATAGAAACCGGGATTCTTTGTAATCTTCAAGGCAGAGAACTGTAATTAAAGAATATTTGTTTTCCGTGACAACGATCACAAAACAAGTATATATCTGCATTCGGGCAACATATATAACGTTCAACATTTAAGTAACTTATTTAAAAATCAAGTTTCGGGAAACAAATATAACAATCAACATTCGGGTGGCACATATAAAGATCAACATTTGGGTGGCAAATATAAAGATCAAGATTCGAGTGGAAAATATAAGGATCAACATTCAGGTAACATATATAACGATCAACAGAAAAAAAAACGTGAAGTAATAGGGAGACCGGAATTCGAACACCGGACCTCCAGAAGAGGGGGGCGCCTTGCCACAAGAGAGATATGTTATTGTTCAGATGCTAGATCAGCTGGTGTCACAAAGGGGCTAGTCATACAGACCTTCAATGCATGTGTCCCAGGTAGGCAAACAAATAACCCTGGTAGTTTCAGTTATGGAACGCGGTAAGAAAGGAATATGTTGAAATTTCGAGGAAACGAGCTGCAAACAAAGAATGGCGTTTAATTTGGTGACAACAATCACAAGACAAGTATTGATCTGTACCCAAGTCACACAAAGAACACACATTCTTTGGTTAGAAAGTAATCGAGTCTATAAATTCGACAGGATCAAATTCGGCCTTCTTATTCTCCATCTTCTTCGTCCGTCGCAATTTCCCGCTACCAAGCCGAGAACAGGGTTTTGTGGGTAGCAAGGTGTAGTCCGGAGAACGGAATGCGTTGTGCCACTAGTTTACAGCTTGACTGTGATATTTGCACGTTTCGGTCAGGTCCATCGGTCTTAGTAAGTATAACTCGGCCTATATTCCACAGTCGCAAGTGTTGATTGACGAAATACTAGCCCAGCTTTTACACCTTATTGGGGGAAGTCTCGCCGGAATAGTACCTTAACTTTCTCTCTCTCTTTTGTGGCAAGGCGCTTCTATCACTTGGAGGTCAGGTACAGGAATTCCGACTGCCGATTACTTGACTTTCTTTCCTCATGCTCACTAAGTGTATTACCTGAGTTCATATCTTATACGTGGCTTGTGGTCGTTAACCCGATGAAAAATTATCTGTTTAGAATTAAAACGAATGAATACGTCACATGTATCCATATACCAATGCCGTCTAATGAAATGGTAGCTAAACTTTGGTGTCCAGACATTTTATTCGTGTGGTGGTAGTGGTCAAGTCTGTATTTGTAAAGACATACGAGTCTATATTCCAATAGTACTTGTATTTTATTTACACGGCGGCAAGGGCCCTGCAACATTATAATACTTCCGTGGGGTCATGTCTGCAAATAGGTTGTACACCGCTTGTATAAGGCATATCAGAGGAAAGGAAGGCAGCAAGGTCTTGGCTGGACGTCTCACTCGTTAAAGGAAAGTGAAGCGTCTGTTATAGCCTTTCCTTTCCAGGTGTAAAGATCACCGCTGGATTCACTGTTCGGCTTGCCGTGCAAGAGTTTCCGTGCCAATGGTCTCTCCTACCTTAGTGTGTCCCCAACAGCACCTTCATGAGGGGCCCCCTGTTTCTTACAGAGTCTGCTATGGGGCACGACAGAGTACCCGACGGTATAACTGGGCGGGCAGATTGGGCATATTAGCCTTGATTGCCAACCAATTTAAGAGAAGGTAAACTGACTCTAAATCTGGGTAGACGAAGCTCGTTAGCCTGTTCAGGCAGTTCGCCTAGGAGAGTTTTAAACCCACAAGTGCCAGTGAATGATATATAGCTCTAGGATGATGAGATTATCATCGGATGCATCTGCGGCAAAGACTCCACTGGCTTGTGGAAACCTCGGGAGAGGGTAGGGTTTCGGGAGTAAACCCAGACAGAAAATCTGGAGTGGTAGCACGTAAGGCGAATGGTTTCAAAATTGTGAGCTTATTCTGGCAGCTCCTGCAGCTGAGCTGCCTTCCTTCGGATTACACCAGCGAGGTCGAGAGGGGGATGCTACAGTTTGAGCAGCCCATGGCCTGCGTAATCAGGGACAGACTTGCGCCCTAGTGAGGCTACTCACAGGGTACCACGCCCATGGTCTTACAGAGACTGAGACGCCCATGATGAGAGGAAAACTCCAATGCCTGAAATGAAATGTCTGAGAAAAGTCATCGATATCACCATGAGCTATAGAATGGTAATTGTATGACATCTGAAATGGCGCGGAATTGATAAATCTTCTGAAAACATAACAAAATAGATGTATTTTAATGAGGAACAGGTAGAGCGTACACAGCGCAGCGCGACCCAGTATAAAAGCACATGTCTTGTTTTTAGGCTCACATGGTTTTGAACTCATGTCGTCACACTGCGAGGATGTTATCCTGTTTGACCACAATCTGCTCTCTAACGATAACTTATGGTGATATCTGTGTGTGTCTGCTAGCTTTCCCTAAAAGCTTGATAAATGAGGCAGGGAGGAGGATTAATTTCGTATTTTCAGAGTGGGTTCACACTTTAAAATATTCTGGCTCAGTATTGATTTCAGCTGACCTGATCTGATGCGGTTTATCTGATCTCAGTTGACCTTATCTGATCGATCTCAGCCGGTGTCACATTCGATTAAAATCACACAAACAGTTTTCAGTAATTTGTTCCCACGAAGTGATACAAACAAATAGAATTAGATCGTTTGAGAAATCGGTCTTATCCCATTTCTCAGCCACATTTGATCGCTAAAATCGCAATTCTATTCTTTGGTATTCCCGTGGTTCATTCTCAATTTAAAGCTGCAAGTAAATACGACTTGAAAAGATTATATGAAATGTCAAGGATGTAGCTTAGCTTCTATCTGTTTATGTTTCGGTAACTTAATTTTGGTCGGACTAGAAAACTGCATTTAATTCTCAAATAGCTAAATATAAATATCAAATACAAGTCTCCAGAAGCAAAATATAAGATTCAAACAGCAAAATACAAATCTCAACTTTATCATTTATGAGAACTTAGAGTAATCCTCCAACAGCTAAATAAAAATCTGAAATTACAAATCTCATGAGTTAAATGTAAGCCTCAAACAGCTTTATACAAATATGACATTACACATCTCAGGAATTAAATGTAAGCCTTAAATAGCTATATACAAGTATGACGTTAAAAATCTCAGGAGTTAAATGTAAGCCGTATATAGCTATATACAAATATGTAGTTACAAGTCTGAAATTGTAAGTCTCGAGAGAAAAATGTTAGCCTCAAACAGCTTAATACAAGTCAAAATTATAATTCTCTAGAAAAAAAAAAAGGAACGCCTCCGACATCTAAACACAATTCTAAGTTGCATTTTCGAGAAAAAATGTAAGTTTCAGACAGCTAATATCAGTCTAAAGTTAAAATACTGAAGAAAATAATGTCAGCCTCAGACAGCTATATAGAACAGACATCTATATAGAACTGACGTTACAATTCTCAAGAAAAATAATGTCTGACACTGCAAGTCTTGTTATAAGCCTCAAACAGCTACATGCAATTCTGAAGTTACAAGTCTCCAGAGAAAAATATAAGCCTCAGACGGCTACATGCAATTCTGAAGTTACAAGTCTCGAGAGAAAAATATAAGCCTCAGACGGCTTCATGCAATTCTGAAGTTACAAGTCTCGAGAGAAAAATATAAGCCTCAGACGGCTACATGTAATTCTGAAGTGACAAGTCTCGAGAGAAAAATATAAGCCTCAGACAGCTACATGCAATTCTGAAATTACAAGTCTCGAGAGAAAAATATAAGCCTCAGACAGCTACATGCAATTCTGAAGTTACAAGTCTCGAGAGAAAAATATAAGCCTCAGACGGCTACATGCAATTCTGAAGTTACAAGTCTCGAGAGAAAAATATAAGCCTCAGACAGCTACATGCAATTCTGAAATTACAAGTCTCGAGAGAAAAATATAAGCCTCAGACAGCTACATGCAATTCTGAAATTACAAGTCTCGAGAGAAAAATATAAGCCTCAGACAGCTAAATTCAATTCTGAAGTTACAAGTCTCGAGAGAAAAATATAAGCCTCAGACAGCTACATGCAATTCTGAAGTTACAAGTCTCAAGAGAAAAATATAAGCCTCAGACAGCTACATGCAATTCTGAAATTACAAGTCTCGAGAGAAAAATATAAGCCTCAGACAGCTACATGCAATTCTGAAGTTACAAGTCTCAAGAGAAAAATATAAGCCTCAGACAGCTACATGCAATTCTGAAATTACAAGTCTCGAGAGAAAAATATAAGCCTCAGACAGCTACATGCAATTCTGAAGTTACAAGTCTCGAGAGAAAAATATAAGCCTCAGACAGCTACATGCAATTCTGAAGTTACACGTCTTGAGAGAAAAATATAAGCCTCAGACAGCTACATGCAATTCTGAAGTTTCAAGTCTCGAGAGAAAAATATAAGCCTCAAACAGCTACATGCAATTCTGAAGTTACAAGTCTCGAGAGAAAAATATAAGCCTCAGACAGCTTTATACAAATTTAAATTAAAGATATCAGATAGTTAAATCATCATCATCAGTCCCATAATCTGAAAGGGGGCAAAAATAATGCTGCAGATTGGTTTACCAGTTCCCGCCAATCTACTCGGTTTTGTGCCAGGATATTTGTTCTAGCTATAGGCCTTCCCGTCCACTCTCTGATGTTGTCTTACCATCTCTTGTTATGCCTGCCTCTCTTACGCTTCCCAGGCACAGTACCTTGCAGAATCGTCTTGGTCAACCAAGACGATCTTGAAACATGCCCATACTATGTCAGCTTGTGGGTTTTTACTATACTCAATTGGTCTTTATATTGGCCGACCTCTTTCTTAACGGTTTCTCTAGCTGCCTTAATCATGAAGTGGTCTAAATAAGAAATGCCGAGGATTCGACGCAGACATCTCATCTCCATTGCACAAATTCTTCGCTCAAGAACTGCTGTCAGAGTCCAAGTTTCGCTCGCGTAAAGGTACACGGAAGTGACAAGTGCATACATTAAACTCAACTTGGATTTCAGGTTGATGCTTTTGTCCCTCCATATCGGCCTCAGTTTGGTCAGAGCAGCAATGGTCACCCCTGTTCGTACCTGCATCCCGAGTTCTGGAACCATTCGCATCTATCAGTGCTCCCATGTATTTAAACTGTTAAACAATATGCAAAGATTCGTCTTTGATAGCAATGGGACTTGTTATACCTTCTTGTTGGCCGTGATTTTACTTTTCCTGCACTTGTTTCTATTCCAAACCTTTGAGCGATATTGTCAAGGTTTGAGATTAGATTCACAACGTTCTAGCCAGGCGGGTAATGTTATCGGCAAACCGGAGATTGGTGAGTGTACGACCAACTATGCTGACAGTACCCACGTGATCCTCCAGATCTTTAGATATGATACGTTAAAAAAAAACCGTTGAATAGGGTCGGTGAAAGAATACATTCTTGTCGTACTCCGTTATCCCGTTAATGTAGACTGCACCGGTGGCTTGGGAGTAGAGCTTCTCAATGACATAGGTAAGCCGACAGCCCATCTTAGATTTCTGCATAGTTGCCCACAGGGCAACCATGTCAAAATCTTTTTTAAAGTCAACGAAGACTTGGAATATTTGTTGATTATAACTTAACTTAACTTAACGTCTTTATACTGGTTTAGAAGACCCTG
This sequence comes from Ariolimax columbianus, assembly GCA_036924085.1. Taxonomy (NCBI): domain Eukaryota; kingdom Metazoa; phylum Mollusca; class Gastropoda; order Stylommatophora; family Arionidae; genus Ariolimax; species Ariolimax columbianus. The sequence goes on from JAVGWX010000016.1 coordinate 51,717,304, forward strand.
CAGAGTCTGTATACAACCAGTTACATTTACATCACCTTGCTCTAAAATCTATGCGCATCCAGTTTATTCTTAAACGCATTAACTGTCCCTGCCTCCACCACCTCCCCTGGCAATGCATTCCAAGCAGACACTACTCTCTGACTAAAAAAATATTTCCTAATATCTAACCTGGACCTCTCTTTAATCAGCTTGTAGCTATGCCCTCGTGTTATTGTAGGTGGCTGTATTTTAAAAAACTTGTTATAGTCTAATTTATCGATTCCTCTGATCATCTTATAAACCTGTATTAAGATATATACTGAAGGTATTTTTTGTTGAGCAGATGCAAATTAAAAATGTGTTCAATTGTGTTGCCACCAGCCCGATAATCGGCCTGTTCTTCTGCAATAACGTTTTCTGCTCTTGGTTGCAGTCTGTTCAAGAGAACAGTAAGCATTACTTTGCTGGGGTGGCTGATAAGACTGACGGTTCGATAATTTTTGCATTGTTCGAGGTTACAATTTTTAGGTATGGTTATAATCAGAGATAATTAAATAAAGGCATCAACCATATATAAACATTGCATCCTAACCTAGAGTAGAGGGGTTTTGACATCGTCAACAATGACGGACTTTGAGGAATGTTACAGAGAAATTTGGCTGTCCAAGCAGATTCCCCAAGATCGTCAAACAATTATACGAGTGTATGGGTGCTCATGTGCTGAGTGATAGGGAAACGTCAAATGTATGTCATATGTCAAATGGGGTCAAGCAGGGCTTAATGCTAGCCCCAACACTCTTCAGCATAATGTTTGCAGCCATGCTCAATGATAGATGTCACGGTTGTTTCCATAGCGCAGTAGAAATAAAATACAAGACTGCAGGAAACCGTGTCAATCAAGGGCGATAGCAGGCTCATACTAAGGTAAAGGACATAACCATCTCTAACTTACTTTTTGATGATGACTGTGCCCTGACGGACATAACTGAGAGTGAGATGCAGACATATGTGGACAAGTTCTCTACAGTCGGTCACATGTTCGGTCTTACAATTAATACAAACTAAGCCAAGTCATGTTTCAGCCTACCCAGAGGGACGTATATCGCGACCCAGATATCAGTCAAGAATGAGTACTTCCAATCAGTAATCAATGTCATTGACCTTGTCAGGACTCCAGGCTAACTACCATTGACTCAGGTCAACAACATAATCTCCAAGCCTGTGTTTGGGAGGCTGCGCAACAGAATGTGAGATCAGATGAGTCAGCCTTGATACGACACTTCAAGTCTACCCAGCGGTATTCTCATTACCAATTTGTATGCCAGGGAGATGTGTAATGTATACGGCAGGCATACTAGGAAAACAAACCACCTCCATACACGATGTCTCCGTAGGTTGTTGAGAATACAGTGCCAGGATAGAGTATCAGACGCCGTTTTCCTCATGAAAGCCAAAATGCCGAGCTCTACTAATTATTTCAGAAGATCTAGATTAGGTGGACTAGCCCCGTCGTAGGCATGCTTTAAAAACCGCATCCCTAAACAACTAATGTACCGTGAGCTGAAAGAGGCCGTGCGTCTGGTCGGTGGATAAAAACAAGCGCTTCAACGACTCCCTTAAAATATCTCTGATACGCTTCAACATCTTAGTAAACTCACTGGGAATGCCTGGCATGATGTAGAACCACGTTCAGTCACTTACCCTGCCGAGGAACACCAAGCCTCCGAGGCCTAGAAAACACGAATTACCCGAACAGATAAAACAGTAATTGTCACTCACGTGTTCAACTCTGTTAAATGCTGTATAGAGCGGCTCCAGACTTATGTCTGTTGTCCGCCTTGCATGCGATGGATGGCTATTCGTATTATTATAGAATGCTAACCAACACTTGACAATACAGACATTATGGTATTTGCTAATGGGTTTTAACGACATTTTGAAACAATATTGTCCCAAATGTTACCCTAAACATGAAATAATAATGATGATTGCGATTCCCTCCCCTTGAGAGATAAAACGAAAACAACATTAAGCAAATGCCAGACATCTAATCACACATGTCAGACTAAGATTAAACATTTTAAAGAGAGCTAATTACTTAATAAACATCTCATAAAACGTTGGTTGATAATTACAATTACCACGACGATTCAATATGCTATATTGACATGCGAACAAACAACTGTGTTCATAACAAAACAAAAACTGAACGTGCAAGTTTAGCCAACAAACAAAATAACGACAAAAATTCGGAAGACAACAACATGTTTTCATAACTCACAAACAAATACACACCAGACGAAAGAAATGAAATTGTGGTAAAAGGCTATTTGAATTCCAACCAGGGACTTCCAAGTGACGGATGCGCCGCTCTGTGAAGATTTGCATGAGGTATGGGATTTAGAAAAACTCATCTCAATAATTCCCTAGTAGACACTGCTGTCTGGGATGAAGTGTTAAGAGATTTAATTGTGTCCTGCCTAAGAAGAGCGAGATAAAAGCAGTTTTAAAAACCAGGTTGCAGATGACAAGGGAAAATAGAATGCCGGGTATCAACAACTCTCCAAACAAAATCAAGTGATCGTATTTTAGTTCCACACAAGACACGACAGACAAAGACATCACACTAATAATAAATTTAAGATTGGAGCTGCTACGGATCTTTGTACCGGTGGCACAGTTCCAGTAACAGCGGAACACCTTCAGCAGCCATGTCCATATACACTTGGGAAAGGAGTAACATGTTACCCCAAACAATGTCCTTTCATGAAAAACTGTATGGAAGGGTACAAAGTCTCGAGTTGACTGCTGCCTTTGTTAGAGTCATTGAAGTCAAAGACCGATCTCGGCGACAAAGAAGATTTGATTAACCGAGGTGGTTGTTTATTTTCTTCGCTAACAGTAATCCAGGTGCCCCTATACATCTGGGTCTACTGGAGTGTATCGGTAACGGGGATCGAGTCCGGTAACGCCGTAATAAGAATCAAGCGCCGTAAATCAATACAGACGGCAACTGCCCAGCCACCAAAAAAATGGATTAAGTCACTCCTAGATGACGATTACCTTAAGGTTATCAAACGATTAACTCACTCCTAGGTGGCGCTAGATTGAGGATTAACTCACTCCTAGGTGACGCTAGCCTTGAGGATTAACTCACTCCTAGGTGACGCTAGATTATGGATTAACTCACTCCTATGTGACGCTAGATTGAAGATTAACTCACTCCAAGGTGGCGCTAGATTGAGGATTAACTCACTCCTAGGTGGCGCTAGCCTTGAGGATTAACTCACTCCTAGGTAACGTCAACCTAGAGATTAATGTCATATTAGCTCACTTCTAGGTAACGCTAACGTAGAGGTTATTGTCCTATTAGCCCACTTCTAAGAGGCGCTAGCCTAGAAATATGTGTCCAATTAGCTCACTTCTAGATGTCGCTAACGTAGAGATTATAGTATGATTAGCTGACTTTTCAGTGACTCTAACCTAGAGATTATTGTCCCATTAGTTCGCTCCTAGGTGACGCTAACCTAGAGATTATTGTCCTATTAGTTCACCCCTAGGTGACGCTAACCTAGAGATTATTGTCCTATTAGTTCACCCCTAGGTGACGCTAACCTAGAGATTATTGTCCCATTAATTCACTCCTAGGGGACGCTAACCTAGAGACTATTGTCCCATTAGTTCACTCCTAGGTGACGCTAACCTAGAGATTATTGTCCCACTAGCTCACTCCTAGGTGACGCTAACCTTAAGATTATTGTTCCATTAGCTGACTTTTCAGTGACGCTAACCTAGAGATTATTGTCCCATTAGCTCACTCCTAGGTCACGCTAACCTAGAGATTATTGTCCCTTTAACTCACTTGTAGGTGATGCTAACCTAGAGATTATTGTCCGATTGGCTCACTTCTAGCTGGCGCTAACCCATAGATGATTGTCCGATTGGCTCACTTTTAAGTGGTGTTAACCTAGAGATTATTGACCGATTGGCTCACTTCTAGGTGACGATTCTCTATATATTATTGTTCAATTAGTTCACTCATAGGTAGCGCTAATCTAGAGATTATTGTTCATTTTTGTTATATTAGTTCATTTCTATGTGGCGATAATCTAGAGATGTGTGTCCAGTCAGCTCCCTTCTAGGTTACCCTAATCTAGAGATTTTTGTCCAATCAGCTCCATTCTAGGTTACCCTAATCTAGAGATTTTTGTCCAGTCAGCTCCCTTCTAGGTTACCCTAATTTAGAGATTTTTGTCTGGTCAGCTCCCTTCTAGGTTACCCTAATTTAGAGATTTTTGTCCGGTCAGCTCCCTTCTAGGTTACCCAAATTTAGAGATTTTTGTCCAATCAGCTCCATTCTAGGTTACCCTAATCTAGAGATTGTTGTCCGGTCAGCTCCCTGCTAAGTGACGCTAACTTTGAGATTATTGTCCGTTTGATTTCACTCCTAGATGACGCCAACTTTGACATTACCATCTCATATTCCAATCGTAAATCGATTAAAAAAAGAATGCAGACATGTAAAAGAATCAGCCAGATAAAATCAATCCAAAGATCAATAAAATCAATTACATAAAAAGAACACAGGAAATATAAACATCTGAACAGCAGAGTGTTACAGCGGTCGGTTCTCGCGGACAAAGGCATCGGCTTATATCCCGTTATCGAAACGTTTCAGTTCATCCAGCTGTAAATAGGTAAGGCAAAGGCCGATGTCCATAGCAAACAATGATGGCATACTTTATTTTGCTATCGCTATTTTTAGTAAGCATTAACTGCGCTACTTTTTATCCTCACTCTCTCGTCTCGAGCCGCACTACCCCAGTGGAAAGTCAAGGACAAGACGACTAGGAGGTGGCTACGAGATGCAGGGGCTCCGCATTAAACACCTGTGAAAAACGGCGGAGTCCGGAGTCGAACCCACACCACATGATCACTAGGCACGTCTTAGCCACTTCGCCTCGTAAATAAATACCTTGGGTTATAATAAATGGAAGCGTAGCAACAGAAACAACTGACGACTCTTCTTCGTAAAAAAGATGCGGCCTAGTACAATTTAGTGTGTCCAACTTTATCCCCGACAGCAGTGTGTGCTATGGGATCACATTTCAGGCCATGGACTATGTACGCTAATTAGGTCAGGCACACTATCTTTGTGTTAAGGTGAACAGTGGACAGTTACGGGCAGCTGTATCTCGCTTCACTGTTCTCAGTACTAACATGGATAGTGCGCATGTGTCTCATATCAAATGGATTGAGTTCGTTGTGTCAGGCACAAGAAGCTCCAGTTCAAGTAGCTGAAAATGTGTACCTGATTTACATTTAGGGAAGTCCAAAAAAATATCTTGTAAATTGATTTACCCCACCCAAAAAAGAGAGATGGTAAATTGATTTTCCCTATCCGAAAAAAAGATCTGGTAAATTGATTTACCCACACCCAAAAGAGATCTTGTAAATTGATTTACCCCACCCAAAAAAGAGATCTGGTAAATTGATTTACCCTATCCGAAAAAGAGATCTGGTAAATTGATTTACCCTATCCGAAAAAGAGAACTGGTAAATTAATTTACACCACCCAAAAATAGATTTGGTAAATTGATTTACTCCACCCAAAATAGAGGTCTGGTAAATTGATTTACCCGACCCAAGAAAAAGATTGACGTTAAGTCTTATAAATTCTAAAACACTTGATTTTACGAGGTGTGTTCAAAAAGTATCTTGCCTTTGAGCAGGAACACATAATATTACTCACCTGTTGGTTTGCAACCCTAGTCCACTACAAAGTATTATCCTTGTAACTCCACACACTTCCCACAGTGGTCCTTGTAACTCCACACACTTCTCCCAGTGGTCCTTGTAACTCCACACACTTCTCCCAGTGGTCCTTGTAACTCCACACACTTCTCCCAGTGGTCCTTGTAACTCCACACACTTCTCCCAGTGGTCCTTGTAACTCCACACACTTCTCGCAGTGGTCCTTGTAACTCCACACACTTCTCCCAGTGGTCCTTGTAACTCAACACACTTGTCCCAGTGGGCCTTGTAACTCCACACACTTCTCCCAGTGGTCCTTGTAACTCCACACACTTCTCCCAGTGGTCCTTGTAACTCCACACACTTCTCCCAGTGGCCCTTGTAACTCCACACACTTCTCCCAGTGGTCCTTGTAACTCCACACACTTCTCTCAGTGGTCCTTGTAACTCACACACTTCTCCCAGTGGTCCTTGTAACTCCACACACTTCTCCAAGTGGCCATTGTAACTCCACACACTTCTCCCAGTGGTCCTTGTAACTCCACACACTTCTCCCAGTGGTCCTTGTAACTCCACACACTTCTCCCAGTGGTCCTTGCAACTCCACACACTTCTCCCAGTGGCCCTTGTAACTCCACACACTTCTCCCAGTGGTCCCTGTAACTCCACACACTTCTCCCAGTGGCCCTTGTAACTCCACACACTTCTCCCAGTGGTCCTTGTAACTCCACACACCTCTCACACTGGTCCTTGTAACTCCACACACTTCTCCCAGTGGGCCTTGTAACTCCACACACTTCTCCTAGTGGTCCTTGTAACTTCACACACTTCTCCCAGCGGCCCTGCCATTGTTGGAAGCAATTTGGGATGGTCTCTTTCGGAATAGAGTACATCTGGGTCGCCACATCCCGTATAATGTCATCTCGTGAATCTCAAATCTGGTTCCTCTCAGCGGAATGTTCACCTTGGGGAGCAGTTACAACTCGTGAAGAGCCATGTCGGGAGAGTAGGGAGCCTATCAAACCAGAGGAGGGTTCTGTTTGGCCAAAAAAGTTTGAAATTAGATGAATGTGCGTGTGCGTTGTCATAATGCGTGTGCGTTGTCATGATGAATGTGCGTGTGCGTTGTCATGATGAATGTGCGTGTGCGTTGTCATGATGAATGTGCGTGTGCGTTGTCATGATGAATGTGCGTGTGCGTTGTCATGATGATTGTGCGTGTGCGTTGTCATGATGAATGTGCGTGTGCGCTGTCATGATGAATGTGCGTGTGCGGTGTCATGATGAATGTGCGTGTGCGTTGTCATGATGAAAGTGCATATGTGTTGTCATGATGAATGTGCGTTGTCATGATGAAGTTGCGAAGTTACCGTTGTCTATAGGTTCGGCCGTTTTCGGGAAGCAGTATCACGACGTCGACGAATGACCTCCTGGTAGTACTCTTTTGTAATGTTTTGACCTTATGGCGAGTACTCGTGGTGCACAACCCCACGTGAGTCAACGCAAATAATCAACATGACTTTGGCATTGCGTCATTTCGTGGTGAATGAAAACCTGACGGGTGCTCACGACACGGAACACTGAAAGGCTGACTGTCAGCGACTGACACAATCTGGGTGCGGTAAAAAATTCACACATGTGCACGACGGTTCCCTATATCTCATTGCAGAAGAACAAAACTCATGCTTTATTTTGTTTCTAATGACAAAATTAAGTTCAGATACTTTTGAACACACCTCATACACTGGATGATATCACGTGTCCGTTCCATATCGTTACTTATACCAATATATCTTTAATCCATCTTAATCGTTGAACATTGTTAGCTGGCCTCATCTGTTTTTTTTTCATTGTCCCTATAGAGGAAATCTTGGATGTAAACCTTAGGTCCAAGTTTTCATATTGGTCTCCACATAAAACTAATTCACATCTAGTTCAGTCATTACATACATTTGACATCACGTCTTGAAGCATATTTCAGATTTTTATGTCGTTACATTTTGTTCACTCTAGTTGCAAAATTCATAAAAATATGACTGAAGTCTGACCACGTTTGCAATTAGGTTGTATGCCACTTGTATAAGATATAAAAGATGAACATTACAATGTTCGAAATGAAATGTATGAGAAAACCCATCGATGTCACCATGAGATATAGAATGAGAAATTATGACATCATTAATTACATAAAACTGTTACACGTGTTAACTGTCAAAAAAAAAGATATATAGAATAGGAATAAATAGCGTGGTAATCGACAGTCGCCGTTCAGTGTGCTTAGTAGGTTGTTTTTGTTTTTTTTAAATTACAACATTTAGGCTTTGCCTGAGTTTGAACCTATGCCATTACACTAAGGGACCACTATCCCAACCTATCATCCACAAATCCTTTCCAGATAACCCTGACGTATTCCGAGTCACTCCTCCTTTTCCCTATCCCCCCTGCATGAACGAGTAGGAGAGAGAGAGAGATTTGTCAGATTTTCTGGGCGGTACAAACGCTTGAATATTTTTGATTCAGAATTGATCTCAGCTTACTTGATCTGATACATTGTGTCCTATAACAGTTGGCCTGATCTGATCGATCTCAACTTGTGGCGAATTCGATCAATCCCGGAAACACTGTTCAGTCTTCTTCTATGTTTTAAATTGTCATAAAGCTACATGATTTTCGCCCGAGCTGCTGCACGAGAGAGAGAGAGAGAGAGAGAGAGGAAGAGAGAGCGAAAAAGAGAGAGAGAGAGAGAAAGAAGCAATATTACCGATGATTTCAAGCAGCATTATGAAATAACCGATTGGGATCAAGACGCTGAGCAGCGCATGAGCTGCAGTGGTCAGCGACCCATAGCTGACTGCTGGCGTCAGGGCCAGCGAACCAGAGCTGCCAAGACCCTTCTACGCCTCCACGCGGTGATCCTGGATAATTGGCTGCAGCAGGGCAGACTGGCTAAGGAGAAGGGATCTAAAAGGGAATGCTAACCCGGTACTAAAAAAATGCTTGCTGAAGTCGGATGTTTTGGACCGAAATGTGCAAATATCGCAGTCAAGCTGTAAACTACGACACAACGCATTCCGTTTTCTGGACTGCATTCTGCTACTTAAGCCCTTTCATGGTTTTGTAGCGGGAGATTCAGAACGAACGAACGAAGAAGAAGAAGAAGAAGAATAACCGATTCATTTATACGAATTATACACGATTTATATGAGGTCAAGTGCAGAATAACACACAAAGACAAAGTGTCAGAACAATGTATTGATAAATCTGACGTCAAACAGGAATAACGCACAAAGACAAAGTGTCAGAACAATTTACTGATCAAACTGAGGACGGACGGGAATAACACACAAAGACAAAGTGTCAGAACTATTTACTAATCAAACTGAGGTCAAACAGGAATAACACACAAAGACAAAGTGTCAGAACTATTTACTAATCAAACTGAGGTCAAACAGGAATAACACACAAAGACAAAGTGTCAAAACTATTTACTAATCAAACTGAGGTCAAAAAGGAATAACACACAAAGACAAAGTGTCAGAACTATTTCCTGATCAAACTGAGGTCAAACAGGAATAACACACAGAGACAAAGTGTCAGAACTATTTACTGATCAAACTGAGGTCAAACAGGAATAACACACAAAGACAAAGTGTCAGAACTATTTACTGATCAAACTGAGGTCAAACAGGAATAACACACAAAGACAAAGTGTCAGAACTATTTACTAATCAAACTGAGGTCAAACAAGAATAACACACAAAGACAAAGTGTCAGAACTATTTACTGATCAAACTGAGGTCAAACAGGAATAACACACAAAGACAAAGTGTCAGAACTATTTACTGATCAAACTGAGGTCAAACAGGAATAACACACAAAGACAAAGTGTCAGAACTATTTACTGATCAAACTGAGGTCAAACAGGAATAACACACAAAGACAAAGTGTCAGAACTATTTACTGAACAAACTGAGGTCAAACAGGAATAACACACACAGACAAAGTGTCAGAACTATTTACTGATCAAACTGAGGTCAAACAGGAATAACACACAAAGACAAAGTGTCAGAACTATTTACTGATCAAACTGAGGTCAAACAGGAATAACACACAAAGACAAAGTGTCAGAACTATTTACTAATCAAACTGAGGACAAACAGGAATAACACACAAAGACAAAGTGTCAGAACTATTTACTGATCAAACTGAGGTCAAACAGGAATAACACACAAAGACAAAGTGTCAGAACTATTTACTGATCAAACTGAGGTCAAACAGGAATAACACACAAAGACAAAGTGTCAGAACTATTTACTGATCAAACTGAGGTCAAACAGGAATAACACACAAAGACAAAGTGTCAGAACTATTTACTGATCAAACTGAGGTCAAGCAGGAATAACACACAAAGACAAAGTGTCAGAACTATTTACTGATCAAACTGAGGTCAGACAGGAATGCCTACTATCTCCAACAATCGTTGTCATGGTGATGTGGAATACAGAATGCAGGCAGTGTATGGCGACAAAAGTGTGTCGAAGACAACAGTGAAGAACTGGACAACGATGTTTAAAGAAGGACATCAGTTAACGTAACAATATGCGCCTGACCTGGTCTCAGAAGATCTTTTGTTAACTCACGTCGTTCTTTAAACATCGTTGTCCAGTTCTTCACTGTTGTCTTCAACACACTTTTGTCACCATAAACTGCCAGCATTCTGCGATGAATGGCAACTGGTCGACATCCATCAGCTGTTAGAAACCGAATCAGCGCTTGCTAATCAACTCTGGACGGATTCCGTATCATACCCGCCATGTTGTCAACGGTCTGCTGAGAAACTATTGAGTTGAAGGAAAATGATTTTTTTTTATACTTGAAGGTTGTTATATGCTGTATACACCAGAAGTGACGTCATCATGCTCATGCTTGTTGCAGTTAAGTCCGGTTTCAGTTGAAAACGCCTCGTATGATTGTTGCCACATAAACAGCAAAACATACAAGGACAAATAAACATACTAATATATAATGCAGACAAGGTGGGATTACAGATTAATGGGGACAAAGGAAATGAGAATAAATAACTGAGTGAGAAATTAAATAAAGAGTAACGATCAGGTAATTGAAAAAGTGGGAAACTTTACTTACCTGGGAAAATAACATTGATAAAGACGGATTATTTTTCAACTCTCCTCCTCCAGTACATAACTTTGTAACATTGTCAAAGGAAAATGCGATTAGGCTGTTCAACAGGAATGTCAAGTCTGTCGGCCCTGTTCAATTGATTTAAGACATGACATGTGAATAGTGGTATGCCATCCAGGCTGCAGACATTTGTTAACAAGTGTCTTCGTCGAATACTTCATTGTCAGCGTTAATGGTAAACACAGATCTACGGGAAAGGACACGACAACGACCAATACAGCAGGAAATCGGAGAGATCTAGTGGGACACACTCTCAGGAAGAAACCGACAGTATACCCAGACATGCGCTGGATTAGAAACCACAGGGAAAGAGACGAATGGGGAGGTCGAGGAACACATAGCGACGAATGGTCGAAGAGGAAATCAGTTCAGTCTGGTTCTGGTCTGTGGAACCGAAGAAGACAAAACAAAATAGGAACAGCTGGATAGCATCTGTTGAGGCTCAATGTTCCAAATGGAACCAGATGGATAAAGAATAATAATTATGCTGTTGAAGCTTCGAAGTGTATTGTAAAATGTGATTGAAGAGCGATATGCAACTATCATCAAACACGGATTGTATAAGGAATGAGCGCAGTTTTAGCGCATAAAAGTCAGTTGATGTTTGCTTCATTTAAGAGTGCTCTGGCTAAGAAAGCAAACAGAAAACAGTCCGTTTTATTGTCGATGATGGGTATGGATCTAGCTTCACGCACATAGTTCATCCTTTCATTGTTCTGATGTGTCTATTCCTTCCGGTATTATTGGTTGTTGTTCTTAGCCTAACGACATTTCTGTATGCATCTCTTGTCTTAATCGTTCAGATTTGCAATCCAGCTACCACTTCAAACTGATCAAGAGAGAAGAACTAGCACAGGTAGTTTCAGACATCAACAACATGAGACACGGAAGTTAAATGTATGAATTAGTTTCAGACATCAACAACATGAGACACGGAAGCTAAATGTATGCATTAGTTTCAGATAACAACATGAGACACGGAAGCCAAATGTATCGGTGAAAGGCGAAGGACTTAGAAGCTGGTTGTAAAGGCTCGTTCTCCGTCCTCCCAAGCGGGTACTCCTGCTGGACTTCCACTTATTTCAAACTTTTGCAATCTGTGGACTGCTGGTTCATCGATTGCTAAGTTATCAACCCCCAGCCAGTCATTGATCAACTTCAAAACGTAGCTCTTATCGACAAACGATGTTTCTACTATTGGTACCTTCTAGACCAGAGTGTCAGCTCTTTTATCACTTCTAACCTCAGCGTGACCGGGACAGAATATATATACAAGAGCCTGAAGATGTATGGCCTCTATGTCCTCTACCCACTCATTCTATAATCAGCTATCTTGTACCGCCGGATGCAAGGATTAAAGGAAGATACTGATGCGGTAGAAGGAGGAAGGATAGTTTAGTTACAGAGAAGAGCGAAATAGCAAAATGAAAAAATATAGAAGAGGAGCAAGACTTGAAATATTAGATTTGTTCACGTTACAAATATTAGATGTGTTCACGTTACAAATATTAGATGTGTTCACGTTACAAATATTAGATATTTTCACAACACAAATATTAGACGTGTCCGTGTTACAAATATAAGCTGAGTACATTAGATGTGTTAACGTTACAAATATTAGATGTGTTCACGTTACAAATAGTAGATGTGTTCACGTTACAAATAGTAGATATTTTCACAACACAAATATTAGATGTGCTCACGTTACAAATAATAGATGTGTACACGGTTCAAATATTAATTAAATATGTTTGCGTTACAAATTAGGCTTGTGTTTCTTCGTTAGCTGTCGAAAACTGCAGATGTTCATCTAAGAAGATAGAGTTATAGATAAGCAATGAGAAGAGGGATTAAAGGAGACAGACTATAAAGACATCATTAGTATTATAAAGTAGACGTATGTAGTTATTTAGTGTAGAGCAGGACTTCTCAAACTAGGAGTCGCGAGAAAGGTGGCCTAAATAGTATTAGAAGCAGCGGTAGCAATTTTAAAAAAATCCTGAATAATTAAGAAACTGATATTATGCTTCATGTTCGACAGTTGCAACAATTACTTGCTGTGGATGTAGGTCACAGTGTTGTCTCAACATCTCGAATGTTTTAGTGCACTAACCTAAGTTTCTCCAAGTACAGTAAACCACACTAACCTGTTATGTTTCTCCAAGTACATTAAACCACACTAACCTAAGTTTCTCCAAGTACAGTAAACCACACTAACCTAAGTTTCTCCAAGTACAGTAAACCACACTAACCTAAGTTTCTCCAAGTACAGTAAACCACACTAACCTAAGTTTCTCCAAGTACAGTAAACCACACTAACCTAAGTTTCTCCAAGTACAGTAAACCACACTAACCTGTTATGTTTCTCCAAGTACATTAAACCACACTAACCTAAGTTTCTCCAAGTACAGTAAACCACACTAACCTAAGTTTCTCCAAGTACAGTAAACCACACTAACCTAAGTTTCTCCAAGTACAGTAAACCACACTAACCTAAGTTTCTCCAAGTACAGTAAACCACACTAACCTAAGTTTCTCCAAGTACAGTAAACCACACTAACCTAAGTTTCTCCAAGTACAGTAAACCACACTAACCTAAGTTTCTCCAAGTACAGTAAACCACACTAACCTAAGTTTCTCCAAGTACAGTAAACCACACTAACCTAAGTTTCTCCAAGTACAGTAAACCACACTAACCTAAGTTTCTCCAAGTACAGTAAACCACACTAACCTAAGTTTCTCCAAGTACAGTAAACCACACTAACCTAAGTTTCTCCAAGTACAGTAAACCACACTAACCTAAGTTTCTCCAAGTACAGTAAACCACACTAACCTAAGTTTCTCCAAGTACAGTAAACCACACTAACCTAAGTTTCTCCAAGTACAGTAAACCACACTAACCTAAGTTTCTCCAAGTACAGTAAACCACACTAACCTAAGTTTCTCCAAGTACAGTAAACCACACTAACCTAAGTTTCTCCAAGTACAGTAAACCACACTAACCTAAGTTTCTCCAAGTACAGTAAACCACACTAACCTAAGTTTCTCCAAGTACAGTAAACCACACTAACCTAAGTTTCTCCAAGTACAGTAAACCACACTAACCTAAGTTTCTCCAAGTACAGTAAACCACACTAACCTAAGTTTCTCCAAGTACAGTAAACCACACTAACCTAAGTTTCTCCAAGTACAGTAAACCACACTAACCTAAGTTTCTCCAAGTACAGTAAACCACACTAACCTAAGTTTCTCCAAGTACAGTAAACCACACTAACCTAAGTTTCTCCAAGTACAGTAAACCACACTAACCTAAGTTTCTCCAAGTACAGTAAACCACACTAACCTAAGTTTCTCCAAGTACATTAAACCACACTAACCTAAGTTTCTCCAAGTACAGTAAACCACACTAACCTAAGTTTCTCCAAGTACATTAAACCACACTAACCTAAGTTTCTCCAAGTACAGTAAACCACACTAACCTAAGTTTCTCCAAGTACAGTAAACCACACTAACCTGTTATGTTTCTCCAAGTACAGTAAACCACACTAACCTGTTATGTTTCTCCAAGTACATTAAACCACACTAACCTAAGTTTCTCCAAGTACAGTAAACCACACTAACCTGTTATGTTTCTCCAAGTACATTAAACCACACTAACCTAAGTTTCTCCAAGTACAGTAAACCACACTAACCTGTTATGTTTCTCCAAGTACATTAAACCACACTAACCTTAGTTTCTCCAAGTACAGTAAACCACACTAAGCTGTTATGTTTCTCCAAGTACATTAAACCACACTAACCTTAGTTTCTCCAAGTACAGTAAACCACACTAACCTGTTATGTTTCTCCAAGTACATTAAACCACACTAACCTTAGTTTCTCCAAGTACAGTAAACCACACTAACCTGTTATGTTTCTCCAAGTACATTAAACCACACTAACCTTAGTTTCTCCAAGTACATTAAACCACGTGAACCTAAGTTTATCCAAGTACAGTAAACCACACTAACCTGTTATGTTTCTCCAAGTACATTAAACCACACTAACCTTAGTTTGTCCAAGTACAGTACACCACACTAACCTGTTATGTTTCTCCAAGTACATTAAACCACACTAACCTTAGTTTCTCCAAGTACATTAAACCACCTGAACCTAAGTTTCTCCAAGTACATTAAACCACGTGAACCTAAGTTTCTCCAAGTACATTAAACCACCTGAACCTAAGTTTCTCCAAGTATATTAAACCACGTGAACCTAAGTTTCTCCAAGTACAGTAAACCACACTAACCTGTTATGTTTCTCCAAGTACATTAAACCACACTAACCTAAGTTTCTCCAAGTACAGTAAACCACACTAACCTAAGTTTCTCCAAGTACAGTAAACCACACTAACCTGTTATGTTTCTCCAAGTACAGTAAACCACACTAACCTAAGTTTCTCCAAGTACAGTAAACCACACTAACCTGTTATGTTTCTCCAAGTACATTAAACCACACTAACCTAAGTTTCTCCAAGTACAGTAAACCACACTAACCTGTTATGTTTCTCCAAGTACATTAAACCACACTAACCTAAGTTTCTCCAAGTACAGTAAACCACACTAACCTAAGTTTCTCCAAGTACAGTAAACCACACTAACTTGTTATGTTTCTCTAAGTACATTAAACCACACTAACCTAAGTTTCTCCAAGTACAATAAACCACACTAACCTGTTATGTTTCTCCAAGTACAGTAAACCACACTAACCTAAGTTTCTCCAAGTACAGTAAACCACACTAACCTGTTATGTTTCTCCAAGTACAGTAAACCACACTAACCTGTTATGTTTCTCCAAGTACATTAAACCACACTAACCTAAGTTTCTCCAAGTACAGTAAACCACACTAACCTGTTATGTTTCTCCAAGTACAGTAAACCACACTAACCTGTTATGTTTCTCCAAGTACAGTAAACCACTCTAACCTGTTATGTTTCTCCAAGTACAGTAAACCACACTAACCTAAGTTTCTCCAAGTACAGTAAACCCCACTAACCTGTTATGTTTCTCCAAGTACAGTAAACCACACTAACCTGTTATGTTTCTCCAAGTACAGTAAACCACTCTAACCTGTTATGTTTCTCCAAGAACAGTAAACCACACTAACCTGTTATGTTTCTCCAAGTACAGTAAACCACACTAACCTGTTATGTTTATCCAAGTACATTTAACCACACTAACCTAAGTTTCTCCAAGTACAGTAAACCACACTAACCTGTTATGTTTCTCCAAGTACATTAAACCACACTAACCTAAGTTTCTCCAAGTACAGTAAACCACACTAACCTGTTATGTTTCTCCAAGTACATTAAACCACACTAACCTAAGTTTCTCCAAGTACAGTAAACCACACTAACCTGTTATGTTTCTCCAAGTACATTAAACCACACTAACCTTAGTTTCTCCAAGTACAGTAAACCACACTAAGCTGTTATGTTTCTCCAAGTACATTAAACCACACTAACCTTAGTTTCTCCAAGTACAGTAAACCACACTAACCTGTTATGTTTCTCCAAGTACATTAAACCACACTAACCTTAGTTTCTCCAAGTACAGTAAACCACACTAACCTGTTATGTTTCTCCAAGTACATTAAACCACACTAACCTTAGTTTCTCCAAGTACATTAAACCACGTGAACCTAAGTTTATCCAAGTACAGTAAACCACACTAACCTGTTATGTTTCTCCAAGTACATTAAACCACACTAACCTTAGTTTCTCCAAGTACAGTAAACCACACTAACCTGTTATGTTTCTCCAAGTACATTAAACCACACTAACCTTAGTTTCTCCAAGTACATTAAACCACCTGAACCTAAGTTTCTCCAAGTACATTAAACCACGTGAACCTAAGTTTCTCCAAGTACATTAAACCACCTGAACCTAAGTTTCTCCAAGTATATTAAACCACGTGAACCTAAGTTTTTCCAAGTACAATAAACCACACTAACCTGTTAAGTTTTAAACAGTGTACCAACTCAGTTTATTAAATAATTGGGCCTTTCACGTACGGCCTTAGTAGCAGTTTGTGATCCTTCGTGTTTGGAGCTCTTGTTATGCTACATACTTAGTGTTCGTTGAAGGTTCTGTTTAGTTTGTTCCGTGTTCTTTTAGTTTTAGTATCTCCGACGGACAAAATAATTCTGGACGAGCGAGCAAGTTAATTGTCACCAGTTATTGGCTGGGATAATTTACAGCCAAACTGCAAACAAATTTAAAACATTATCCTACCCATGGATAGATTGTTATATATGCCAAAGACAAGAGTATGTAACAGGATCAGTTTTAGATAGACATGAAATGTCGTGCCTGAAGCAGGGGAGTTGTAGTTACTTACAACTTGGCCGCTGAAAGGCTAACATTGGTTAGACAATGACAACAGATTTCAGCGCCGCTGTGAGAGTTGAGAGATTTGCCTCTGTCCGATAATGAGGACATGGGAAGGGGAGATTGTCGGTTTTACTTTCGTAGGTTTGAGTGATAGTTCTAAAGATTTAACACGAGTAAAACGGGTGTTTAAAATGGTGCGGTCATGTCACTCTGAGGGATGGAGAAGAGCTAGCATTTTACCATTATTGTAGTGTCTTGTTGTCTTTGAAATAAGTTGGTAGAAATAAGTTGGTAGGGGTATTTTGAGCCCACCCATTTCCTTATGTCTAGTAGTTATGATAATAGGGATTGAGGTTTGAGCTACCTGTGATTTGGTAACACACTGTCACATTCAAATTGAAAGGGAGACAAGATAGCAACGGAAGTTGGTAGTGGCTCCAGAAATAAAGAACTTGACAAATTGACAGGTGATGAGTGCAGGCCGAGTAGCGACAGGATCTACTGGCTGGACAACGCGGTGTGAACAAAAGTGCTTCGTGACCGTCGATTAAGTTGAATAGAGATGAGAAAAGGGGCTGATAAATGTAAAAACACATAGCAGAACAGGCAGAGCAGGCCGAGAGAAACATCACGCTGTGTCGGTAAACCTAGCAGTGAGAGAACTAGTCAGTCATTGAAGTTTACAACAGCGGAGCCCCGAAGAACAGAAGCTGCAGACTGTCGGAAACCAGCCACAGTCAGATGACAAAGAGGATCACAAGACTAAAAAAGGTAAATACAATAAAATATGTTTGCAAATGGATTTACTTATATTTCTACAGTTGTTGAAGACAGAAGACATATCCGCTTGATTTGTAATGAATGCCTGACAACTGAAAGTCTGAAACCTGCACAATAAAAAAATCCCAGCTAAATGCAAGACATGCTTCCTATTTCAATAAGTCTGTAGTTTTTTTAATGGCTCTTAAAATCATCCAAAAAAGCCAATCCCTATGAACTCATGTTCTGGTCAATAAAATGGTCCTAACAGCATCTTACGCATCCTCTTACTTACATGCAAATTATAAGAAACTATATACCATTGGTGAACATCTTGTGTTACCATTAGAATGGATTAAATTATTCAAGGACATAAAAATGCAGACCAATATTTTAAATAAATTCTTCTGTCAAAGTCTACTGCAGGCAGACGAATTTTGGAAATTAGCAATGACCAGTGTGAGCAGCGTATTGGAAGAATTAAAGATAGTTCGAAATTAGCAATGACCAGTGTGAGCAGCGTATTGGAAGAATTAAAGATAGTTCGAAATATGTCATTCAGCAAGATGAATCTACTGACATTACAAACTTTGCACATCTATTGGCATATGTCAGGTAGTGTTATAATAACAGTGTCCACGAAGATTGGCCATTTTGTCGGCCGTTAACTGGATGGATGTAGAACGAATGAGGAAATTTTTTTTCAAAAATTGAGTGAATTCTTTTAGGAGGTAGCGTAATAATAGAATACCTGAATTGGAATATGTGCCGACAGCGTATGGTGCAGTGGCAGGAACAACAACTGGATTTTAGGTTACAATTAAATCTGCAAACAATGGACTTTCTACTTTCACTCATTGCATGACTTATCGAGAGGCATTAGCGGCTAAGAAAATTTCTGCAAATGTGAATCTTGTACCACATGATGCGGTCACAATGATCAATTTGATTCTTGTACTTCATGATGCGGTTACAATGATCAATTTGATTCTTGTACTTCATGATGCGGTTACAATGATCAATTTGATTCTTGTACTACATGATGCGGTCCCAATGATCAATTTGATTCTTGTACTACATGATGCGGTCACAATGATCAATTTGATTAAACGTTGCGTTCTTTATAATCGTCTCTTTGCTAATGTATGGGATGAAATAGAATTCAATTTCAGCACACTATTACTGCATACAGAAGTGCGTGGGATGTCAAAGGTACAAGCTTTTAGACGGATCTTGGTGTTAACAAATGAAATAAAACTGTTTCTGTATGAAAACAACTCAGAATGTGTCAATTCCTTTCAGAATACAAATTGTGCAAATTATGATGTCTATTAGATTCATTTGGGAAACTCAACGAACTTGCTATGACTGTCCAACAAATATTTTTACACTGAAAGATCAAAGTAAGGAATTCATTACACAAATTAAACATTTGAAAACAAAGTGGAAAAGGACTCATTTGAAATTTTTTCATGGACAGCGGATTTGATTGTTGATAATATGTTTAGTTTTGATTTAACTAAGCAGATCATCATTGATCATTGTGTATGCTTGGTAAACAATTTTCTGAAATAGTTTCTACCGTAATTAGATAATAATCAGTTAGATTGCGTTCAAACCCCTTTTATCATGGAAATGGAAAATGTAGAACACCTCTCGCTGAAAGCTCAGGAAGATTTTGCACAACTTCTCATGGGATTAAAATGGTAAATATGAATTTTCGTGACAAAAGCTTGAACTCTTTTTGTGCTTGGTGTTAAATCAGAATAATATCGGAATTAGCAGGGGCAGCCCTTTTAACATGTCTTACCACTTATTTGTGCGAACCGGCATTTTCAACATTGACGTCACTTAAAAACGAAATACCCCTCAAGTTTGAAGAGAATGGAGATTGCTCTGAGACCAGCTATGACGAATAATAATCCACGATTCGAGTTATTGTGTCAATCACATCCACACTATTAAATGCAAACCTATTCTTATCTTTTTTCAGTATTCAGTAAAGTTTTCTTTCGTATATATGCATTACATAGCTATAGTGTTAGTACAAGTAAATTGGTCACATACCAGCTGTCTTCACTACTAAGACACCCTTAGATTTCCCTATAACCACAAAAGTAGATGATAAATTTGTACCTTCATCCCAATCCTGTGCTACCAGTGCCAGAAATGGGCATTGAATACGGTCCAGGAACGAAAGTTAGCAACCTGCGAAATGCGGTGCCTACGAAAGATCGCTAACAACACCAGAAGAGACAATCACAAATACGACAATTCGACCGAAGGTTGGAATAATTCCTTGCCTACAGTACATAGAGCAGCAGAGAATGAAATGTTTGGCCACATTGTGAGAATGCAAACCAGACCATAATGTTTATGCAACCTTGTGCAGGAGAACATCAGGAAGAAAGGCTAGAGGTAGACCGAGGAAAAATGTGGATAGACAGCATACAAGAGACATGCCGTAAAATGGGGAAAAATGTTATTCGAGTCACGAGAGAGGCGAAAGACAAATACATACCACGACACTGGGTTACAACCCGGTAGAGAGTGAGACGACACTGGGCTACAACCCGGTATAAAGTGAAACGACACTGGGCTACAACCCGGAAGAAAGTGAGACGACAAAAGAGAAGAAGAAGAATGTCCATTCTCATTGATGAGCATTGAGTGAAAGGTCGTGACAAAAAAATGTATCTAATCGAAAGGAATCGATGATGAAAAATGTTCCAGTAGCCATGATGGGCAGTTTTGCACGAGGGACAACGCACATACATATTCAATATTAAATTGGGGGTCAACCATGACTGTCCGCGTTCACATTTTCTGTTCCTGCTGGCAGTGGATTGGATTATGAAAAAACTACAATCTATGAGAAAATATGAATAAGTGGAACTGATTTAAACAGCTAAGAGACCTAAACATTGTTAATGACATTTCCCTGCTGTCTTATGCCGATTTGCTGTCTTATGCCGACCTGCAGTCTTTGCAGACCTGCTGTCTTATGCCGATTTGCTGTCTTATGCCGACCTGCTGTCTTATGCCGACCTGCTGTCTTATGCCGACCTGCTGTCTTATGCCGATTTGCTGTCTTATGCCGACCTGCTGTCTTATGCCGACCTGCTGTCTTATGCCGACCTGCTGTCTTATGCCGATTTGCTATTTTATGCCGACCTGCTGTCTTATGCCGACCTGCTGTCTTATGCCGATTTGATGTCTTATGCTGACCTGCTGTTTTTGGCCGATTTGCTGTCTTATGCCGACCTGCTGGCTTATGCCGATTTGCTATTTTATGCCGACCTGCTGTCTAATGCCGACCTGCTGTCTTATGCCGATTTGCTGTCTTATGCTGACCTGCTGTTTTTGGCCGATTTGCTGTCTTATGCCGACCTGCTGTCTTATGCCGACCTCCTGTTTTTGGCCGATTTTCTGTCTTATACCGACCTGCTGTCTTATGCCGACCTGCAGTCTTATGCCGACCTGCTGTCTTATGCCGACCTGCTGTCTTATGCCGACCTGCTGTCTTATGCCGACCTGCTGTCTTATGCCGACCTGCTGTCTTATGCCGACCTGCTGTCTTATGCCGACCTGCAGTCTTATGCCGACCTGCTGTCTTATGCCGACCTGCTGTCTTATACCGACCTGCTGTCTAATACCGACCTGCTGTCTTATGCCGACCTGCTGTCTTATGCCGACCTGCTGTCTTATGCCGACCTGCTGTCTTATGCCGACCTGCTGTCTTATGCCGACCTGCTGTCTTATGCCGATTTACTGTCTTATGCCGACCTGCTGTCTTATGCCGATTTGCTGTCTTATGCCGACCTGCTGTCTTATGCCGACCTGCAATCTTATGCCGACCTGCTGTCTTATGCCGACCTGCTTTCTTATGCCGACCTGCCGTCTTATGCCGACCTGCTGTCTTATGCCGACCTGCAATCTTATTCCACCTCCAAACACATATTAGGAGAAGAGACTAACGTCTGGCCAGGCAGAACATACTCTGGTGAAACTAAGTTAGTCAGCGTCAGGGGAAACATAATTATCAAAGCCCCCACTTCGCTTTCTAGAAGTTCTCATTGAAAACATGCTGTTTCATGGCAGTCTGACTAAAGAAGTGGGAACCGACACTTTGAGCTCCGTTGTGGTCAGCTTACTGAGGAGTCTCGCATTGCACTACAGCCAAGAGGATAATAATCCACCTTTTCAAATACACCCGGTAATGTGAGGAGAGCCACTGTAACCCGCTAATAAAGAAAGACATCAAGAGTACCTAGCTCAAGTACGAGTGGCATTTGCAAGAATAATAACAACAGCAACACCAATAACAACAAAAACAGCAAAATGGAGATCAAAACATAATCAATAGGCAGAAACTAACGGCAAGTAGGTATTCAGATCCATGCATAAAAGACAATTGTAACATTCAATGCGGCCAACAGCAAAGTCCCTTAACAAATAGAGAGAAACGTCATTGGAGGAGGTACAGAACTTCACGTACATGATTAAATCCAGGACGTGTGATGCAGAATTGAATGGAAAAGCCAGGCCACAACAGGTAAGAGTGTCCGTTTTCATGCTTTAAAAAAAATATGAAACTCTAAAATTATCAGAATGCATACCAAACACGGGAACTTTTCAAATTTCAGTATGTAATCAAACCGTATAAATACGGAGCGAATGCATGATGGATGACAAAACTCAAAATTAAGAGAGATTGAAGGGATGTTTAAACAAATCCATGAGAATGATTCTGAGAGAGCGGTTGTTGGGCAGAGTAACAAATGGAAGTTTATGGGAGACAGAAGTACAAACGTAGATGGAACAGGAAATATCAAGGAGACTGCGGCCTTGACTAGGTCATACATTGGGAAAACCCTAAGCCAGTGTAACCCGGCAATCCATGTCGTGGAACCCACAGGGAAAACAGGGCAAAATTAATCCTAAGAGGACACGTAGGACATACAGGGCAAGTAAGAAAAACAGAGAGGGACTGGACAGAATTGGAGAAAATAGCCCAGGCCTGTTCTGACTGAAGAGAGTTGGTTGATGGCCTATGTACCCCAAGGTTGTAAAGCGAAGAGAAGGTTGGTCGATGGTCTGTGTACCTAAAGGTGATAAAGGCGAAGAAAAGGTTGGTCGATGGTCTGTGTACCTAAAGGTGATTAAAGCGAAGAGAAGATTGGTCGATGGTCTGTGTACCAAAAGGTGATTTAGGCGAAGAGAAGGTTGGTCGATGGTCTGTGTACCTAAAGGTGATTTAGGCGAAGAGAAGATTGGTCGATGGTCTGTGTACCTAAAGGTGATTAAGGCGAAAAGAGGGTTGGTTGATGGTCTGTGTACCTAAAGGTGATTAAGGCGAAAAGAGCGTTGGTTGACGGTCTATGTACCTTAAGGTGATGCTAGCGAATAAAACGAATGAATGCTAAGGTAATATTAGATTGAACGAAGGCGAAGTGTTATGTGAGTCAGGGAAAGCGGGCAGGGGTTAAGAAGTCAAACAATGAGAACTTGGGGTGATATAAGACGCAATGAGGACGGGGCGCGTACGAGAAGGACAGTGAGAACAGAGAGTGATAAACAGACAATAGTGACATTTGAGAATTCAAAACAGACAATCCGGACATTTGAAAATGCAACATTGGCAATGGGGATATTTGAGAATACGAAACAGACTATGGGAACATTTGAGAATACAAAACAGACAATGGAGATATTAGAGAATACAAAACAGACAATGGCGATATTTGAGAAAACAAAGCAGACAATGGAGATATTAGAGAATACAAAACAGATAATGGGGATATTTGAGAAAACAAAACAGACTATGGGGACATTTGAGAACACAAAACAGATAATGTGGACATTTGAAAATACAAAACAGACAATGTGGACATTTGAGAATACAAAACAGACATTGGAGACATTTGAGAATACAAATCAGACAATGACGACATTCAATCAATCAAATCAAAAATCTCCAACTTCCTGCCGAAAATAAGTCTTCAACAAATACTCCCCGTCTTCCTGTCATGCGCAATAAATGCTAGTTTCCACTCCCTCCACTTCTTTTCTGCAGTTTTCAGGTTTGTCTCACCTTCCCTTCCCCATATGTTTTTAGGGCAGCCCCTACTTTAATTGCCTTGTGGATTCCACAAGAGTGACTATCTTTTAATGCTATCAGCTGGTTTCCATATTGTGCATTCAATCAATCACCAACGTCTCCACTTTACGTCTAGTCCCCCTGACATCTGATCAGTTCTTTCCCACATCTCTATTTTAGTGGCTTTATTATTCCATTTTATTCGTCAATTCCGACCAAGCTTTGACATTTGTAGTTATTTGTCCCCTTGTTACAAAGCCATAAAATGGAGCATTGGAGTTGAAATTATGTATTTTTGTGGCGGGCAATTTCTTTCGATTTTCACGAATTCCATAAATCATTATACGCCGTTCTGTTTTGTGTATTCTCAACTTAATATCTCTGTCAGTGTCTCAAATCGTCTCTATATTACGACAAACAAATATGAATGAAGCTACCTCTCGCAGTACCGTGTCTAGCAATACAATCTGATTGTAGTTAAGTGCTTTTATTTTCATTATATTTTATTCTTTTGCGTGCATTCTCAGACATAAATCCAGGACATTGACATGTGAAAACAGTGGGCAATATGAAACAGACAAGAACAACATTCCTCAGCATAAACAGACTATGAGGACAGGGGTTCTGAGAAACAGACTATGGAGACAGGGGCTGTGAGAGACAGACTATGGGACAGGGATGGATTGTGAGAGACAGACTATGAGGACAGGGGTTGTAAGAGACAGACTATGAGGACAGGGAGGAGGGTGAGAGACAGACTATGGAGACAGGGGTTGTAAGAGACAGACTATGAGGATAAGGGGGGGGGGGCGGGGGTTGTGAGAGACAGACTATGGGGAAAGGGGTTGTGAGAGACGGACTATGGGGACAGGGGTTGTAAGAGACAGACTATGAGGACAGGGGTTATAAGGGACAGACTATGAGGACAGGGATGTTGAGAGAAAGAGAGGACAGGGGTTGTAAGAGACAGACTATGAGGACAGGGGTTATAAGGGACAGACTATGAGTACAGGGGTTGTGAGAGACAGGCTATGAGGACAGGGGTTGTGAGAGACAGGCTATGAGGACAGGGGTGGTGAGAGAAATACCATATGGGCAGGGGTTGTAAGATACAGACTATGAGTACAGGGGTTGTAAGAGACAGACTACGAATACAGGGGTTGTGAGAGAAAGACTATGGGGACAAGAGGTATCATTCAATCAAAGCCCGTAGCTCCCCTCGGTACATAGGCCACTGACAACATACAGCCAGCATTAACGACCTGGGCTGCTCTTTCTGCCTCCTTCCATGTGAAATCTTTTAATCTGATTTCTTTCTCATATTCTCTTCTCCGTATATTTTTTAGTCTACCTCTCTCTCTCTCTCTCTCTCTCCCTCTCTCTCTCTCCTTTTCTCCATGTGTAATCATTTAATCTGATTTCTTTCTCATATTCTCTTCTCCGTATATTTTTTAGTCTACCTCTCTCTCTCTCTCTCTCTCTCTCTCTCTCTCTCCCTCTCTCTCTCCTTTTCTCCATGTGTAATCATTTAATCTGATTTCTTTCTCATATTCTCTTCTCCGTATATTTTTTAGTCTACCTCTCTCTCTCTCTCTCTCTCTCTCTCTCTCTCTCTATCCATGTGTAATCATTTAATCATATTTCTTTCTCATATTCTCTTCTCCGTTTATTTTTTAGTCTACCCCTCCTTCTCTCTCTCTCTCTCTCTCTCTCTTTCCTTGAGTATTCCATGCCTGCCTGGCTATGTTTGACGATGCCTCCAGTCTAATATGTCATATCCAGCCCTATTTTCTTCTCTTGATCTGTTGTTCCAGTCGGTCTTGGGTCTTGGACGTTCTTCACATCTCCGTTTCATACAGCCACACCGACTCAACACTTACGTTGAATATTCTAACTTTTGTGTGAATCTTGATTTCTCTGGATCTCTATATGTTGTTTAGTGTCAGGAATGCCTCTGTTAACTTTCCAAATACTGATCCTAGCATCTACATATTCCTCATGATGTGTATATTGTGCTACCCAAATAGGTAAATATATCCTCTTCTTTCCACTTCTTTCCCTCCAGCATGATTGGTTCTTTGCTAATAATGTTGCATTTAAGGAGCTTGTATTTTTTCATGTTGATATTCAGTCCCAATTTGGTTGATTGTTATTTGACTCCATCAAGTGTCTCTTGTAATTGACTATGACTGTGTCACAAAAGTACCAGATCATCTGCATATTCCAGGTCCTCCAAATATGACCATATTCTCCACTGAATATCAGTTCTTTCCATCTAATCTATTGTCAACAAGAACACAAAAGGAGAGTGCAGGCATCCCTGTATCACCCATGTATGCAGCCCGAAGCTGTCAGTCAGTGCTCTCTCATGTACCACCCTACTAACTCTATCTTCATAAATGTTCTGGATGAGGGCTATGAACAACTCTGGTATCCCATAATTTCTCAACAGTTGCAAAAGTGTGTTTTGATCCCTACTGTCAAACGCCTTTTCATAGTTTACACAATTTGCATTTAGAGATAATTTGCATTCAATACTTTGTTCTACTATGGTAGTGTTCTAGGGTAGCTATTTGATTTGCCTGTTCCTTTCTTAGCGTTTTGCCTACTTCCGTTTTTAATCTGTTTATTATGATTCTGTCGATATCTTGCCTGGCACTGACAGTAATGTAATCCCCCCTATAATTGCTAAAACCTGCCAGGTCTCCTTTCTAAGGCACTTTAATCAGATGACCTTCATTCATTCCTGTGGACATTCTCTCCTCTTCATTTTAGTTTTCTTGAATAATCCTTGACACGTTTTTATAGCCGTATCTATATCTGCAATGATATGTAGCAGAACCCCATTGAGACAGAAAGGTGGTTGAAAGAAATAGCTGGTTGAAAGAGATAGACAGCTGGCTGAAAGAGATAGACAGCTGGTTGAAAGAGATAGCTGGTTGAAAGAGACAGACAGCTGGTTGAAGGAGATAGCTTTTTGAAAGAGATAGACAGCTGGTTGAAAGAGATAGACAGCTGGTTGAAAGAGATAGCTGGTTGAAAGAAACAGCTGGTTGAAAGAGACAGCTGGTTGAAAGGGATAGCTGGTTGAAATAGACAGCTGGTTGAAAGAGACAGCTGGTTGAAAGAGATAGCTGGTTGAAAGAGATAGACAGCTGGTTGGAATAGATAGACAGCTGGTTGAAAGAGATAGGCAGCTGGTTGAAAGAGATAGACAGCTGGTTGAAAGAGATAAACAGCTGGTTGAAAGATACAGACAGCTGGTTGAAAGAGACAGACAGCTGGTTGAAAGAGATATACAGCTGGTTAAAAGAGATAGACAGCTGGTTGAAAGAGATATACAGCTGATTGAACCAGATAGACAGCTGATTGAAAGAGGCAGACAGCTGGTTGAAAGAGATAGACAGCTGGTTGAAAGAGATATCTGGTTGAAAGAGATAGCTGGGTGAAAAAGATAGCTGGTTGAAAGAGACAGCTGGTTGAAAGAGATAAACAGCTGGTTGAAAAAGATAGACAGCTGGTTGAAAGAGATAGACAGCTGGTTGAAAGAGATAGCTGGTTGAAAGAGATATACAGCTGGTTGAAAGAGATAGACAGCTGATTAAAAGAGACAGACAGCTGGTTGAAAGAGATAGCTGGTTAAAAGAGATAGACAGCTGGTTGAAAGAGATAGCTGGTTGAAAGAGATAGACAGCTGGTTGAAAGAGATAGACAGCTGTTTGAAAGAGATAGCTGGTTGAAAGAGATAGACAGCTCGTTGAAAGAGATAGACAGCTGGTTGAAAGAGATAGTTGGTTGGAAGAGATAGACAGCTGGTTCAAAGAGATAGACAGCTGGTTGAAAGAAATAGACAGCTAGTTGAAAGAGACAGACAGCTGGTCGAAAGAGATAGCTGGTTGAAAGAGAGAGACAGCTGGTTGAAAGATATAGACAGCTGGTTGAAAGATACAGACAATGAGGACATGCAGAGGTCAGAGACAGACAATCTGGGCATGATACAACAGAAGTCAGTGAAGAGGACAGTGGCGAGAAAGAGTCAGCACCAAAACAGTTAACACAACACAAGACTTGAATGAGGGAAGACATAACATAATATTTTAGAGGCAGGAAATGAGAGAAATAGAAGACCGCAACACACTGTCAGGAATAAAAATACATGAAGCAAACATATAATGAGGATTTCACCATTACCAAGATTGATGTTCTTGGTGAAAGAGAAAACTGAATGAAACCATGAACAAAAGGGTTGTTTCCGGTCCTGGAATTAAAATGGTTGTTCTAGAACAGACTGTCTCCGAGTAACAGGGTTGTAACAGAGTTTTAACAGAGTAGTAACAGAGTAGTAACAGATTAGTAACAGTAGTAACAGAGTAGTGACAGAGTTGTAATATTGCTGACTTCTCGCGGCAAAGATACTGGGGTCAATCCTGATCTCAATACGCTCCAGTCTAACTAGCTGTTAATGGACACTTGGCTTAATGTTGGGGAAGAAAGGAATGCGATGAAGAGAACTAGTCACCCGATCTAAAGAAAGATCTTCCTTGCCGTTCGTTCTCAAATTCCATCCACCAAGCCACGAGAAGGGGTTTGCAAGTAGCAGGATGTTGTCCGGAGAACGGAATGAGTTGTGTCATAAGTTACAGCTTGATTGTGATATTTGCACGTGTGAGTTTCGGGTTAGCCTTCCCTATTCGATCCATTCTCCAAAGCCAGTCTGCTCTGTTGCAGTCCTTTATCTAGAATCCCTACGTGAAGGTGTAGAAGGGTCTTGGCAGCTCTGGTTCGCTGGCCCTGACGCTAGCAGTCAACTTTGGGTCTCTGACCGCTGGAGCTTATGCACCGCTTAGCATCTTAATTCCCCCCCCCCCCCCTCCTCTACCACCCATAAAAAACCATATCTGAGACCAAGTATCTAACACTTTATCCCCGACAACAGTGTCCACTATGGGGAAACCGTTTCATGTTAACCCAACCCACCAACCAATCGATCGACAATTTGTTAAATTAAGTAATTTTCTTAAAGAGCTCCTCGCTAATACTCCCGTTGTTATTTCCCTTAGCCCAAGTCATTTGCTGGGGCGTACTTATAAATGGGCGCCTTTCACAGGAAGTGATGGAAGTGGTTCAAGGTGGTGAACGCTTGCACGCGTTCATTCATTCCTTCCATCCCACACACACTCTGAAGTGCTTTGCTCATAATGGGATGCTGTGATCGTGTCTGAGGGTGCTGCGGTAGAAGCACTTTTATTGTGCAGGAGTTTTATTGGATCAGCGGTGGAGATGTGGACTATAGGGTGGACAGGGGTTGTAGGACGTGAACATCTACACTTGCGGTAAGTCTCACGCGACCATAGGTTACTCGACTTCAAGGTAAGACCCATAGCAGACAAGATACTGCTGTCAGGGATGAAGTGCTAGTGACTAGTTTGTACTTCTAAGTCGACTTGTACATCTACAGTGGCAGATGCCACTTTGTGCAGGTCCCAGCTCTAGTATGAGCTGGATGTATCCAGGAGAAGGATTTCCTGCTTAGCGGGCTAGGCTCGAGCAGCTTATTGGTCCGCTACTTTGGGACAAGTGTAGCGGAGGGTGGTTAACTTATGTGCGAGTGCATCTTAATAGACTCAAACACTAGAGCAAAGTAGACCGGCAGCGTGTTCGGACCCATCTATGCTGCTCTAAAGAAACCACTTAACCATGGCCGGTGTCATGTCACACAGTTAGTCGCCTATTACAACATGCTCTCTGTGTGGCAGTGGTGCTATTCTTGTCCTTGTAATATAGAAAGACCCCGGCAAACCACTCGGTTTCAGTGTGTGTATCCATTCTTCCATAATTTATTGTCGACGCTTCTGTCCATTCTTTCGTTATTTCATCCATCCATCCATTCATCCACCCCGTCTCTGTCTCCTTTGACTCCATTCTTTTCGGTCTGCAAGTCTATGTGTTTATTTTTCTGTTGTGTCCGTTCAGTCCGTTATTATGTTTGTCTTTTATTGTCTGTCCATAGTTTTCTTCACTTGTCCGCGTCCCTGTTCGTTGACACCTGATACTTCAGTTTATGTGGCTACATTATCTCTCCCATCCTTTCCTCTCTCTCAGGCTTTCTACTTACGTAATACTTGTACACGCTCAGATCTAGATACGTATCGATGTTAGATTCCTCAATTATTCGATCCACAATCACTTGACATTCCCATATTGTGCTATGCATCATATTTGTTTATAAAATGGTGTGAATAGTTTCCTTCCCGGATTCCTTTCCTTCCATAACAGTAAGTCAGGTACCCATTTACAGCTATGTCGACTGAGCGTACCGATATTTGGATTTGAACTCAGTAAATATGCAAAGAGAAGCGAACGAACCACCACTGTGCTACTCAAAGACTCGCTCGCGATATTGTTCGACTGCGTACGTAATGATATTAGTAGATACTTGACGTGGTTTGACGGAATACAAGATCGTATCAGTAGATACATGACGTGGTTTGACGGAATACAAGATCGTATCAGTAGATACATGACGTGGTTTAACGGAATACAAGATCGTATCAGTAGATACAAGACGTGGTTTGACGGAATACAAGATCGTTTCAGTAGATACTTGACGTGGTTTGACGGAATACAAGATCGTATCAGTAGATACTTGACGCGGTCCGACGGAATTCAAGATTCATATCAGTAGATACATGACGTGGTCCGACGGAATACAAGATGAACTGTAATCTGGAATCTCACTATCAGTTTTTGAATCCTTTCCAGCACGTTTATATCCCATCTCACGATAATGACTCCACACATCCCATCCCACGATAAGGACTCCACACCTGTACACAGTACTCCAATCGAGGTCTAACTAATTCTTTATACGGTTTGACTATCACTTTCTTGCTCCTATGTTTAATATTTCTTTTTATCATACCTAACATTGCATTCGTCTTTTTCACTGCTACCTGGACTTGCTCTTACCTGTATGAGATCTATTACAACCTATAGGTCTTTTTCCGTTTCAATCTTTCTAATATTTACGCCCATTGTGTATTGTGTGTCCTGCCATTCAAATATCTATGTTTTTTATGTCCACTTCGGTTTCTCATAGCCTGCCTTCTTGAGAAAGAACAAAGATATACATTATGTACACATATTAGTTCATGACTTAACTGTATTGCTTATTGCTGTTACGGTTAGTTAGATATTTTTGTGTTCTTTGTCCTTGAAGAAGGTTTTTGTTTGTAACTAAATATTGTTATATCTGTTTTTTGTGCATCCAAAGAATCATCTGCTTTTTATTTGTCGTGTCCTTTAATATACTTCGAATATTTTTGTCGTTACGTGTGTTATCAATTCAGTCCATACGTGCCACTCATCTCACAAAACACTTTGATGCTGCTTCTAACGAGTTCTTTCTGTTTATTGTTTTACCAGAACTCGTAGTCATGTTGCATGGCAAATCATCTGCCATGGTTAGGTTGTTTTTTACAAGTAACATAGACGGCGCCTAACCAGCTGTGGGTTCACTTTGCTCTAGTGTTAAGATGAACTCGCACATCTGTTAACCACACTCTGCGGCACTTGCTCCAACGCAGTAAAGTAAGTAATACGCTGCTCGAGCCTAGCCCGCAAGCAGAAAACCGTCCTGTCGGCTACATCCAGCTCACGTAGAAGGACAGGACACTTAGACCAAGACTTCAAAACAAACAGCAATATTGGTTTTATAAAACGCTGACAGACTTCCAGTATCCGACTTTCATTGCCAGGAGCCGTGTTGGCACGTTTCAATCTTCGACTTTCATTGCCAGGCGCCTTGTTAGCACGTTTCAATCTTCGACTTTCATTGTCAGGAGCCATGTTGGCACGTTTCAATATTCGACTTTCATTGCCAGGAGCCGTGTTGGCACGTTTCAATCTTTGACTGTCATTGCCAGGCGCCTTGTTAGCACGTTTCAATCTTCGACTTTCATTGCTAGGAGTCGTGTTTGGCACGTTTCAATCTTCGACTTTCATTGCCTGGAGCCGTGTTGGTAGGTTTCAATCTCCGACTTTCCTTGGCTGGGGCTTTGTTTTTATGTTTCTTATTTCCTTGAAACCCGGCAAGTACAATTTGATCTTATTTTGTCAGTTAATAGTTATGAGATATTTGCATTTGTTGAATTGTTTTGTAGTTCGTTTAGAAGTTAGCTTCGACGTTCTTTTTTAAATAGCTCAGTTTATATATGCATTTTGGGCCAAAGGGCAGAAGCACATAACCCGCTGGATCAATAACCATGTTTGCATTAGCGCAGTTTTTTGCACGCGCTCCTATAATATAAAATAAGTTAGGGTGGTATTAACATTTACTGATAATAATGTCAAGGAAGATCAGGATGATCGATGTCTATGCTATTGTACTTTGTTTGATCGATAATACGTATATAGATAACAAATTGTACAGTAGTTGTAAAACAATTCCACTTTTTACAGATTCCTAGGTGAATTGTTATTTATCTTGTGGTAGGACTTCTAATGTTGCAAAAATAAACGGTGAATTGAACTAAAGTCATCATTCATTGAGCTCTCTCATATTTGATGTATCAACTAGACAAATTTCCTCTCCATAATCATAATCAGACGAGTCAGATGACTGAATAAATATGAAACTATCCTCCTGTGAATATTTCTCTTCCTCTTCCAATACATGATCATCGCATTTCCTCCAGTTGTCTTTGGGTAAATTTGAAAAGGCATCATGTGTCGGTTTCTTATCATCGTATATTTGAAAAGTTCTATTTTTAGCAGCTATCTGCTCTTTCGCTTTCCTACACAAGCTCCATAGGATTTAAATGAGAATGGTAAGATGGAAGCATTCAATTCATTTGACAATGCTTTTGTTTTATTTTGTCAATATGAAATATTTTCTTATTGTTAGAATTCTTTACAAGAGTCAATAGCTATTATGATGTTGTTTATTGAAGAAAAGATGTTTTTTCCTAATTATCATCATATGGGTGATCAGTCCGGAGATTGGTTGGACTGAGAATGTCTCTCCATTTGACCCTATCCTCTGCAGTTCTCTTCATTGCAGCATAAGTTGGTACTTTACTGTCCCTGCATGTCTGATATGTAAAGATGAGTCTTGATCGCCCCGGTCCTCTCTTTCCTTGAATCTTGCCCTCTAGTATCTTCTGTAGAAGACTTCCATGTCTCATATTGTGACCCAACCAACTCAACCGACGTTTTTTGTATCATATGCGATATTTGTCTTTGTGCGCCCACGTCATTCGGTACATTGTCATCGGCTCTGTTTTCTGTCCAACTCACTCTTTCTATTCTATGGTAGCACCACATTTCAAACGCTTCCAAGATTTTTTCATCCTTCTTTGCTGAAGTCCATGTTTCAGCACCATACAGTGCAATTGGACATATATGAGTGGCGACTATTCTTTTCCTCAGTTCTATCCAGATATTCTTTTAGATTAACAATTTCTGTTTTTCTTCGAGGCCCTTTTTTGCCATTGCAAACCTTGTCTTAACTTCTGTCTTTTTGCGGACATCTTCTGTTATGGTTTGCCCCAAATATGTAAACTTCTGTATTTGTTCGATTATTAACTCCATCGATGGATATATTTATCTGCTTATGTTGCTTAGATATTACCATAATTTTTGTCTTCGATGTGTTTATTTTTATTCCAAAATTGTTAGCAGTGTTATTAATTTTATCAATCAGCATGTGAAACGTTGATACTACCCTATTGCTTGGTCATTGACAAATTTGATTGCATTAACTTTCATACCATTAACTTTCATACCATTAACTTTCATACCATTAACTTTCATACCATCGACTTCGACACCACTATTACAACTCCACATAACATTGTCCATCATTATCTCAGAATATGCGTTATAGAGACGGTGTTTTTAATATATAGGATATAAACAATATGTTTTACTAATTAATTATATGAAAGTCGCAGCAAGATGGCCATATGTCCGTTATAGATTGTTCACCAATCCTCTTGAATGGTTAATTTCAAATGCCATTTCATCGGAATATTTGTTTTCTGGACGGAATGTAAAGTCTGGTGCACCCATTACCCTGTGAATAGGGCGAGGATGAAACTGTGACTGGCCTAGCGAGCCGACCACGGATTTTTATTAATTTTTATTCATGCTCACAGAATATAGCACCGCATTTGAGAACGACAGGTAAACTTACAATGAAAGCTGAAGTTAAGATTTGCACAATAGATATGTGGCATAAACAAGGCTGAAGTGAACAAAGACAACGGATTCAATGCCAAAGGCAGACCACGAAAAAGGTGGCTTACAGAAATACCTCAGGGGGTGAAAGCCACTGTGCATGAAGCACACAGTCGGACTCGTTCAAAGATCTCTTCATAACCTGACGCTGAAAAGCATAAACAGGACAACAGAAAAAAAAAGAAACAGGGTAACAAAAATGGACAAATATCGTTTTTATAATTTATTTCAAATTTAAATTTAATAAAATTATGCAAAATAGTTTTTGAGATACACATTATTACAAATGGGCAGGAATTTATTAACCGATGAAATTAAATTTTCAGATACCTTAATTTTAAATTGAATATGTGCGCTCAATGTAATTAAAGCCATTGCTTTATACCCTGGGGGTGAACGTTCATGTACGTCATTGCTGTCCAACTCTTTTCTTACTTTACCCCGGTTAAATAGGTTTTCTGAAGTTTAGAGCCACACCAAGGGCTCAAATGCAGATATTATAAAATATTCTCAACTAATATTATTGTTTACTGACTGTAATTAAGTTCATTTATTTGAAGATAATGTACGCTTTGAAATTAAGACATTTCATAAACAAATAAGCGCACACACGTTTACCATTAATGATGAATGGCAGTGATCATCAAGAAAGTTGTTAGCGAGTTAGTGCTTTGACCTTAAATTAAATTTGCCTTTTTTTCAATGTGGGGTGGAACTGAATACTAGCGCCTTCATACAATTTTCTAGATGTTCATTGGCCAGAGTGTTGTTTTTTTTTCATTTCATGTTGTTCATGACATATAATCCAGATTCACAGACATAAGTATTTTCAATCATTGTCAATAACTTTTTTACAACATTTAGATACAAGCTACCCCTACTGTACGCAAACCCACCTGCAAGCAGAATATCATTCCAGAGGTGGTAGAAAATATACCAGATATTGGAAACAAGAAGAGCCACACTGAAAAAGAAAGAAGAAACATAACCCTGAGGTACATAGCGGAAAACTACCCAAGCATGGACTGGACCCATGCATACACCGACGGTTCTGTAACAAACACAACACAGAATGGAGGGGGAGAGGTATATCTGAGCCTACCAAATGGTAGAAAAATAACACTGTCAGTGGCAACTGGAAAATTCTCAAGCAATTTCAGAGCAGAGGCAGAGGCACTGAAGGCTGCAGTAAAAGCAATGCTGACTGGCGAAAGCAATGAAAGCCAAATAGTCATGTTTACAGATGCCGTGCCGTGATTGCAGCACTAAAAAGCCAGAAAAATACAGAACTTAATGATTTAAGAGCAGTCAACTATGCCAGCAGTCCGCACCAAAAAGAGTAGTGGTACAGTGGGTTCCATCCCACTGTAACATTCAAGGCAACCAGGAGGCAGACAGACTGGCAAAAGAAGGTGCAAGATTACCACAACCAGATTCTAGTGAACATACTGGCTACACAAAAAATGATGCTTATTACAGGCCACAACAGACTGAGGTACCATCTATTCAATAAACTGAAGATTGGTGGCACTGACGAATGCACCTGTGGTACAAGGAAAATGACCGCTGAACATCTGCTGCAAAATTGCCCGACATACGAGGACCAGAGAAAGCACATGTGGCCATCACCAGTGCCAACACTAGACAAGCTCGATGACAGTGTCGACAGCCTCAGGATGACAGCTGCTTTCTTCGAACAAATTCAAGTTGACGTCTGACAACGTACGAAGAAGAAGAAGATACGGACTGAAATTATAAGAAGAAACGTTTGTAATTCAAAACTCAGTTGGTGGTCTATTCTTTCGGCTGTTCCGAAGAGTCGTGTTAGGCTGCAGTTAAATTATTTCCAGCTGAACTGCACCGTCACCCCCCTCCCCTACAATTGTATCTCTGATGCTGCAGTGCAAACGTCACAATCATATGAATTGTCAACAAAAAGCAACAAAGAAGTCAACCTACCAATGTCTTAGAAACACGTTTAAAACTCTGATTTCATCTTTTTCAAAGATTGGTCGAAAAGCTAATTTAATCAAAGCTGAATCTATTTGTGCAGCATTGAGCACTGCTGAAAGGTGTACAAATTGACTGGTGCAATTGAGTGATTAAGAAGTCTAGCTTTCCTTAAAAACCATTAATTTCCTTCGTGAGAGCTGTCAACATTTGACACCGTTCTTGTAATGGTATATTGAACTTGCTGAGATGATCCGTGATGTAAGTCATAAATGTAAATCTTGCAATAAGACAAACCCGGATTTTCAAGATGCTTTAACATTATTTTGGGGGGATTCTAGTTAGGTATGCCGAAATGGGCACATGTTCCGAGCGTGCTGAAGAAGGAGGGCTGTTGTGCCCCAAGCGGTTGTGCTATGCTTGACTTAATCTGTGTGACGCTGACTACTACGGGGATGATGTAAATCACATCCCGTTAGCCAAACTGCCTTGAAAACAACTTTTTCAGAACACTACATGAAATAGGTGGGGTCTCGGTCAGTTAGCTGGCCATCGCAAGCGATGATGACATAATCAGACGGTTTTGACTTGATGAAATCTTCTTCTTCTTCTTCTTCTTCTTCTTCTTCGTACGCAGTCAGACAGTAACCATTACTTTTTCGAAAAAAGCGGCGATCATCCTAAGGCT
Organism: Ariolimax columbianus; assembly: GCA_036924085.1. Lineage (NCBI taxonomy): Eukaryota > Metazoa > Mollusca > Gastropoda > Stylommatophora > Arionidae > Ariolimax > Ariolimax columbianus. The sequence continues at coordinate 51,754,346 of JAVGWX010000016.1, forward strand.
GTCGCCACTGCCATAGTGCTTGTCTTGCAGTTCCACTGGTGATGGCCACATCTGCTCTCTCTGATCCTCGTATGTCGGGCAGTTCTGCAGCAGATGTTCAGCGGTCATTTTACCAGTACCGCACGGGCATTCGTCGGTACCACCTATCTTCAAGTTACTTGATGATGTAACTTGCACTGAATTTGGATTATAGTGGGAGTTAAACTACGCGGGTCATTAACCTCACTCTGTGGTTCCGAGCTAGCTTGGACCAGTGGCAAGACTTGCCACTTCCTTTAAACTTGCGGGATTAAATCGCTCCCGGTTTCCGTTCATCGGTTGAGAGACAATTGCTCTACCTCTCAGGTACAACGACATTATCTTATATCTAGAACACAACTTGGTCAGTATTTTACACCTAACCCTAACGCAACGACCTTGTATCTAGACTACAGTTTGGTCAGTACATTACACCTAACCCTGACGCAACGACCTTATATCTAGACCACAGCTTGGTGAGCATATTACACTTGACGCTAACGCAACGACCTTGTATCTAGACTACAGCTTGGTGAGCATATTACACCTAACCCTGACGCAACGACCTTATATCTAGACCACAGCTTGGTGAGCATATTACACCTGACTCTAACGCAACGACCTTATATCTAGACTACAGCTTGGTGAGCATATTACACCTAACCCTGACGCAACGACCTTATATCTAGACCACAGCTTGGTGAGCATATTACACCTGACTCTAACGCAACGTCTTGATCTGTCCTGACGTCTCAGTTCCCATATATTGAGCTAGTAAAAAACGTGAGCCGGTTGTAGACCTACATACTCTGTTACTCACTTGTTCCGGAACCTACAGCTGGCAAATCTATTGTCTTCTTCATACGTTCTTTGCATAGGTTTCTTAATACATTAAACATGTTGAGGTAGCTTTCTACCTTCCTATCAGCCTCTACTAATGGACGTGGTCGGCATGTTGAGGTAGCTTTCTACCTTCCTATCAGCCTCTACTAAGAGACGTGGTCGTCATATTGAGGTAGCTTTCTACCTTCCTATCAACCTCTACTAATGGACGTGGTCGTCATATTGAGGTAGCTTTCTACCTTCCTACCAGCCTCTACTAATGGACGTGGTCGGTATGTTGAGGTAGCTTTCTACCTTCCTACCAGCCTCTACTAATGGACGTGGTCGGTATGTTGAGGTAGCTTTCTACCTTCCTACCAGCCTCTACTAATGGACGTGGTCGGTATGTTGAGGTAGCTTTCTACCTTCCTATCAGCCTCTACTAATAGACGTGGTCGGCATGTTGAGGTAGCTTTCTACCTTTCTACCAGCCTCTACCAATGGACGTGGTCGGTATGTTGAAGTCGCTTTTTACCCTCTTACTAGCCGTATTTAATGGACGTGGTCACCACGCCCCTATCATTATTCTCAGTTCCTTGTTCAAGATTCTACTTATCTTATCAATGTTGGATATATCAAATCTGGATGTAGTTGCCTACACTGCATTGCCATATCTTAGGACTGGTCTCACGTATTCATTATGCATCTTATTTAAGACATGCTCATCTATTCTTGAAGTTATGCCAAAATGTTTAGTTTTTTTCATGATTGACATTCTTTGCAGTAAACGCATCCGGTTGTGTCTATCCGTGCTCTCCCTATCAGACATCAATCAGAGCTAATACATAAATGGTTGAAATTTTCTTTCGGATCCTGATTTTGTTCATCTCCTGCTGTTTGTTTGAGAGCAAAAAGATTATAGACTAGGATTTTCTCTCACTTATCTTCATTAACTATGTCTTAGCCAATTCCGGACACGATGTGAAAACGTGAATCGAAAACTTCTATTGAAAGTTTTTCTTCAAAGATCCACAAGGTAAAATCATCAAAGTAAAAAATAGAACTGAGTACACTTTCTGGAATAATCTATTTTATATATATATATATTTTTTGCGTTTGCCTTATTTCTATAATCCCCAAGGCGGCGAGCGTTGCATTGTGGTTTTTATTTTGCGCCTGTCGGCCCAGTGCATCCGATTTCAACATGCATTTTATGTAAGAGTCTGCTTCCTCCAGCATTTTCTAAGTGTTTGTTTCCCCGGGGTAACGGCCGGTGCTGTGATGGGGATCGAACCCAGCACCTTCTGGTTGTGAGCCGTGTCACTTAACCACTAGCCCACGCCGTCCCCACATAAATTTTATATCATTTATCACGCTATCATCTACGGTCTTTGTTATCCTCAGTATTTTCTCTAGAGTATACATCTACGTCCTCTTCATATATATATATATATATATATATATATATATATATATATATATATATATATATATATATATATATATATATATATGTATTTTGACTGTGTCCACCTGATGCGAAGTCATTATTAATGGCATTAATATGTTATTGTGTATGGTAACCTTTCTCAATCCAATTGTTAATTGTGTATCTAATAAGCAGATTACTCCTCCTTGCCACCTGGCACTTCCTGGTTGTGTGATATGATATTCCTCGCTCGGATATTTACCCTCTTTCTCTCCAACGTGTCTCACTCAATCTATATATATTTTTAGTGTACCACATCTCATGGTAAATTATATTTTTTTTATCCTGGTCTTCGGGACGAAATCGTACGCATATGACATTTCACAGTTATATTAACACATCGAAACTGCTCATCGGGACCACATCAAACACATATGACATCTCACAAGTTATCCTAACAAAACTAACCTGCTCCTCGAGACCAAATAACACACGTGACACATATGCACTATCTACATAATCAGTGAGAACTACATAACATCAATGGTATAAAAGACATTTATTTCGGCTTTTTTTGTGCAAAAAGTCAATATGCTAGGAATACTAATAATAATTTGCCTTAACCCACTCAACTGTTACTTCAAACTGTACCTGTAAACAGAAAAGCTGGAAGGTCCATTCTAAAGAACCCAGGTCTCACTCTCATGGACCCCTTGATCAAATAGAATAGCTAACTTTTCTATCTTCTTAATATCTGGTTCTAACACAAATTTCGAAATGCTTTCTGTTGTCTAAAGTAAAGTAAAGTAACGATCTCACATTTCAAAGGCTCGGCTTTATGAGGACGGTAGCCATCTCCTCTCCCTCGCCGCTTTTACTTCCTGGACTGAACTGGTACAGATTTAAGGCTGGGTCGACCCGGGAGCCATTGTGGTCTGAAAAAAACACTACCGCCTCAACTGGGGAATGAACCCAGGACCACTCAGATGCGAAGCCAGCGAGCTAACCACTGCGCTACGCGGCTCCCTTGTCTACATACTGAATAACTATCCTAGATTGGTACTTGGGTTTTGAAGCAGACTTGCAGAAAGATAATGTATGACTTCAATTCTGTAACATGTTGATTTGTAAACGTCGACTTCACGCTATTTAGAGCTGTCTTCGTTAACTTCTAATTCGGTCAATAGTTATGCTGGACTATAACTTGCAGAAGAGACAAATCATAGCTACCAAAGTTTTATTCACCGAGTCTTGACGCGTCAGACCAATGTCATCCTATCAGTTGCTGTCGTCCAGGGCTTCGTTCGACGCTTTTTCCTAGACGTCGACTCACTGAATCGCTTCTCCACTGAATGCTGACTACCAAAAATCTCGGTCTTAATATTGCGCCAAAAACCGATGTTAAAAAGGCGGCAATGACGTCATCTCCTGCCTTCATGATGAGCGCCATGTTTTAACTTGAATATCTGACCAGCGCTTTCTTGGAGCCCATTTGTGTAGATTTGGAACCTAGTTAATTTATTCCGACCGTGGTTGTAATTCAGTTGATCGGCGTGTTTTTTTTTAAGACAAAGGCGTTTGGTCTTCGATTTGGGTTCTACAACTGTGCTAAGCGAAAACAAAACCTCTTTACTATTTTCACGCTTTCTAAACTACTGGGTGCTATGAAGGTGTGTCCAGTGGGTGGTTGTGGTGTGTCCCGTTAGTGCATCTGTCACATTATCCTTCTAAACTCTATGCTGATGCTTTCTAACTTCCCCCTCTGATACTTTGTACGAATGTTCCACGTAACTGTTTTATTTAAGTGAGGAATATTGTAAGTGACAGCTCTCCGCCTTGAGGCCCCTGATGCTCTAATGCCATAGTTCGGCAGCCTGTCCTTGGGCGATTTGAACCAGAATGGTTCTGGTCTCAAAACAGTGATTGATCCACGTGAAGATTTTGAAGCAAACCTGATTCCCGCGCAACTTGACTTTCAATACTTCATTCTACAACCAAAAGCTTTTTTTCAAAATGTGACAGAACCACTAGTAAATAGATTTAGATAGAGAGATTGAGATCAGGTGTCAAAAAGCAAATGCGATTGCATACCAACTGTCACCATTATTGAAACCCCCTAACATGAACATGTCCACAAAAATTGATTGCTAATCAACAGTATATTCATGCCAACTCCCTGTTACCAGTGCCAAACATGGTCTGGGGAGAAAGATCACAACATGTGAGATGAGATGCCCCCGGGAAACAATCAACGTAACCAGGAGAGAGAGAGAATGTGCAATGAATATGTGAGAAGAATAGTTGAACCAAGACCATCTTCTTAATAATTTGATGAAGTGAAAATCAAGTGGCTCGGCCACCTAATGAGAATGCATTCTGACCAAGTACCCCTGTGCGTCTATAACGCACGTCGTTCGGATTTTCACAACCGTGGCTGCCAGAGAGCTAGATGGATAGGAAATGTTGCGGATATTCTAAATCCTCACGGGATGACGACCACTTCAGCGACGCCTCTGGCCCTGATCAGAGAAACTACGGCTCCCCACGATGCCTCGCAGAGGAAGTGGATAAGACAAGACAAGTGGATGTTTTCACGAAATATGGCGGAATTTGAAGTAGAAAATCGACATTTTTTTCTTGGCATAAACATAGTTCAAGCTGTAAAATGGCATGTTTTTCAGTGGAATATCCTAAGGTTTGAATTTGACAATCGCAGTCTTCTGTGAATTAAAAATAGTTTCAGCAACCGTATATATTTTCGTGGAATAAGCCTTGCATAAACTGAACAATTGAAAATAATTCCATTGAAAAATCTCAGTTTGAATTTGAAAACCTTATAATTTCCGTCGAATAAGCCTAGGTTAGGCTTAAGTCCGTATATTTGTCTGTGGAATAAGCAATTTGATCTTGAAAATCGAATATTTTGTTTTACTATTAGACATAACTTGAGCTTGTAAACGGTATATATTTATGTGGAATAAGCATAGTTTGAACTTGAAAAAAGTATATTTTTACATGGAATATTTTACACCTAATGATCTTCTTCTTCTTCTTCTTCGTACGCTGTCAGACGTCAACCTGTATTTTTTCGAAAAAAGCAGCGGTAATCCTGAGGCTGTCGACACTGTCATAGAACTTGTCTAGTGTTGCCACTGGTGATGGCCACATGTGCTTTCTCTGATCCTCGTATGTCGGGAAGTTTTGCAGCAAATGTTCAGCGGTCATTTTCCCGGTACCGCACGTGCATTCGTCAGTGCCACCTATCTTCAATTTATTGAATAGATGGTACCTCAGTCTATTGTGGCCTGTGCGGAGTCTGAAGACCACGACCTGCTCTCTTCTGTTCAACTGGTAATAGGCATCGTTTTATGTGTAGCCAGTATGTTCTGTTTCCCATTTGGTCAGGTATCTGGCTCTAATAAGCCTTTTGGACTCTTCGTAGGTCACACTAGTAGTGATAGTCTTGCACCTTCTTTTGCCAGTCTGTCTGCCTCCTCGTTGCCTTGAATGTTACAGTGGGATGAAACCCACTGTACCATACCTCTTTTTGGTGCGGACTGCTGGCATAATTGACAGAGTACTGCTCTTAAAACATTAAGTTCTGTATTGTTCTGGCTTTTTAGTGATGTGGCTTCGGCCAGGGCATCTGTAAGCAGGACTATTTAACTTTCATTTCTTTTGCCTGTCACCATTTCTTCTACTGCAGCCCTCAGTGCCTTTGCCTCCCCTCTGAAATTGCTTGTGTATTTTCCAGTTGCCACTGACGGTGTTATTTTTTTACCATTTCGTAGGCTCAGGATTACCCCTGCCCCTCCGTTCTGTGTTGTGTTTGTTACAGAACCGTCGGTGTATGCATGGGTCCAGTCCATGCTTGGGTAGTTTTTCGTTATGTACCTCAGGGTTATGTCTCTTCTTTCCTTTACAGTCTGGTTGTTCTTGTTTCCAATACCTTGTATATTTTTTACCACCTTTGGAAATATATGCTGCTTCCAGGTGGGTTTGCGTACAGTAGGGATGGGCTTTGGTGTTGTTAATGTGATCATAAGGTCTTCGCTCATCTTTGCTTTGGCTATTTCTGCAAAGTTTCTCCGCTTTAGTTTCCCATTTGCAAATCTATTTAGTCTCTGATGCATTGGAGGGTCTGTCAGTCTTCTGAGTTTCTCTGCTTGCTGCTGGGCTCTGCAGTCTCTTCTGTCGATCATGGATTGCAGATTTGTAATCTTTTCCAGCTCTACAATTGGCGTTGGCTTCATGCCTCCTCTTATAACTCTCATGGCTTGGTTTTGAAGTTTGCTAATTTTATCAAAGTTCGCCTTTGCTGCTGTTGTCCATGCCGCAATGCCATACTCGAGAACTGGTCTCACTCTTCCAGTGTACAGTTTCTTTAGTATACTTTCGTCTGCCCCCCAGCTCGTGCCAACAAGTTTCCTCGCGATTGCCATTCTTTCTCTGGCTCTCATTCGGTTTCTCTCGATCTGACTTTTCTATGTCATGCGCCGATCAAATGTGACTCCCAGATAGTTTAGGTTGTCGATTGGCCGCAGATATTTGCTGTTAAGACTTATTTTGGTGTTTTGGGGTTTGTTTGAAAGCGAGAATATCGTATATGTTGTAATTCCTGCAGCCAAACGACAACCCAACCTATCTGGGAGTCACATTTGATCGGCGCATGACATGGAAAAGTCAGATTGAGAGGAACCGAATGAAAGCCAGAGAAAGAATGGCAATCATGAGGAAACTTGCTGGCACAAGCTGGGGAACAGACGAAGGCCTACTAAAGAAACTGTACACTGGAAGAGTGAGACCAGTTCTCGAGTATGGCATTGCGGCATGGACAACAGCAGCAAAGGCGAAATTCGATAAAGTTAGCAAACTTCAAAACCAAGCCATGAGAATTATAACAGGTGGCATGAAGTCAACGCCAATTGTAGAACTTGAAAAGATTACAAAACTGCAATCCATGACCGATAGAAGAGACTGCAGAGCCCAGCTGCAGTCAGAGAAACTCCGAAGACTGACCGACCATCCAATGCACCAGAGACTAAACAATTTGGGAAATGGGAAACTAAAGCTGAGAAACTTTGCAGAAATAGCCAAAGCAAAGATGCACGAAGATCCCATAAACGCACTAACAACACCAAAACCCATCACTACTGTACAAAAACCTACCTGGAGGCAGGAGATATTTCCAGATGTGATAGAAAATATACCAGGTATTGCAAACAAAAACTGCCAGACTGAAAAAGAAAGGAGAGATACTACCCTAAGCTTCATAACGAAAAGCACGACGGTTCTGTAACAAATACTACACAGAACGGAGGGGCAGGAGCATTCCTGAACCTACCAAATGGCAGAAAAATAACACTGTCATTCGCTACTGGTAAGTACACAAGCAATTTCAGAGCGGAGGCAGAGGCACTGAGGGCGGCAGTGGAAGAAATGGTGACACACAGTGAAAATGAAAGCCATATAGTCCTGCTTACAGATGCTCTCGCCGTAGTCACAGCGCTAAAAAGCCAGAAAAATACTGAGCTTAATGACTTAAGAGCAGCACTCTGCAAACTGTGCCAGCAGTCCGCACCAAAAAGGGTAGTGGTACAGTGGGTCCCATCACTCTGCAACATCCAAGGCAACGAGGAGGCAGACAGACTGGCAAAAGAAGGTGCAAGACTACCACAAACAGTAAATAGTATGACGTACGAAGAGTCAAAACGGCTTATCAAAGCCAGATACATGACCAAATGGGAAACCGAACATACTGGTTACATCAAAAACGATGCCTATTACCAGTTGAACCGAAGAGAGCAGGTCGTTGTCTTCAGACTTCGCACTGGCCACAATAGACTGAGATACCACCTATTCAACAAATTGAAGATAGGGAGTACCGACGAATGCCCGTGCGGTACTGGTAAAATGACCGCGGAACATCTGCTGCAGAACTGCCCGACATACGAGGACCAGAGAGAGCAGATGTGGCCATCACCAGTGGAACTGCAAGACAAGCTCTATGGCAGTGGCGACAGCCTCAGGATGACCGCCGCTTTTTTCGAAAAAATAATGGTTACTGTCTGACTGCGTACGCAGAAGAAGAAGAAGTACATGTTGTTTTTTCCTCATTTATTTTTACCAACCATGAGTTCGCCCACTCTTTCAGCGATGTTAGGGCCTGCTGCATCTGATTACTTGCTAAGGTGAGATTTTTTTCAGAGGTCCACATAGCCAGATCGTCTGCAAACATGGAGCTGTGGACTCTTCTTGGTATATTCTCTGAGATGTTGTTTATATTCACCAGGAAATGTGTGAGTGACCGTACTCCCCCTTGGGGTACTCCCTGCTCAAGTGTCACTTTTTTGCTCATCTGCCATTGTACTTGAACTCTGGCTGTTCTGTTTTTGAGGTAGTGACTGATCCATCTGTACATTTTCCCACAAACTTCACTTCTTCGTATCTCTACTTTAAGTCCTTCTTTCCAGACCTTGTCAAATGCCTTCTCTAAATCCACCCAAACCAAAATGATCTAAACGTATTACATTATCCCCATATTTTTTCCAATTTTTCTTTCATGCTTATTTTTCCTAAATTTTCTAGACATCTTTTCTAGCACCGATCTCATTTATTCCTGCGTCCATTACCTGACATCATTTCCGTCGTCTTTCGGCTCGGGTCATCTCGATCGTCTCGTCGGTGTCAGAATGTCAGACAGGTCATTTATTTATTCGGTTTAGCTCGATGCCGCTTTGATTATTAAGTTAATCTCTTCTGTTATATCATTTGTCCCTGAGGATAACCTTTGGGTCGTCACGTAAATAATGTACCAGGTTTGTTTTAGAGATTTGCCAAAACACGCCAAACTGACCTATATTTCTTAATCTGTTTAATAAATGTGTTCCACTTTCGCCTCAGTTGATTTGAAGAAGTGAAACAACCATACTGGTATTGGTGGATTTGAACACATCTCTTCGGAGTGCTTTATACCGCTCTGTCACACTACCCTACCGCATTGGCTCAAATTGATAAAATTATAACACTCGTCTACGTCACTTTTCTATTGCTTATTCCGTTCATCGCCAGGTTATGAAGAGGTTTCTTGACCGGGCTCTAGTATGTGCTTCGTCTATGGAAAGATTCGCTGCTTCTTTTATTTTTGCTATCCATCTTTTGCGTGGGTGGCCTTTTGCTCTGTATACATTGTATCTGTATAATATTGATTCCTAAGAGACACTATCTAGTGTTAGTCATGTCACGTACCCGAACCATCTATCTTGATGAAGTCTGGCACTGGTGCTGTGCCTTACCTGTCTCCTAATATCTTCCTTTCTGATTCTATCCATTCTTATTACTCAAAGCATTAGTCACATACATTTTATATCTGTTGTTACGATGTTTCTCTTATCTTTGTTTGTTAATGTCCAATTCTGGCAATGTTACACAATGTGGATAGGGCTATCGAGTTGGGTAGTGGTCTCTTTTTGCATCCATTATCGCGTTTTCATTTTGTAATATCGGGGAAATTATTACAATGATTTGACTTGCTTTATTACATTTGTGCTGAATTTCAGTGTTATCTTTTACATTTATTGAGATTATGTTACCCAGTTTCGTGACATTTTCCACCAGTTTTAATTGTTGGTTTTGTATGAATATAATTGTTTCTATTCCCTTTCTTGCAATTGTCATAACTTCGGTTTTCAATATGTTGATTGTTATACTACAATCCGTACTTGTCTTATTAAGCTGGCTGATATGCTGTTTCAGTGGGTTTTTTGTATCTTCCTGCCAAGTTGGACGGTCTGTCATGGGTGCAGTTTGGATATCAGATGAGATCATCTCCTATCTGTACGCAACATATCAGGTGAGACCATCTGTCTATACGCAACATATCAGATGAGACCATCTATCTGTACGCAACATATCAGAGGAGACCATCTCCTATATTTACGCAATGTTATGGTACGACTAGTTAAGATACACGGCCACCCAGAAAAACGATAGATATCCAATGCAAGATAAGATATATCGGTTTTCGTTTTTGCTAAAGGTCAAAGGCGAGGGCTCGACTTCATCACCCCGGGTTTCCCCATTGGCTCCATCTCTCTCAGCAGAAAGGTATCCCACCTGCCGAGAGCATCTTGCCGGGTTTCTCCATTGGCTCCATCTCTCTCAGCAGAAAGGTATCCCACCTGCCGAGAGCATCGCCCCGGGTTTCCTCATTGGCTCCATCTCTCTCAGCAGAAAGGTATCCCACCTGCCGAGAGCATCTCGCCGGGTTTCTCCATTGGCTCCATCTCTCTCAGCAGAAAGGTATCCCACCTGCCGAGAGCATCGCCCCGAGTTTCCTCATTGGCTCCATCTCTCTCAGCAGAAAGGTATCCCACCTGGCGAGAGCATCGCACAAAGCACGAATTCCGTAGCTCCAGCGATGAATGCCAGGGATCTCCAGCGATGAACTCGGGGATCTCCAGCGATGAACCAAAGGATCGTTAGCGATGAATGCCAGGGATCTCCAGCGATGAACCAAGGGATCTCCAGCGATGAACCCAGGGATCTCCAGCGATGAACCCAGGGATCTCCAGCGATGAACCAAGGGATCTCCAGCGATGAACCCAGGGATCTCCAGCGATGAACCCAGGCATCTCTGAGAAAATTTACATCATGACACGACCATCGCAGCTCGAATTCAAACAACTGTCTGAACACGAAAATGTTGATCAAATATTGATACTTAAACATGGAACAACAGGTTTAATCAAACATTTGCTGTTTCAAAGTCACATGACATGTTCCAAATGATCAACTTTAAACTCATTTTCGGGTTTACCCTAAATTATTATTTCTGTTGTTACACTTCACTGATGAATATCTTTTTCTCGTAACATAGGTTTTGTTAGAGTTCTTGGACACCTTGATGGCCTTGACTCTTAGTAGTTTATATCGCTGATGGAGATCACTTGTGTACTCTTACTAAATGTATGCAAACATACGTCCGTCAATGTTTGTGTACTCAACTGATTTGAGCGAAGAGGCGGCGGGAAGGGGTGGGGTGCGGGAGGCTCATTGTGGATTGGCCAGTGACAGGGTTCAAAACCTAAACATAAATATCTTAGGATTCAGTATGGTTGTGATACTGTTTGTTGGAAGCAAGCGCGTTTATAAAAGTGTTGAAGTTCAATGCGCTGTTTCGTAACCAGCAACACACTGTAAATGTTCATTAGAAAAAAAAGACGAACACACAAACATTCTTTGCTGTCGATCTCTAACAAAGACGTTCTTTACATTTCTGCTGTCACATGTACGTGGTGTCGATTTCAAAGCTTTCTCTCAAACCAAGATAGTAACGTTCCACTCGGCTGAACTTTAGCATGCAGTAAAAGATATGTGAACTCATGGGTTGGAGAGTCTTCTACCTTAAGCGGCTAATTCTCACTGCTAGGCGCACCTTAGAGATGCAATATTGACCTTCTTGTCAATAAACACACTGAGTCATTCCTGAAACGACCAGAGTAAATCCAAAGGTCATATAATGAGATGAAAATGTTCGCTTAGACATCAGTAGCCCGCTGTGTTAATCGACCACTGTCATGGCCTCCGTTGTACATGAAAAAGGAAAATTCTCCTTCAACTTTTAATATCCGGGGATGAAGCCCTGGCGCCTTGTGGTGTCGCGGCAAGTGTGTTGACGGAGGTCTCTGCGGACTCCTTGAAGAAGATTATCGTTTTGTTTATAATGACCATTTAATACTCTTGCTTAGGAAGATGGGGATTGTGGGAATATGATGGAGGTAAATCAAGATCAGGACACTAAAGTCTCCAAAGACCTTATGAGACATGACAGAAATTAAAGTTGGTCTAAGCAGGAGATTCGCATTTAGGAGAGCAGGCTTACCTAGAAGAATGAGTACCTCCTTTACTACAAGAAATGGGTTTTTAAGTGCCAATTCAGATTCGTAACTATATACGAATAATATACTTCTCTGTAAATATTCATGTCTTATCTACCTTCCCTATTGCTGCATTAAACGGACATGTCTCTCTCCCCATGTCTTAGGCCTTCCATATGTATTTATATACACGCATGTATCTGCAGCTATAAATAAACATATAGATTCATATACTCATATACATCACCATGTATTTCTCCTTTGTGATTATTTAAATTATATTTTTTAGATTCGATTGTTCTAATCCACATTTTACTGTGTCCTATTTCTTTCTTTGGCTGCGTTTATTGCAAGGCAAATTCTTGCACTGCAGTTACCTTGTTTACGGATCAATGTGTTTCGTTTTTAAGTGTTTTATTAACCATTTCAGTCATATTCGAATTACGGACAAAGTATATGGTAGTATTGTTACTATTGGTGGAGTGTTGTTGGCTTCCGCTTTTATTTCTAATGCTTATAATATGGGATATTGTTGTCCTCGATTTTGTAGTACCCATCTACATCCTATTGTAGTATTTCTGCACATGATGTTCTGTTCTCTTCTGTTCATGAGAATCAATCGGCTTCACTCCAGGAATACCCATTGGTGTCCAGCCTCTCAGCAAATATTGAAGTGTGTGGATACTGATGGTTCCTGTAGCTGGTTGGTTGTACACACTTCTGCTCCTTTTTCGCGTGCGCCCTAGTTCACTTGAACCTCGTCCGATTTGAAAGCTCTGCTCTGTAGTCTATTAATTGCTGATGTATCTATTGCCGAAACAACTTCAGTGATTAGTAAAATGAACTTCTTAGCTGATGACCAAGCACCAACAGCAACCTCAGAAAAAAACAACCGCAGCAACGTATCAACAATCTTAATGAGGTCTGTAGACATTATAGTATGAAAATCAACATAGAAAACAAACCGAAATTTTGACGATTGCAAGAAGAGAAAAAGAAATAATAATCAAATAAAACCAACCAGTAACCACGCTAAACAATTCTACGCTCCTGGGTAACATAATCTCAGCAGATGTTAAAGACGACAGGGAAATCAAGAACAAGTGTAATGAAGCAAGGTCAAATCATTGAGCAAATGCCACCGATATTAATATGTAAGGACGAGGCAGTAGATAAAAACAATAACGCTTTACAACACAATGATCTTACCCTCATTGTGCTATCAATGTCAGAATTGAACATTAAAAATCAAAGATAAAAGAAACATTGTAACAACAGATATGAAATGTCTGCATAAAATGCTTAAATACGAAGAATTTATAGAATCATAAAACGAAGATAGTATGAGCCAAGTAGGAACAACACCAGTGCTAGACTTCATCAAGATGCAGCAAGCCAAATAGTTCGTAACACGTCAAACACCAGACAGTGTCCCTCAGAAAGTAATGATATACAGATACAATGGATACAGAGCCAAGGGCCGACCACACAAAAGATGGAAAACAGAAATAACAGTGGCATTAAAGCCTCACTTGTACGAAGTAAATACTAGGGCGCGTTCAAGAAACTTCTTCATAACCTGACCCTCAAAGGCACAAGCAGGAGATAATGCGAACATAGAAGCTTTTGAACAGGCCCACGAGCTCAAGTATTTAGGCAATAATTTTATCGGCAGACTGTAGGATCGACAGGGTAATGGAGATTAGGTGTCACAAAGTATTTGCTGTGATTTATCAGCTGTCACCACTGCTTAGGCACCCGTCCATTAGTTTGGCAACAAAGCAACAGATGTTAAACCATATATTTATGATGACTATGTGCTACCAGTGTCAAACATGGCCTCTGTCCAAAGCGCGAAGGAGCAGAATTTCGACGTGTGAAAGGAAGTGTTAAAGGAAAGTCATCGGTGTTACCAAGAAAGACACTGATTGGACAACACATGTGATGATGACCACTCTCTCTGTCCAGTGATGTGGACAATCTTTGTCTTTTGCTCTGTTCGCTGATACGTGTAACTGATGCAGTGATTGGAATTAAAGTGAGAAAGTTTCGTGCAGTTTGTCAACCTCACTCTCTCGTCCTGAGCTACCATTGGCTAGTGGCAATATATTATCGAGTTGACTGAAGATATCACAGCATGCAGATCTTTTCTCGGCTTTACTCCCGAAGCCTTTCCCGGGGGTGGGACATCCAATAGGTTAGAAATGTAGGATGACCAGGACTAAATCCCCGTGCTCATAACAAATGGCACAGGGAACTGCAAGTACCAAATAATGTTCCAGATATTTACAGTGTTGTCACAAAGTGAAAGTCAAAACCACCCACACAGAGACAGACGCACTATGATTAACCCAGCTTGTCTTAAATCCATTGGGGGCAGCGAAGGTAATCTAGCCAAATTATGATGTTGTACGTCAACCAGAAAACACAAGCCACACACATTTCGTCAAGGGCAATAACAACTGAATAACTAGTCGATCGTTGCTGGTAATCCACCTGTACCACATTAACTATGAAATGTCACACGATATAAGAATGACAAGTTTCACAGACAATGTAAGCAACGTTACGGTGTACAGCCTTAAATTCACACAATCCCTGTGTTCATTTGTCACAGTAATATAATTTCAAATGTACTAATCCAGCCTGCCTCTAGATGGCATCCCAGCAAGACAATGGGAGATGAAAACAGTCGAAGTATGGTTGGCATTATGTCTTGTGCAGAATACATGTTAAGGTACAATATACACTGGTTTGGTCTTCTCATAAGAATTCATCCTCATCAACTCACAATGGTAGATCTGGATATAGGGCATGAGTGCTGCAGCGAGGCAGGTGGATAGATAACATCAGAGTGATTGTGCAACGACCCGAGCTCAAGATGACCAACCCAACGTGCGCAGGAGAGACAACTGAAGCTCCTCACGGGGCTCCACCACGTAAGTGGAAACTAACTAACTCTTCATTATAACATTCATTATTGAAATATGTACACACCGCGTGTTATCTAGAACCGTCCATTTTGTAGTATTTCGATTCGGTCTAATTATGCTTATGTCTACAGTCGAGCCAGTAAAATTAGTTTATTTTGTAGTCCTGTTATTGATCCATCATTAACGGTAACTATGTTTATTTTTTGTTCACAGATGTCCATTATGAATTTAAAGGCTGGCGTCAGCATTGTCTTATTGTTTATTGTTGATCTAAGAGAAGTTATGTCATTAGTTAGTAGTTGGCCTTTTGAGTTATATATCTTGACCATTTTGTTGGACTTTTCGTTAAATATTTGGTGTTACTTCTAGATTTTGTGTTATAAATTACTTCTAGATTTTGTGTTATAAAGTACTTCTAGATTCTGTGTTATAAAGTACTTCTAGATTTTGTGTTATAAATTACTTCTAGATTTTGTGTTATAAACTACTTCTAGATTTTGTGTTTTAATTTTCAACAAACTGTTATTTTGGATATTTAACAAGTATAAACGCTACCGCTACACTCGTTTCTGTCTCTCTTTCTCTCTCTCGTTGATAATAGTGATAAAAATTGTACTGTTGAATCTCTGAGTGGGCCTGAGGAATGTTTCTTCAATTTCTAAATAAAACTGTTGTCTGCTGATTGTATTGTCTGATCCGTGCCAAGAAGTTTTTCTTATCGCCTCTGGCATTCTTTGGAGAAATTGTCATATCTATTTTACTCATCGTTAGTTTAATGATATTGTTTATTTAGGTTTTTGATGACAATTTATTTCGTGTTTATGATATTTTTCCAGATTATTTCTTTCTTGGTTTCAGAGAATGTGGTTTGTTGAGGTTAACGACTTTTTGTTTTTGGTTTTTACATTTCCTTGAAAAGATAAGAAAATAAATAGCAAGGTTCTGCAACATCTCAAGGAGAAGATGTTTCTGAAGGAAATAAGAAGCAGAGAAATAACATACTTTGGTCATGTCAAAGGACATGACAATCTATTGAAAATTATCTTAGAAGGAAGAGTGGAGGGCAAGAGAGCTAGAGGGGGCAGAGGTACAGATAGACAATACCAATAAGATGTCGGGACACAGTTTGACTTAGTGTACCTGCCTCGCATATGACAAACAGTTAGAGATCCATTAACGGCAACAGCCGATGCGGAGACGGCACTTGATGATGATGATGGTTTTTATATACATTTTCAGTTATTTCCTTCTTTTCTTTTTGTTCTTGCCAATGTTATTGCTCCAGCCTATCTGTTTCGTTTTTTTTAACTTTATCTCCTGAGTCTTTGCCGATGCATTTAATTCTAAAAGTGTCTTAAAGATTGTCTAACTGGATACAAGTGACACGCGAAAAATAAATAACAGAACATTGGAACAGCAAAGAAATTTGATGTTCCAAATCCTCCCAAAATGCTGTCACGTGTAAGCTTTCAACTTCTTGATAAAATATCCTTCTTTAATTGTATTGTTGTTACTTTATTATTGTTTCGTTTAAGTAAGATCATCATTTTGTTCTACGCTTTTTGTTTGGTTTGCATGGTACATGACAAAGACTTCAATTGGTCGACTCGTCGGTACACGTATTTTATTATTTTAATGGCCGTCAATCAGGGAAGGAAAATTATAAGGGAGAAAATTCTTTCTTTCAGTTTTTTCAGTTCTTTCAGTTCTTTCTTCTCAGTTGTGGTGAGCCTAATGATAAGTCTTACACTGCACTGCATCGATGAGCACACGTCTCTTCCTACTTCAGTATGCCCTTGGATATTATCGTCTTCTTTTTCTTCTTTCTCTTCTTCTTCTTCGTAAGGCCAAGAGTAAAACCTACCTTTCAATAGCTGGAGAGGTTGCGCGCCTCTATTACCCTGTGAACTATGGTGGTGAGAGTATTGCGCATGGCAGAGTCACCCAAGCTGGATAGATCCGTGGGGAGGGGCCAGGCTAATGGATTAAGGAGCAGGTGCTTTCATGTAGGTGTTCAGAACCCACCGACGATTGGAATATTATCTGGACTGAAGAAATCTACCCCAGAGTTAATTAGCTTAGTTAAGTTCACCACGACGCTCAAGTGGAAAGTTAAGTCGTCTATCCTGCGCAAAGTGTGTTGCGTCGGTAAATGTGAGCCCGTGTCGCTGCGAACTCACTCTGTCATCTATCCACCTGCCTCACGGCAGACCCCTTGCTCTGTAGCCAGATATACCAGCGTTGTAAGCCATTAGTGGGCGTTAATGAAGATGCATTCTCATGCGAGGACCAAATCAACTTATTGTCTGTCGTGAAATATATTCGGTACATGAAGTAGTGCCGGCCATACTTCGAATGTTGTCGTTCCGCATTCTGTCTCTCCTGGTAACACCGATGACCTTCCTCAAACACTTCATTTCACACGACGAAATTCTGCTCTTACGCACCCTGGACAGCAGACATGTTTGGCACTGGTAGTTAGAGTCGACATAAACATACTGTTTATCAACTGTTGCTTTGTTGCCAAATTAATTCTTTGCTGCCTAAACAGTGGTGACAGCTGATACGCCATTGCAGAAGCTTTCGGACACCTAGTCTCAATTGCTATGTCAATCCTGCCGTCTGCCGAAATAATACTGCCAAATCTACCCACATTCCACTGGTTAAATGCGTTGTTGTTTAGTTCTTTGTTGTTTGTCCTGTATCCGCATGGATGACAAGGAGGTATAGGCCAGCGGAAACTACACTGTAGTCTCTTTGTGGCGATCTCCAAAGTGACGCCACTACAGATGAACTGGCACGCAGAATGACGAGACGACTTACTCGGATGTGTTTGTGTTACGTCACGTGGCGACCCTGGGACACATTGGATTGCCTCCTCTCGAGGATACTTGAAAGATGCGTTCATATTATCCCTTTCGATATGACGTCTATGGGATAGAATTTACACGAACTTCCACAGAGGAAGTAGTGTGCTTTTGTCTTCTTACTCCAATTTTTCTTCATCTTTTTATTCTTGTTATTTGACGTTTTTTCCATATTTTCTTCTTGTCCTTCTGCCTACGCTTTGAAACGTCTTGCCCTGTCTATCTTGTTCGCTTAACTGAACGCCTTTTTGTTAGTTTTGAAAACTCTACAGAGTATGTACACAATCAGTTTCTTTTACATTCACTTGATCTAACAATACCATTCCAAGCATTCACCATGCTGATAACAAAACTATTTTCTGGTATCAAGTCTGAACTTTCCTTTAACTAATTTGTGGCTGTGGTCTTCTGTCCTTGTAGGAGGCTGAACTTTGAAAAAATACTTGTTATAGTCTAAATTATCCTTTTCTTTGATTATATTATAAACTTGTATCAAATCCCCTCAGATTCTTCTCTTTTCTAGACAATGTAGGCCTGTTTTCCTTAGTCATTCCTCATAACTATAATTCCAGAATCATACTATCAGTTTTGTCGCTCTTCTTTATATAATTTCCAGCATGTTTATATCCCCTCTACGACAAAGACTCCACACGTGTACACAGTACTCCAATCTAGGCCTAGCTAATGCATTATACATTTTGACTATCACTTCGTTGCTACTATATTTATTATTTATTGTTATCATACCTATACTTTAACTTTTAACTTATCTTATCATACCTAACATTGCATTTGCCTTTTTCACTGCTATCTGGACTTTCTCAATCACCTTGCCTTGTATGATCTGTTTTATCTCTTGGTCCCTTTCCTTTTCTATCTATCTAATACTGTTCTCGCCCATTCTGTAATTATGATCTATATTGGATCTACCCATGTGAGTGACTGTACATTTATCTACATTAAACTCCATTTCCCAGTTCTCAGACTATTCCCGAATTTGATCTAAATCCGACCTCAATATATCCAACTCTACTTTAGTTGAGAATGTTCTGCATAGTTGTGTCATGCCAATTTTGCAATCAATGGTTTCGATTTCATTGTCCAAATCTTGAATGTATAAATCACAAGAACAAAAGTGGTTCCTAAACCGAGTCCTGTGGCACTCTCCTTTTTACCCCACTTCACTCAAAGTGCTCTATATTTATGCCCATTCTCTGACTTCTACCCGTTAACCAATTTGCAATCCATTTGACAACTTTCTCACCTATTCCATGCGAGTATAATTTTCTAAAAACCTTTGATGTAGTACTCTATAAATGGATTATACTAGATAACTGACATCCACTGGCTCCCCCCCCCCCCCCTCCCATTCCATCTTCAGTACCTCTCTGCCTATTTGTTTGCGCAATGTCCAATATGTTGTCTATCAGTACTGGAAAAGTTATGTTTTATCCATACTAGAAACGCATGTGGATTGGTTATATTTGTGGTGCGACATTTATATACAGCTCAAAATAAGCTACCAGTAAAGTTCAGTTTTCTGATGGGATAGATAATCATTGCTTAAAATATTCAAACTGCTCATAACAACTCATTGTCACGGTTACGCGCTAGCGACACATTATTCAGCTGCAACAAGTTAATCATGATGTTTTAACACCGCAAGCACCAATTGAATCTGCAGAATTTTGCAATGATTTACACGTGTTTCTTGAAAAAGGAGACATTTCTTACAGCAAAAATAAAATGTGTTCCTCGTGCAGTCTGTGAAATCACTAAACACGGTTCAGTGACTTGTGTTGGAGATCTTCTTCTTCTTCTTCTTCTTCGTACGCTGTCAGACGTCAACCTACATCTGTTCGAAGAAAGCAGCTGTCATCCTGAGTCTGTCGACACTGCCATAGAGCGTGTCTAGTGTTGCCACTGGTGATGGCCATATGTGCTTTCTCTGGTCCTCGTATGTCGGGCAGTTTTGCAGCAGATGTTCAGCGGTCATGTTGGAAATCTAAAGTATTGATGGTGGTGGTGTTGATGGTGGTGGTGGTGGTAGTGGTAGTAATAGTGATGGTGGCGTTGGTGATGGTCGTGTTGGGGGTGGTGGTGTTGGGGATGGTGGTGTTGGTAATGGTGGTGTTGGTGATGGTGGTGATGGTCATGGTGGTGATGGTGGTGTTGGTCATGGTGGTGTTGGTGATGGTGTTGTTGGTGATGGGGGTGTTGGTCATGGTGGTGTTGGTCATGGTGGTGTTTGTGATGGTGGTGTTGGTCATGGTGATGGTAGTGATAGTGACGGTGGTGTTAGTTATGGTGGTGTTGGTCATGGTGGTGATAGTGATGGTGGTGTTGGTGATGGTGGTGTTTGTCATGGTGGTGTTGGTCATGGTGGTGTTGGTCAGGGTGGTGTTGGTCATGGTGGTGTTGGTCATCGTCGTGTTGGTCATGGTGATGGTGGTGTTGGTCATGGTGATGGTTGTGATAGTAATGTTAGTGTTGGTCATGGTGGTGTTGGTCATGGTGGTGTTGGTCATGGTGGTGTTGGTGATGGTGGTGATAGTAATGTTGGTGTTGGTCATGGTTGTGTTGGTCATGGTGATGTTGGTCATGGTGATGGTGGTGATAGTAATGTTGGTGTTGGTCATGGTGGTGTTGGTCATGGTGATGTTGGTCATGATGGTATTGGTCATATTGGTGTTGGTCATGGGGTGTTGGTCATGGTGGTGTTGGTGATGGTGGTGTTGGTCATGGTGGTGTTGGTCATGGTGGTGTTGGTCATGGTTGTGTTGGTCATGGTGGTGTTGGTCATGGTAGTGTTGGTGATGGAGGTGTTGGTGATGGTGGTGATGGAGGTGTTGGTGATGGTGGTGTTGGTTGTGATGGTGTTGGTGATTGTTTAACAATGCCACACAGAAGAACTAAGTGTTCCTGACAGATGGCGCGTGCCATTGTATGGTGGGAAGAAGATGTACCAATACGTGATATTGTCAGACGACTTGCAGTCACACAATCAGTCATTTAAATACTGCGAAATCGTTTTATAAGCACCGGAAATGTGGTAGAAAACAGGGCTTCCAATTATAACAAATCTACAACAAGATCGATATGTTAATGGCATTGAGACACATATAAAGCCATCGCAAACGTAATGGGAGTGCAGCTGCGATCAACAGAAACATTGTTTTAACTGGCCAATCGATTTGTAACCATCTTCATGAGGCAAATATTCACACCAGACGTCCTGCAGTTCGCGACCGCCTTATACAAGTTTATCGCGCTGTATGTTATAGTTGGCCTTAGCATCATCTGGCATGGAGCCACCTGCAGGGGTCCAGGGTTCGCTTTACAGTTGAGTCCAGTTTCACGGTGTCATTTATCGATGGCAGAATTCATGCGTGGAGACGGCCCATATAGTGCTTTCAAGATGTCAGAGTTAGTGTGCATGGTGGCTATGGGAGTGGCTCAATTCCCCATGGATGCGGCTGGGGCATAAAAAGCAGAACACCTCTGTATCACGTGGAAAGTAAACCTGACTGCCACTCTCTTCAGATATGATAATCTTCAGCCTCTGGTCCTCAAACCACTTCAGACTCTATGGGATGCTGCCGAGCTACAAAATGATAGCGCGTTCCCACAGAGCTCGTGTTGTAAATTACTTCCTCAAGCACCATAATGCCACCAGGATGGACCTATAAACTTATCCACTTAATCCCAGCCATATTCATCCCGTATAGAACGTTTCAGAACGTTCATCAGGAGCTAGCTATTTACTAGGTGGTGACCTGAACTAATTGTTTTAGTATCTTCAGTAGGAGTGGAAGGAGATCACCTAACAAACTAATCAGATGGTTAAATTGATTAATGAGACATCGCTGCCTAGCTTGCAGCAATGCCCGTGGAAGTCGCACACATTACTGACCATTAACCAGCAACTTCTCATACAATTTTACCCCTCTCATGTCCAAACAATTAAAGATGTTCAGCAGATTTTCAGAAATAAGTGTGTGTCCAATTAAACACGTTCTTTCTCCTTCATGGTGCTGTCACTCTCTGATGTCCAAATTGCCACAACAACGATTTGTTTCAATATAATTGACCTCTCACTTTTGGATTATTTTGTTACGGTAAGATTTTGTAAGTGACAAATTACATATTCTGTAAGTGACCCATTACATATTATGTAAGTGACCCGTAACATATAGTGAGTAGTTCCCAACTTTGTCACGACGCTACAAAGTATCTTCGTTCCAGAGTACATTTGTTCTGTGATACCTTGGGTAGGCAATCAACCTTCCGTATCTCTCCCAGTTGTTACGCTCTAATGCCCCGCCTGTCCTCCATTGACTGCATGTTTGTAATCGTTTTTAATTCTCTGAAGGTATGATCTTCATGTCTCCTGTTATGACTCACGCTTGATTCTGGACTATTCTTTATTTTATCTTAGTTCGAACTGGCTGCAGTTATCCATGCTGCTATGCCATAATCAAAGTCTTATCACATATCCACTACACAGCTTATTTAAGGCATGCTCATCTAACCTCCACCCCGCCCCCCCCCCCCAATTCCAGAAGTGCTAACTTGTTTTATGATATATTATTTGCCATGGACGCATCCTGTCACTCTCTCTCTCTCTCTCTCTCTCTCTCTCTCTCTCTCTGTCTTTCTCTCTCTTTCTACGCACACGCACACACAGACACACATATATATATATGTGTGTGAAGGTGTGAGTGTGTGTGAGTGTGTGTGAGTGTGCGGGCACGAACGCGTGCTTTTGTGTGTGTGTTTCCCCTCGTCATACGCCGTTCACGTGTGTTACATAAACATAAAAAGTAGTCATCCAACAGAAGATTTAAACAACAAATCGGCCTTAATTTAGAACTGTGAGGTTTGTCTGAGAGCAAAAAGTGTTTGTGCATCTTCCTCGTTTATCTTCATTAACCATGTCTTGGCCGATTCCAAAGACGATCTTAGAATATGATATATCCGCAAACTTTCAATTTCGATGTTATTTTTTTATGCAGAGACTCAGAAGCCCGCATCATCAGGAAAAAAACCGAGCTGTGTACGCTTTCTGGATATTGTTGTTATATCATTTGCATAAATGAAAAAGAAGATGGATGATATTATCCCCACCCCTACCCCAACCCCCCTCTCTTGAAGCCCCTACTACTCAAATGTCATCTTTCTACTAGCCTTGAACTTGGGGGGTTTTTCGATTTTGTTTTCAATATAATCCATTTGTGAATTTTCCGTCGAGCATTATTACTACCAAGCTTGACGTCAATCCCTCTTTTCATAATTTTCTATAATTTAACAATATGGAAAATCACCAAAAAACTATGCAAAAATTTCACCCAAAAAACTATACAAATTCACAAAATCCACCAGAGAATGTGTTTTGTTTTTCTTCAGAGAGAGCATCTTCAATTTCCTGATAAATGTGGGTGATTTGATGTTCTGTTGATCGATATAGTCGGTAACAAGCTTGTTTTGAAAACAAGAGCCGATTTATTTCAAGTGCCTCATCATTCTGGTAGTAATCCAATATTCCACAAGCCTAGTTAAATTAGCAATATCGGTTTGTTCAGTCTGTATTATAATTTAATATTGGTATCGATATGGTCCTGTGACATAGGAATTGACCCTTCTAGCCTCCGCACGTGAATTACCCGAACTCGAAAGGGAAGCAAAGAATACTAATAATGTAACCTAACTTGCATGTCGTATGAGGCGACTTAGAAAGTGTGGGCATAGGACATAGAAAATCAAAGCAAGTTATGTAAACACGATACTTGTAAACACGATACTTGTAAACACGATACCTGACACAATTCATCAAGCTTAAAGAACTAAGGTACAATGTCTTCAAAAAGAAAAAACAAAAAGCAAATATATTTTTATATATCTTTATAGTTGTCGTCTAAAAGGGTTAAGGGTTGGAAGAGAACTAGAATATGTATTGAGTATAGACGCAGACTCCCCATCCACATTAGTTGTCCATCACAAGTGATGAAGACCACTCTCTTTGTTCAGCCGTGTGGACAGTCGTATCTCTTGCTGTGTCCGCTGAAATGGGTAACTTGCGCGGTGATTTGGATTAAAGTGAGGAAGAAACTGCACCTTTTGTCAACCTCACTCATAGAGCCTAAGCTACCTTTTGCCAGTGGCAAGACACTCATCGAGACGACTGGAGATAGCATAGGATGGAGAGTTTGTCTCATGGTTACCACCGAAGCATTTCCGTAAACAGGTAACCCGCAGGGTAGAAAGGTGGGATGACATCTAACGCAGTTTGTCGTGCCTATTCGATAACCACAAGAGGTCATATTGACAACACTCAGCGTGTGAGTGGGTCTGGCATCTCTCCCCAGCTGTATTCAGCTCATCATAGTAGCATCTAAAATTCCCACACGCCAAATTCGCGAAGGTGATCCGGCAGAACTAACTCGTGAAATAAGTCACAGGTATAAGCGAAGTGCCATTCAGCCGGCATCCAGACCAGGATAAACGGATGGAAGAAATCACAAAAAAAGAACGAAATAACAAGTCCAGACGGAAAACAACACCACATTTCTGTGAACACTATTGAAGTCGTCGACTATTGTGAATTCCAGGCAAATCCGAGGTCTGGCGGCATCCAAAATGATCCAAAACAGTAGATAAATGTAGACTCGCAGCCAGTTATGACGCCACAGAGCTATAAAAAAAGCAAAGACACTCATCAAACGGTTGGAATGGAGAGACTAGCACAAAAAACGCAAGCCAGAAAATGACAGCATAGAAAAACTTGAAAGAGTTGGGCAAACAATAATCTGCATATTCAGAACGGGACATTGTAGACTCAAGACTCTCCTCCACAGAATGAGTCTCAGGGACACTGCCGCGGGATATTGTGGAACACACAAGCAAGCAGCGGAACATATTCTGCAGGACTGTCTACCTATGCAGACCAATCAGAGGAAGTCTGGCCTGGGGGAGCGACCATACTCGAAAAGCTGTGAGGGGCCGTCGAAGACCTGAAACGTACTGTCTCACCAGACTAGAAGCATATCACCAGTTAATCGATGAAGAAGAAGTCCTGAATGCAGAGAAGCCGATTTTGTAAAAACAGAATAGAACAAAGTGCGTAAAAACTAGAATAGATGATACTGTATGTTAAACATCCGAAAACATAATCTCTATCTGAACATTAGTAAAACAAAGATATTGACCTCTGACAAAAACATAATCTAATGTTTCTCTACAGAACGAGAAAATCCACAATGTCACACTTTTCAAACACATCTAATTCATTATCCTTGACAATGGGGAATGTCAAAACTAAATTAGGAGAACAAATGTAGTGGCAGTGCCGAGGCTAAATACAATAAGAAACCAATGGCAAAACACGAACAACACACTAATACAATACAAAACAATTTAATAAAATACAATACACTATCCTCGACTTCAGTCCGACAGGTCTACCGTATGCGAGGTACCCAACAATGCCCTATATGTTGTCCGATCCTTTCAGACATTGGTCTTTTTGCAGACAATTTCGCCATAGTACGGGTGACGGCCGGATGGGCGTGTAAAATTATATGGCCACCAAAACGACGTAATGAGTGTCCATATCTGTTATCTGGCATGCGCACCACTTGGCCAGACCAGTTTTCAACAGCAACAACAAGAATGAGAACAACATAAGGAAGAAAAAGAAGAAGAAAAAGAAGAGCAACAAAACAAAATGAAAAATGAGGGCATGCATCTTCCCTGTGACAACAAAAAACGAAGCCATGCATCTTACTTGTGACAACAAAAAACGAAGCCATGCATCTTCCCTGTGACAACAAAAAACGAAGCCATGCATCTTCCCTGTGACAACAAAAAACGAAGCCATGCATCTTCCCTGTGACAACAAAAAACGAGAGCATGCATCTTCCCTGTGACAACAAAAAACGAAGGCATGCATCTTACTTGTGACAACAAAAAACGAGAGCATGCATCTTCCCTGTGACAACAAAAAACGAGAGCATGCATCTTCCCTGTGACAACAAAAAACGAAGCCATGCATCTTCCCTGTGACAACAAAAAACGAGAGCATGCATCTTCCCTGTGACAACAAAAAACGAGAGCATGCATCTTCCCTGTGACAACAAAAAACGAAGCCATGCATCTTCCCTGTGACAACAAAAAACGAGAGCATGCATCTTCCCTGTGACAACAAAAAACGAGAGCATGCATCTTCCCTGTGACAACAAAAAACGAAGCCATGCATCTTCCCTGTGACAACAAAAAACGAGAGCATGCATCTTCCCTGTGACAACAAAAAACGAAGCCATGCATCTTACTTGTGACAACAAAAAACGAAGGCATGCATCTTACTTGTGACAACAAAAAACGAGAGCATGCATCTTCCCTGTGACAACAAAAAACGAGAGCATGCATCTTACTTGTGACAACAAAAAACGAGAGCATGCATCTTCCCTGTGACAACAAAAAACGAGAGCATGCATCTTCCCTGTGACAACAAAAAACGAGAGCATGCATTTCCCTGTGACAACAAAAAACGAAGCCATGCATCTTACTTGTGACAACAAAAAACGAGAGCATGCATCTTCCCTGTGACAACAAAAAACGAGAGCATGCATATTCCCTGTGACAACAAAAAACGAAGGCATGCATCTTACTTGTGACAACAAAAAACGAGAGCATGCATCTTCCCTGTGACAACAAAAAACGAGAGCATGCATCTTCCCTGTGACAACAAAAAACGAAGGCATGCATCTTACTTGTGACAACAAAAAACGAGAGCATGCATCTTCCCTGTGACAACAAAAAACGAGAGCATGCATCTTCCCTGTGACAACAAAAAACGAGGGCATGCATCTTCCCTGTGACAACAAAAAATGAGGGCATGCATCTTCCCTGTGATAACGTACGAATATGAAACATGGACCATCACACAAGCAGTTACAAATTAAACTGAATCTTCAGTGCTAAAATACTATAGGAAATCGTTCTCAGAATACCAATGAAGGTTGAACAGAATAACACAGACGTCCTAAAAGAGATTGGTATCGATCAATGTTGACTAGTTTACAGCATTACGTTTAGGAAACTAAAAATGCTCTAGCCACATCAAACACCACAAGAGTCTGGAAAATATAACCACTATGCTGGAAGGTAGGGTATCTGGCAAATGTGGCAGAGCCAGAGCGAGGAGAAGATGGATATATGATAACAGCGATGTTCTGAAGACGAAGGCGACGGAGGTTGGAGAACTGGCTGAAGATTTCAGTCTTACCGAACAATGTTCTTCAAAGAGGAGCATGCTACATGATGATGATATATTTAAGGACAACCCAGCAAATAAACTAGAGAAGAGTAATAAGAACTAGACAAAAAAAGGAAGAAAGAAGAAGAACTTAAGAACATCAACAGCAATAAAACGAAGAATCTTTTGCTTTCACAACTCATGTGTGGTCGGATAAGTTATATGCAGTAAGGGTGAGGTGTGGTATGCGTATTTTATAGAGAGGCAAAAATTTGCTTCGCTGTTGTAGTGTCCAATGAACATCATATTATTGCCACGTGATCTTGGATAATCTATTAATAAAATATTGACGCGTTCAAATTGTTAAATGTACCAAATATATTTTAGTACACAACTTCAGATTTGAAATCTGCGTTCGAAGTTCTGTACATTAATTTTGACAGTGTCAAGCACAACCGAAACGTCGAATAAAATGTATCAGAATAAGAAAGAATACAAAAAACTATACACGTAATAGTATGAAGAATGACACTGGCCTGGTTTTAATGGCGATAAAAAAACGATTACTAAACAATTATTGATCTAGAGTTTTGACTTCGCATTAATGAATTTGTGGACAAGAAACGGAGCTAAGATTTGCACACATAAGTAAAGAAATGACTAAAAAAAATGTACAATTAAATTAATTGGAATACATTTTTTTGGTAGTGCTATCTTATCACTCCATTTAGCAGTTTCACTAATGAAATAATTTGTTGACTGTCACAAAATGTCAACTTTCAGGAGCAAAAATTAACGATCACAGGTTATTTTGTCAGACGATATAGCCCATATTAATTGTGTACTACAATTATAATATACATCTTATAGCGCCCTACAAGGATTCCAAAGTATTTTAACCATGTATTCAAACCCGAAAAACCTAAACTTATAGCACATTTTTGTCTACAATATATATATAGTTGGTTGATACGAACGCTGGCTACTTGCACGAACGCTGACTACTTGCACTAACGCTGACTACTTGCGCTAACTGCTGACTACTTGCGCTAACTGCTGACTACTTGCACTAACGCTGACTACTTGCACTAACGCTGACTACTTGCACTAACGCTGACTACTTGCACTAACGCTGACTACTTGCGCTAACTGCTGACTACTTGCGCTAACTGGTGACTACTTGCGCCAACTGCTGACTACTTGCGCTAACTGCTGATTACTTGCGGTAACTGCTGACTACTTGCGCTAACTGGTGACTACTTGCGCTAACTGCTGACTACTAGCGCTAACTTCTGAGAAATAACATTTATGTCAGTGAGTGGAAATGTCTTGACCAGTATAAAGTTTGATCGTATAAAATGTGCTTTAGATGAATAACAGAGACACAACCAGGCAGGATTCTGGGCTAGAAGATCTTGCACAGAATAAATAGCGACGCTCAGAATAATAATAGAGTAATATATTGACTGGCAGAGATATATATATATGAGCTTTAATGTTTTTGAAAAGGCATTTGATAGCATAGAAGAAGCAGTAATTTTGAATTATTAAAGCGTTATTTTATACCAGTAAAATGTAAAAGTATTAAACAAGATTTCTAGAAATGTAGAATAATTCACAAAGGCAAATGTTCAGATCTATTTACATTTTAAACTGTGGTCAGACTATGTTCAACAACTGTTTTCATGTGCTGATGCGGCCAACATCAGAGGGTAGAGAAACAACACTACAGTGGACGTTTGGTAATAAGCTGGAAGACCTCTATCTCGCAGATAATCTATGTATGTTTTCAGATAAGAAGCAGTGCTCACAATTAAGGGTAAATTGACTAACATATGAACCAGCATATGTCATAATGCAGATTATTGTGACACAAATAAAGGAAATGAGGAAACAAAATTACTTTATAAAGATTAATGGTCAGATCATCGAAGAAGCGAACAATTTTCCCGAAATATGTAGTAATATTTATAATAAAGACAGAGGAACACGATTTAAGCGCCCAGATTAACATGACCTAACTGGCTTTCTCTCCTGCCCAATATCGAACTCGGCAGTATTCTCCATCGAGAATAAGATTAGGCTGTTTATCTTTACTGAACCATTGTTAAAAAAAATTTGCCTGGGGCATTGTCTCTGTTTGGTCACCAGCGTATTCGTTGTGTTAACACCGGGATTGCTAATGAAACGGCCGAATCAAAAACGAGTCCACTTCCGCTCGTCCCAATAACAATACAATGACTTTTTTTATTTAGAATAATCTTTAAACGATTTTTTCTATTTCACATCGATTTGGAAGGTTATCCCATTATTGAGGAGGATGCAAGTTGCTGCAACGGACTTTTCTGAGGTTAAGTTTGTTTACGTAGGTGTTTTAAATACGTGTGCAGTAGAAACTAAGCATATAGGCCGATCTGGTTATGAACATTACCAGTGCTTTGTTACAATTTCTCGGATTTACAAGGCAATTGGTGTACACACAAAAATAGTTCAGTCTAACTGGTTGTGGCGTAATTTTTTAAATGTTGAAACTATAGAAGGTTTAGCATCAATGTAGCGTTGGTCCTGCTATATGGCTCTGAGACATGGCATGTCACAAAAGTAAAGTAAAGTAACCCATAGCATTACTGCCGAAGGGGTGTGAGGTGTTAGCGATCTCACGTTTCAAAGACTCGTCTATATGAGGGCGGTAGTCCTCCTCTCCCTCACCGCTTTTACTTCCTGGACTGAACCGGTACCCATTTAAGGCTAGCTCAACCCGGAAGCTGTTGCTGTCTGAAAAATCGCATGTCACTAGCATTATCACATCCAAACCTCAGACATTCATCAATAAGTGTTGTCGGTGCATATTTTATGTTAAATGCCAAGAGGTAATTTAAAACATAGATATGAGATACAAAAGAAGATGACATTGATCAGTACAGGAGAAAGTTGAGGAGATGGATAGCACACACTCTCAGAAAGAATTCGGATAGTGTAATCAGACGAACTCTGGATTGGAACCCACAGTGAAAGAGACGAGTGTGCAGGCTTAGAAACACATGGCAACGGTTGAGGAGGAAGTCAGTACAATTGGGGATTCATGGGAGAAACGTAAGTAGACGGTACAAAATACGAACAGAAGGAGGCCATCTGCAGCACCCTTATGCTCCAAATGGAACCTGGCAGAAAAACAGTGATATACACAAACACACATATATTTATGTTTGTATGAATGTATATCCGGTTTTCGACGTCCCGGCCCATAGCTCATTGCGAGATATAGAGATAGAGAGATATAGACAGAAAGAGAGAGCGAGAAAGAGAGAGAAAGAGAGAAATGATGGAGCTGGATGGGTATTCTGTTGCGAGCAGCAGATTTGACGAACGGGCGGAAATATACAAGAATACAGAAATAAATCTATGAACATAATAACATGGAAGAGAAATATGAGAATAAAGAGAGTGAAAAAAAAAAGTGTAGGCTGCTTAGACACCAGAGCATTAGTTTGGCAACAAAGCAACAGCTGATAAACAGTATATTTTTGCCGAATCTGTGCTACCAGTGCCAAACATGGCCTCTGTCCAGGGCTTGCGAGAGCAGAATTTTGACTTGTGAAATGAAGTGCTTGAAGAAGGTCATCGGTGTTACCAGAAGAGACAGAATGCGGAACGACGACATTCAAAGTATGGTCGACACTACGTCTTGTGTCGAATACATTTCAAGGCAGAAAATTAAGTTGGTTTGGTCATGTCATGAGAATGCACCTCATCAACTTTCACTGATGGCTTAGAACGCGGGTAGATCTTGCTACATGGGAAAGGGGGCGGCCGCGAGGTAGGCGGATAGATGACAGAGTGATTGTGCAGCGACGAAGGCTCACATTGACCGACGCAACGCACTTGGCGCAGAATAGACAACTCAAGCTTCCCACGACACTGAACAACACAAGTGGAAAGAAAACAAACTGACTAAACGAGGATTAAATACGAACCGGACTAAGAGGAATACTGAAGATAGAATACTCTGGCGCGCTTTCTAGCAAATATCTGCACCCCAGGGCAGATGTGGGGCATCTGCGTAATGTAGAAATATTGGCTGACATAACTGTCTGATGGGAACATAATATATGCTTCATATTGCTTCGATTCGTATATCCTGACTCAGCCATTCTAACTCAGTGGAGCATATGAGTATGTCTGTTACGGCGGTATTCAAGGCCGAATATAATGTTGACAGAGATGTATACAATGATCTGTGAGATAATGACCTCATTTCCGGTAGGTCAATCCCACTCGCTTGTTACTTGAAACTGGTCGCTCAGTCTCAGAGCAGCCTGTCTCATTCTGCTCTGGTTTGTCTGGATGAATGAACATGAGGTTTGTTAGAGGCCAGGGTTATCAGACAGTCATTAAGTCTGTCCGCTTATTGGTTTGTCAGTCAATCAAGCGTATAGTCCATCACAGTCTGGTTATCAGTTTAAAAAAACCATTTATTGTTGCTGGTTATCAGTTTAAAAAACCATTCATTGTTGCTGGTTATCAGTTAAAAAACCATTCATTGTTGCTGGTTATAAGTTAAAACCCCATTCAGTGTTGCTATCAGTCTGTCAGTCTGTGAGTTAGCAATTTAGACTATGAATGATTTCACCCATCAGTAAGTTAGACGGTTAGCCAGCCAGATAGTTCATCAGTTAGTCAACTGATCCATCAGTTAGTCAACTACTACATCATACAAAACGTCAGTCAATATTTCAAAAAGTCAGCTAGTCAATCTGTCAGTCAATATGTCCATGAGTCAAAATATTTATCAGTAAATATGTATACATATTTATAATTATGTTACTTAGTCCATCAGTCAATGAGTCCATCAGTCAATATGTCCATCAGTCAATATGTCCATCAGTCAATATGTCCATCAGTCAATATGTCCATCAGTCAATTTCTTCACCAGTCAATATGTACATTAGTCAATATGTTCATCAGTCAATAAGTCCGTCAATTCATAAATCAATCAGTTATTAATTCATCAGTCATCAGCTGGTGCATCAGTCAGTAAGTCAGTCTATAGGATCAACAGGATAGTACATTCATTTCTCAGTTAGTTCATCGGTTAATCATCTAGTTCATAAGTCGTCTAGCTCATCAGTCAATACAAGTCACTCAGTTCAATTAATTAGTAAGTCAAGTAGTATATCCATCACGAAATAAGTCTTACCATTAGTCAATCAGTTGGTGCATCATTCAACCACATCGATAAAACAAAGATGAGGT
Source organism: Ariolimax columbianus (assembly GCA_036924085.1). NCBI lineage: Eukaryota > Metazoa > Mollusca > Gastropoda > Stylommatophora > Arionidae > Ariolimax > Ariolimax columbianus. The sequence goes on from JAVGWX010000016.1 coordinate 51,786,799, forward strand.
CACTGGATGGAATATTCAATAACGATAAAAACCAAAACTATGCTTCAGTAGTGTCTCTTATAAAGCAGAGCGAGGTGACGGCGTGGGCTAGTGGTAATTATTGTACTAAGCCATAACGTCTTACTTGAGAGATGAAGTGAGGTGGCCAGCTCAACTTACTTGCTGCATTTCCTTCCTAACAGTAGTCTAGGTCGAGGCAGGGTCAATTAATGCATTCAATAGTAAATTGGATGTGCATAGTTTTTTTTAGATCAAGGGAAGTAAAAAAACTGGTTGTATACAGACTCTTCAAAGTCTTCGAAACATAAAAGACATTCAGTTAAGTTGAGTATCCATTACTACAACTGGATAAACAATAAAATGCCTATAATGGGAATCGAACACACATCACTCTGTCACCAGAAGTGAGCTCACTGCCACTCTACTATTCAAACGTGCAGAATACTCCTAGAACTAAATTAATGAGTAGTCAGCACATGGGATCGTAGGGACTTAAGTGGTGAAGCGGTCTATAATCTTCAGCCTAGAAAGCTCACCACTGCACTAGCAATGGAAATAAAATCGTAGTACAGTTTTGTTCAGTCAGATCAGTCAGATAGTATGATCAAGTACCTATAAACCATTTATATCAGTTATAAAATTATAGAAGACAAATTTAAACAATGATAAAATAGTACAACAGCGAGTTATAGATGACGTAAACAGACAGACGAATGTTTACATGATGTGGTCGGTACTCTAACAAGAATATCTCCATGGCGACATGTCAAGTGTAGGCAACAGACAGAAACGTCCCGGAACGAAATGGCGACCAATAAAAATATGGATTGCAGATGTTGATAAAACATAACGGAGATATGAATTAAACATGTCAACAATAACATAAATACGGGACAGCCCAATAAATAGGTTACTAATGGCTATTTTTATAAACACTAAAGCAGATACGAACTTGAAAACCATTTATTATTGTTCTAACACTGTCCCTGATTTTTCAATATAATTTTCACCAACATTGTTTAACTTATTAAACTAAACACTTGCAAAACAGTGTTTAACTTATTAAACATGTTAAACCAACATTGTTTAACTTATTAAACTTGTTAAACCAACATTGTTGAACCTATCCCATCGCTTTATAGGCACATCAAAACCTGCAGTATGTAAGACTTTTGTCTGCTGCCTCAGCTACATTTAAACTTCTCGTTTAACCTCAGTGTCATTCGAGAAGTGTCACTAATCAAGGTGGGATTACGCATTATGTTGTAGGCTAACCTATGAGAACACATTACTGCATTTGCTACACTGTTTATCGCTACTCGGCTGTCAACTCGAGTCATCATCCCCACTCGCACACAAATACTTTTGGTTGCAATCTGAGCAGGACGACCAGGTCGGGGATAATCAGCAACGTTTGAACCTCTTGGGAATATTTATCGACCAGGGTATGTACAGCTTTATGCGACAAACACTCCTCACCGCGAACAGGAAGCATTTCCTTATGAATATCCTTTACAGAAAGCCCGTTAGCAACACGCCCCCCCCCCCTCCCCACACCCAATCCGAAAAAAACGGACAGAAGCACATTCTTTGAGTATCCGTTCTGTAGTGCTATTTTATTTATCCGAGCTGTGCAAGTTTATGCATGCGATACATAGAATAAGACAACAGCATTCCTAAAACGGGATGTTGCCGCCCCCTAATGACACCTTCAGAAACTACCAACTACATTTCACAGCTGTGCATATCAGCTAAAGACCTACTTACTGACGTATCCTCGTAGCAAATAAAAGAAGATTGCATCTACCTACGACGTGTAGCGTCGTAAGTGGTTAAGTAAGGTACGAGTAATGTGAGTTATTGACTTTTATCGGGCTCTCTTACTTGAAATCCGATTATCAGCTGTTGGTCTTGTTGGAGGCTGCTCGTGCTGAGCTGAGTTTGCTCTTGACTTTTTTTTGTAGCAGGTTACAGTGGCTCTTCTTACGTTCTAATTTGCATTTGGAAATGTAGAATTCGCTCCTCCTGTCTCTAGTGGAATGCGAGTTTACTCAGTAAGCTCACCGTTATGGAAATTACAGTGTTGACCTCTACCTCGTTGGCCAGACTGCTGTAGTAAAGTTAAATAGCCCATCGCAAGCAATGATTGTGACATCATCAGACCGGTTTTTTGTCTCCATAATGTAACTTGTGCTGTTTGGGGATTATACTGCGTAAGATACTACACTGATCATCAACCTCACTCTCTCGTCCCGAGCTACTTTGGACCAGTGGCAAGACTTTAATTCTAGATTTTGTAGGTAACTCAGGATGCAGGCATTGAAAGACTGCCCCGAGGAAAAAAATCCCGTGACTAATAAACTGAGCACGGCTTGATTCGAACCCCGGTGTATTGTGATTGCGAAACTGGCGCTTCACACATAGTCCACGCTGCCACCAACGTAGATGTGAAATAGCAGGGAACCAAAACGAGGAAGTCAGATGGAATATTGATCATTGCGTGTGCCCATACCTCATTACTCTTCGATCCATCAGCTGGGAAGAAAATGGCACATAATAAACAATATATTGTTACCAATTCTTTTCTGCACGTGTAACATTCGATCCATATAAAAAACACAGGAAATTGAAACAGCAACGTTTGAAATGAAATGAAAAGAAGGAGAAATAATTTCAAAATTGGCAGAACAAATCAATAATAATGAGAATTGGGAACATCATACATATTGAGGGGACTACTTTCTGCTCCTAGTAATAAGAAATTGTATGTAGCAGGAGGTAATCTGATCATCAGAAATGCTCTTAATAATAGAAAAAAAGATGGTTTAGGAGATTTCTTTGACAAGAACAATATCAACTATCACTGCACACCTATATTGTAGGAGATATCTTGAGGAGAAATCCACGTGAGAGATGGATTGATGAGTTATCTGAAATTTAAAAATAGCACAGGATTACATCAAGAGAAGAAACTGGAGCTCCCAACGTCACTTCTCTAGAATAAGCAACAATAATAGTAAAGTAAGACTAAAAATGTAACATTTTAGTTATATTAAAGACACATTATTCCTTGTGCCATGTTTTTCTTTAACCTCCATCGCATCTGCGCCATAATTAAACGCCACTTTTAACTCAGATTGTTGTTCTGAGGGCTGTCAACTTTTCAGAAAACGTTTCCTTGATTTTTGTTTTCTTTCTGTTTCATATTCAAAAAGGAAATCAAGGTGCTGACCAGCGCATGAGCTGCAGTAGTCAGCTACCCATAGCTGACTGCTAGCGTCAGGGCCAGCGAACCAGAGCTGCCATTTCCCTTCTACACCTCCACGCGGTGATCCTGGGTAACTTTCTGCAGCAGAGCAGATTGGCTACGGAGAAGGGATCAACGAGGAAATGCTAACCCGGTACTCAACAAATGCTTGCTGAAGTCGGATGTGTTAGACCGAAAGGTGCAAACATCGCAATCAAGCTGTAAACTACAACACAACGCATTCCGTTCTCTGGACTACATTCTGCTACTTAAGCCCTTTTAGGGTTTGGTAGCGGGAGATTGAGAACGAACGAAGCCAAGCCATATCTAAAAAGAGGATGTCTCTGAAGGCATGCCTGCTTTCTCTTTTCACATTTGGACGCAACGCATCTTCTAATGATAAATGATGCAATGCAAGCGATTCTGTAAGCCACTGCCTTTTGCGTCGGCTTAAGCATGGCTTCTGACATGATGAAATTCCTTTGACACGTCACATTCTAAGGCTGAATAAATAACGGAACTGCACAGATCAACTGTCAATGGAACTAATATCATGTTTGTAAAACAAATATAGATAGATATACAGTTGGTTTCATGTCAGGATTCTGTTAAAGGATTACTCTCAACAGCGTTTTGTTGTTTTGTGTACCGTGAATTTGTTTTATTTCTCTGGGTGGGGCATGGATTGAATATAAACCTTTGCACAATATGAATGTCGTTATTTGGACGGCGGTTGAATGTAACTTTCAAGGAGTTTTTCTTGTATGCCACCTTGTCACACAAAATTCGGCACTTTTTAAATTTACTGCAGATTTGGGGTGACGGAGTGGGCGAATGATTAAGTGACACTGCTCGCAATCCGAAAGTGCTGAATTCGCTCTCCATTTCAGCACCGACCGTTACCCCGGGAAAGCAAACCTTTAGAAAATGTGGGAGAAAGCAGACCCTTACATAAAATACATGCCGAAGTCGGATGCACTGGGCCGACAGGCGAAAAATAAAAACCGCAGTGCAACGCAAACCGCCTTGGGGAACAGATAAAAAAAGGCAAATGCAAAACAAACAAAAATGCACATTGACCTATTTCGTGTGTGTTTCACGGCGTATTCTACAGTTGAGATACACGGTGCAATTGTTCGTAGCACTTTTAGCGATATCCCTCGTGCAGTCTGTCATTTTGCTGAAATCTTTGTTTCTTGCGCTGACTTGTTGCTTTACTCCCAGGCAATGTGCCTTGATGTAAAACGTATGTCTCATTACAAATATGTAGATGTGATATTACTATGTTCAACTATGTGTCCCTGCTAAATCATCTGAATTCTCATCGCTGCTCTGTTTTTCACATGGGATGCATACACCTACGTTTTTCGATTAGACAATTTTACTATGTTATTACGAAGGGCGTTCAAATCAAATCGGTACTTTTTGTTCTAGTTCTTCATGAATGGGTTATACCGTGCTTGAACTACTATCATTAGTTAGGGGCACTTTTGACCTATTACTACTAGGCGGCACACTTGCCATGGATCAGTCATGTGACAGATAAATATAAATGGCGGACAACACTGACAGTGATTGAATGGAACAGCGTGTTGCGATTAAGTTTCTTGTCAAAGAAGGCGTGAAACCTGCAGAAATTTACATAAGACTATTATCGCAATACGGTGATGAGACATTCAGCCGCAGTAAGACATTTGAATGGTGTAAACGTTTTAGAGAAAGCCGTACATCTGTTAGTGATGAGCACGACCGTGGTGGCTTTAAACCCACCGCAGTCATTTCTGTGAATATTTAGACTATGGAACGTCTTATCCTGGAAAATTGACGCATAACCACTCACGAAATTTCACAACAGGCAAATATTTCTCTGACTACGGTGAAGACTATCATCCATGAACATTTTCAGAAGCTTAGTGCATGCTGGGTGCAAAGACAGCTTTCTGATTTTGACCGGCAGAGAGAAGTTCAAGCCTGCACTGAATTGAAGGAACGTTTTGACATGGAAGGGCATGATTTTTTGGATCGATTCACTACATGTGACGAAACCTGGGCGCATCATTACATGTGACGAAACCTGGGCGCATCATTATACTTCTGAATCAAAACGAGTATCCAAGCAGTGGAAGCATAGACAATCACCAGCACCCAAACCATTTCGGTCAATTACATCTGCAGGTAAAGTGACGGCGGGTGTTTTCTGGTACAAACGTGGCACCATTCATAATGATTTTCAACTTCGTGGTGCCACCATTAACAGTGAACAGTACATACGCATTTTGAGTGGTGTGTATAACCATATGAGGAAAAAAACCGGGTTGGTTTGATCACAAAGGGTGCCCTGCTCCTGCAAGATAACGCTCAACCTCATACGGCTCACAGCACTATGTGCCATCAGCAGAAACTCGGCTAGGAGTTAATGTCACGTCCACCTGACAGCTCAGACCTCCCTCCAAGCGATGTCCAGCTGTTTGGACCCCTAAACGAATTCCTGGGAGGTCAGCATTTCAGCACAGATGACGAAGTGAAACAGGCTGTCCTTGATTGGACATAATGACAAATCTTTCTGCACTGAAGCTTTTCAAGCATTTCTTAAACGGTTGCATAAGTGCATAAACGGTTGGATAAGTGCATAAACGTTACAGGAGATTATATTGAAACATAATTTGCATGTTGATTACTTGAAAAAAAAATTTGTTTCCCTGCAAAAAAAGTATCGGTTTGACTTGAACGTCCCAAGTGTTTTGTTTAATTTTATTTCTAGATTATTGATGTCCGCAGTTGTCTATAATGTTTATACAAAGTTCATGCAATTATTTCTAGTTTATAAAAATATGTTGACAGTTATTTGTAGATTACACACATTATGTCTATATAAATCTCTAACTTACAAACAAGATTTATACATTTATAGAATTATGTGAAGTTCATAGAAAAGATAGTCAACAGTGATCTAAACTCGCAGACAGCAACAACGACAACCTTTACAGATCGATGCTAATAACGTGCGATGTCCCGCATAGCTCAGAAACACGAGAATTCGGAGACACACAGCCGTTAGCAACTTCTTCCCATTTTTTGTTGTTCAATATAAGCCGGTTGTTTCAATCTTGAAATTGCAATTTTTCAAAATGATTTGTGTGCCAGAAACGAAACAAAATGGCAAAAATATAAACAAATAGAAAAAGAACAAGGCTAGACAAGCACTATAATATACATTCCTGACAATTGTGTCAACATTTTTAGGAAAATATGGACATCGCAAAATTTCATGAAATATGAGTTCAATAAGATTGGATGTCTGAATGTAGAGAGATCTGTACAAGACAAATATAACATCACACGCAGGGCATGGAACAGAAAACTGGTATGGGAAATAGAACAGAGGACGTACATGGAACAAGGGTATGTCGTGGGACGGGTGATTAGAGTGGGACAGATGACTAGAGTGCTTCAGGTGATTAGAGTGAGACAGATGACTAGAGTGGGTCATGTGATTAGAGTGGCACAATTGTTTAGAGTGAGACAGATGACTAGAGTGGGTCATGTGATTAGAGTGGCACAATTGTTTAGAGTGAGACAGATGACTAGAGTGGGTCATGTGATTAGAGTGGCACAATTGTTTAGAGTGAGACAGATGACTAGAGTGGGTCATGTGATTAGAGTGGCACAATTGTTTAGAGTGAGACAGATGACTAGAGTGGGTCATGTGATTAGAGTGGCACAATTGTTTAGAGTGGGACAGATGATTAAAGTGGGATAGGCGACTTGAGTGGGACCGGTATTTAAAATGTAACAGGTGATTGGAGTGGGACAGGTGACGAGAGCAGGAGTGTGATTAGAGTGACACAGGTGACTAGATTGGCACAGGTAACTAGAGTAGGACAGGTGACTAGAGTGGGACAGGTGACTAGAGTGGGACAGGTGATTAGAATTAGACAGGTGATTAGAGTGGGACAGGTGATTAGAGTGAGACAGGTGATTAGAGTGGGACAGGTGATTAGAGTGGGACAGGTGATTAGAGTGAGACAGGTGATTAGAGTGGGACAGGTGATTAGAGTGAGACAGGTGATTAGAGTGGGACAGGTGACTAGAGTGGGACAGGTGATTAGAGTGAGACAGGTGACTAGAGTGGGACAGGTGACTAGAGTGGGACATACTAAAGTGGGATAGATGACTACAGTGGCACATGCGGCTAGAGTGGGACAGATGAGTAGAGTGGGACAGGTGACTAGAGTTGGACAGGTGACTAAAGTGGAACAGTGGTGTGGCATTGGATAAGGGATGGACATCGGGCAGAAGTCTAGTTTATTTAAGGGAATGACATCGGACAGGAAGTGGGCATAGTGTTAAGGACTAGCTAAAGAAAGAGGATTGTAATGGGACATACCACTCATTGTGTACACAGTCTATAATAGTGCGGTATCTTAGTATATCAACTAATGGTTTAGTCATTCGATCCAAACACGTTGTCGTTATTTTATATTTACTTTCATCGACAGCAGTATGAACAACTTCAAGTCCCATTAGAACAAGAGATCACCAACTTCAAGTCCCATTAGAACAAGAGATCACCAATTTCAAGTCCCATTAGAGCAAGAGATCACCAACTTAAGTCCCATTAGAACAAGAGATCACCAACTTCAAGTCCCATTAGAACAAGAGATCACCAACTTCAAGTCCCATTAGAACAAGAGATCACCAACTTCAAGTCCCATTAGAGCAAGAGATCACCAACTTCAAGTCCCATTAGAGCAAGAGATCACCAACTTTAGTCCCATTAGAACAAGAGATCCCCAACTTCAAGTCTCATTAGAAGAAGAGATCAGCAACTTCAAGTCCCATTAGAACAAGAGATCCCCAACTTCAAGTCTCATTAGAAGAAGAGATCAGCAACTTCAAGTCCCATTAGAACAAGAGATCACCAACTTCAAGTCCCATTAGAACAAGAGATCACCAACTTCAAGTCCCATTAGAACAAGAGATGACCATCTCCAAGTCGCATTAGAACATCAAACGGGTTTATTCAGTTGGAAAATCAGGAACCACATGGTATAAATGCTTACCATTATATATACAAGCGTTTCCTAACCTTTTTACATCGGCAGGTGGAAATATGAACTTTTTTTCTAGTTCCCTCAGACAGGTTTTGCTTTGTGGTTTAATTAAAGGTTTGTCATTCTCAATTCTACTGGCGAAGGCATGCCATTTCCATCGCATACCGTAGTCCTGTGTACGATATAAGAACGTGTTGGTCAGTATGTTGGATGCCTGTGTGTATCTGTTTGTATTGTGGACGTATCGGTCAGTGTGTGGAAGCGTGTGTATCTGTTTGTATTGTGGACGTATTGGTCAGTGTGTGGAAGCGTGAGTACCTGTTTGTATTGTGGATGTATCGGTCAGTGTGTGGATACATGAGTATGTTTGTATTGTGAACGGGTTGGACAGTGTATGGATAAGTGTGTGTATTTGTTTATTATGTGATCCACTAAGATATTTTTGCAGTACATAAGTTTTACTAATTCCTTCTGTGCGTGGATACAGGGTCATAACGATTAAAAATCCTCGACACACCCAGTCAAACTGGACCCACAGGGAGTTCGAACCCGATGTGTTTGGATTGCAAACATAGGTTGTGCTTGATTCACACCCATACACCATGCACCTCCCCTAGGACAAAAATACAAATAAAAATGTATGTAGTCTTTTGTGTATTAGTTTTAAAAAACTGAAATTCATGTAATTTAAAATAACCATAAAACAAGCCGTACATAAAAATGGTAATAACAGAAAGTCTAAAACTTTTGAGAAAACAATATTTCATTCAAATAAAGATTTTTTTCTCCGTTTTATAACGATTCAAATTTTACAACACAATAACAGAAGATTACACTTGTCTACACAAATTGCAAAACACAGTATTAGCAGCTAAATTAACCTATATATCGTTGCTTTCAATTTCCAATTAACCTACTTTACGTATCGCGATTTTTAGGCCTAGTGATTCTCTAATCTCTTCCTCCTTCCCCTCCCTCCCCCCCCCCCCCCTCCTCCCTCTCAACCACCCAAACACACAGAAAAACACAAAAACAACCTAATTTTCTTTAATAAACAGACAAGCAAAGGACACGAAGAGCTCTTGTGTTCGAAAAAAACGGATTTTTGTGTAGCTGATGTCATTTGTGTTTAACGGTGAGCAAATCAGAGCTTCGATGACCTCAAAATCGAACTCCACAGATAAGAGGTTAAACCGCAATAATTTCTTCTCGGATTGGCACCGGTCCGGCAACTGGGACATGATGGTATATAGATCTGGCATTGGTTATAGCAGTGGCATGGGTTATAGCACTGGCATGGGTCGGAGGACTGGCATGGGTCAGAGGACTGGCATGGGTCGGAGGTCCGGCATGGATCGGAGGACTGGCATGGGTCGGAGGACCGGCATGGGTCGGAGGACTAGCATGGGTCAGAGAACTGGCACGGGTCACAGCACTAGGACGGGTCACAGCACTGGGATGGGTCACAGCACTGGCATGGGTAACAGCACTGGCATGATACAGAGAACTGGCATGGTACAGAGAACGCATGGGTTACATCACTGGCATGGGTCACAGCACTGGCATGAGTCACGTCACTGGGATTGTTTGGAGGACTGGCATGGGTCAGAGAACTGGCGTGGGTCAGAAGACTGACATGGGTCACAGAACTGGCGTGGGTCACAGCACTGGCCTGGGTCACAGCGCTGACATGGATCACATCATTGGCATGGTACAGTTGGCTGCATGGTACAGAGGACTGGCATGGATTACAGTACTGGCATGGGTCCTGAGGACTGGCATGGGTCGGATGACTGGCATGGGTCGGAGAACTGACATGGGTCGGACGACTGACATGTGTCACAGCACTGGCATGGTACAGAGAACTGGTATGGTAGAGAAGACTTGCATGGGACTTGTAACTTTCAAAAGACACAGAGCACCGGCATGTGAACGTCTGTGTTGGACTATGACATTCATAACGAATGTCCTATCCAGCCTCATTCTTCGCTTAATCTGTTGTTCTAATGCCCGTTGTTGTCTCATTTCTCAATTTTCTTCGCCATGTTCTGCTACTTAATGTCCATTACCCTTCGTAGGCATCTCTTAACAAATGGACTGAAGTCTTTGTTGCATCGCTTTGGGAGTTCTCCAAGTATCTTACCTACTTCTCTTCTTCTTTGCGTTCAGGATCTTCTGGTAATACTATATCTGCAGGCCAGTCCCAATGATGAAGTCTGTAGTCTTCACCAGATAGGAGCGGCTGCCCCACAGCTTTTGTCTCAGCTCCGCACCATCTGGCCAGGTCTGGTATCTCATTTACCTATAGGTTGGGCATTCCTGTAGAATATGTTCAGGGTTCTGGCATCCCGTTCCACATGGGCAATCATCGGTGTGTGAGATCTTCAGTCGGTATAGATGTTCTAGTATTCTGCAGTGTCCAGTTCTCAGGTGAAATAAGGTAGTTTCTTTTGAGTTGGTGAATTAGGTCTGGTGTATGCTTATATTTCTGTCTTCTCTCCATTGGTGTATATACTGATTTCTGATGATGTTCTTGATTTCTCTGTATGGTACTCGATTAGATTGTGCCTTTTTGCCGTCATCTTTTGCCAGAGCATCAGCCCTCTCGTTTCCCGTGATTCCGCAATGGGAGGGTAGCCACTGGAGAGCTATTGTTGAGGATCTCTGGAGTTTTCCCAGTTCTGCTCTGATCTCTGATAACAGTGGTTCGTTGTTTGTTTTTTTGAATTGTCTCTAATAGTACTCTGCAGTCCGTGAATACAGCTATTGTTGTTGGAGGTTGCCTTTCTGTTTGAAGTATATTCAGTGCTCGCAGGAGGGCCATCGATTCTGCTCTAAGGTTTGTGGACGACGTTCCTGTTGGGAGGGCCTCTTCTGTTATATTTCCACTTTTGTGTCATGAATATGCCTCCTTCCCCGTTTGGGCCTGCCCCTTCTGCTGAACCATCTGTGTACACCTCTGTCCATTATCCTACCAACTACAACCCCCCTTTAATTTAACAGGCTGAGAAACCCCGCTACAACGAGGAGAGACTATACCCACCTTCTTCAGCATGTCCCGGGGTATAAGAAAAGTCACTGTAACCAGCTACCTGATCCAAAAATCGACATTGAAGAACGCAGTACGAACAACTTCTAACAACGTCAATTTTCAAGGAGCTGGCCAACGAGTAAATACTATGTCCACAATTAGTTAAGCCCATACGCAGTCATTTTCTCTCATGTACTTATTTAGCGACCAACCATTAATAGCCCAGATTCCCCCAGAAGAACAGAAACGCGAGACATCGGATACATCGGCAGATGCCATTAATTCATTAGTTTAAATACCTACTTTTATCTTTTATCTCTATTTTTTTTAAAGGGAAGCTACCTCCAACTGGTTCAGACAAAGAGTTTGCGAACATAAAGGTGAAATTTACTTAAAAGTAAAACCCAAATCTTGTGATACAACAGAAGAAATATCTAGCTATTACCTTTCGCTCTTTTATCATATAGAAGTATAAAAGGAAGGAATTGTCCCTTGTATTTTTTTATCGGCTAAAAATTAGATTTAACAAAGGGAAGTAATTTTCACAAAGTTATATTAACTCTATGAAAGTGCAGTTTGGGCAAGTAGCGCTTGGTACAAAAACAGACAGGACAAAGAGACAAAGCACATAAAAACACTGCGATTTACTTCAGTCATGAAAATAAATACGTGTTCGCTGTGAATAAAGAAATTTAGACACGACAGTAAATATGGGTTTCACTGACATACAAGGTCACCATGACACAATTTTACCCCACTTTTGCTGTATATAGTCCATCCTGTCGCAGTAACAGACTGCTAGAGTACTCGCTTCTCACACTAAAAGTACCAGGTTACAAATTATGTTATCAACATCTCCAGTTGACCCAGCTGTAAACAAGGTTATGGCTTACAGTTAGATCAAGAAGCGGTAGAAATCTGGCAACACCAAACGCCCTAGAAATGAGGCTTAGCACTGCGACGTTTCTTACACTTCATCCCTGACAGCAGTGTTCCAAATTGGTTTTAGCTTTGTATTGACCACTATAATAATACCAACTACCTGTTGTCGGCATCAAATATTGGATCTTCGTGAAGGTTCGATAGTGACATATATTAACACGTAAATGGAGATCTTCGTCAGATCGAAAATATAGAATATGACAACAGCGGATCTCTCTACCCACTGCAAGCTAGATGCACATGAGATGACAGATAAACTAGCAAGGACTAAGATATTATCTTCTTCTTCTTCGTTGTTCGTTTGCAAACTACTGATACCAAACCCTGAAAAGGGGTTAGAAGCAGGATAATATCCAGTGAACGGAATGCGTTGTGTCGTGACTATAGCTCATGCACTACTGGGGATATTGATCCATAAGACATTATCAAACTAAAGAAATATCAAAATATGAAGAAATAGAAGTTATCATTTTCTTACATTTTTCAAAGACCAAATGGTTCAGAAAACTTACAGAACCTCAACAACAAAAAAAGAGGGATACATAATTTTAAAAAAACACAACTCCTAACCGAGAAAGACTACTGCTAACCAAGAAACACAACTCTCAGTAAAGAAACAATACTCCTAACCAAGAAACACTACTCTTAATCACGAAACACAACTCTTAACAAAGAAAGACTACTTCTAACCACAAAAGAATACTCCTAACCAAGAAACACTACTCCTAATCAAGAAACAGAACTTCTAGCCTAGAAACACTACTCCTAATCAAGAAACAGAACTTCTAACCTAGAAACACTACGCCTAATCAAGGAACATAACTTCAAACCAAGAAACACTACTCCTAATCAAGAAACACTACAACTGACAAAACAAGTATACTGATAATCAAATACTAACTTAGCAATAGTACTCCTTACAAAGAAATACAAATCTTAAACTATGAAATTCCGTGGCCTAGAGGTCGTGAGGTTGGTTTATAATGCAACGTTGCAGGTCTTTGCGTATAACAAAGGTAAGAATAGCCCCACTGTTCCAAAGAGATAATGTTGAAGGAGGAGACTAACTGTGTGACATGGCATAACACCAGACATGGTTAAGTGGTATGTTAATGGATGCATAGATGGCGCCTAAGAGGCTGCTGGTCTATTCTGCTTTAGTGTTTGAGTATTTTATGATGTACTCGCACATCGGCTAACCACCCAATTAAACACGTGTCCCAAAACAGCAGAGTAATAAGCTGATCGAGCCTAGCCCGCTAAGCAGGAGATCCTCCTCTCGGCTACATCCAGCACACGCCAGAGCTGGACCCGCACTTCATCCCCTGCAGAAGTACATGTCGATGAAGACCAGTTTCGAATCAACTCGCATGGACAACAGCAGCGAAGGCGAACTTCGATAAAGTTAGCAAACTTCAAAACCAAGCCATGAGAGTTATAACAGGTGGCATGAAGTCAACGCCAATTGTAGAACTTGAAAAGATTACAAAACTGCAATCCATGACCGATAGAAGAGACTGCAGAGCCCAGCTGCAGTCAGAGAAGCTCCGAAGACTGACCGACCATCCAATGCACCAGAGACTAAACAATTTGGGAAATGGGAAACTAAAGCGGAGAAACTTCGCAGAAATAGCCAAAGCAAAGATGCACGAAGATCCCATAAACGCACTAACAACACCAAAACCCATCACTACTGTACGAAAACCTACCTGGAGGCAGGATATATTTCCAGAGGTGGTAGAAAAAATACCAGGTATTGGAAACAAAAACTGCCAGACTGAAAAAGGAAGGAGAGATACTACCCTAAGCTTCATAACGAAAAGCTACCCAAGCATGGACTGGACCCATGCATACACCGACGGTTCTGTAACAAACACAACACAGAACGGAGGGGCAGGAGCATTCCTGAACCTAACAAATGGCAGAAAAATAACACTGTCATTCGCTACTGGTAAGTACACAAGCAATTTCAGAGCGGAGGCAGAGGCACTGAGGGCGGCAGTGGAAGAAATGGTGACACACAGTGAAAATGAAAGCCATATAGTCCTGCTTACAGATGCTCTCGCCGTAGTCACAGCGCTAAAAAGCCAGAAAAACACTGAGCTTAAACTTAAGAGCAGCACTCTGCAAACTGTGCCAGCAGTCCGCACCAAAAAGGGTAGTGGTACAGTGGGTCCCATCACACTGCAACATACAAGGCAACGAGGAGGCAGACAGACTGGCAAAAGAAGGTGCAAGACTACCACAAACAGATACCAGTATGACGTACGAAGAGTCAAAACGGCTTATCAAAGCCAGATACATGACCAAATGGGAAACCGAACATACTGGTTACACCAAAAACGATGTCTATTACCAGTTGAACCGAAGAGAGCAGGTCGTTGTCTTCAGACTTCGCACTGGCCACAATAGACTGAGGTACCACCTATTCAACAAATTGAAGATAGGGTGTACCGACGAATGCCCGTGCGGTACTGGTAAAATGACCGCTGAACATATGCTGCAGAACTGCCCGACATACGATGATCAGAGAGAGCAGATGTGGCCATCACCAGTGGAACTGCAAGACAAGCTCTATGGCAGTGTCGACAGCCTCAGGATGACCGCCGCTTTTTTCGAAAAAATAATGGTTACTGTCTGACTGCGTACGCAGAAGAAGAAGAAGAAGAATCAACTCGCGCTCAGTTTGGCAGACCGGGTATGTCGAGTTGTTATTTCATGGCATGGCCGCTTCTTCTAGTCGATGCAGTAAATGGGTACCTGACAAACTTGAAGTTTCAGAGTCTCCGCCGGAGTTACACAACTCTTGCTCTGTCGTCGGTATTGATTGCATATTTCGGAATTGGTGGGGGGGGGGGGGGAATTTGGGGGGGGGGGGGGGGGAGGGCATGGGAGGTCGTCCGTTGGAATGAAGTCAGTTCTATGAACTATTTTCCATTTGTTTCCATTTTTCCTAAGCAAGAAATACTGATGATATGAAGAAATAATGCTCTCAATCAAGATATATGACACGTAACTAAGAAATATTACACGTAACTAAGAAATAAGACACGTAACTAAGAAATAAGACACGTAACTAAGAAATAAGACACTTTATTAAGAATGAGAACGAGAAATGAGCATAATCGAGAATTGACAAAAACATACCCTAACTGAGTGATACACGATGGATATAAGAGGATGAATAATATCTCGTGACACACTCAAGAAGTGTCAGGTATCACGGAGGAGTGGCCTGCATATTTTATAGACGGTCAGCAGATGCAATGAGAGAGGTGACAACACACAACTACAAATTGAGAACATTGATAATGGCCTTGAATCTAGTGGACACTGTCATAATGGAAATATATACCCCCACAACATCACACGATGGAACGGACGAAATACAGGGGACAATTAAGGCAGTAGATAATGTGTTAGTGAGAGAATGCAATGCCAAAGTTGAAATGAGCTCCAAGGAGGACATAATTAGGAAGAATGAACTGGGTACTAGGAATGACACAGAAAAAAGGCAAGCAGACTTCTGACACCAGGAAAACAATATTACGACGCTTGTTCAAATGAAACCGGATCTAACTTCACCAAGTACACATACGTACGATGCGCATAGTAACGTCACTCTGATTTAAACAGCACATACCAACCGTCAAGTTTGCAAAATTTCATTGTCATCCGACTCATAGTTTCCTCAGCAAACCGTTGAAAACATGGCGGGTGTGATTCTGAATCCGCCCAGAGTTGATCAGCGAGCGGTGATTGGGTATCTAACAGCTAAAAGGATGCTGGCCAGTTAATATTCATCGCAGAATGCATATGGTGACGAAAGTGTGGCAAACGTAATCTCCTGCAACGGTCCACCCCAATTGCTGCATCACTGTTGGCGATGGCATCTTCTGGCACAACAATATGCTCCTGATCTGGTCTCGGAAGATCTTTCGTTAACTCACATCCTTCTTTAAACATCGTTGTCCAGTTCTTCACTGTTGTCATCGACATACTTGTGTCACCATACACTGCCTGAATTCTGCGATGAATGTCAACTGGTTGACATCCTTCAGCTGTTAAAAACCGAATAACCCCTCGCTGATCAACTGTGGACGGATTCCATATCACACCCGCCATGTTTTCAACGGTCTGCCGAAGAAACTATGAGTCGGAGAATATTGGAATTTTGCAAACTTGACGGTTGGTATGGGCTGTTTACATCAGAAGTGACGTCATTTTGCGCATCGTACGTATGTTCATTTGGTACAGTTAGGTCCGGTTTCATTTGAACACGCTTCGTATAACAAACAACTGGGAAACAATGTTGAGAGTCACTGAGACATTCAATAGATTACTTCATGGTGAAAACAAGAAACAGGAACTAAGTAAACAAATTTGTTGCTTATCTTGATGCAGCGGCTAAAACTGATCATAATTTAATTATTGTGAAATGCCAAGTGAGATGGAAGAGGCCAGGGAAATCATCAATCAAACTAGCAAAGTTGAATGTAAGTGCATCAAAAGAGTTAGAAAAATAAACTTTCAAAGATAAATGAACGATGTCTTATGGCAAAGAATACGTCACTGAAGAAAAAAATCAATGGTGGAATAATATAAAATAAGCCGTAGAAGAAGCAGCAGAAATAAAATTGGATGAACAGAAGTCGAAAACCAGAAACTATGGATACCATCTAAACTGCTAGGTAAATTACAGGAAAGAAGAATATTGAAGAGTAAAACAGGGCAATGTATTGATAACTATATGAGTGTCGAGAATGAATTAGATCGAGAATATAAGATGCCATGAAAAAAATTGTGGAAACATATAAAGAGGCACTAAAAGAGGCATCAGAATTAACATTGAGAAAGACGGAACCAGAAAACTAGAAACAATGGATGCTAACTGAAATGCTAAGTAGAAATGCAGGAAAGACGAACATAGAGGAACTGCAATGCAGAGAAAGGTGTTTCTGAGTACTAAAGTAGGAAGAATGGATTAGATCGAAAATATAAGATGACACAAGAAAAAATGGTGAATAAACCGGAGCGAGGAAATTGAAGTCCTGGCAAAGAACCGGGATTTTGAACAAGCACATAAGAAAGTAAAATATTTTTTAGTAAAACTAACGGCATACAAACACGGATGATTAATGTTAAGAATGGGAAACCAATAAAAAACTCAGGAAGCAAAAAATCAAAGATGTTAAAGAACGGTGTACAAATGGTAAAAGGTATTTAAGATGGAATGTAATGATCACTCTTTTTATTCAGCCATGTGGACAGTATTTCAACATATTCTTGAAAAATTCTTGGTTATAAAGTCGCCCATATGTTATATCATTTAGAAGTATAATGTCCCCCGAATTAAGTAATTGTGCACCAGAGGACAAACGCAAGTCTCACATTAGAAATACACATTTTATTAATTAAACTCGCTTCAAGTATAACATTTCTTGACACATTTATTTGTTCATATGACTTTTTAACTTGATTTACTAATGACCGTAGTGATGATGTTTGTCCATCACAAGTGATGAAGACCACTCGCTTTATTCAGCCGTGTAGACGGTCTTGTCTCTTGCTGTGTCCGCTGATGTGGTTGACTTTCGCGGTGATTTTGATTAAAGTGAGAAAGAAACTGCACCTTTTGTCAACCTCACTCTTTGCGTAGGGAGCCGCGTAGCGAAGTGGTTAGCGCGCTGGCTTCGCATTTGAGTGGTCGTGGCTCATTCCCCAGTTGAGGCGAAGACGTTTTTCAGACCGCAACGGCGCCCGGGTCGAACCAGCCTTAAGTGGGTACCCGTTCAGTCCGGGAAGTGAAAGCGGTGACAGAGAGGGATGACTGCCGCCCTTATATAGTCGAGCCTTTGAAATGGGATATCGCTAACATCTCACACCCCTACGGCAGTAATGCTATGGGTTACTTTACTCTCTGGTTCTGAGCTACCTTTGGCCAGTAGCAAGATATGTATTGAGACGAAAAATGATGCAGATTTTTCCTCAAGGTTTACTCCCGAAGCCTTTCCCATAAACAGGCGAATGCAGTGGCGGGGTATGACATCTTCCGTTGTGTGTCTTGCCTTTCCCATAACCGCAAGAGGCCATAGGGACATAACAGCCTGTGAATTAGTTGGGCATCTCTCCCTGGCTATGTTCTAGTCCATTATAGTCGTGTTTAAGTTTCACACACCAAAACCGACACTGTTTGCAGCTAGGACGAAGGGCGTCAATCTCGTTATATTCGGCCGTGTGAACTAGACCGTGAGATACGACTCATGTTTAAGATTAGTGCTATTCCTATAGCTGACGTTCATTCAAAGATACCGGACGGAAGAAATCACAAAAAAGAACGAATTAACCAGTACAAACGGAAAACAAAAACACGTTTCCGTGAACACAAGTGTAAGTCGTCCACTATTGTGGATTCCGGGCAAATCCGTGGTCTGGCCGTATCCATAATGAACTGAGACATCAGAACAATGAAGACCCACATTCGGTTACTGCGTCATCTATGCTGCTGTATAGGGTTAACAAATTCTTAAATGACATGAATTTG
The DNA here is from genome assembly GCA_036924085.1 of Ariolimax columbianus. Lineage (NCBI taxonomy): Eukaryota > Metazoa > Mollusca > Gastropoda > Stylommatophora > Arionidae > Ariolimax > Ariolimax columbianus. The sequence goes on from JAVGWX010000016.1 coordinate 51,805,617, forward strand.
ATAGTAAATATCTTAACTGTACCAGAGAAGAACTTAATAAAAACCTTTTGCTCAATCCTATTAGGCTCCTCAAAACAGCGAGACTTACTGCACACAATTTAGTTTAAGCTAAATATTGCAGTTTACAACAATATAATATGGCCAAAATGGCACACAACTTCATTAATAATTCAGATACCAGAAAAATTGAATGCAGTCAAAAATTCCGAACGCAAAGTGTAATTCCACATGCCTCTAAAAGTATATTAAATATAATAAAGAGAACATTGATTGCAATTTAGAGGAGGTACTACAAATAACCATTTTGAATTTCGGAAGGTCAGAGCTACTTGGGATGTCATTGCGGCTTCTGGCACAAAGAATGATTGATCAAGGACGACCACTATTTCTCTGCTTTATTGACTACGAGAAAGCATTTGATAGAGTCCCCTGGAACAAACTTTTTCAGATGCTGCAACAGATATGTTTCGAGTGATCAGTCACTGGGTTAATCCAAAACCTGTATGAAAATTAAGAACCGCTGAGATCGATAAAATGGACAAACAGATCCAGTTTCCATAAAAGCAGGAGGTTGCTTGCTTTCACAGAGCCTCTGCAACGCATATTATGAGATGATGATGAAGATGATAGTGGGAGTTGTAATAAGGATGTCAAAGTCAATGGTATGTCATCAAATGTGCAAATGATCAAGCCAGAGCGGGAGGACCAATAATAACGTTCCAAAAGCACAGTGACGTATTAACTCGCACAGTTTCCTCCATCGTGGTGGATCCTTTTCATCTAGCACTATGTTTGGTACCTACATTATCAAGTTTGCTCCATGATCCTAAACAAATTTGTCAAACCGTGCCCTAAACATTTAAATACATGAAAGTTATAAATATTGTGTATGATCCACGATAATTGGTAGTATAAAATTTATACATTATTATGTTGCTGGTTCGAATCTGACTCGCAAGACCCTTTTTATCCTTTCAAAGTTGTGTGAAACATCATCTCTTCTTCTTCTTCTTCTTCGTACGCAGTCAGACAGTAACCATTATTTTTTTGAAAAAAGCGGCGGTCATCCTGAAGCTGTCGACACTGCCATAGAGCTTGTCTTGCAGTTCCACTGGTGGTGGCCACATCTGCTCTCTCTGATCCTCGTATGTCGGGCAGTTCTGCAGCAGATGTTCAGCGGTCATTTTACCGGTACCGCACGGACATTCGTCGGTACCACCTATCTTTAATTTGTTGAATAGGTGGTACCTCATTCTATTGTGGCCAGTGCGAAGTCTGAAGACAACCACCTGCTCTCTTCTGTTCAACTGATAATAGGCATCGTTTTTAGTGTAACCAGTATGTTCGGTTTCCCATTTGGTCATGTATCTGGCTTTGATAAGCCGTTTTGACTCTTCGTACGTCATACTGGTATCTGTTTGTGGTAGTCTTGCACCTTCTTTTGCCAGTCTGTCTGCCTCCTCGTTGCCTTGGATGTTGCAGTGTGATGGGACCCACTGTACCACTACCCTTTTTGGTGCGGACTGCTGGCACAGTTTGCAGAGTGCTGCTCTTAAGTCATTAAGCTCAGTGTTTTTCTGGCTTTTTAGCGCTGTGACTACGGCGAGAGCATCTGTAAGCAGGACTATATGGCTTTCATTTTCTTTGTGTGTCACCATTTCTTCCACTGCCGCCCTCAGTGCTTCTGCCTCCGCTCTGAAATTGCTTGTGTACTTACCAGTAGCGAATGACAGTGTTATTTTTCTGCCATTTGGTAGGTTCAGGAATGCTCCTGCCCCTCCGTTCTGTGTAGTGTTTGTTACAGAACCGTCGGTGTATGCATGGGTCCAGTCCATGCTTTGGTAGCTTTTCGATATAAAGCTTAGGGTAGTATCTCTCCTTTCTTTTTCAGTCTGGCAGTTTTTGTTTCCAATACCTGGTATATTTTCTACCACCTCTGGAAATATATCCTGCCTCCAGGTAGGTTTTCGTACAGTAGTGATGGGTTTTGGTGTTGTTAGTGCGTTTATGGGATCTTCGTGCATCTTTGCTTTGGCTATTTCTGCAAAGTTTCTCCGCTTTAGTTTCCCATTTCCCAAATTGTTTAGTCTCTGGTGCATTGTATGGTCAGTCAGTCTTCAGAGTTTCTCTGACTGCAGCTGGGCTCTGCAGTCTCTTCTATCGGTCATGGATTGCAGTTTTGTAATTTTTTCAAGTTCTACAATTGGCGTTGACTTCATCCCTCCTGTTATAACTCTCATGGCTTGGTTTTGAAGTTTGCTAACTTTATCGAATTTCGCCTTTGCTGCTGTTGTCCATGCCGCGATGCCATACTCGAGAACTGGTCTCACTCTTCCAGTGTACAGTTTCTTTAGTATGCCTTCGTCTGCTCCCCAGCTTGTGCCAGCAAGTTTCCTCATGATTGCCATTCTTTCTCTGGCTCTCATTCGGTTTCTCTCGATCTGACTTTTCCATGTCATGCGCCGATCAAATGTGACTCCCAGATAGTTTGGGTTGTCGTTTGGATGCATGAATTTGCCATTTAAACTTAATTTGGTATTTTGGGATTTGATTGAAAGCGAGAATATTGTGCATGTGTTTTCTTCTCGTTTATTTTGACCAGCCATGAGTTCGCCCACTCTTCCAGCGATGTTAGGGCCTGTTGCATCCGATTTCTCGCTCTGGTGAGATTCTTTTCAGAGGTCCACATAGCCAGATCGTCTGCAAACATTGAGCTGTGGACTCTTCTTGGTATATTCTCTGTAATGTCGTTTATATACACCAGAAAGAGTGTGGGTGACAGTACTCCCCCTTTGGGTACTCCCTGCTCGAGTGTCACCTTTTTGCTCATCTGCCCTTGTACTTGGACTCTGGCCGTTCTTTTTTTGAGGTAGTGGTTGATCCACTTGTACATTTTCCCACAAACATCACTTCCTCTTAGCTTGACTCTAAATCCATCTTTCCAGACTTTGTCAAATGCCTTTTCCAGATCCACCCAAACAGCTACTGTGTGTTTCTGTGCCTGGTAGGCATCTTCTATTTCCTGGGCTATGAGGATGACCTGGTCCTCAGTGGATCTGTGCTGTCTAAAGCCGGCTTGATGTGGAATTAGTATTTGTTTTTCTTCCAGATGCCACATCAGTCTGGTGTTTATCATACGTTCCATCAGCTTGCCGACACAGCTAAGTAGGCTCATGGGCCTGTATCCATTTGGATCTATTTTGTCCTTTCCTGTTTTTTGGTACTGGTACAAGTACTGCGTGTTTCCATGCCTGGGGTACAATTCCCCTTTTCCAGCTTTGGTTCAGGACCGATAGCAGTTTTCTCTTCGCTGTTTGGCTCAGCCCCATCAGCATTTCGTTTGTTATCCCGTCTTTTCCGGGAGATTTCCTTTTCTTTAATGTTCTCATGGCCTCTTCCATTTCGCTCATTGTTAATTTGGCCATCATATGCTCTTCAGGTGCCGTATTGATGTTGTCGTGCCCCTTTTGCTCTTCACTAATGTCTGTATGCCTATCTGCAGGGACCTCGATGTGGTTTGCTCTGGCATATTGATCGACAAAAGCGTTTGCGGCTTTCTTACCAGTGAGCAAGTTTTCGCCCTGCTTGATGGTAATTTGTTTGTTTGACGGGGTTTCGTCGTTCATGGCTCTGACTAGCTTCCATAGCTTGTTCCCTTCTTTGTCCAAATTTAGGCTTTCCGTTTTGTTTTTCCAGCTCTCTCTTGCTGTTTGCTTGAGAGTGTATTTGTATTTCGCCGTGGCGGTTTGAGGGCGATATTTGCCTCCATAGATTGTTCTCGCTCTGCCATGTTCCTAGCATTTGTTACTGCATCATCCGCTTTCTGCAACTCATCATCCCAGTAGGGCTTATAGTTTTTCCTAGCTCCTCTTGGGATGGTTTCAGTGGCGGCTTGCATTATTGCCTTGCTTAGGCTTTCCACCATGAGCTTAATTTTGTTATTTCGTGTGTTGATGGTTTCACACAGCCCATCTGTCAGGATTGCAAATCTGTCCCAGTCGGCTCGTTTGTAATTCTAACGTGGGAGCGGTTTTGTTTCCTGTGGGCCTAATTCCATATCAATGTCTAGCCTGATCGGCCTGTGGTCGCTACCTGAAACATCATCTCAATTTATGTTGTTTCATCTTAAACAGTTCGCAACTATTGACAGCTTATTGCTGGTCTATTAAATAATATGCATGGGCTAGGGTAAAGCGTAATGACGCTCAGGTGAAACATACCTATCAAGAACCCCACATTTCCTCCTCGTTCGGGCTTCCTGAAACAGATAGTGTCGCAGCAGCCTGCTCAACGAGGTGATTAACGACATTGTAATCCTCACAGTGGTGAGCTATCCGAAAAGTCTCGCATACAGTACAACCCTTCACAAATACGCACTAGGATGTAGGAAGAGCCACTGCAACCCGCTACCAAAGAAACATCAAGATCTAACTCAACACAGCACGAGCAGCGTTGAATTAAAACAACAACTAATATGTATTGAAATCGAACTAAAGGTTACATAAATAATTTGTCATGTCGCAACAGAAATGTACAAATGGTCGGACAATTAGCGCGTCTTGAAGTCGATGTTTGCTCCTGAGATTATAATCTCTTTTTGGCGTCCCTTCTCGGGAGTAACACTTCCTTGTGTACATACAATCTGAGTGCAGTAATTTCAAGCTTATGTCGTAATGGGCACAATGTAGATCGAGCAGTGTTCAGTTGAAGTCAAGTTAACGGTTCATGGGTCGAATGAAGTCACGTTAATAGATCATTGGTCGTATAAAGTCAGTAATAGATCATTGGTCGTATAAAGTCAGTAACAGATCATTGGTCGTATGAAGTCAAGTTAATGGGTCATGAGTGGCATGAAGTCAAGTTAATGGATCATGGGTCCCATGAAATCAAGTTAGTGGAACGTCAGTTATATGAAGTCAAGTTAATTTAACAATGCATGAAATCAATTAAACGAACAAATGTCGCATGAAGTCATCTTAATGGATAGCATGGATAATGTGTCGGAATTGGTGCAGCAATTTTCGGTGGGCCGTCGCCGGAGCTTACGTTTGCTAGCAGAGGAATTCGCTGTGTCACTAGAGAGCTAAAATGGTGGTTAACAAGAAACTAAAGTATCAGTACCCATTGTGAACACTTTCCGATACTTCAGGTTCTTGCTAACCATCATTTTCGTTTCTGCGATGAATGTCAATTGGTCGACATACTTCTGCTATTAGAAACCGAATCACCGCTCGCTGATGAACTCTGGATGGATTCCGTATCACACCAGCCATGTTTTCAACGGTCTGCTGAGCAAACTATGAGTCGGAGGATAATGACATTTTGCAAACTTGACGGTTGGTATGTGCTGTTTACACCTGAAGTGACGTCATTAAGCGCATCGTACGTATGTTCACTTGGTGAAGTTAGGTCTGGTATCATTTGAACACGTCTCGTATGTAGTCATGGTATTCAACGAGGCAAAGCATGTGTCTTATGTTAGGTAGCCAGCTGTTGTCTGAACTCATTTATGTCCTTTGCCCTGGAGTAGGATGTCCCATCAAAGTTTTCTCGCAGTCCATCCCTCCATCTTATTGTTGGACATTCAGATGGACGTCTATAGGTGTGGGATCACCAGGACGTCAATTCTGTGTCCAGGCATGTTCACAACGGGCTGTACTTTCTAATCAGCGCCGTATATAGAATGCTGTTAAAGAGGTTTGGCGCCAGATAACGGTGTTGATATGGCCCAATAGTCAGATCGACAATGCTACTGCGAAAGCATTTGTCAAGAATGTTTTCATTAATCAAGAATGAAAGTCAGAGGCGCGAAGACGATCAGATTCCGTCGTAGTTCTGACCATAAACGATGCCGACTAGCGATCCGCAGGAGTTGCTTCGATGACTCTGCGGGCAGCTTCGGGAAACCAAAGTGTTTAGGTTCCGGGGGATGTATGGTTGCAAAGCTGAAACTTAAAGGAATTGACGGAAGGGCACCACCAGGAGCGAAGCCTGCGGCTTAATTTGACTCAACACGGCCAAACACTGAAATGATTGACATGCCGAGAGCACTTTCGTTGGGTCTAATATGGAACGGGTGCTGGAATTAGACCCTCGAAAATCTGGGGCTATCCTCTCGTTTGCTTGACTGTCCCGCATCCAGTGTTCGTTAAAGGAATTGACGGAAGGGCACCACTAGGAGTGGAGCCTGCGGCTTAATTTGACTCAACACGCAAATACTGTAGAACGACTGACAATTCGAGAGCACTTCCGTTGGGTCTAATAGTGAACGTGTGCTGGTATTAAACCCACGGAAGACAGGTCAGCTCTCTAACCTTCTAATGAAGGAACGCTACGGAAATCGTGTCTTAACCCCGCAGAAACCGCAGGTTCCAGATACCTGGTCACTGACAAACAAAACCTTTCGATTAATTCGTCCTGGCCAAATAGTGAACGGGTGCTGGAAATAGGCCATCGGAAGACAGGTCAGTTTTATCCTACAAATGACAGGGCGTTGCTACGGAAATCCTGCTCAACTCGAGAGGAGCCGCATGCATTTGCTTCAAGTACCAGGCTGATAAGTCAATGGCGCGAGGCTACCATGTAAGGGATTACGGCCGGACGCCTGTAAGCCGGAATCCCGCTCAAAATCTCAGCACCACTGCAATGGGAGGCTTCGATATGGTCGGAACCTGGGGATCGCGCCTCAACCCTACCAGGTCGAGCCACAGAAAGAGGTCTCTTCCATCCGCCGATCAAAATGGGCGGATAGCTGCTCGATATTCACCCTATACGGCGATGGGGTGCGAAACCACGAACATAAGACTTAGTTCTTGGTCGGGGTGTCGAAAACAGTAGAGCTTAGTTCTTGCTCGGGGTGTCGAAAACAGTAGAGCAGCAACCTCACTAAGAACTGTCGAGACTCATTCCTTGACCACGAGATATGTCAGCAAAACAGGCAAACAACATCTCCGTGACATTACAAGGCTTGTCCCCTGGTTAAATGCACTTCTGCTTCGATCTCTACCTCTGTACGCTATCAGCCATACCAATGGACGCAGAAGAGATGCAGACTAGCGGACATTGCACACCTGCCCCACTGTGTCAACATCCCAGGTGCCGGGGAATGCTAGGCGTACCATCCCTGCATAGAAGCCAAGAAAATAAAGGGAGCAAAGAGATACCCCACTCACATGCAAATGCTATGTTTCTGGCAGGACATGACGATCCTGGGATACAGACACACTGGACTGCCTCTCTTCCGGGTAAACCAGTCCATATCATATGTCATCTCATATATCATCACCGCACCCTATAGACACGAGTAGTGAAGACTCGTTAGTCTGGTAAGACAACTTCCATAAGAGAGACAACTCTGATCACAAACAACTGCTGCCTTGCAGATAGGCTGGGGACAGCTAAAGGCTAAGGAGGGCATTCCTATAGAAACGCCTGTTGAAATCGGATGCACGGGGCCACAAGCCTAACGAAACAGTGCAACGTAAATCGCAGTATGATGACAGCACAACCTATCAGAAAAAAGTATGGCGGAGTCCCGCCAGGCAGCGAGAGTGCCGGGCCTCACGCCTCGAAGGGGCCCACCCTTGACTACTGGTGGTCACCCACCCATGTGTCGTGGAGTCAAAGCACATGGCTATGGGGCCATTCCTATTGACCAAAAACTTAAGACCCTCAAAATACTACAGTGGAATGCGGAGGGTGTCGTTAACAAAAAGCTTTCTCTAACACATCACCTGCATGAAGGTAAGATTGACGTGGCATGTATCCAGGAAACGCACCTCAACAATAACTATAAATTCTCAATCAGAGGATACCAGACCTTCCGTCTCGATAGAGGTCACAAAGGAGGGGTCCTGATACTGACCCGAAACTGCATACCGAGCAGCGCGGTATCTGTCAATCACACCGGACAAGAAGAAATTGTAGGAGTTCACATAATGGCTCAAGAGACGAAGCTCCGCATTTTCAATCTGTACGGACCACCAAATAAAGACATATCGCTCTCGAGAATGGAAGTCAAAGACTCCAACTGCATAGTAGTTGGAGACTTCAACAGCCACTCGGAAAGATGGGGATACTCGGACACAGACAGCAGAGGTGACGAAGTGGAAGATTGGGAGATAGACAACAATCTCTCCCTAATCAATAGGCCGGAGGATAGCCCTAGCTTCTATTCTAGAACATGGCATACCACCTCGACTCCAGATTTGGCCTTCTCCACACAGGACGTACACCATAAAATAGACCGCCAGGTGCTAAACCAATTGGCAGGTAGCGACCACAGGCGGATCAGGCTAGACATTGATATGGAAGTAGGCCTACAGAAAACAAAACCGCTCCCACGTTGGAATTACAAACGAGCCGACTGGGACAGATTTGCAATCCTGACAGATGGACTGTGTGAAACCATCAACACACGAAACAACAAAATGATGCCCATGGTGGAAAGCCTAAACAAGGCAATAATGCAAGCCGCCACTGAAACCATCCCAAGAGGGGCTAGGAAAAACTATAAGCCCTATTGGAATGATGAGTTGCAGACAGCGGAAGATGCAGTCACAAATGCTAGGAACATGGCAGAGCGAGAACAATCTATGGAGGCAAATATCGCCCTCAAACCGCCACGGCGAAATACAAATACACTCTCAACGAAACAGCAAGAGAAAGCTGGAAAAACAAAACTGAAAGCCTCAACCTAGACAAAGAAGGGAACAAACTATTGAAGCTAGTCAGAGCCATGAATGACGAAACGCCTTCAAACAAACAAATTACCATCAAGCAGGGCGAAAATTTGCTCACTGGAAAAAAAGCCGCAAACGCTTTTGTCGAACACTATGCCAGAGCAAACCACATCGAGGTCCCTGCAGATAGGCATACCGACAATAGTGAGGAGCAAAAGGGGCACGACAACATCAATACGGCACCAGAAGAGCATATGATGGCCAAACTAACAATGAGGGAAATGGAAGAGGCCATGAGAACATTAAAGAAAAGGAAATCTCCTGGAAAAGACGGGATAACAAACGAAATGCTGATGGGGCTGTGCCAAACAGCGAAGAGGAAACTGCTATCGCTCCTGAACCAAAGCTGGAAAAGGGGAATTGTACCCCAGGCATGGAAAGACGCAGTACTTATACCAGTACCAAAAAAAGAAAAGGACAAAACAGATCCAAATGGATACAGGCCCATCAGCATACTGATCTGTGTCGGGAAACTGATGGAACGTATAATAAACACCAGACTGATGTGGCATCTGGAAAAAAAACGATTACTAATTCCACAGTAAGCCGGCTTTAGACAGCACAGATCCACTGAGGACCAGGTCATCCTCATAGCCCAGGAAATAGAAGATGTCTACCAGGCACAGAAACACACAGTAGCGGTTTGGGTGGACCTGGAAAAGGCATTTGACAAAGTCTGGAAAGACGGACTTAGAGTCAAGCTAAGGAGAAGTGACGTTTGTGGGAGAATGTACAAGTGGATCAACCACTACCTCCAAAAAAGAACGGCCAGAGTCCAAGTACAAGAGCAGATGAGCAAAAGGGGACACTCGAGCAGAGAGTACCCCAAGAGGGAGTACTGTCACCCACACTCTTCCTGGTGTATATAAACGACATTACAGAGAATATACCAAGAAGAGTCCATAGCTCAATGTTTGCAGACGATCTGGCTATGTGGACCTCTGAAAAGAATATCACCATAGCAAGAAATCGGATGCAGCAGGCGATAACATCGCTGGACGAGTGGGCGAACTCATGGCTGGTCAAAATAAACGAGGAGAAAACCACATGTACAATATTCTCGCTTTTAATCAAACCCCAAATTACCAAATTAAGTTTAAATGGCAAATTCCTGCAGCCAAACGACAACCCAAACTATCTGGGAGTCACATTTGATCGGCGCATGACATGTAAAAGTCAGATCGAGAGAAACCGAATGAGAGCCAGAGAAAGAATGGCAATCATGAGGAAACTTGCTGGCACAAGCTGGGAAGCAGACGAAAGCATACTAAAGAATCTGTACACTGGAAGAGTGAGACCAGTGCTCGAGTATGGCATTGCGGCATGGACAACAGCAGCAAAGGCGAACTTCGATAAAGTTAGCAAACTTCAAAACCAAGCCATCAGAGTTAAAACAGGAGGCATGAAGTCATGAAGTCAACGCCAATTGTAGAACTTGAAAAAATTACAAAACTGCAATCCATGACCGATAGAAGAGACTGCAGAGCCCAGCTGCAGTCAGAGAAACTCCGAAGACTGACTGACCATCCAATGCACCAGAGACTTAACAATTTGGGAAATTGGAAACTTAAGCGGAAAAACTTTGCAGAAATAGCCAAACCAAAGATGCACGAAGATCCCATTAACGCACTAACAACACCAAAACCCATCACTACTGTACGAAAACCTACCTGGAGGCAGGATATATTTCCAGAGGTGGTAGAAAATATACCAGGTATTAGAAACAAAAACTGCCAGACTGAAAAAGAAAGAAGAGATACTACCCTAAGCTTAATATCGAAAAACTACCCAAGCATGGACTGGACCCATGCATACACCGACGGTTCTGTAACAAACACTAAACAGAACGGAGGGGCAGGAGCATTCCTGAACCTACCAAATGGCAGAAAAATAACACTGTCATTCGCTACTGCAATTTCAGAGCGGAGGCAGAGGCACTGAGGGCGGCAGTGGAAGAAATGGTGACACATAAAGAAAATGAAAGCCATATAGTCCTGCTTACAGATGCTCTCGCCGTAGTCACAGCGCTAAAAAGCCAGAAAAACACTGAGCTTAATGACTTAAGATCAGTACTCTGTCAACTATGCCAGCAGTCCGTACCAAAAAGGGTAGTGGTACAGTGGGTCCCATCACACTGCAACATCCAAGGCAACAAGGAGGCAGACAGACTGGCAAAAGAAGGTGCAAGACTACCACAAACAGATACTAGTATGACGTACGAAGAGTCAAAACGACGTATTAAAGCCAGATACATGACCAAATGGGAAACTGAACATACCGGCTACACCAAAAACGATGCCTATTACCAGTTGAACAGAAGAGAGCAGGTCGTTGTCTTCAGACTTCGCACTGGCCACAATAGACTGAGGTACCACCTATTCAACAAATTGAAGATAGGTGGTACCGACGAATGCCCGTGTGGGACCGGGAAAATGACCGCTGAGCATCGGCTGCAGAACTGCCCGACATACGAGGATCAGAGAGAGCAGCTGTGGCCATCACCAGTGGCAACACAAGACAAGCTCTATGGCAGTGGCGACAGCCTCAAGATGACCGCCGCTTTTTTCGAAAAAAAAATGGTTACTGTCTGACTGTGTACGATAAAGAAGAAGAAGAAGATCGACAATGTCCCTCGGTCAGCTGCAATTTGATCACTTGAAACCTTTCAGCGTCTTCTTCTCTTAGGATCCATACCTCGTAGCCATAGTGTGACATATTCATCGTAATATTGAAGGTGTGAGCTTCTGTCTTATCGCTTCCCAACTGTTGAAGAATGGGCTTTATGAAACAAACTGAATCAGTTATCACTAAGGGTCTTATTTAGCAGGTGATAAGAAACTACACCTCCTTCAACGGTGTCGTAGATGCATCGTTGCTTACACAAATAGAGTTTGATTGAGCATGTATTACGTATGCCTGGCATTAGATGAAAACATAAAATGACGTTGCAAAGTTCCTACAGCTCTATTGTGATCATCCTCTCAGTGGACCATCAATTTGATGGATCGATCTGTAATATGTGGATCTGGTATTCAATCAATAAGAATGAGTGTCTAATGCCAGGTAGCCAAACTTTATTTAAACGTTTTGTGGTATGTTGTCTTGGAGTACCATCTTGGACCAAAAGGATTTACTTAGGACTTCTCTCCAATTAACTAAATAAGATGGAAAGATGGACTGAGTTAAATCCCTGATCCAACATGTGTACAAATTGCAGTTACCTTGAATAAAACACATAAAATGTCCGATTGAGTTCCAGGATTGCAGGTTTCAGAAGGGTGTTCTATTTCCTACGTGTGCATTGGAATTGTTCACATGCTTACGTTTCTGCACTTTCTCTTTTGATGTTTGCTTTTGTTGTAGTGCAGGAATGAGTGGCCGAGAAGTAACCATGCTGGTCTACATATCGAAGAAGCACACGTTCAAAGCCTGGTAAGGCGCATATTTTCTTTTTTTAAATATTGGTAGCATAGTTTAAACCTATACTGCACACTGCGTGACGACTGCAGGAACACGAGACTTTTAATCCTCAATCTTATAAATCCTGCTGGCGTACACCAGCAATGAAAATAAACACCGTAACATAATGTTTTTCTTATAGTAAGTGTCCTCATTGTTTTTCTTTTAAAACATGAAATTGAGCATTCACAAGACCACTCACATTGCTGGCCACACAAAATGACTTGCCGGACCTCATGTAGTTCACCGCCTGTGTGAAGGAAATGCCTGATTTAGTTCGTGATTATAACATGATATTTTCTTAGACCAGACAAGCTTTAGCTAATCAATGCACTGGATTTATGTTCACATCATATATTAGTGAACTGTGTTTGTTTTCTTGAATCGCGTTAGTGCTATTTGTACCAGGAAGTAAATTAGGTAAGGTGCTAGACTAAGTTCAGTCGAGAGATTGCAGTGGTTTGTGCGTTGACTTCCCAGCTGAGTGATCGGGGTTCGGTTACCAGCTGGTGCGGGGTTTTTCCTAATCGCAAAACAGCTCTCAGGGTCCACTCAGCCTAAACAATTGGCACCAGAATAATCTGCGATAGAAAAGACCGCTGTGTGATATTGACCTCAGGACCTCTAGCGTATGAACATACCACCTGTCTGATATTAACCTATGACCTTTAGTGTGTGAACAGACCGCCTGTGTGATATTAACCTCATGACCTCTAGCGTGTGAACAGACCGCCTGTGTGATATTGACCTCATGACCTTTAGTGTGTCGTTCGTCAAGAAATATATAGGTCAAACACCACATTTCTAATATACCAAAAGGCGAAGGTCGCCGTCAATTGTAGACAATGACAGCATTATTAATTTTGCTAGCGCTATTTTTAGTAAGGATTAACTGCGCTACTTGTTATCTTCACTCTCTCGTCTCGTGCCGCCCGACGCCAGTGGCAAGTCAAGGACAATGTGACTAGGGGGCGACTACGAGATCAAGCACCCGTGAAAAAGACGGCGGAGTCCGGAGTCGAATCCACACACCTGATCACGAGGCCGACGACTTTTAACCACTTCGCCACGGAATTTGCCACATTGTCGTGAAATCGGGATGTTCACTTACTTCCCTTTACTAGAACCAGGTGTATGCCAATGAGTATACGGATGTTGATCAGCGAATAAGTTGGCAACTGTCATCGATCCATTGCATCGATTAGAGTCAGCGAAATAGAGCTGACCACGAACATATAGTGCCTCTAAATAGCGGCTCTGGAAATAGGCAGCATTTGTGTATTCTAGTTAAGAGAATAAAACGCAGTTGAAAGGCAAATCTGGTACCCAAGAACGCCAGCTGAAGCTGGATGTGTGGGGAGAAAGCGCAGATATCGCAGCTTCGCTTTAAACTAGGACACAACCTTACTGCGCCTTTTTCTGAACGAAAGTCAAATAAGAAGACCTTGATGATTCAGAAGTTTCAAATTTCCAAAAGTGTGTTGATATTGCGCTGATAAAACACAAATACGTGGTGGTTCTGTGAGCGCATCAGGACAAACACAAATGGACACCATCCTTACGGTGACAAGATCTTCCTCGCGGACAAACAATGAAGAAAGCAACTATCAAATTACAACAAAAACGAATAATGAACGGTTTAAACTAAGAACCATACCCGAAACTGACCAGCAATGTGTAAGTCAAGGTATGCTAGGTATGAAACAGATTGGACCAAGAATAGACCAAACACGAAATGGATAACATGATTATAAGCACAGAAAAGCAGAAAAACAGATAAGGACATAAATAAATCACAAAATCTGCCTCTGAAAAACAACAAATGTACATACAGGTACGTGTACATACAAAAAATACTGAGTAAAGATTAATAAAATGAGAAGTATTGAGAAAGTGAAGATAAAAGGAAGCAAGAGAGAGGGATAGAGAGAAAGGTGCAAGCAAGCCTCGACAAACGTATGTATATTTAAACCAGCCTGTTTGAGGAATCCAACAAGGAACAGGAGACGATGCCACTGACTAAGATGTCAACCTTGCCGTAGTGTATATTTCTCTTGAAATGGTTGGCGGCTGGAGAACCGAGGTTATTGGAAATGCAATTACTGCGTTAGTGAGAAGGGTTCTTAAGTGACCTGTACTTCTACAGGGGCAGAAGCCCCTATGCAGGTCCCATCTCTGGCTTGAGCTGGAAATAGAATGGGAGAAGGATTTCCTGCTTGGCGGGCTAGGCTTGAGCAGCGTAATATTCCGCTGCGTTAGGCGGTTAAACGATGTGTGAGTTCATCTAATTGGACTCAAACATTAGAGCAAAGTAGACCTGCAACCTGTTAGGCGCCATGTTTTCTACTCTAAACAAACCATCTAACTATGACCGGTGTTATGCGATGTCACACAGTTAGTCGCCTCTTTGGACATGCTCTCTGTGAGGCAGTGGTGCTATTTTTGTCTTTTTTATACAGAAAAACCCCGGTAGACAACTCAGGAACGGTACGGAGTTCATAACGTAGCGGTCGCAAATAATAACAGATTAAGTTATGTTACCTGCAAGCGATCCCTCGTCCCAGATTCAGTTATGTGACCTGCAAGCGATCCCCTTGTCCATCTAAGAAGCTGATTGTGTGAAGGACGCAGAGAGTGCCTGGATAACATAGGAACACGTTACTTAACAACGCACCATTGTTTTTGCAAGACAAGGTGCCGTGCCGGTTCATCATGTGAATTAAGAGTCGGATTCTAATCAACATGTCACGCAGGTTTATGTCACGTCTGTACTCCACCAGAGGAGGATCAGTCAATCAATACCGTTTGAGTAGAGGGATCGGAGTAAACGATAGGGAGATGGTGGGGAAAGATATCAAGGAGATGTGAGGATAAAAAGGTAAAATCGGATTAACACGGCCAGGTGTGAGAAGGTGTGAGGTACGAGAGATAATTGTGACACACAGAAGGGAGCAGGCAAAAAAAGCTTCAGGATACAGAAGTTTACAGAAAACGTCCAGAATTCAGTGGGACTTCTTTGAAAATCTTAGTCGAGCTTGCATAGGCGACGAAGATGTAGAAGCTGAGAAAACTAGATTAAGTCACGAAAAGATTTAGGTTGGCACATTCAGTAGCATTCTACTAGAAGGTGATGGAAAGGCCAAGTAGGCAGATATCAAGACAGTTGGTTGTCAAGAAAGTTGGTTGTCAAGAAAGTTGGTTGTCAAGAAAGTTGACTGATGAAAGAGAGATGCATGCTAGAAGTGAAGCGTACTTATGGACAAAAATTGTTGACTAAATAATTAAATCTAGAGAGGTCAACTTCTGACATGTCGGTAATATATATCAGGCATATATCTATCTGAGATACATCATAGGAATGGAGCCCTTCTAGTGAGGCTAAATTAGATTCCAGATTCCCCATAAAAAGACAGGCGCAGCTGGGGCCCATCTTCGTACCGTTAGCTACTCCACAATTATCTATTCTTGGGTGTTGGACCTACCTTAGTATCGATAGCTGCTCCACTAATCTAGTCTTCGACCCACCTTAGTACCGTGTGCTGCTCTACTGATCTGTTCTTGGGTCTTGGACCCACCTTAGTACCATTGATCTGGTCTTGGTTCTGTGACCCACCTTAGTACCGATAGCTGCTCCATTGATCTGATCTTCGACCCACCTTAGTACCGATAGCTGCTCCACTGATCTGGTCTTCGACCCACCTTAGTACCGATAGCTGCTCCACTGATCTGGTCTTCGACCCACCTTAGTACCGATAGCTGCTCCACTGATCCGGTCTTCGACCCACCTTAGTACCGATAGCTGCTCCACTGATCTGGTCTTCGACCCACCTTTAGTACCGATAGCTGCTCCACTGATCTGGTCTTCGACCCACCTTAGTACCGATAGCTGCTCCACTGATCTGGTCTTCTTCTTCTTCGTACGCTGTCAGACGTCAACCTGTATTTTTCGAAAAAAGCAGCGGTCATCCTGAGGCTGTCGACACTGCCATATAGCTTATCTTGTGTTGCCACTGGTGATGGCCACATCTGCTTTCTCTGGTCCTCGTATGTCGGGCAGTTTTGCAGTAAATGTTCAGCGGTCATTTTCCCGGTACCAAAAGAGCATTCGTCAGTGCCACATATCTTCAATTTGTTGAATAGATGGTACCTCAGTCTATTGTGGCCAGTGCAAAGTCTGAAGACCACGACCTGCTCTCTTCTGTTCAACTGGTAATAGGCATCGTTTTTTTGTGTAGCCAGTATGTTCTGTTTCCCATTTGGTCATGTATCTAGCTCTAATAAGCCTTTTTGACTCTACGTATGTCACACTAGTATTTGGTTGTGGTAGTCTTGCACCTTCTTTTGCCAGTCTGTCTGCCTCTTCGTTGCCTTGGATGTTACAGTGGGATGGAGCCCACTGTACCCCTACTCTTTTTGGTGCGGACTGCTGGCATAGTTGACAGAGTACTGCTCCTAAATCATTAGATCTGGTCTTCGACCCATCTTAGTACCGATAGCTGCTCCACTGATCTACTCTACTACTCTACTCTACTCTACTCTACTCTACTCTACTCTACTCTACTCTACTCTACTCTACTCTACTCTACTCTACTCTACTCTACTCTACTCTACTCTACTCTACTACTCTACTCTACTCTACTCTGCTCTACTCTACTCTACTCCAATCTACTCTACTGGTCACATGAGCAATCCTCCTTAGCCATTGCTTACGATACATACAACAGGACATATCCACCAGATGAAGGATCACAGGAAGTATTCAAACAAATAAAGTTAGACCCACTAGATGGTGCGCCCGTCGCAGATAAACTGTTAGAGACTAGGTGTCAACTTTTTGTTTTGGTGGAGTCTCCAGGTCTTTGTTGTTGTCTTGTCTCCCCCATGTATCCAGCTCTTTGGTGCTGTCTTGTCTCCCATATGTCTCCAGCTCTTTGTTGTTGTCTTGTCTCCCCTATGTCTTCAGCTCTTTGTTGTTGTCTTGTCTCCCCCATGTATCCAGCTCTTTGGTGCTGTCTTGTCTCCCCTATGTCTCCAGCTCTTTGTTGTTGTCTTGTCTCCCCCATGTATCCAGCTCTTTGGTGCTGTCTTGTCTCCCCTATGTCTCCAGCTCTGTGTTGCTGTCTTGTCTCCCCTATGTCTCCAGCTCTTTGTTGTTGTCTTGTCTCCCCCATGTATCCAGCTCTTTGGTGCTGTCTTGTCTCCCCTATGTCTCCAGCTCTTTGTTGTTGTCTTGTCTCCCCCATGTATCCAGCTCTTTGGTGCTGTCTTGTCTCACCTATGTCTCCAGCTCTGTGTTGCTGTCTTGCCCCCCCCCCCCCCTACGTCTCCAGCTCTTTGTTGATGTATTGCTTCTAATATGTCTCCAGCCCTTTGTTGCTGTCTTGCCTCCCCTACGTCTCCAGCTCTTTGTTGATGTATTGCTTCTAATATGTCTCCAGCCCTTTGTTGCTGTCTTGCCTCCCCTATATGTAAATATATACTAATTAACACCTGGGTAGACGAAACGCGCTTAGACTGTGGATCGAATTCATCTCTTTTGCTATAGGAGACTAGCGCGCTAGCCATTTTCTCACTTAGACACTCAAGGGGAAGTGTTATGAAATGTTATTTTAAGAGTGGGACCCAGTGGTCTCGAGGTAAGGTGTTCGCCTCGGTTGCTGGGGATCGCGGATTCAAATCACGCTGATTTTTTTTACGTTGATCATTTGGTAAATATTTCTCCTGATCACTGAGTAGTGAGATCAGACACCCGTGTTCAATGGCGAGCACGTTAAAAATACATAAGCAGTTGTAAATCGAAATGAGCAAGCCGCTTTTCGGGCAAAATTCAAGTTAAAAATTTACTCAAAAGTATTATAGGGACATTCGCCCCACAGAGAATATGACGCAAAAAGTGGGCTGTGTGGCTATAACATCAGGTCTTAGTTATATGGTTAGGGGAGCGTCATAGATGGCGCCTCATATGCTGCGTGTCTAACTTGCTCTAATTTACCTTTCCATTTCCACCAGCCCGAAAATAGGCGAACGTATATTCCAGGGGCTAACATATGCTGGGATTGATCTGACAAGTCACCAGTGGATTTTTATCTGCCAAAAAATATTAAACAAAGGAGGTCACACCTCCCAACGATGTCTAACGACATCTAGATTGAAGAGAGATAGAGAAAAAGAAGAAAATAGAGACATGGGCAGGCAGAGGCAGGCAGGCAGAGGCAGACAGGCAGAGGCAGGCAGGCAGGAAGAGGCAGGCAGGCAGGCAGAGGCAGATGCAGGCAGGCAGAGGCAGGCAGGCAGGCAGACAGAGGCAGACAGAGGCAGGCAGGCAGAGGCAGGCAGGCAGAGGCAGGCAGATGCAGGCAGAGGCAGGCAGAGGCAGGCAGGCAGAGGTAGGCAGAGGCAGGCAGGCAGAGGCAGGCAGGAAGGCAGAGGCAGGCAGGCAGAGGTAGGCAGAGGTAGGCAGAGGCAGGCAGGCAGAGGCAGACAGGCTGGCAGAGGCAGGCAGGCTGGCAGAGGCAGGCGGGCACAGGCAGGCAGGCATAGGCAGGCAGGCAGAGGCAGATAGGCAGGCAGGCAGAGGTAGGCAGGCAGAGGCAGACAGGCTGGCAGAGGCAGGCTGGCAGAGGCAGGCGGGTAGAGGCAGGCAGACAGAGGCAGATAGGCAGGCAGGCAGGCGGAGGCAGACAGGCAGAGGCAGGCAAGCAGAGACAGGCAGAGGCAGGCAGAGGCAGGCAGAGGCAGGTAGAGGCAGGCAGAGGCAGGCAGAGGCAGGCAGAGGCAGGCAGAGGCAGGCAGAGGCAGACAGGCATTGGCAGGCAGGCAGAGGCAGGCAGGCAGAGACAGGCAGAGGCAGGCAGAGGCAGGTAGAGGCAGGCAGAGGCAGGCAGAGGCAGGCAGGCAGGCAGAGGCAGGCAGAGGCAGGCAGTGGCAGGCAGGGAGGCAGAGGCAGGCAGAGGCAGGCAGAGGCAGGCAGGCAGGCAGAGGCCGGCAGGCAGGCAGAGGCAGGCAGGCAGTGGCAGGCAGGCAGGCAGAGGCAGGCAGGCAAAGGCAGGCAGAGGCAAGCAGAGGCAGGCAGAGGCAGGCTGGGAAAGGCAGACAGTCAGAGGCAGGCAGAGGCCGGCAGAGGCAGGCAGGTAGAGGCAGGCAGAGACAGTCAGAGGCAGGCAGTCAGAGGCAGGCAGGCAGGAAGGCAGAGGCAGAAGCAGGCAGGCAGAGGCAGGCAGGTAGAGGCAGGAAGGCAGAGGCAGAGGCAGGCAGGCAGACAGATAGAGGCAGGCAGTCAGGCAGAGGCAGTCAGAGGCAGGCAGGCAGGCAGAGGCAGGCAGGCAGGCAGAGGCAGGCAGGCAGAGGCAGGCAGAGGCAGGCAGGCAGAGGCAGGCAGAAAGACAGGGAGGCAGAGGCAGGCAGGCAGAGGTAGACAAGCAAAGGTAGGCAGAGGCAGACAGAGGCAGGCAGAGGCAGACAGAGGCAGGCAGGCAGAGACAGGCAGGCAGAGACAGGCAGGCAGGCAGGCTGGCTGGCTGGCTGGCAGACAGACAGACAGACAGACAGACAGACAGATAGATAGATAGAAAGATAGATAGATAGATAGATAGATAGATAGATAGATAGATAGATAGATAGATAGATAGATAGATAGATAGATAGATAGATAGATAGATAGATAGATAGATAGATAGATAGATAGATAGATAGATAGATAGATAGATAGATAATTCTCAAATGTATAATTTTGAACATTTGCACCAGGCTATGGCAAGGATTACCTTGAACCTTAAAAATGTCAAGGAGAAGTTATGCTTTCAATTAATAGCACTGCACACTTCCCTTAATGATGTCAGACAAATCAAAACATCGTTAGATATCTGTAACCTGTTTCATGTTCAACTACGTAGAAGCCTAATCTTCGTTAAGCCTGTGTAATCCCGTGAGATTCTCGAATAAATTCTCGTTTCCCTTCATTTGAAATATCCACCCAACAATCGACGTTCTGGAACTTCAAACAAAATCGATCGGTAACGATTATTTTGGCTCAATACAGATGTAAACATGGAATCTCAGTGAGGTATATATATACACGTGCTAGTTTATAAACAGAAATATTTTAGATGCATACAGTGGAATCAGTAGCGAAGACATTTTGTTTACAAAAACTGTTTTCTCATTCAGAAGACGGCAAAAGAAAAAATGGCAGACATGAATCATGGAATTATTGGTAAACAGGAATTAAAAGAATTAATGATAGACATCAATTGAAATAATTAATGGTAGACAAAACTAGAAGAATTAATGGTAGACAGGAATTGACAGAACTAATGGTAGACATGAATAAAAGTATTACTGGTCGAAATGATCAACGAAATAATATTATACAGGACGCCATGAATTATTGATAGACAGGAACTAAAGTATTTATAATGGCAAACAGGAACTTAAGAATTAATGATAGACAGGAACCAAAGACTTAATGGCAGACAGGAATCAAAAGTGTTAATGGCAGACAGGAAGTTAAGAATTAATGATAGACAGGAACCAACAAATTAATGGCAGACAGGAACCAACGTATTAATGGCAGACAGGAACTTAAGAATTAATGATAGACAGGAACCAAAGAATTAATGGCAGACATGAATCAAAAGTGTTAGTGGCGGACAGGAAATTAAGAATTAATGGCAGACAGGAATAATAGAATTAATGGCAGACAGGAATCAAAAGTATTAATGGCAGACAAGAACCAAAGAATTAATGATAGACAGGAACCAAAGAATTAATGGCAGAGATGAACCAAAGTATTAATGGCAGACAGGAACTTAAGAAACAATGGCAGACAGGAACCTAAGAATTAATGGCAGACAGGAACCAAATAATTAATGGTAGAGAGGAATAAAAGAATTAACGGCAGACAGGAATCAAAGAATTAATGGTAGAGAGGAATCAACGAATTAATGGTAGAGAGGAATCAAAGAATTAAAGGTAGAGAGGAATCAAATAATTAATGGTAGAGAGGAATCAAAGAATTAATGGTAGAACGTCAAAACAGGTTTGTGCTTGGGGCAAAAGACTGTATTACCTAAGACTGACAGTTTCAAAAACCTACCATGCAAGTCTACAAATGAGTGCTTTGACACAGACTTCTCGAAAGAAGCATCCTACCGGGTTGGCTCTATACGTTTTAAGGAAGATCGGGTGATGATACGCAGACGACATAGTGGTACTATCAAGAAGTGCAGAAGAGCTAGAGCAGCTAATTTCAGCCGTAAATGGATACAGTAAAGATCAAAACCTGTTTATAAACATAAATAAAACAAAAGGTAATTACCATCGACCGACAAAACACAATGTCGGCATCAATGTACAGTGGGTGGTGAGGAAATAGATCAGGTTGCACATTTTGAATATCTGGGCTCCAGAATTGACAAAAATGGCGACTGCTCGGAAGAAATCAGATGAAGACTAGCTATGGCAAGGCAGAGACTGAACAGCCTGAAGAAATAATGCCAGGGCACCAACAAAATGATAACAGTAAAAGTCTTGAGAGTCTGTGTTTTTCCTGTGGCAGCTTATGGCTGCGAATCATGGACGATTACTAAAACTTCTAGACAAAGAATCGAATCCTTCAAGTCAAAATGTTACAGAAAGATCCTCAGAATACCCTGGACAAAGAAAAAGACAAATGTAGACATTCGGCAAGAGTTGAGAATAAAGGAGAACTGGTTAATCAATTCCATTTTGTCTAGAAAATGCAAATACTTTGGTCACATCAAGAGAGACAACGGTCTTGAGAGAACAGTGATGGAAGGTATGGTGCCAGGCAAAAGAGGAAGGGGTAGACCAAGAAGACGATGGCACCAAGATATCCAGGAATGCCTGGGTATGACTGTGGCGGAGGCTGGAGTTTTGGCAAGGGAACGAGTTTCTTTCAGACAGACTATGATGGGAGCGACGTTCTATAAAGGACATGCTAAATGATGAGAGGTATGATAACAAACAGTATCGTTATGGAGTAGTCCCATTGTTATGGTTCGATATGTGTGGTTGGGGAAGGGGAGGGGGGGGGGTGTGGTACAAATAGTTATCCTTGTTAGTTCTATGGGGGAAGGGGTTGACAGAAATGGTTACCGTTATAGAGTGTATTCTCATTGCTAGGGTCCACGAGGGAAGTAGATGATTGTTCTTTATATCTACATTTCAAAGTTAGCATCTGGTAGTGTCGGCCCATTGTCCTTGTTCCTACATCATACAGTAAACACGTGAAGGTGTGATTGGGTGTTGTGTGTATTCGCGTTCATTTTTTTCTTCTTTTCGCTTATCCTGTTTTGTCTTTCATCGTCAAGTTTCTACAAATGTCTTCATTACCCTACACTGAAAGGCAAAATAGAATAAATGAAAATAATTTTAAAAAAGACAATATATACGAATACACTTGTCACCTAATCTATTCTTTTTTTGTGTGAGTGTTTTGTTTGGATGTCAATATATGACTATGTTGTCCAGATTCAGGAAACCAAACCACTGGCTGATCCACTAGAATCATTTTTTACAAGCCACTCAGCTGAAGTGCAGTCACTAGTTATTGCTGCAGAAATGATTAGCAATACAATAAACCAATGCCAGCATGCTGTCTTAGTCGACCTGTGCGTCTATAAGGGCCTTATCCCTTGTGCAGGTCCCAACTCTTGTGCGAATTGGTAGCATTGCTGTACTTAGCAGGCTGGGCTTGAGCAGAGTTATTTTTTTTTGGGTTTTGTGCTGGTCTCATCTCGGTTTTCAGTCGATTCTGTCTCGGGCACGGGTTGTCCATTGGATGGCTAACTTGTTTCAGGATCGCGAGTGTTATGCAGCCTGCCAGGTATTGGGGTGTCTGCCAGGTGGTCAAATTTGTCGGCGTGGGTACCACTGAGTGGCTCACAGAGTGGCTGCTGTGTTCGTCTTTCCTTCTAACTACAAAGCCAGCCCATCAGTGCTTGGAGTTATTGGCATGGTTGACGCATGACAATGAAAGGGTGTCATTGTTGTGTAAGCGCATCTGGAGCTTTTTGCCGAAGTGACAGGCCCAAGAGACGGCGCTCAAGCGAGGCATGTGTTGTCCTTAACTGGTTGTCCGTGGATTTTGAAGAGACCAGATTTCACATCCATAGCATAGCGCAGGTAGGACCATTGAGTTGAATATGTCAGCTCGCAGTCTGGTGTCTCTTGTGGCGTATGTTTCCGCCTTTATCGAGATGAAGGCAGCCCAGCCAGCACGGTGTATTTCTTACAAAATGCAATGCTATTTCTGCAACACCACAAGAATGATAAACTGCCTGAGTTAAAGAAAGCCTTGGGCCAAGTAAATGCCATAAGTGTTGTGCTACAGTGAATACCATCACACTGTGGCATACTAGGAAATGACACAGCAGACAGGTTGAGAAAGGAGGAAGTAACACAAGAACAAAACGAACAAACAATCGCCTTCCAAGAGAAGAAGTACCTTTTCCAAGCAATCAGGAAAGTCGACCAAACAAGAGACAACTATCACTGCCATGATCGAGCAGAGAAAGTGATCCTGTTTCGCATGAGAACGGGACATAATGGATTTAATAACCACGTACACGTGCTAAAATTGGCTCCATAACCCGAGTGTGTGAATTGGAGCAAGAAGCGCAGCTATCCGAACATATACTGCAAGGTTGTTACATACTTAACCATTAAGGTAGTCAGCAGTGGCCCACGGAGACGAACCCCAACACAAGGCTGTTTGAAAACCTTGACCTATTGTTTTATTTGTTTAATTGTCTGTGTTTGCCTCACTAATTTCTACTGGCGGAGCTGCGCCTATTCCACCCCAGACCGTAGTTAATTTGGGCGATATTAAGACGCATAAACCAGTGCTTGTATGCGTATGTGTATCTGTTTGTACCTAACCTGGTGTTTCCGTGATGTTCCTCCCGCTGTTCCTCGCTTTTTATGATCCTCTCGTTGTCCTTTGTATGTATTTGGTTGTTATTTTTATTTTCTTGTGTTCCTCGGTTTACCCTGTCGAGTTTCAGAGGCACAATATGCACAATTGTTTTCCTGACCTTGACCAATCTCTACGACAGCAACATTTATCTAGAGAACTGGGCTCCACGTGCAGACGTAACAAGAAAAGACATTGTGAAAAAGAGGAGGAAGAACACGAAGAAGAAGAAGAAGAGGAACACGAAGAAGAAGAAATCTAAGAAAAAGAATAATAATAACACGAAGAATACGAAGAAGTAGAAGAAGAATAAGAAAAAATAGAAGAATATGCTGAGGAAGATATATTCAACCATGTGTTTTCTCTTCTCGATTTCCATTTCGCACTTTTTTCTTTCTCGATTATTCTATTTCCTAGATAGTTTACTGTTTTCTGTAAAGTAGGTTTCAAATCTGCTTTGTTACTAAATGTGATATTTTTCGTTTTCTAAGTCTTTATGTCATGTCCATATGCTAATCTTCTGTGCAATATGCGAATCACCAATGCCTACAATTCTTGTTTGTTTTTCGCCACTATTAGAACTGTGACATCCGCATATCTGAGATAAGTGATTGACACTCTATCCACATTGAGCCCTGACATTACCTTTATTTGTCGAACAATGTGTTCTGTGTAGATGTTAGACAGATAAGCGGACAGTTTGCATCCATGTTACACTCCTACTTTTAGATCTATACATGGCAAGTCAAGCCTGTCAGATCTAACAGTGATAGTCGGCTCACAGTATAGGTTAGTCAGCATTCATGTCATTCCCAAATATGTCTATCTATAGGGAAGGAAGACTGGCGTTTGGTCAGACAAAATATACTGATCAGACATGTTAGTCAGGGTCAGGCAAATAATACTGACCAAGACCTTCACCTTGGCTTCCTCGTAGACCTTCCTGAAAACGAGCTGTTTTCATGGCAGTCTGGCAAACAAGATTAAGGATCGACGAGATCCCAATAGTAGTGAGCGACACACAGATGAAGCCAAGCATAGCACAACCCCTGGGAGGACCCCGGGTCAACTTCATCAGCACGCTCGGGATGTGAGGAAAACTACCGCAACCCGCCACTTAACGTCCTTTTCAGGCCACATAGAAGAGTAAACTTGCTCATTGGGGGTATTTGCAACAACAGCCTAAGTATAGCTAGATAAAGGTAAAGGTTACTCTCATCTCAATGTTGCCGTTGGGAATGAAGGTTACTCTCATCTCAATGTTGCCGTTGGGAATGAAGGTTACTCTCATCTCAATGTTGCCTTTGGGAATGAAGGTTACTCTTCATGTACTAAGTTGCAGCCTATTTGATATGGGGTGATCAGTTTCTTTACTTGCTGTTTTTACCTTCCTTAACCCATACGTCAGGTACCAATTTGCAGCTGGGTTCACTGTAGGAGCTGTAGTACCACACATGAACCACGGTCCGGATTTTGTTCCTATCCGTCCGTGAACTGGAAAACCTGACACGCTGTAATACCAATCTGTTAAGCCAGCTCCCTGTCGACTAGGCTACACGATCCACTATAGCTAGGTACACATTAAAGAAAAAATAAATCATGCACCATATCGGGGTTGTTTTTTTGTTTTTTTTTGCGTTCGCCTTATTTCTCTAATCCCCAAGGCGGTGTGCGTTGCACTGTGGTTTTTATTTTTGCGCCTGTCGGCCTAGTGCATCCGACTTCAGCATGCATTTTATGTAAGGGTCTGCTTCCTCCTGCATTTTCTAAGGGTTTGCTTCCCCGGGGTAACGGCCGGTGCTGTGATGGGGATCGAACCCAGCACCTTCGGATCGTGAGCCGTGCCACTTAACCACTAGGCCACGCCGTCCCCATATCGGGGGTTTGAACAGGTATACGCTCAGCCACTCGATTCCAACTGAGAAGAACATAAGCCATGAAACTGAGAAGAACATAAGCCATGAAACTGAGAAGAACATAAGCCATGAAACTGAGAAGAACATAAGCCATGAAACTGAGAAGAACATAAGCCATGAAACTGAGAAGAACATAAGCCATGAAACTGAGAAGAACATAAGCCATGAAACTGAGAAGAACATAAGCCATGAAACTGAGAAGAACATAAGCCATGAAACTGAGAAGAACCTAAGCCATGAAACTGAGAAGAACATAAGCCATGAAACTGAGAAGAACATAAGCCATGAAACTGAGAAGAACATAAGCCATGAAACTGAGAAGAACATAAGC
The DNA here is from genome assembly GCA_036924085.1 of Ariolimax columbianus. Lineage (NCBI taxonomy): Eukaryota > Metazoa > Mollusca > Gastropoda > Stylommatophora > Arionidae > Ariolimax > Ariolimax columbianus. Next base: position 51,831,999 of record JAVGWX010000016.1, read on the forward strand.
CATGAAACTGAGAAGAACATAAGCCATGAAACTGAGAAGAACATAAGCCATGAAACTGAGAAGAACATAAGCCATGAAACTGAGAAGAACATAAGCCATGACAACTTCAGAAATAAAACTAAAGGCTTGCATAACAAAGATCATAACAGAATTGTTTTTCTTGTGGAAGTTACTTGTTGTGTAGTTCTTTAACTTAACTAAACGTCTTTATACTGGTTTAGAACACTGCAAAGTCTGTAAACAACCAGTCGTATTTACATTTGCTATTATATTGCTCTTGGCCATCTTTCGCTGATGGCAGGTTACAGGGACTCTTCTTCAAATACTTACTTACTTTCAGTGTCCGGAACCTCACACAGTCTTCGCCCAAAACCAGCCACCATCAGGTCCTCCACGGCACAGGATTCCTGCATACTGGGACATATAAGCAGGTGGTCCGGATCCTGGAAGGGCCCACATCCGCATTATTCATTGTCTGCATATCCCCCCTTTTTCAGGTTAGGCCCACATCTGGACACACCTGTTCTGATATCTCTGCGCAGAGGTGGCAAATCATGTCGTGGTGCATAGGTCTACTGAAGAAATCCCCACCTCGTTGGTCAGGCTGCTGCAACATATGTTCCCCGAGACACGGTGTGGGTGTCAGTTGGGTATAAGTCAATATGTTGCATACATCTTGGCCCTAGCCTTAACTCTACCCCTAACAAAGACGTAGCCAAATTGAGAAAACCAAATTAGTTTGAAACTGACACGGAGAAGGAAATGGGGGAAGGATGAGAGAGACGCGCCAGGGAAAGGCGAGGGCGAAATTATTGGGTGGAGGATTGGGGGAGGGGGAGTCCCAGAACTAATTGGTGAAGCCGAGAAATTCGTGACCTTTAACAATTGTGTGTAAACTTTCAATTTGACCATGACCTGATTTTGATGAAATTTAATGACAACGGTTAGGAATTGTTTATTTCAACTGTAGCTATTTTCGTTCGGGCTCAAAATATCCGTCACCTGGTGCAAGACACTGGTGGGTCGAGTGCGCTACTTTCTCACAAACACGTCAGTTGTGCGTTTTATAATTCGTCTCATGTCTGTTTTATCAGCTCTCCACGGCCATCTTTAGTTTGGATGGCTTGCCTCTCCGCGTTGCCAATTTTGTTCTGGAAGACATTGTCTAGACATAGGAAGCACAATAGATACATCAGGAGGTACAGACGCAGATGTAAGAGTTAGAAGTGGAAAGGCAAGAGGGATATTAATGATACTAAACAACATTTGAAGATCAAGACAAATCAAAGTTCGAATTTTCAACGTCAGTGTGAAGTCTGAATTGCTGAATGAAGCAGTGACACGGAGAACGAACAAGGCCTTACAACAAAAGACTCAAGTCCTTCGTTAACAGATGCCTAAAGTGACAGGATATAGTGAGAAATGATAACCTATAGAAAAGGAGCCAGCAGCAACCACTGGAACATCAGATGAAGAGAAGAAAATTGAGCTGAACTGTTCATACGCTACGGAAGGCACAGTCCAACATAGCGATACAGTGTCTTGTATGGAATCCTCAAGAGAAAAAATAGAGAGGTAGAGAATATGTCGCAAAAAAGGGCCTGTGTGGTTATAACATCAGGTCTTGGGTACGTGTTTAGCGAGGGGTATAGATGGCACCTGTTAGGCTGCGGGTCTACCTTGCTTCAATTTACGTCTAAGCCACCACCGGTCCCAAAAATAGGCGATTGTATATTCCAGAGGCTACCAACAGGTTGATAACAGATACTGGGATTGATCTAGCAAGTCACCAGTGGATTTTTGCCTGTCAAAAAATCAGAAAGAAAGGAGGTCACACCTCCCCACGCACTACAGAAGACATGGGATGAACTTGAACATCGTATAACTGACGCGCCAGTTTAAAAATTGGCGCACCCAAAATTGGAGTCCGTTAGCTGGCGAAGGACAGTTTTAGTACAAACTGAAAGGGAACAGAGAGGCTAGTCCGGTCAGGCACAACATACTGGCCAGAAGGTTGCGTCAGGGTCAAGTACAATATACTGACCAAGACCACTATCTCTCTTCCCCGTAGCCTTTCCTTGAAACAGGCCGTTTCAAGGCAGTCTAGCGATATGTGGATCGACGGGATCCCCGTAGTAGTAGTCGCCACACAGATGAAGCCAAGCAAAGCACACCGACTGAAGGATTGTGGTCCACCTTCATCAGCACACTTGAGATGTGAGGAAAGCTACTACAACCCGCCACAGAACGCGCTTTTCAAGTCGCAAAAAAGAGTAAACTTACACATCGTAGGCATTCAACAAGAACAGCTACAGTAACAACAACAACAGCTACAGTAACAATAGCAATAGTAACAGCAACAACATTAACAACAGCAACAATAACAATAACAACAATAATAACAGCAACAGTAATAAAAATAACAACAGCAAGAACAGCAACAGTAGCAGCAACAGTAATAACAGTAACAACAACAACAGTAACAACAACAACAGTAACAACAACAACAGTAACAACAACAACAGTAACAACAACAACAGTAACAACATCAACAGTAACAACAACAGTAACAACAACGACAGTAACAACAACAGTAACAACAACAACAGTAACAACAACAGTAACAACAACAACAGTAACAACAACAGTAACAACAACATCAACATTAGCAACAACAGTAACAACAACAGCAAGAACAACAGTAACAACATCAACAGTAGCAACATCAACAGTAACAACAACAGTAACAACAACAGTAACAACAACGACAGTAACAATAACAGTAGCAACAACAACAGCAACAGTAACAACAACAACAGTAACAACAACAACAGTAACAGCAACAGTAACAACATCAACAGTAGCAACATCAACAGTAGCAACATCAACAGTAACAACAACAGTAACAACAACGACAGTAACAACAACAGTAACAACAACAGTAACAACAACAGTAGCAACAACAACAGCAACAGTAACAACAACAGTAACAACAACGACAGTAACAACAACAGTAACAACAACAGTAGCAACAACAGTAACAACAACAACAGTAACAGCAACAGTAACAACAACAGTAGCAACAACAACAGCAACAGTAACAACAACAGTAACAACAACAACAGTAACAACAACAGTAGCAACAACAGTAACAACAACAACAGTAACAGCAACAGTAACAACAGTACACACTGAAATAGAGATTGACAACAAAGGCCATACTAATCGTGTCATTTTCAGCCTAGGTTTTAACGAAACATTTTTTTCTTCTCCTTCTTCGTTCATCCTCAGATCAAGGTCCCCGTTTCTCTTACAGAGGACAGCGTTGTTTGGAAGGCTGTTTCATCTCCATACAGCTTTAGTCTCATTTCTGTCTCGCGAGGCCAGTATTGTTCTCTTTTCCTGCGTGAGCGTGCAGCTTTGCAGGATGTGTTCCACGGTCATGATATGCTCTCCACATGGGCACTTGTCATCTGTCCCAATCCTCATTTTGTTGTAAAGATGACCCTTGAGTCTGTTATGCCCAGTTCTCAGTCTGAAGATGATGACTTGCTCTTCTCTAGTTAAGTAATAGTAGCTGTTTTTTTTTCGGAAGTCGGGGTGTTTATCAGCCCATTTTACCCTGAAGTTGGCTTTAATTATGGTGTTGGCTTCATTATATGTGATACTCAGGTCTGTTTGTGGGGATGCTCCTCTACTCTTTGCTAGTTTGTCTGCGGCTTCGTTGCCTTCAATGTTGCAGTAGGATGGGATCCACTGAATGACCAGCCTTGGGTGTTCTGCTGAGAGCTGTATCAGGGAAAACATACATTGCTTGAGATCTTCATCTTCGTGTTGTTTTAGCCTTGTTAATATCAATCAGGAATACTATGTTTTTTTGGTGGATATCTTTATCTTGGATTACAAGCTCAGCAGCGGCCTTCAGTGCCTCTGCTTCTGCACGGAAGTTATTGGACTATGTTCCCGTTGTTAATACTCCAGTTTTGTCTTCTCCATTCCTTAGTCTGTAATAGACCCCTCCACCTCCATTGGACGTGGCTTTGTTAGATAACCATCTGTATATACGTGTATCCATGTTTCTGGTGGGTATACTCTCCAAAGATATTCTTCTGTGATATATTTCCTTTCTAAATCTGTTTGAGTTTCCTTTTTCCCTATTCCCTCTATGGTTTCTGCCATCTAAGGGGACTTGGCTTTTATCCATGGTGGGATTTGAGATGTTTGTTTTAGATCTCTAACCACTGCATGGCTTATGATTTGCTCTGCTCTTACAAGTTCTTGTAATGTAAATGTTGTTCTCACTAAACACGTGTACAAATTCAGGTGCTTTGGTACTTATTTAATACACGGGCACTTTACATATTTAAGTATTTCTGCACAATTTATTAGTAAAAAAGGCATACAAATGTTTCATTTTCCTGTCGTTGGTATCGCGAACCTTTTTTAGCCGACCTGTCGTTGGTATCGCGATCCTTTTCTAGCCGACCTGACGTTGGTATCGCGAACCTTGTCTTATTGCCGACCAGGCGTTGGTTTCGCGAAACTAGTCATCTTGCTGACCTGGCGTTGGTATCGCGAACCTAGTCATCTTGTTGACCTGGCGTTGGTATCGCGAACATTTTCTTGTCGACCTGGCGTTGGTATCGCGAACCTAGTCATCTTGTCGACCTGGTGATAGTATCGTATACCTTTGCACTCGTGCGGAACTGGTGATTGTATTGCGAGCCGTGTCTTCTTGCCGACATAGCGTTGTTACCACGAACCGTGTCTTCGTGCCGATCTGACGATAGTATCGTGTGCCTTTGCATTCGCGCGGACTTGGTGATAGTATCGCGAACTTTGTCCTCGTGCGGACCTTGTTATAGTATCGGGGGCCTTCTTATTGTGCGACCATTGGTTTGAATTTGAAATCTCTTTTCTAAAATGTTTACTTCCGCCAATTTCACTGACATCTTTGTGATCACACTTTGGTTCATCAAAACAAGATAATACATTGATTGTTCCCCTTACCAACCGTATGTCTGGATTTTCCCAATGTCTCGTGTATCTAGTCTGTTCAATACAAGATTTCCTGGTGCTTTCAATTTTTGTATTACATCTTTGATGATGTATTTCTATGCTTCTGTTTGATGAGAATTGTTAGCAGGCAATTACATCTAGTGATAACGGAAAGGTCTGACAAACATAACTGGATCATTTCGAGTGCGGAATGTTTTGATGTTCCAGCGATAAGGAATGACGAAGATTTAAAAAGCAGAGATGACGATAGTTGTAAATAATTGTTTTATAATACGGTTTTCTTTAAGTTCCAGCTTGTACAAGCGACATTACTTAATTCCAGGCAGATTCAGGGAGATAAATCGCTTTCAAATAAGTGGCTGAGAGTAAGGAAAATAATGGTTCTTGTAGCTCGCTGGTTGTACACGTTTGTGCAAAAAACACGTAGACGTCATGTGATATACCAGGCTAAATTAAAAACAAAACGAAACTTATGTTGCGAATTAAAGGCCCTCATCATTAGGTTTAGAATAGATCCTGAAAATAATTTTTTTTAAATCAAAGAATGCATTGGTACAGGAAATAGTAAAGGCAGGGTCAATTAAATCATTCCAGAATAGATGGGATGCACATAGTTTTCAGATCAAGTGAAGTTAAATAAACTGATTGTATACAGACTCTTCAAAGTCTTCTAAACCAGTACAAAGACGTTCAGTTGTCAGGGACACCAAAAAACAACAGTGTAAACTAACAAATAATGGAGAATGGATGAATATATTCAATAGAGATACGAACACGTACATGATTTAGCTGGATAGCGCATCAAGTCTCGTCTGCTGGCTAGTTATCCAAGCTTCTTATCTGCCCTTGCAGCATACCCTTCTCCGTGTTGGATCTACGTTTGATTCAAACTCCTGCAGCTTGTGTGATGAGAATTCACCGATTGCGACGTCAGTATAAAAAATGCGATCATTATTGGATTTCAGTAAAGATCCCGTTAGCACGTCAGTCTGGAATATTAGGAATGTGGTGTCAGGCCCATATTATTCTTGACCATCGGCACACCAATGGGGGTGTGAGCCTTTGCCTTCTGAGATTATTGTAGAACTTAAATGTGAGGATAAATCAACCCCAAGATCGGTTTCGCGATCAAGAAAATCTCTCATCAACTGGAGACCTACCGTCGATCGCTCGGCTGAGAATGAGTGCACTAACCACTTCACAACCTCCTCCCCTCCCCCCCCCCCCCCATCCCCATTTCTCCTAGTATATGTAATGCTCCGCCTGTCATATTTTAAAACCGGCATACCAGATCATCCGACGCCTTAAACTCGAACATAACATAATTGAGTTTGTTTTGTTCTTAGATGGTGGCTAAGCAGCCAGGGAGCCATCTAGCAAGACGGCCTCGATGAAACCAGTAACAAACTCCCTCCACATCACCCGGCCTGAAGGCATTCTTTATACGGTACCGGAGTTCTGATTCTTGATTTCCATTTCGCCATTCCTTTGATTCTTTGAGAGGTTGTCCTAGGTTGGTCTCTGTCTCTCTTTCGCGCCCCCTCTGTAGTTCAAACTAATCCTCTCTTTCGCGCCCACTCTGTGGTTCAAACTAAGGCTCTCTTTCGTGAACCATCTGTGGTTCCAACTAATACTCTCTTTCGCGCCCCCTTTGTGGTTCAAACTAATACTCTCTATAGTGCCACTATCTGTGGTTCAAACTAAGTCTCTCTTTCGCGCCTGCATTGTGTTTCAAACTATGACTCCCTTTCGCGCCTCCATTGTGGTTCCAACTAAGACTCCCTTTCGCGCCTCCATTGTGTTTCAAACTAAGACTCCCTTTCGCGCCTCCATTGTGTTTCAAACTAAGACTCCCTTTCGCGCCTCCATTGTGTTTCAAACTAAGACTCTCTTTCGCGCCTCCATTGTGTTTCAAACTAAGACTCCCTTTTGCACCTCCATTGTGTTTCAAACTAAGACTCCCTTTCGCGCCTCCATTGTGTTTCAAACTAAGACTCTCTTTCGCGCCTCCATTGTGTTTCAAACTAAGACTCCCTTTCCTTTCGCGCCTCCATTGTGTTTCAAACAAAGACTCCCTTTCGCGCCTCCATTGTGTTTCAAACTAAGACTCCCTTTCGCGCCTCCATTGTGTTTCAAACAAAAACTCCCTTTCGCGCCTCCATTGTGTTTCAAACTAAGACTCCCTTTCGCGCCTCCATTGTGTTTCAAACTAAGACTCCCTTTCGCGCCGCCATTGTGTTTCAAACTAAGACTCCCTTTCGCGCCTCCATTGTGTTTCAAACTAAGACTCCCTTTCGTGACTCCATTGTGTTTCAAACTAAGACTCCCTTTCGCGCCTCCATTGTGGTTCAAACTAAGACTCCCTTTCGCGCCTCCATTGTGGTTAAAACTAAGACTCCCTTTCGCGCCTCCATTGTGGTTCAAACTAAGACTCCCTTTCGCGCCTCCATTGTGGTTCAAACCAAGAATCCCTTTCACACCTCCATTGTGTTTCAAACTAAGGCAGTTATGGTCATTGAACAGAAGCAGTAGATCCACACCAATCTCTGAAAGATTGTAGCATCTGTGTCAGTGGCGCAGTTGTAGAGAGCTTATTTCTAATAAAAAAGGCACCGTGTTTAATCCCCCTTTACCGACACACGTTAGTCGATCCATGGAAACTGTCTTACTGCTAAGAAATAAACGGCAGTCAGGTTGAGAATTAATCATACCGCCTAATTAAAGAAAAATGTATGCATAATATAAAAACGTTTACAATACTTTATCCTTGACGGGATTGTCTGTTATATGAATCCCCTTTATATAGCTTCTGTACACTGGTTTTAACAAAGCCATTGAGTGTGAGACAGGAAACTTAAAGGGGGCATTGGCAATGTCAAGGTCTTCATCATTCCTCTCATACCATTTGTTTAAGCTGGAAGCGACATTTATAATTATTTGAGATAATAAAAACTTAGAATACTTGGAATTCTAGTTTTCAAAAAGTCATGTTATTAATGTCTGTTGCCAAGTAGCCGAAGGCTTCGGCTATACGTAGTATGTATTTTAAACTTCTTATTGCTTACTATGCCTAGGGGAAAGTACAAAAAATGCGGGTACATTTTTAACTAGAACTTGAATTTTGTCAGGACAGTGGCCGGTTACAACTAATATTTGGTAGGCTTAGAGGTGTCAATGGATTTTTAACGTGCTCGAAACTGTTACGGTATTCCGATCTCACTACCCAGAGATCAAAGACATTTTTACAAGATACACGTAGAAAAATGCCGGTCTCCACCATGATTCGAACCCCCGAGCTCCGGCACCCGACGCTGACAACTTACCTGAAGACCACTGAGCAACATCATATAAATGAGATGAAATGTGTTTTTTCTGTTTTGTCTTACTGATATGTGTTCCAAGTGATATTCCCTAGGCGGGGAAGGCGGGGACTAGTGGATAAGTGACACAGCTTACATCCCGTAGGTGCTGGGTTCGCTCCTCATCACAGCACCGGCCGTTACTCCGGGGAAATAAACCCTTAGACAAAGCAGTAGGAAGCAGTCCCTTACATAAAATGCATACCGAAGTCGGATGCACTGAGCCGACAGGTGCAAAATAAAAACATAGTGCAACGCCCACCTCCTGGGGAATGGAGAAATAAGACAAACGCGAAAAACAAAACAAACAAAAACAAAAATATACCCTATGCGTCTGACTAGCTGAGTAATCGTTGTGCCTACTTCTAGTGATAAAAGTTCGTGGGTTCGATTCTCGAAATCTTCAGGCTCTGAAGTAACGATTACATAAATAAACTATATAGAAGAGATCAAAGTCTCATCTTTCAGTTCCGAACAGGACATACCAGAGTCAATAGCCACTTGAACCGCATCAATCCCCAACACCTCCCCCTGTGCAGACATTGCTCTTATCCCGATGAAACAGTTCGACATCTACTCATTGAGTGCAAGGCGCTTGCAACATGAGGAAATTATTCTTATAAGCACTGCCGACAAAAATGCTAAAACACTATACGGAGCAGTGAAACAACTAAAGAAGACCTGTGTCTATATAAGAATGCATTGGGCTGCCAAGAGCAGGCTTACTCAGCAGGTATGAGATAACACAACAACACGCTTTAATTTACTCTGATGTACAAAGTTACCTGGCTTAATGTTGGTGAAGGACATGAAGCAATAAGAGGATTACTCATTGGGTTTCAAGATGCAGCACACTGAATGTGCTGGCAGCAGACAGTGACTCGTAGATGGCTGCTTGCATCAGGGCTGGAGATCCAGTGAATGTGCTGGCAGCAGATTGATGGCTGCTTGCATCAGGGCTGCTAAACCAGAGAATGTTCTGACAGCAGACAGCGACTCATAGATGACTGCTTGCATCAGGGCTGATGATCCAATAACTTAGAAAACTGTCACCTTCAGTTTTAAAACGTCTCAAATATTTCTTGCCCGGATTCAACACTTCGTTGTTTAAGTTCTGGAATTAGTTGCAGTGCCACTCGCCTTGCAGACATTTTGTGCAACTGGGGCACATCACAGATCATGTGGTGTGAAGATTCTAAAGTGAAGTTCACAGGTTTGGCTATTTTATTCACAGCCGCTTGGACATTTTTTATGAGGATACATTCAACTGGAATAACAATAATGTTCGCAAAGATTTCAGTGACCCTTTGCCGCAATAGACCACTCCATGGGCAGGTGTTGCAGCTTTGTTCCAGGCCTCGTCTAGAGGTAAAGGGCAGTCTGCTAACTGTCCCAGCCATGAGGTGCAGTGGTGAGCCTTGTTGCGCCTCTAGTCGACCGATGAGTGGTCCTTTGCGCAAAGGAATGGGTTGGCTGGGCTTGGCTTCGTTCGTTCTCAATCTCCCGCTACCAAACCCTGACACGGGCCTAAGTAGCAGAATGTAGTCCAAAGAACGGAATGCGTTGTGTCGTAGTTTACAGCTTGATTGCGATATTTGCACCTTTCGCTCCAACACATCCGATTTCAGCAAGCATTTTTTGAGTATCGGGTTAGCATTCCCTCTTCGACCCCTTCTCCTTAGCCAGTCAGCTCTGTTGTAGTCTGTTATCCAGAATAACCGCGTGGAGGTGTAGAAGAGTCTTGGCAGCTCTGGTTCGCTGGCCCTGACGCTAGCAGTCAGCTATGGGTCGCTGACCGCTGCAGCTCATGCGCTCGGCGCAAAGGAAGGATTTGAGAAGGAGCTGTTGAGCCGGGACTTCTTGATCCTGCCGGACAACATGGCCGAAGCTGGAAACGCAACGTCGGAGCTGATTTCCCATTATGATGAGGAGATTTGTCTGCTCGGTGACCTCAATACTGCGAACAATGTCGTACCACCGAATTCTGAGAATGCGTTACTGGCTACACACCTGGAAATTCTCAATTCGTGGCGTGTCGCGTTTAAGCAGTTGCCAGTTCTCGGAGACATACAGGAGTACGAGGATCACACATGTCTGATAGATGTGTAATTTGAATTGGGAGGAAAGTCTACTGTTGCTCCACACGCGGTAAAGATCGCTCACTGCAGAGGCTGTCCAGTCGCATCTGGTATTGCTACTCGATATATCTAGTCTTGACGAGAATAGTCTGTGATAGAACTGTAGTCGTTTCGGAAATTCTTACTCCACCCGAACTCCACCTATTGGATTATCCAGCATGTATCGCATTCACACCATTGCTAGGAAAAAACCTAGATATCAGAAAACTGTCCTCTTTGGTGCTTGTTTTTTATAGGTCGACAATATTTAAATGACGGAGATGACGTCATGTGGCTCAACCTGCACCGTGACCTAACATACATGCTATTGGTGAAGACCTTTGCTACGTTACTGCCAACTGTCGCGACACTGGCGCAATGTTTCACAGTGTCATCGCAATTTCCAAGTGCCCCGTGGTTGGACATCAATGTATATCATCAGTGCCCTCGTAGCTGGACATCTATGTATATAATTATGAGTGTCCTCGCAGCTGAACATCAATGTATATCATTAAAAGTGCCCTCGTAGCTGGACATCAATATATCATTATAAGTGCCCTCGTAGTTGGACATCAATGTATATCATTAAAAGTGCCGTCGTAGCTGGACATCAATATATCATTATGAGTGTCCTCGCAGCTGAAATCAATGTATATCATTAAAAGTGCCCTCGTAGCTGGACATCAATATAACATTATAGGTGCCCTCGTAGTTGGACATCAATATATCATTATAAGTACCCTCGTGGATGAACATCAATGTATATCATTACAAATGCCCTCGTTGTTGGACATCAATGTATATCATTAGTGCCCTCGTAGCTTGACATCAATATATCATTATAAATGCCCTCGTGGTTGGGCATCAATGTATATCATTATAAGTGCCCTCGTTGATGTAACTGGCAAAGATGGCGCCGTAACTGGCTGCGAGTCTACATTTCTCTACTGTTTTGGATCATTATGGATGCCGTCAGACCACGGATTTGCCTGGAATTCACACTAGTCGACGACTTACACTTGTGTTCACGGATACGTGGAGTTGTTTTCCGTCTGGACTTGTTATTTCGTTCTTTTTTTTTTTTTGGTGATTTCTTCCATCCGTTTATCCTGGTCTGGACGCCAGCTGAATGGCGCTACGCTTAAACTAGTAACTTATACCTGTGTCGTATCTCACGGGTTAGTTCTGCCGGTTCACCCTCACGAATTTGGCGTGTGGGAATTTTAGATGCTACTACGATGAACTGAATACAGCTGGGGAGAGATGCCAGACTCACTCACACGCTGAGTGTTGTCCATACGACCTCTTGTGGTTATCGAAAAGGCACGACAAATTGCGTTAGATGCCTTCCCACCTTTTTACCCTGCGGGTTACATGTTTACGGAAAGGCTTCGGTGGTAACCCTGAGGCAAAATCTGCATCCTATGCTATCTCCAGTCGTCTCGATGAATGTCTTGCCACTGGCAAAAGGTAGCTTAGGCTCTGTGAGTGAGGTTGACAAAAGGCGCAGTTTCTTTAATCCAAATCTCCGCGCAAGTCACCCATTTCAGCGGACACAGCAAGAGATACGACTGTCCACACGGCTGAACAAAGAGAGTAATCTTCATCACTTGTGATGGACAAACTATCAATGATGAACGTCAATGTATATCATTATAAATGCCAACGGGGTTGGACAACAATATATCATTATAAGTGACCTCGTAGTTGGACATTAATATATCTTTATAAATGTCTTCGTAGCTGGACATCAATGTATATCATTATAAGTGCCTTCGTGGATGGACAACAATAGGTCATTATAGGTGCCCTCGTAGTTGGGCATAAATATATCATTATAAATGCCCTCTTGTTTGGACATCAATGTATATCATTATAAGTGCTTTCGTAGTTGGACAACAATATATCATTATAAATGTCCTGATAGCTGGACATCAATGTATATCATTATAAATGTCCTCGTAGCTGGACATCAATGTATATCATTATAAGTGCTCTCGTAGCTGGACATTAATATATCATTATAAGTGCCCTCATAGTTGGAAAACAATATATCATTATAAATATCCTCGTAGCTGGACATTAATAAGTCATTATAAGTGCCCTCGTAGCTGGACATTAATAAATCATTATAAGTGCCCTCGTAGCTGGACATTAATATATCATTATAAGTGCCCTCGTAGCTGGACATCAATGTATATCATTATAAGTGCTTTCGTAGCTGGACATTAATATATCATTATAAGTGCCCTCGTAGCTGGACATCAGTGTATATCATTATAAGTGCTCTCGTAGCTGGACATCAATGTAAATGATTATAAGTGCCCTCGTAGCTGGACATTAATATATCATTATAAGTGCCCTCGTAGTTGGACAACCATATATCATTATAAATGTCCTCGTAGCTGGACATCAATGTATTACATGATCGCACTGACGTCACTGAGGGATCCAGATATACCGCCGGAATATGAGGTTATTGAGGACTTCCATTGATGTGGGAGACCGTTTATTATCGCTGTGGCTACCACAAATTCCCTCATTACAGCTGAGCGATGAGTCTGAGCGGGGGATGGCTGGTTACGATTGATGGCTACATCAGATTGCCAATCAGGTCGGCTCAGTTTGCCATAATTTACTCCACAATAAGTTGAGTACACAACATTCTAGAAATAACATCAATAGACGTGACAGGATTCTATCTAACAATGTGTCGAATTTGACATCAGTCCAAGAAGTAATTACAGTCCTTCTTTAGGGACTTCTAATTCAAGTTTCACGTGATTCAAATCGTATCTGGTTGATGCTAAAACCAGTAACAATGTACAGGATAGTTCATCTGTTTAAAGATACGATGTTACCTCGGTCCTAGGGGCGAATAAGTATCATTAACAACTGTAACCTACTAGTCATGCCGCAAGAGCCTATACGCGAGGGTGGTTTTTTTGTCTGCTTTTAGAGATTATAAACCATAATAAAATAGTAAAAATATTTGTACAGTTCGGAGTAGAAGAGGAACAACTAAGTAGTTTAACACTCGGTGAAACTCGGTTGTGGCGAGACGTCACGATAAATCACAGACCAGAATAGTTTTGGTTATATTGGACGTTTGGTCATCAATCCTTGTGTATCTGGGATCAAAATAACAGAACCACGTCATCATTGGATTAGATGACAGGACAGAGTAATTTAATACGGCAAATTGAAACATAGTTCGTTCCTGCAGTCTTTAACTCAACCCATTTCAGATTGAAGAAATCCGTCAGACTAGCTAAATATCCAGGCTAGCTAAATATCATCATAGCTCCTATGACAGTCCATCTGAAAGAAACTCTAGATCTTCCCAAATCTCCAGTCTGGTCTAGAATCATGCTCAAGCATTTCTTGACATATAGATGTCATCGTCCTCTTGGTCTACCCCTGCCTCTCTTTCTTGGCACCATACCTTCCATTACTCTTATCTCAGGACAGCTGTGTCTTTTGGGGTGGCCAAAGTATTTCAAATAGCTGTTCATTATGCATATCATGAACCAGTTCTTCTCTAATCCCAACTCTTGTCAAATATCTGTATTCCTCTTTTCTTTGATTCTGTTCCTTGAATTTTAGGTAACTGTCCATGTTTTGCAGCCGTTTGCTGCCACGAGAAAAACACAGGTTCCTAAAATGTTCACTTTTGTTGGTTTGCTGATATTTAGCCAAAGTTTTCTCAGGTAGAAAGCAAAATATACATGTGTAAAAAAGAATCATTTATAAGTACGGCTAGATACCGTGCCACTATAAATACAGAAGCCACACCTCTATTACGACCTATAAGCTTTCGTCAGGTACAACAAGTAACTCCGTTCGTTTGTCTTGAAAAAGACAAAGTGACGTAGGATCGTAGTTTACAGCGAGGCTGCAAAATCTGCGTTTTTCAGTCCGGCGCATCTGATTCATCAGCTGGTTTTGGTGAAACAGGTTTGAGTTCCAACTGCAATCCAAATTCTCTTAGCAAGACTGTACTAGTGCAGCAGCCTGTTTTCAGGGTCGTCGCTTGGAGAAGAAATATAATTTTGTTCAACCGTAGTCGCTGACCTTGATGCTAGCAGCCAGCTTTGGTTTGCTGACTGATATCATCTTTTTCACTATGCTGCACCTTCGGACATGAGTTTCCGGTCTACCGCCTTACAGACTGCTACCAGCTTGTGTCCAGCTGCTGTATGATTCTATCCACTTCCATCGCCTGATATTGATTCCTAAAGCTAGATATTGTTGGCTGCAATTGGTAGATCATATGTGGATAAGTTTTGTGCACACATTTTGTCATTGTGCTGTATTTTTCACGTCCGTAGAATGAAATACTTGTACATATTTTGCCTAATGATATCAATAACAGCCATGCAGTCATTGAGGTCAATATGATCCCATCAGAATTACTTCATCTCTACAGCGTGTTTGCTCAATATTTTATGGTATAAAGTCAATCAATTTCAATTTTGGAAATGGATTCGAGCATCGGAATTCGTCATTGTGTTCATTATTCAGTGTGATATTTATTTCGTACGTTACTTTTTTCCTGCTTAAAGTTCCACGCATCCATTCTTCTTCTTCTTCTTCTTCTTCTTCTTCTTCTTCTTCTTCTTCTTCTTCGTACGCAGTCAGACAGTAACCATTATTTTTTCGAAAAAAGCGGCGGTCATCCTGAGGCTGTCGCCGCTGCCATAGAGCTTGTCTTGCAGTTCCACTGGTGATGGCCACATCTGCTCTCTCTGATCCTCGTATGTCGGGCAGTTCTGCAGCAGATGTTCAGCGGTCATTTTACCGGTACCGCACGGGCATTCGTCGGTACCACCTATCTTCAATTTGTTGAATAGGTGGTATCTCAGTCTGTTGTGGCCAGTGCGAAGTCTGAAGACAACGACCTGCTCTCTTCGGTTCAACTGGTAATAGGCATCGTTTTTGGTGTAACCAGTATGTTCGGTTTCCCATTTGGTCATGTATCTGGCTTTGATAAGCCGTTTTGACTCTTCGTACGTCATACTGGTATCTGTTTGTGGTAGTCTTGCACCTTCTTTTGCCAGTCTGTCTGCCTCCTCGTTGCCTTGGATGTTGCAGTGTGATGGGACCCACTGTACCACTACCCTTTTTGGTGCGGACTGCTGGCACAGTTTGCAGAGTGCTGCTCTTAAGTCATTAAGCTCAGTGTTTTTCTGGCTTTTTAGCGCTGTGACTACAGCGAGAGCATCTGTAAGCAGGACTAAATGGCTTTCATTTTCTTTATGTGTCACCATTTCTTCCACTGCCGCCCTCAGTGCCTCTGCCTCCGCTCTGAAATTGCTTGTGTACTTACCAGTAGCGAATGACAGTGTTATTTGTCTGCCATTTGGTAGGTTCAGGAATGCTCCTGCCCCTCCGTTCTGTGTAGTGTTTGTTACAGAACCGTCGGTGTATGCATGGGTCCAGTCCATGCTTGGGTAGTTTTTCGATATAAAGCTTAGGGTAGTATCTCTCCTTTCTTTTTCAGTCTGGCAGTTTTTGTTTCCAATACCTGGTATATTTTCTACCACCTCTGGAAATATATCCTGCCTCCGGGTAGGTTTTCGTACAGTAGTGATGGGTTTTGGTGTTGTTAGTGCGTTTATGGGATCTTCATGCATCTTTGCTTTGGCAAAGTTTCTGCAAAGTTTCTCCGCGTTAGTTTCCCATTTCCCAAATTGTTTAGTCTCTGGTGCATTGGATGGTCAGTCAGTCTTCGGAGTTTCTCTGACTGCAGCTGGGCTCTGCAGTCTTTTCTATCGGTCATGGATTGCATTTTTGAAATCTTTTCAAGTTCTACCATTGGCGTTGACTTCATGCCACCTGTTATAACTCTCATGGCTTGGTTTTGGAGTTTGCTAACTTTATCGAAGTTCGCCTTTGCTGCTGTTGTCCATGCCGCAATGCCATACTCGAGAACTGGTCTCACTCTTCCAGTGTACAGTTTCTTTAGTATGCCTTCGTCTGCTCCCCAGCTTGTGCCAGCAAGTTTCCTCATGATTGCCATTCTTTGTCTGGCTCTCATTCGGTTTCTCTCGATCTGACTTTTCCATGTCATGCGCCGATCAAATGTGACTCCCAGATAGGTTGGGTTGTCGTTTGGCTGCAGGATTTTGCCATTTAGAATTAATTTGGTACTTTGGGGTTTTAATGAAAGCGAGAATATTGTGCACGTGGTTTTCTTCTCGTTTATTTTGACCAGCCATGAGTTCGCCCACTCTTCCAGCGATGTTAGGGCCGTCTGCATCCGATTTCTTGCTATGGTGAGATTCTTTTCAGAGGTCCACATAGCCAGATCGTCTGCAAACATTGAGCTATGGACTCTCCTTGGTATACTCTCTGTAATGTCGTTTATATATACCAGGAAGAGTGTGGGTGACAGTACTCCCCCTTGGGGTACTCCCTGCTCGAGTGTCACCTTTTTGCTCATCTGCCCTTGTACTTGGACTCTGGTCGTTATTTGTTTGAGGTAGTGGTTGATCCAATTGTACATTTTCCCACAAACATCACTTCTTCTTAGCTTGACTCTAAGTCCGTTTTTCCAGACTTTGTCAAATGCCTTTTCCAGATCCACCCAAACAGCTACTGTGTGTTTCTGTGCCTGGTAGGCATCTTCTATTTCCTGGGCTATGAAGATGACCTGGTCCTCAGTGGATCTGTGCTGTCTAAAGCCGGCTTGCTGTGGAATTAGTATTCGTTTTTCTTCCAGATGCCACATCAGTCTGGTGTTTATCATACGTTCCATCATCTTGCCGACACAGCTCAGTAGGCTGATGGGCCTGTATCCATTTGGATCTGTTTTGTCCTTTCCTGTTTTTGGTACTGGTACCAGTACTGCGTCTTTCCATGCCTGTGGTACAATTCCCCTTTTCCAGCTTTGGTTCAGAACCGATAGCAGTTTCCTCTTCGCTGTTTGGCCCAGCCCCATCAGCATTTCGTTTGTTATCCCGTCTTTTCCGGGAGATTTCCTTTTCTTTAATGTTCTCATAGCCTCTTCCATTTCGCTCATTGTTAATTTGGCCATCATGTGCTCTTCAGGTGCCGTATTGATGTTGTCGTGCCCCTTTAGCTCTTAACTAATGTCTGTATGCCTATCTGCAGGGACCTCGATGTGGTTTGCTCTGGCATAGTGATCGACAAAAGCGTTTGCGGCTTTCTTACCGGTGACCAAGTTTTCGCCCTGCTTGATGGTAATTTGTTTGTTTGACGGGGTTTCGTCATTCATGGCTCTGACTAGCTTCCATAGCTTGTTCCCTTCTTTGTCCAGGTTTAGGCTTTCCGTTTTGTTTTTCCAGCTTTCTCTTGCTGTTTGCTTGAGAGTGTATTTGTATTTCGTCGTGGCGGCTTTGAGAGCGATGTTTGCCTCCATAGATTGTTCTCGTTCTGCCATGTTCCTAGCATTTGATACTGCATCTTCCGCTTTCTGCAACTCATAATTCCAGTAGGGCTTATAGTTTTTCCTAGCTCCTCTTGGGATGGTTTCAGTGGCGGCTTGCATTATTGCCTTGCTTAGGCTTTCCACCATGGGCTTCATTTTGTTGTTTCGTGTGTTGATGGTTTCACACAGCCCATCTGTCAGGATTGCAAATCTGTCCTAGTCGGCTCGTTTGTAATTCCAACATGGGAGCGGTTTTGTTTCCTGTGGGCCTACTTCCATATCAATGTCTAGCCTGATCGGCCTGTGGTCGTTACCCTTTAGTTGGTTTAGCACCTGGCGGTCTATTTTATGGTGTATGTCCTGTGTGGAGAAGGCCAAATCTGGAGTCGAGGTGGTACGCCATGTTCTAGAATAGAAACTAGGGCTATCCTCCGGCCTATTGATTAGGGAGAGATTTGTATCTATCTCCCAATCTTCCACTTCGTCACCTCTGCTGTCTGTGTCAGAGTATCCCCATCTCTCCGAGTGGCTGTTGAAATTTCCAACTACTATGCAGTTGGAGTCTCTGACCTCCATACTCGAGAGCGATAGGTCTCTATTTGGTGGTCCGTACAGATTGAAAATGCGGAGCCTCGTCTCTTGAGCCATTATGTCAACTACCACAATTTCTGCTTGTCCTGTGTGACTGACAGGTACCGCGCTACTCGGTATGCAGTTTCTGGTCAGTATCAGGACCCCTCCTTTGTGGCCTTCTCTATCGAGACGGAAGGTCTGGTATCCTCTGATTGAGAATTTATGATTTTGGTGAGGTGCGTTTTCTGGATACATGCCACGTCAATCTTACCTTCATGCAGGTGATGTGTTAGGGAAAGTTTTTTGTTAATGACTCCTTCCGCATTCCACTGTAGTATTTTGAGGGTCTTGAGTTTTTGGTCAATAAAAGTTACCCCATAGCCATGTGCCTTGACTCCACGACACATGGGTGGGTGACCACCAGTAGTCAAGGGTGAGTCCCTTCGAGGCGTGAGGCCCGGCACTATCGCTGCCTGGCGGGACTCCGCAGGATGAGCGCCATACGTTTTTCTGATCGGTTGTACTGTCATCATACTGCGATTTAAGTTGCACTGTTTTGTTAGGCTTGCGGCCCCGTGCATCCGATTTCAACAGGCGTTTCTGTAGGGATGCCCTCCTTAGCCTTTGGCTGTCCCCAGCCTATCTGCAAGGCAGCAGTTGTTTATGATCACAGTTGTCTCTCTTATAGAAGTTGTCTTACCAGACTAACGAGTCTTCACTACTCGTGTCTATAGGGTGCGGTGATGATATGTGAGATGATATATGAGATGATATATGATATGGACTGGTTTACCCGGAAGAGAGGCAGTCCAGTGTGTCTGTACCCCAGGATCGTCACGTCCTGCCAGAAACGTAGCATTTGCATGTGAGTGGGGTATCTCTTTCTCCCTTTATTTTCTTGACTTCTATGCAGGGATGGTACGCCTAGCATTCCCCGCCACCTGGGATATTGACACAGTGGGGCAGGTGTGCAATGTCCGCTGGTCTGCATCTCTTCTGCGTCCATTGGTATGGCTGATAGCGTACAGAGGTAGATATCGAAGCAGAAGTGCATTTAACCAGGGGACAAGCGTGATAATGTCTCGGAGATGTTGTTCGCCTGGTTTGCGGACATATCTCGTGGTCAAGGAGTGAGTCTCGACAGTTCACAGTGAGGTGGCTGCTCTACTGTTTTCGATACCCCGACCAGGAACTAAGTCTTATGTTAGTGGTTTCGCACCCAATTGCCGTATAGGGTGAATATCGAGCGGCTATCCGCCCTCTTTGATCAGCGGATGGAAGAGACCGCTTTGTGTGGCTCGACCTGGTAGGGTTGAGGCGCGATCCCCAGGTCCCGACCATATCGAAGCCTCCCATTGCAGTGGTGCTGAGAATTTGGGCGAGATTCCGGCTAACAAGCGTCCGGCCGTTATCCCTCACATGGTAGCCTCGCGCCATTGGCTTATCAGCCTGGTACGTGAACCAAATGTCTGCTGTTCCTCTCGAGTTGAGCAGGATTTCCGTAGCAACGCCCTGTCATTTGTAGGGTAAAACTGACCTGTCTTCCGATGGTCTATTTCCAGCACCCGTTCATTTTTTGGCCAGGACGAATTAATCGAGGGCTTTTGTTTGTCCGTGACCAGGTATTTAGAGCCTGCGGTTTCCGCGGTGTTAATGCACGGTTTCCGTAGCGATCCTTCATAAGAAGGTTAGAGAGCTGACCTGTCTTCCGTGGGTCTAATACCAGCACACGTTCACTACTAGACCCAACGAAGGTGCTTTCGATTTGTCAGTCGTTTTTAAGTGTTTGCGTCTTGAGTCAAATTAAGCCGCAGGCTCCACTCCTGATAGTGCTCTTCCGTCAATTCCTTTTTCAAACACTGGATGCAGACCAAACGAGCCACAGAGGGCATAACCCCAGATTTCTGAGGGTCTAAATCCAGCACCAGTTCCATATTAGTCCCAAGGAAAGTGGTCTCGGCATGTCAGTCATTTCAGTGTTGGCCGTGTTGAGTCAAATTAAGCCGCAGGCTCCACTCCTGGTGGTGCCCTTCCGTCAATTCCTTTAAGTTTCAGCTTTGCAACCATACTTCCCCCGGAACCCAAACACTTTGGTTTCCCGGAAGCTGCCCGCAGAGTCATCGAAGCAACTCCTGCGGATCGCTAGTCGGCATCGTTTATGGTCAGAACTACGACGGTATCTGATCGTCTTCGCGCCTCTGACTTTCGTTCTTCATTAATGAAAACATTCTTAACAAATGCTTTCGCAGTAGCTCGTCTTGCGGCGGTCCAAGAATTTCACCTCTAACGCCGCAATACGAATGCCCCCGTTTGTCCCTGTTAATCATTACCTCCAGTTCCGAAAACCAACAAAATAGAACCGACAAAGGCAACAGTCCTAGTAAAAGCAGAGAACATAAGTCATGCAGACAAATGCAACATTCCTTAACTTAACATCTTTATACTGGCTTAGAAGACCCTGCAGAGTCTGTATACAACCAGTTACATTTACATCACCTTGCTCTAAAATCTATGCGCATCCAGTTTATTCTTAAATGCATTAACTGTCCCTGCCTCCACTACCTCCCCTGGCAATGCATTCCAAGCAGACACCACTCTCTGACTAAAAAAATATTTCCTAATATCTAACCTGGACCTCTCTTTAATCAGCTTGTAGCTATGCCCTCGTGTTATTGTAGGTGGCTGTATTTAAAAAAACTTGTTATAGTCTAATTTATCGATTTCTCTGATCATCTTATAAACCTGTATTAAGTCACCACGAATTCTTCTCTCTTCGAGACACTGTAGGCCGGTTTTTCTGAGTCGTTCCCCATAACTGTAATTCTGGAATCCCACTATCATCTTTGTCGCTCTTTTTTGTACTCTTTCCAGCATGTCCCCTCTATGATAAGGACTCCACACCTGTACACAGTACTCCAATCTAGGTCTAACTAAAGCTTTATACAGTTTGACGATCACTTCCTTGCTCCTATGTTTAATATTTCTTTTTATCATACCTAACATTGCATTTGCCTTTTTCACTGCTACCTTAACTTGCTCACTCACATTTCCTGTATGATCTATTATAACCCCTAGGTCCCTTTCCTTATCTATCTTTCTAATATTGTTTTCTCCCATTCTGTAATTATGTTCCATATTGGATCTACCCATGTGGATGACTGTACATTTATCTACATTAAACTCCATTTGCCAGCTTACAGACCATTCTCGAATTTTATCTAAATCCGACATCAATATATCCACTTCCGCTTTAGATGAGACACTACTGCATAGTTTTGTGTCATCAGCAAATTTTGCAATCATGGATCTCATATCAATGTCCAAATCATTTATATATATCAAGAACAAAATTGGTCCCAAAACCGAGCCCTGTGGCACACCACTTTTCACTTCACTCCACTCAGAGTACTCCTTATTTATGCCCACCCTCTGCCTTCTTCCCGTTAACCAATTTTCAATCCATTTGGCAACTTCCCCACCTATTCCATGTGATTTTAACTTTCGAAATAATCTTTGATGAGGTACTCTATCAAAGGCCTTTGCAAAGTCTAGATAAATAACATCCACTGGCTCCCCTTTATCTATGATTTTAGTAACCTCCTCCATGAATTCTAATAGATTTGTTAAGCATGATCTCCCTCTAGTAAATCCATGCTGACTATTTCTAATTAGATTAAATTTTTCTAAATGCATTACAATGTTTTCTTTGATTATTGACTCTAACAATTTACAGACTATGCTCGTTAAACTCACCGGTCTATAATTTGCCGGATCTGATTTTTTGCCTTTTTTGAATAAGGGGATCACTCCTGCATCTTTCCAATCCCGTGGAACAATCCCTTTTGTAAGTGATTGAGAACATAATATAGCCAATGGTTTTGCTAGTTGGTTTCTAATTTCATACAGCAATTTTGGGTGAATACCATCTTGACCTGGACATTTATTCACTTTCAACCCCTCCAATTTTTTAAAAACCATTTCCTCTGTAATACAGATTGATCTTAATCCCGCTGTATCCATGTCTCTTTGAAAAATATCTGTAGGCTCTGGGATCTCGGAGCAGTCCTCCTTTGTGAAGACTGTGCCAAAGTACTGATTGAGCAGATTAGCAGCCTCCCTATTCTCACTTATTATTTTCCCTGTACTGTCTATGAGAGGGCCTACTTTGTCTTTCGTTCTTTGTTTATTTCTAACATAAGAAAAGAAGCTTTTACTGTCAGTCTTGATCCTCTGAGCAAGTTTTTTTTCAAAGTCTATTTTTGCTGTTTTATTCGCTTTCTGAGATATGTTCTGCTTGTCCAAATATTTTACATATGTTTCTTTTGATTTACCTGCCTCTATATATTTTTGCCATGCTTTATTTTTTGCTCTTCTACATTTCACTACAAATCTAGTTATCCACTTTTTACGCTTGGGGTTTACCTCCCTACATGGAACACATTCCTCTTTTAGCGTTTCTAGAACTGTTTTAAAACTTTCCCACTCCTGTTCAACATCTGTTCCTACAATAATATCTTTCCAGATTATGTGGTTCGCTGCCTCTTTCATCCTCTTAACATCTGCCTTAGAGTAGTCGTATTCCTAGTCATAGCAGAGAACATAATTCATGCAGGCAAATACAACAGTCCTAGTCATAACTAAAAAAAAACATAACTGTCAAGATATTTTCAATATCCCAGAACATACATGGTCACGAATCAATAAACAGAGATCTAATGTAACCCAAATTTTGACAATAACTGAGATTGGACGGTGCGTGACATGACAAAAAGTAAACACAGTGACAGACAGTAAAAACAACAAACCCTGCTACAAGAGAATGTAACACTGCACATGTAATTCATACTTTCGACCAACGGCAAACAACTCAGCACATGTACTTCGTACATTCGACCAACGATAAACAACTCGGCACATGTACTTTGTACCTTCAACAAACAACTCAGCATATGTACTTCGTACCTTCGACCAATGACAAACAACGCAGCCCATGTAGCCTCAACCAACGACAAACAACTCAGAAAATGTAGCCTAAACCAACGACATACAACTCAGCCCATGTAGCCTCAACAAACGACAAACAACTCAGCACATCTAGCCTCAACCAACGACGAACAACTCAGCACATGTAGCCTCAACCAACGACAAACAACTCAGCACATGTATCGTGTACCTTCGACTAACGACAAACAACTCAGCACATGTATCGTGTACCTTCGACCAACGACAAACAACTCAGTAAATGTACCTCGTACCTTCGACCAACAACTCAGCACATGTAGCCACAACCAACAACAAACAACTCAGCACATGTAGCCACAACCAAAAACAAACAACTCAGTCTATGTAGCGTCAACCAACGACAAACAACTCAGCACATGTAGCCTCAACCAACAACAAACAATTCTGTCCATGTAGCTTCAACCAACGACAAACAACTCAGAACATGTAGCCTCAACCAACAACAAACAATTCTGTCCATGTAGCTTCAACCAACGACAAACAACTCAGCACATGTTTCTTTTACCTTCGACCAACGACAAACAACTCAGGAAATGTACCTCGTACCTTTGACCAACGACAAACAACTCAGCACATGTAGCCACAACCAACAACAAATAATTCAGCCCATGTAGCTTCAACAAACAACAAACAACTCAGCACATGAATCTTGTACCTTCGACCAAATACAAACAACTCAGCACATGTAGCCACAACCAACAACAAACAACTCAGTGCATGTAGCCACAACCAACAACAAACAATTCAGCCCATGTAGCTTGAACCAACGACAAACAACTCAGCACATGTAGCCACAAGCAACGACAAACAACTCAGCACATGTATCTTGTACCTTCGACCAACGACAAACAACTCAGTAAATGTACGTCGTACCTTCGACCAACGACAAACAACTCAGCACATGTAACCCCAACCAACAACAAACAACTCAGCACATGTAGCTTCAACCAACGACAAACAACTGAGCACATGTATCTTGTACCTTCGACCAACGACAAACAACTCAGCACATGTATCTCGTACCTTCGACCAACGACAAACAACTCAGCACATGTATCCCGTACCTTCGACCAACGACATACAACTCAGCACATGTATCTCGTACCTTCGACCAACGACAAACAACTCAGCACATGTATCCCGTACCTTCGACCAACGACATACAACTCAGCACATGTATCTCGTACCTTCGACCAACAACAAACAACTCAGCACATGTATCCCGTACCTTCGACCAACGACATACAACTCTGCACATGTATCTCGTACCTTCGACCAACAAACAAACAACTCAGCACATGTATCTCGTCCCTTCGACCAACGACAAACAACTCAGCACATGTAGCTTCAACCAACGCCAAACAACTCAGCACATGTAGCCACAACCAACAACAAACAACTCAGCCCATGTAGCCACAACCAACAACAAACAACTCAGCCCATGTAGCCACAACCAACAACAAACAATTCACCCCATGTAGCTTCAACCAACGACAAACAGCTCAGCACATGTATCTCGTACCTTCAACCAACGACAAACAACTCAGCACATGTATCTCGTGCCTTCGACCAACGAAAAACAACTCAGCACATGTACATCGTACCTTTGACCAACAACAAACAACTCAGCACATGTATCTCGTGCCTTCGACCAACAACAAACAACTCAGCACATGTACATCGTACCTTCGACCAACGATAAGATAAATAAGCCACTCATCATATAATTAAATAATTTTCTCCCTCTATCACTCTTCCACTCAAGTGATACACTAATGCATGACTTTCGGTTTAATAAAGTTTAGGACATATGTTTTAAATAATATCATTAAGAAATATTATTGTTAAAAAAATCCCACCTGAATATGAAGATTTCTGTTAAAATACAATGTAGTAGTTGAGTAAGTTGAAAATCGGTTTTAAACAATATAAAATGTGCGCAAGGATAAAGACCCTTTGTGTTCTATGCCACACAATCAATAATATTTTGTAAAGTGAGAATTGAAGAGAGCATTACAGAAGCAGACAGACTCGTCTTAAAGTGCAAAGTGAGCAAGTATTAAACGACAGGAATATTGGTTTAAAAATAGAATTAATAGCGAACTCTCCAGAGAAGAGGATAAAAGAAGTGAGAGATGTAGTGCTACAGACGGGAATTTGACACAAGTACCAGTTGAAATTTAAGGAAAAGACGCTTGGCTGAAACGAAGAAAGAAATGCCATTCACCGATATATGAGTGCATCTGACTGGAGTTGGCCTCTGATTTCAAAATGACAGTACCCAAGGCGCTGCATAAAACTCATACAATTTTTAAGAAAAGAATGTGACTTTAATCATGAAAGCCTTACAATAGAAGGGGTCCCTGCATTACCCCATCAATATAAATCAAAACGAGGATATCAAGTAATGAGAAGACGATACATGGAAGGGCCTGTCTGTTAGACGTAGAACATACAGGAGCTCTTACTGATCCATCATGCCATCTAAAGATCCAGTTTCAACTATTCTTCTCCTTTGATATCCATAAACTTCTTTTGTGCAAAAGAAGACGCTTGTGAATTTCGATTCTTACTTGATGAATTCTCTCTGTAATTTTTCTTTTTTTTCCTGGGTGTGTTGCACACATTAGTATGATGTCGGACGCATTATTACTCTAAAACCAACTAATATCTAAATGTTACAGGACAACTCAGCAGTTGGGAAATTAGCAATTCACATTTTATCTCTCTCTCTCTCTAACTCTCCCTCTCTCTCTCTCTATCTTTTTCTCATTCTCTCTCCCACTCTATTTCTCACTCTCTCTCTTTCTCTCTCTCTAACTCTCCCTTGTCTTATTCTCTCACTCTTTCTCTCTCTCACTCTCTCTCTCTCGCTCTCCCTCTCTCTCGCTCTATCTTTTTCTCATTCTCTCTCATACTCTCTGTCTCACTCTCTCTCTTTCTCTCTCTCTCTCTAACCCCCTTTTCTCATTCTCTCACTCTTTCTCTCTCTCACTCTCCCTCTCTCTCGCTCTCCCTCTCTCTCGCTCTCCCTCTCTCTCTATCTTTTTCTCATTCTCTCTCCCACTCTATTTCTCACTCTCTCTCTTTTTCACTCTCTCTCTTTCTCTCTCTCTCTAACTCTCCCTTGTCTTATTCTCTCACTCTTTCTCTCTCTCACTCTCTCTCTCGCTCTCCCTCTCTCTCGCTCTATCTTTTTCTCATTCTCTCTCATACTCTCTTTCTCACTCTCTCTCTTTCTCTCTCTCTCTCTAACTCCCTTTTCTCATTCTCTCACTCTTTCTCTCTCTCACTCTCCCTCTCTCTCGCTCTCCCTCTCTCTCTATCTTTTTCTCATTCTCTCTCACACTCTCTTTCTCCCTTTTCTCATTCTCACCCTCTCTCTCTTTCTCTCTCTCTCTCCCTTTTCTCATTCTCTCACTCTTTCTCTCTCTCACTCTCCCTCTCTCTCGCTCTCCGTCTCTCTCTCTCTATGTTTTGCCCTTTCTCTCTCTCCCACTCTCTCTCTCTCGCTGCTCTTTTATCGCCATATACGGCGCATACAGCAGAATTCACAATTCCCCGGTTCGATTGGTCCGCCGCTACGCTCTGTAATACTTACCAGAAGGACCACTCGCTATCTATATAGTTAATTATCTACAGTTTTGTTATTCGTTATTTATGACGCAGGATTTTTGATGGTATCGTAGTTTTTGTTTCATCTCTGATGGTTCCTGGCTCACACTTGCTTATGTGATTATCAACAGCTGAAGTGCACAGACGGCGGCGAAAATACTAGGTCATAATCTCGAGCTGAATAAACGAAAACGGAAACCAAGAATCTAGCAGACGGCAAAGTTATAACTAAAAACGTGTGTACTACGTTGAAGCATTGTTTATATAACTAAAAGGGGAACTTGGATGCCATTCAAGCCAGACACTGATCAGGACGTCACGTCAGGGTCGGTTGCAAAGTATTAAAAAAATTATGGGGTTCAAGGCAAAGAAAGAGTTATGATCCTGGATTCATGGGCACTATTACAGGGGCACTGGATATGGACAGGACATTTAAAGTATTTCAATAATCACATAGTAGAGGGCGAACTGTGTGAAGGACAAGGATCACAAGGACGTCCAAAATATCATTTCAAGGACAGTTTGAAGGAGCCACGTAGGTGCCATCTGAAGGAGTCACGTAAGTGCTGTGTGAAGGGGTCTCGTAAGTGCTGTCTGAAGGAGCCACGTAGGTGCTGTCTGAAGGAGTCACGTAAGTGCTGTCTGAAGGAGTCACGTAAGTGCTGTCTGAAGGAGTCACGTAAGTGCTGTCTGAAGGAGCCACGTAGGTGCCATCTGAAGGAGCCACGTAGGTGCTGTCTGACGGAGTCACGTAAGTGCTGTCTAAAGGAGCCACGTAGGTGCTGTCTGACGGAGTCACGTAAGTGCTGTCTAAAGGAGCCACGTAGGTGCTGTCTGACGGAGTCACGTAAGTGCTGTCTGAAGGAGTCACGTAAGTGCTGTCTGAAGGAGCCACGTAGGTGCTGTGTGAAGGGGTCTCGTAAGTGCTGTCTGAAGGGGTCTCGTAAGTGCTGTCTGAAGGGGTCTCGTAAGTGCTGTCTGAAGGAGCCACGTAGGTGCTGTGTGAAGGGGTCTCGTAAGTGCTGTCTGAAGGGGTCTCGTAAGTGCTGTCTGAAGGGGTCTCGTAAGTGCTGTCTGAAGGAGTCACGTAAGTGCTGTCTGAAGGAGTCACGTAGGTGCTGTCTGAAGGAGTCACGTAAGTGCTGTCTGAAGGGGTCTCGTAAGTGCTGTCTGAAGGGGTCCCGTAGGTGCTGTCTGAAGCATTCACGTAAGTGCTGCCTGAAGGAGTCACGTAAGTGCTGTCTGAAGGAGTCACGTAAGTGCTGTCTGAAGGGGTCTCGTAAGTGCTGCCTGAAGCATTCACGTAAGTGCTGCCTGAAGGAGTCACGTAAGTGCTGTCTGAAGGAGTCACGTAAGTGCTGCCTGAAGCATTCACGTAAGTGCTGCCTGAAGGAGTCACGTAAGTGCTGTCTGAAGGAGTCACGTAAGTGCTGTCTGAAGGGGTCCCGTAAGTGCTGACTGAAGGAGTCACTTAGGTGCTGCCTGAAGCATTCACGTAAGTGCTGCCTGAAGGAGTCACGTAAGTGCTGTCTGAAGGAGTCACGTAAGTGCTGTCTGAAGGAGTCACGTAAGTGCTGTCTGAAGGAGTCACGTAAGTGCTGTCTGAAGGAGCCACGTAATTGCTGTCTGAAGGAGTCATGTAAGTGCTGTCATGTAAGTGCTGTCATGTAAGTGCTGTCAAATAGACCATACCATCTGGAAGAACCTGGCTCAAAATAGCTCGAAGGGGAAGAGCATGATCACAGACGGCGTTGAGGGTTTCCGTTTCCAGGCAGCACAGGATAGACGTGCAATCTGGAAGTCAAGAGCAGAGAAAATAGCAGAGACAACAGCTGACTATTCTTGCCATAAACTTTTCCAAGCGAATTATTATTAGATAACAACGGCAATAGATGAATCAACAATTCATATACTGCAGGTCTTGGTATTCAACGATGCTCGAGCCAGTGAAACGAAGAGAGGACAAAGCAGAAGTGTGTACAACCAACGAGCTGCAGGAACCATCAGTATACACACCCCTAACCATTTACTCAGAGAAGTCGATCACCTATGGGAATGCCCGAAGTGCGGAGAAGTCGATTCTTAGGAACAGAGAAGAAGATAAAACGTAAACGTCCACATGTATCGTAGGAAGTGATTAGCCAGATTGGGTATGTAGAAACGTTAAACCACAAGAGATGAACAAGAACAGATATACATCACTTGGTTGAGTAGCATGACTATGCGAGTTCAGATTTCTCAGAACATTCATATAAGAAATCAGGGGAAGGCGTGGGCTAGTGGTTAAGTGACACGGCTCACAACCAGAAGGTGCTGGGTTCGATCCCCATCACAGCACCGGCCGTTACCCGTGGAAGCAAACCCTTAGAAAATGCAGGAGGAAGCAGACCTAAAATAAATGCCTAGTCGGATGCACTGGGCCGACGGGCGCAAAATGAAAACCACAGTGAAACGCACACCGCCTTGGGGAATAGATAAATAAGGCGAACGCCAAAACAAAAAATTTAAAAAAAAATAAGTATGAGAAAGGCAAGGACTTAAAAAAAACGGTACGTCATCTCTCAGTCACATGCTGTTGTTTGCGAATGCCCACGATGAGAAGGTTACTCTTCTGTGCGCCCTCAGAAAGACGTTATGTGACAGGTTGCAGTGGCTTTCTTCACATCCTGAGCGTGCTGATGAAGGTGGACCTAGGTAGTCCTGGCAGTTCTGCTATGCTTGGCTTCATCTGCGTGTCACTCACTACTACGGGTATCACGTCGAACCTCACCTTGTTAGTCAGACTGTTGTCCTCGACAACAGACCATTTCCAGAACGACCAACTGGGAAGTCAGGTGAGGGACTTGGCGAGTATATTTCTCCTGACCTTGGTTAACATTATCTGATCAGTGTGTTTTGCCTGACCAGACGTTAGCCTCATCGTCCCATCAGGTGAGGGTCTCGGCCAGTAGATGTCTCCTGATCCTGTCTAACATTGTCTTATCCGTATGTTTTGCCTGACCAGACGTTATTCTCATCGTCCCTCTCGTAATAACACCAATAGGGTATCACCTTGTTAAATTACGTTTGTATTATTGCGCCCTTAGTATGATATATTTATATATATATGTACAAACACACACACACACACACCCACACCCACACATAGACTCCTTCAGTAATTACTGACGGCGTCAAGATGCTGAGCACTTTATGAGCTTTAGCGGTCAGCGATCCAAAGCTGACTGCAAGCGTCAGGGCCAGCTACACAGAGCTGCCAAGGCCGTTTTTGCACTTTCGCGTGGGGATCCTGGATAACAGGCTGCAACAATGCAGACGGACTAAGGAGAGGGGATCGAAAAGGGAAGGCTTGTCCGGTACTCAAAAATAGCATGCTGAAGTCAGATGTGTTGAGCTGAAAGGTGCAAATATCGCAGTAAATCTGTATATCACAACACAACGCATTCCGATCTCCGGACTACATCCTGCAAATTGCAAATCCCTTGTCAAAGCTTGGTAGCGGGAATTTGAGATCGATCGACGAAGAAAAAGAAGTCATTACTGACAATGGGTTGATGCGCCTTTGAGGTGATATATTTTTGTGGTTCATTTCCACATTTTATTGTCTCCTCTGTTTGCTATAATAGTCTGGACTTCGTCTAATATAAGGCTAAGTCACATGAAACTGTTCCATTCGGGGCGGTCATCAACTTCGTCTTCCCAGGATTCGGAATATATTTTTAGTACTTTCATGTCTCTCTTGCTCACATCCTTAAACTTTAATTGCGCGCGTTTCCAGAGTTTATATATATATATATATATATATACCATCATCTTGCTGGTCAGTTCTAAGAATGGCTGTAAGGTTGTCTGGACATGTCTCTCCATGGGCCCTGTCCTCTGGTTGGTCTGTCCTAAGAATGGTTGCAAGGCTGTCTGAGCATGTCTCTACATTGATACTGTACTCTAGTTGATCAGTCCTAAGAATGGTTGCTAGGTTGCCTGATCATGTCTTTCTGTGGGCAATATCCTCTGGTTGGTCAGTGCTAAGATTGGTTGCAAGGTTGTATGATTATGTATCTCCTTGGACCCTATCCTTTGGTTGATCAATTCTATTTCTGGTTGTAAGGTTGTTTTTCCATCGTAACCTACCTTTACCAC
Organism: Ariolimax columbianus; assembly: GCA_036924085.1. Classification (NCBI taxonomy): domain Eukaryota; kingdom Metazoa; phylum Mollusca; class Gastropoda; order Stylommatophora; family Arionidae; genus Ariolimax; species Ariolimax columbianus. The sequence continues at coordinate 51,863,237 of JAVGWX010000016.1, forward strand.
TGCAGTCCCTGTCCTAATATACCTCTAATTGCTGGCGTCTTCCGTGAGGTTTTGCCCAAATATGTATACGTCTGTATTTGTTCAATTATTTTTCAATTTATGATTAAATACATGTGTCTTGTTGTTTGTCTGTTACTGTAGTTGTTGTCTTTAATATATTTATTTTGACGCCAAACTCTTTGGCTGTGCTTTTATTTTCTTCAAACAGCCTTTGCAACATTGCTGCCGATTCTACCACTATGACTTGATCTGCAAATTTGATGGCATTTAATTCCAAACCATCAACTTTGATACCCCTATTGTGACTCCAAACAACTCTTTTTATCATCTTCTCAGAATATGCGTTATAGAGTCTAGGTGAAATCAAGCGACCCCTGTCGTGCACCATGGACCTGTTAGTCTTTCTTTGATTGAAATAGCCACCTCTTTGTTTTCGTACATGCTCTGGATTAACCTAATGATTGGTCTATGATTGTCTATTTGTTGCAACATCTGAAAAAGTTTGTTCCATGGCATTCGATGAAAGGCAGTCAACAAAGCAGAAAAATAGTGGTCATACTTGTTAAATGATTCCTTTGATGGCATCCCGTATACTTCTGCCATTGTGAAATCAAAATTGGTTATCTTTCAGCACATTCTCTATATTGTCATCGATTATCTCCTTAATTATCTTTAATAGAATGTTTGATGCTAGTGTTCGACATTGGCTGCAATCTATTGCATTCTATCGTTGTGGAGAAGGAGTTCCTATTGAAGTTGTGTGTTCCTTTGGCGATATTCCATGGTTGCAAATTTCATTAACATGCTTGAAAAGTCTCTGTCACTGTTTGAAGATTGCAAAACTCATCTCATCTATTCCTGGTGCTTTGTTCTTCGGGATTGAGTAAAATGCCTTATGAAATTCTTTTCTGGTTATCGTTTTTCTATTAAAGACATGACATTTTAGTGTATTCTGGCCCCCAAACAGGCAATTTCATAACATATTCTCTCAATTGTTTTTTTCCACCATGTGTCTGTAATTGATTTCCCATTTTTATCATTAATCATCCGTGAATATGTGTGTGCCCTTATTTTTTACTAAAAGATTGTTTTATTTCTTATGTACATCTTCGAATTTTCCTGTTCTTTCCCTGTCTTCAATTTCCATGTATTCGTTTATCCTCTATTTTTCTCTTGAAATCTTACATTTTCGGTATAATTCAATCTTGACATCCTCATACTCAGGAAAGCCATACTCTGTCTTCCTCTTTTATTTTCGTTTTTTCTTCATTTTGTGAATCATTTTAGTTATCTATGGTTTCTTGTTTTCTGCTTTCTTCTTACCTATTGTTATCTCTGCATCTCTTTTATATTCTGTCACTGTTGATTTATATTTTCAGTTATGTCTCTTTGTCTCTAAGTGATTATTCATTGAGTATTGCAAGCTGTAACTATATTCCCCAATTCGATTAAAACGCCTAAATCCAACTTTGTGTGTGTGTATATATATATATCAGAGGTTCTATCTAGCCGAAATAATCCTTCTAACACCTAAAAATCAATTCTGCCATTCAAATATGCAACATCTGTGCCAGACTGGTTTTGGAATCTCTAGCTGTGTCAAGAACGAGAGATTTTCGTCCAATTTTTTAAAACCAAATTACCAAATGTCTATCGATGCTGGGATAACTTCTAGCTAGAAGTGATGGCGAAAGACACCCTGCAGAAATATCTCACACAAGGAAAGCTTAACGGTTACCAGTACTACCAAAGGCGGAGGGCATGCTCCGTAATGTTGGCTAGATTAAATGTCAACACCAAAAGCTAGAAGGTTATACATCCTAAAGCTGTACCTTCCTCAATTCCAATAAGCCGTAAAAAAGAAACCGCCCACAAAATTACTACTAATAGCGTAAAGCGAGTACGACAATCAACAATGGAAGACATGGAACGGTACCTTACAAGGACAGCCGAGATATACGTGTAGAACATAGACATCAATGTATGCTACCTGGCATTGGACACTGATTTAACTAGTTGAATACCAGAATTCCAGTATCTAATATGCATTACTCTTAACGTCACTTGACCGTAATAATGTCGGACGTGAAAAATCTGTGTACCCTATCACTCGGGTTTTGTACTTTGTAGCTTTCCATTGTAATTACAATTGTAATCTTTCGATTTCTGACTTGTCTGCAAGAAAAGTAGGTTATTTTAAACATTAAATCAAAGAATAGCTCCAGTTTACAATTGTATCCAAAAAAAAATTGTTATTTCAATTTTAGATTTCAATGTAATTCTTTAAACCTAAATTTAGTTACATTATTAGAGTTGTAACATCAATTTATCTTTGTATTCTAGCATAGTTGAAGACTCAATGAGTTACAATTATGAAATACATAGTTAACATAAATAGATAACAAAAACTCTTTTTGTAGTTTGCCGTTAAATGTTATAAAGACGTCAGTGGACATTAGTCGCCCAAGAAATACATGCTTTTGATATGAGTTAAGCGTGTTTTCAAATATATGACTTTGATATGAGTTAAGCGTGTTTTCAAATATATGACTTTGATATGAGTTAAGCGTGTTTTCAAATATATGACTTTGATATGAGTTAAGCGTGTTTTCAAATATATGACTTTGATATCTAGACACACGATGCTGTAAAAAGCAGTTGTTGCTGTTAATGATATTGTAAATGCGAACAAATGGCGTTTAGTGGCGGGTTGCAGTAGTTTTTATCCCATCATAAGTGTGCTGATAAAGTTGAACAAGGTCTTACAGGCGGTTGTGCAATGCTTGGCTTTATCTGTGTGTCTCTCACTACTACGAAGATCACATCGTTCCCCCGCCTTCCAATAGGAACAGTCAGTTTCCAGGGGAGACTATGGGAACGTCGAGGTGGGGGTTTGATCAGAATGTTTTGTCTAACCCTGACTAACATGTCTGACCCTGACTAACATGTCTGACCCTGACTAACTTGTCTGATCCTGACTAACATGTCTGACCATGACTAACTTGTCTGACCCTGATTAACTTCCTGATCAGTATGTTTTGTCTGACCCTGACTAACCTGTCTGACCCTGACTAACATGTCTGACCCTGACTAACTTGTCTGATCCTGACTAACATGTCTGACCATGACTAACTTGTCTGACCCTGATTAACTTCCTGATCAGTATGTTTTGTCTGATCCTGACTAACCTGTCTGACCCTGACTAACTTGTCTGATCAGTACGTTTTGTCTGACCCTGACTAACATGTCTGACCCTGACTAACTTGTCTGATCCTGACTAACATGTCTGACCATGACTAACTTGTCTGACCCTGATTAACTTCCTGATCAGTATGTTTTGTCTGACCCTGACTAACCTGTCTGACCCTGACTAACTTGTCTGATCAGTACGTTTTGTCTGACCCTGACTAACTTGTCTGACCCTGGCTAACTTGTCTGACACTGACTAACATTTCTGATGAGTATTTATTGTCTGACCCTGACTAACATGTCTGATCAGTATGTTTTGCCTGACCCTGACTAACATGTCTGATCAGTATGTTTTGCCGGACCCTGACTAACATGTCTGATCAGTATGTTTTGCCTGACCCTGACTAACATGTCTGATCAGTATGTATTGTCTGACCCTGACTAACATGTCTGATTAGTATGTATTGTCTGACCCTGACTAACATGTCTGATCAGTATGTTTTGCCTGACCCTGACTAACATGTATGATCAGTGTGTTTTGCCTGACCCTGACTAACAATTCTGATCAATATGTTTTGCCTGACGAGACGTTACTCTCCTCTCCTCAAAGAACAGAAGAAAGCTATTGGATTCCAAGAAGAGATCAAGTTTGAATATTCAAACTACGAACAGGCCATCGCAGACTGAAAAATCATCTGTTCAATGAAATACAAATTGAGCGCAAGACGGATGAGCGTGTGGGTAGAGTGAACAAAAAATAAATAGAGAAAATCTGCTTTAATTCAAGAAACGCTGTTACTGCATTCTGTTTGTAAAGTTATGCCACAGTGCAAATGTTCTGCATAGGTCAGCTTGTTTCAGTATATTAGCATTTACAGGAGTTGCATCCCCGTGTGAGTGTGCCTTTGTTCTCAAATATGGTATTCAATGTATGTGTGTAATGTGCTGTCTGGGATCTTTATGGCTTTTGTAATTTTATTAAGAATCGTGTATGAATTAATCTGTATATGATACCACTTGGGATTTCTCTTCCGTTCTATTGTATGTTCGTCATTTTTGTTGTTGTTAAGAGTTTTTTAAGTTTGAATCTCATGAAGTATTTCAACAGAAGGGCCAAAACCAGGTTCAAACAGATAGCTGGTATGTGACGTAATTCCGCTTATACGCAGACAAAAAGCATTACATCTAACGACTATTTGAGTGGCGGAAAAGTTAGAGAGCTAACTTCTAATGGCAGCGGTTCTCGATTCAATACCCCGTCTCTACAAGCTCCAGTTTGCCCAGCTGTAAACTAGTATCTGTCAAGTAGATATAGCGATAACGCAGTGGTAGAATACTCGCTTTTCATGTTCGACTCCCACTACCGGTAGCTCCAGTCAACCCAACTGTAAATTGGTACCTGACTTACGATTAGGGATTGAAAAATTAGCGATGAATGGAACAGGCTACCCTATTTCACAAGCTGAGGCTTAGTATACTGGAGTCTCTAACACTTCATTCCTGACCAGCGGTTAGGTCTGTTGAATGGCTTCCAGATAGAGAAAACGAATCAGCAAACCACTCATCACAAAACATAGCTAAAGGATCTAGCACATGTATATCTCAACATTCAACGCCTCGAGTTTTGTCGCTTTGTTCTTTCGTCGATTATATTATTAAAAATGTGTTTATCAAATTTCGTACCTTCTTTCGTTTATTCGAAAGATATAATTAATTTATTAAACGAAAGTGTCCGCATTGAATATACGACAGGTCTCCCTATAATGCTACACTCTTCAATGTTGAGGATACACGTCGTTCCAATGGTTGTGTTTTATTTTGAAGTGTTTTAACCATTTAAACGAACTAACAGTTACACCAACGATAGCTTATACTAAGCGCCATATTTTCTAGAAGAAACTGTGCACTTGGGTATATTAATTCAACAAATTATGATGTGCTTTGTGTTAGCCATTGTGAATACTGTTATAGTTTAGTTTAATTTAGTCCAGTCGAAGAATCAACGTCATTGCACACGGTTTATCCGATAAGTGTTCTAATCTTATCCATATTGTTTTTAATTTGGGGGGGGGGGAGGGGGGAGGGGGGGGGGAATCTCAGCATAATGCGCGAATTCAGTAGCACCGACAAGGATCCCCTAACAGACTTGGTATATTTGTAACACAATTTTAATAATGCCATAGATAAATCGAAAATAACTGGCCGACATTCCCTGAAGCCTACCAAGGCCGCAAAGAGGCAGCGCACGCAGACCAAACAGAGAAAACATGATAAAAATAGACCAGTGATAGCCCACAATCAGGGCCAAACTGTGCGTTTGGACACTAATTCAGCAATTATGAAGTGTTATGGTGATCATTGGGAAAGGTGCTTGGAAAAAGCGGCAAGTGAACACAGGTCACACCATAGTCGCGACAGCGGAAGGAGCGAGAAAACGGCAAGAGAACACAGGTCCCAACAAGGCCACGACAGCGGAAGGAGCGAGAAAACGAGGTCAGAACTGGAGTCCAACGGCCCACTCTACCATTGCGTCAACAATAAACAGTCATCCTAGCACAGGTAATATCTAAGGGACACTTTCGCTGCGTTCAGGACGATTACACATCCCTAGCAACCCTTATTGATGGCGGTTTTAGACAGTCTAAATATATTTATATATATATATATATATATATATATCAAAAGAATAAATGCTAATGGTCATTGATATATCAAAAGGTCTACCTAGACCGATTATTTCTCCTAATCCCTAAAAATCAATATTGTACTTCAACAATTCGAACATCTGTGCCAGATTGGTTCAGCAAACTCTAGCTGAGTCAAGAATTTCCGGCATTTCTTCATTCGCCGTAGGCTGTACAATAAATGAAATGTGTGGCTGTAAAACGCCAATGTGGCAATTAGTGCACATCGTCTCCCTAAGCTCTAAGGTTTTAAGCTTGTGTTACTGGAAGCTCGGAGACTAGTTTGCTGGCACAGACAAGGACTGGCTTGATAAGATTACAGCACGAAGTATAGCCAGAATATTATGGAAGCCCTCTGTAAGAAGATTATAAAACTCATGTGAATATTCTTAAAAACATTATGTATCCATTTTTTTTAAATGTCCGCTTCTAGGCCATCCCATTTTCAAGCCAAAAGTGCAGATCTCTGAGTACATGAACAGTTCCTAAAATTATTTCTGGATACCATCTGAGTCTGGTTCGCGCGTGAATTAGGTCATCAATATTAGAGACGAGATGGAAGTGAGATAACAGTCAGTGAGGATAAGCTGTCGTGTTCTTTATCTTCATCTTCTTTTCATTATTATTCTTTTCATTGCTGGTCATACTGTTCTTCGTCTCCTTCTCGTTATTATAATTATTATCCATCATATTCTACTGTTCTTCTACCTCTTCTTCGTCTTTTTAATTTTCTTCTTCATCATCCGCTTCTTTTCGCATTCTTGTTTCGCTTGGTCTTCTTCCTCCTGTTCTCAATGTCCTTCATCATTGAACATAGGGCTGCCACTGTACAATGCTTGTTACGTGAAGCCTGCAACCTTAAAGCACTTCAGTAATGGTTTATGAAGAAACGTAATATAAATTATGAAGCAATCAATAAGTTGGAATGGTCCATTTCTTTCTGTCTCTTGTATCCTTACTATCATTGACTTCATCCCAAACTTCAGCAGCAGTACAACACTAACCTTGTTATGAAGTGGAGCGTTCATAACATTTATTACAATATCTTACCCCCCTCCCATCGCCCTCCCCACCGCAACACGTAGTGGCCCGTCTAACAAATGCGCTCCTTGATCCTCGACTACTCCCACCGACCTAGTGTTAGTTTAAATTGAAAATAAACAAGACACCAATTAGTAGACATCAATTTATTTGATTGTATCGCATGATCAGAAGATTACAATGTGTTTTCTCTGCCAATCATTATTTTTAACCGCCTTCATTGAGCATATAAATCAGATTCAAGCTGTCACTGTCTCTACCATGTTATTCAGCAATTGCTTTTAGAACTCACTTTTCTCATGTAGGTTCAAATCTAACGCCTGTCTGGTAAATTCGGTGGGTATCTTTATGATGTGAGAACAGGTTCTATTCATCAGTATGTTCTACTCACCAATATGGGACATCTACCAGTATGTTCTACTCACCAATATGGTACATCTACTAGTATGTTCTACTCACCAATATGGTACATCTACTAGTATGTTCTACTCACCAATATGGTACATCTACCAGTATGTTGGTACATCTACCAGTATGTTCTACTCACCAATATGGGACATCTACCAGTATGTTCTACTCACCAATATGGTACATCTACCAGTATGTTGGTACATCTACCAGTATGTTCTACTCACCAATATGGTACATCTACTAGTATGTTCTACTCACCAATATGGTACATCTACCAGTATGTTGGTACATCTACCAGTATGTTCTACTCACCAATATGGTACATCTATCAGTATGTTCTACTCGCCAATATGTTATATATATCAGTATGTTCTACTCACCAATATAGTACATCTACCAGTATGTTCTACTCAGCAATATGGTACATCTACTAGTATGTTCTACTCACCAATATGGTACATCTACTAGTATGTTCTACTCACCAATATGGTACATCTACCAGTATGTTGGTACATCTACCAGTATGTTCTACTCACCAATATGGGACATCTACCAGTATGTTCTACTCACCAATATGGTACATCTACCAGTATGTTGGTACATCTACCAGTATGTTCTACTCACCAATATGGTACATCTACTAGTATGTTCTACTCACCAATATGGTACATCTACCAGTATGTTGGTACATCTACCAGTATGTTCTACTCCCCAATATGGTACATCTACCAGTATGTTGGTACATCTACCAGTATGTTCTACTCACCAATATGGTACATCTACCAGTATGTTCTACTCGCCAATATGTTATATATACCAGTATGTTCTACTCACCAATATAGTACATCTACCAGTATGTTCTACTCAGCAATATGGTATATCCACGTGAATGTTCTACTCGTAAGATATTCTAACCACCAATATGATATAACCGCCAATATGATATAACCGCCAATATGATATAACCGCCAATATATTTTAACCGATAATATGTTTTAACCGCCAATATGTTTTAACCGCCAATATGTTCTACACGTCAATATGTTTTATCCGTCTTATGTTCTACCCACCAAAATTTTTATACATGCCAGTATGTTCTATCAAAGAGAATGTTCCACTCGAAATATGTTCTATTCACCAATATGTTGTACTCGCCAATATGTTCTACCCGTCAATATGTTCTACTCACCAGTAAGCTCAACCCATCAGAATGTTCTACTCGAAATATGTTCTACTTGCCAAATGTTTCACCCGCCCAAAATATTCTTCCCTTCATAAGTTCTATCCGCCAGTATGTTCTTCCCACGTGAATGTTCTACTCGCAGTATGTTTTAACCGCCAATATGTTCTAACCGCCACCGCCAATATGTTCTAACCGCCAATATGTTCTAACCGCCAGTATGTTCTACCCGCCAGTATGTTCTAACTACCAGTATGTTTTAATTACCAGTATGTTTTAACTACCAGTATGTTCTACCGACCAGAATGTTCTATCTACCAGTATGTTTCACTCGCCAAAATGTTCTATCTACCAGTATTTTCTATCGCCCAGTACGTTCTATCCGCCAAAATGTTCTGTCAGTCTGATATATCTGTCGGTCTGTTCAATCTATCAGTCTGTTCTATCTGTCAGTCTGTTCTATCTGTTCTATCTGTAAGTCTGTTTTATCTGTTCTATCTGTCAGTCTGTTCTATCTGTTCTATCTGTCAGTCTGTTCTATCTGTTCTATCTATCAGTCTGTTCTATCTGTCAGTCTGTTCTATCTGTTCTATCTGTCAGTCTGTTCTATCTGTTCTATATATCAGTCTGTTCTATCTGTCAGTCTGTTCTATCTGTTCTATCTGTCAGTCTGTTCTAGCTGTCAGTGTGTTCTAAATGTCAGTTTGTTCTACCATCAGTATGTGCTAAACTCAATCTATATCATCTTAACAAATAGATCAGGACCAAATGTTATCGATATTGTTATTCTTGTCATAAGTCTTTACCCTGACCATGAAGGAGTACGAGGAGAAAGTTGACATTTGGAACAGTACTTATTCCGTCTCAATTTAGCCATCACCTGAATGTATACATTTCTCCCATCTCTGTGTGACCCTGAAACTACCTTCAGAACACAGTAACCTATTTTTTGTAACTAAACCAGTTATCACAAGCCAGTGTGACATCTTCGTCACTGTCACAATGATTTCCTTTCAGTTGTTGTTTTAAGTTTTAGGAAGAGAACAAATCTGGATCATAATGGTGAACCCAAGTCTCATCTACTGACACCATGGTCGGTAACATGTTTTTCGGCCGACTTATTTTGAGCAACTGGCCACAGCAATCTTCTTCTTCTTCTTCTTCGTACGCAGTCAGACAGTAACCATTATTTTTTCGAAAAAAGCGGCGGTCATCCTGAGGCTGTCGACACTGCCATAGAGCTTGTCTTGCAGTTCCACTGGTGATGGCCACATCTGCTCTCTCTGATCCTCGTATGTCGGGCAGTTCTGCAGCAGATGTTCAGCGGTCATTTTACCGGTACCGCACGGGCATTCGTCGGTACCACCTATCTTTAATTTGTTGAATAGGTGGTACCTTAGTCTATTGTGGCCAGTGCGAAGTCTGAAGACAACGACCTGCTCTCTTCTGTTCAACTGGTAGCCACAGCAATCAACCCTCGTTTGTTTTTGTTCACATGTCAGCAGACGAGGGAACGCAGCGGGCACACACTTTTCTCTTGTTCAGTCTGTTGTGTAAAATTCTAAAAAATGTACTTTCATTCAGTTTTGCTGACCCAGATATCTCTGTAATTATTATGTTCCTATTCTGATCAACGATTTTCTTCACTTTTGGAGCATTTTCATCGCTGCCCTCTCAGAATGGTCTTCCTGATCTTGGAAGATCAGCAGCGTGGGAAAAGCCACATTTAAACTGCTTGCACCCGTCTTTTAACAGAAGCATACGAAGGACAGAATTCCGGAAACACTGGTTCCATCTCCCTGTGAATTTATGTTTTTCCCTGTAATATCAAGCATTTTATCACAATTCTGGCTTCTGATTTCTCCATTGTTCCGACAAACCGTTATAATAGCAGATCCGGTCAATAAGGTGTGTTGCACCATGCACCATACCGGGTAAACCCGTCGATGAGCGAAATGCATACTTCTCAAGTCCAGTCCAAATTTTTTGTTTTTGTTTTTTTTTGCATTCGCCTTATTTCTCAATTCCCCAAGGCGGTGTGCGTTGCACTGTGGTTTTTATTTTGCGCCTGTCGGCCCAGTGTATCCGACTTCAGCATGCATTTTATGTAAGGGTCGGCTTCCTCCTGCATTTTCTAAGTGTTTGCTTCACCGGGGTAACGGCTGGTGCTGTGATGCGGAACGAACCCAGAACCTTATGGTTGTGAGCCGTGTCACTTAGCCACTAGGCCACGCCGTCCCCCAGTCCAAATTGAATGAGCTACATATGTGCCACGTTTCAACTGTCTCCTTATATTCCTTCACAGTCAGGATAAAGACTTATGACAAGCCCCTTGTGTGTGTGTATATATATATATACAGGGCTTGACAAAAGCGCTTGTCTGTACGTCTGTGACGAGTAAACCTTTTTGCTTGACGACTAACAAAAAGCCGTTTTTAATCGTTACAACATAACGACTCTCGCACGATTACTAATACTATTACGGTTTGAATAGATTGTACATCAGCTAGTTTATGATGGTGAATCTAATTGGTCCTCCACTTCCACAATGTAAACCTACTAAAGCCATCGATAAATGGAACTACAGTGCTAAAATTACTAATGATGTTCAAGGACACACACGCCATGGCGCTGACAGCAGTACACTTATTCTAAAGAGTAAATAGGATAATACTGTGTAAGTTATACAATATATTTTGGTTTGGTACGCACTGCCATTTAGAAATATAGGTGAATTAGTGCCTAGTTTACATTTGTTAACATTATTTGCGTAACTGTAAATCGCCCATACTGAATGGTGAAATGTTTGACTGGCTGGTAAGCCACTCTAAAATTTGTCAATCTGTGTGTGTGTGTGTGTGTATGTATGTATGTATGTATGTGTGTATGTATGTATGTATGTATGTATGTATGTATGTATGTATGTATGTATGTATGTATGTATGTATGTATGTATATATATATATAAATATATATATATACACAATACCATTCATCGATAGATTAATCGATTTATTGATGGATTGATTGATTATATTATGCGCACTACACACAGTCTAGAGCAATCACTACAACGTGTTATAGCACAGGAAGGATTTCAATTTCTCAAAGGGCACAACCTGAAGCGGCTTGCCACACTGGGCATCAACCGAAGCGGTTTGTCCCACCGGGCACCAGCCGAAGAGGCTCGTCCCAACGGGCACCAGCCGAAGAGGCTTGTCCCACCTGGTACCAACAGAAGCCGTTTATCTCACAGGCACCAACCAATGCGACTCGCCCTGCCGAGCCCCAACCGAAGCGACTCGTCCGACTGGGTATAAACCAACGCAGGTTGCCTCTCTTAGTATAAATTGAAGCGCCTCGTACCGCCGGGCACCAACCAAAGCGGATCGCCCTACTTGGCCCCAACTGAAGCGACTCGTCCGACTGGGTATAAACCAACGCAGGTTGCCTCACTGAGTATACATTGAAGCGCCTCGTACCCCCGGGCACCAACCTAAGCGGCTCTCCCCACCGGACAAACAACGAAGTAGCTCGCCCGACTGGGCATCAACCGATACGGCCGACTCCATCGGACATCAACCGAAGCAAATTAGAAACTGTCCTAGGTCCTTTCTATAATGAAACCTCAAAGAACAGCAACTCCAAATGTGTTTCCATCTGCGCCTCATTTTGCGTCAGCTTTAGAAGCACATAAAGACAGCACAAACCAAAAGGCAGCAGCCGGTTCAACTGGACATCCACGACCACCAGATCACCTGGACCACATCCAACGACTATCACACGACCTAGACCACATACTCTACAACTGGACATCCAACGACAACCAGATGACCTGGACCACATCCTCTGCAACAGGACATCCAAGGACCACCAGATGACCAAGACCACATCACATCCTCTGCAACTGGACATCCAACGACCACCAGACGACCTGGACCACATCCTCTGCAACAGGACATCCAACGACCACCAGATGACCAAGACCACATACTCTGCAACTGGACATCCAACGACCACCAGACGACCTGGACCACATCCTCTGCAACAGGACATACAACGACCACCAGATGACCAAGACCACATCCTCTGCAACAGGACATCCAACGACCACCAGATGACCAAGACCACATCCTCTGCAACAGGACATCCAACGACCACCAGATGACCAAGACCACATCCTCTGCAACTGGACATCCAACGACCACCAGATGACCAAGACCACATCCTCTGCAACTGGGCATCCAACGACCACCAGACGACAAAGACCACATCCTCTGCAACTGGACATCCAACGACCACCAGATGACCTGGACCACATCCTCTGCAACTGGACATCCAACGACCACCAGACGACCTTGACCACATCCAACGACCACCAGGTGACCTAGACCACATCCAACGACCACCAGATGACCTGGACCACATCTTCACAAGAAACCCAGGTCTAACTAAATCGTACAGGGCGTATCATGGCGTGCAGGTTCCCGCGAGTACTGTTCACCATCTGCTTGTATCCAGCATTGCCATTTCGTCTAAATACACCACCAAGTTTTCTGAGTGGCCCACGGGTCTTTATGTATGACAAGGACACGAATAGCACCACTGCCCTACACAGAGCTTGTCGTAGGAGGCGACTAACTGGGTAACATGGCATAAAGCCGGCAATGGTTAAGGTTGTTGGTTAAGAGCAGCATAGATGGCGCCTAACAGGCTGTAGGTCTAACTTGCTCTAGTGTTTTGAGTCTTTTAAGATGAACTGGCACATTGGTTAACCACCCTCCGTGGAACTTGTCTCAATGCAGCGGAGTAATTAGAAGATGGAGCCTATATAGGATATCCTCTTTCAAGCTACATCCAGCTCACACCAGAGCTGGCACCTGGATATGACCATTTACCCCTGTAGAAGTACAGTTCGACTAAGACTAAGAGATGAAAAAAATACATTGCCAAGGCAAAAACTTATAACTGGCTGCAACAAGGAATCACTTCTTATTAACCACGTCTTGTTCGCGCAATATTCCATCGCAATTCAAACCGTTTTGAAACTTTGGGTTCCTCTTCGGATCAAGTAGAAACGGCCTAAAACACCTGGCCTTGATCACAACAAATTAGCTTAGAGGGCCTGGATCTCTGAAAATCTACACGTAAAGCCTGACTTCGTCTTTCAGCAGAATCTGTGCTGGAAGAGACACGGAGAGCCAGGAGCAGACACGATACAGCAGACGTCTTCAGAAGATGTTCCGTGATGCCGAAGAAAGAATTGGGAGCATTACTACAACACATTAGCTAATGACGCAGAGGTAGGTATGAGACACATAAGACACAACACCCTGCAACCATCTTAGCGTGCAACTAGCTAGCTATATGATCAGAATTCTCATTCAAACTTAACTGCAGTCGCTAGCAGATAAATAAATCCGACGGGAACCATGATGCTCAACTGGAGAGATAACCAGCAGGTGAACAGAGCAGTATAATGATACACTTAACCGGTCAGCAGCTGCTCCATCGAAAGAGGCAAAAAGCGAACCCATCTTCATCATCATCAGTACCATAACATAGAAACTCGTTGAGGCACCGTTATTGCAGTCTTTAAGAGAAAAAAACAAACATTTAAGCGCGGGCTCGACTTCATTGCCTCGGGTTTTTTCCCCAATTTAGCTCGGTCTCAAAGCACAAAGCACGAACTCCGTAGCGCCAGCGATGAACTCAGGGATCGCCTGAAAAAAATTGACATCATGGACCGACCGTCGCAGCTCGAAATCGAACCCAAGGCAAACGGCTTGACCACTTCGCCACATAGACATTGCAGTCCTACAAACCCCTAAACCGTTTAGTTCATTCCCAAGCGACAATGAGCTGCAATTAGCAGCTCTAGCCCCTCTGCACTGTTTTATAATATCACGGTTTCGTCTGTGTATTTTATCTCTTGCATCTTGTATCTGACGCTTGTAAAGGTTGCGTTACCGTTGATATTCTCATCCTCAATGAGGTAAATAAATGTAATTATTTGGATGCGAATGAAGAAGAACAAGCAGAAAAGATCAAAAAGGAGGAAAAGGAAGAAAAAAAGTAAAAGAAAAAAAAAGACAACTGGGAGAAGGAGAGAGAATGGGAGATTTTGTACATAAGATGATGAAAGAAAGAATAAACCATAAGAAGAAAGAGTGAAAAAAGAAGAAAAAGAGGAATGAAAATGTTTTTTAAAAAGCTAACATGAAACTGCGTGTCCAGTCGCTGCACACGTTACAGATTTCAGCAGGAAAACGAAAATCTAAGAAAAAAACACGAAAATAACTGATATAATTTCGGACACGTATAAAAGCCCAATTACGTGTCTGGGCTATCATACATTATGTTGACAATGCAGTTGGGCTTTCAGAAAAACCCATAGCATGAATGTAAAATGAATATATAATTCACATATTCTTCATTATTTTGTCTCTCTATTTCGGTACTTTCGACGCAAGGAGGCATCACACTGCCCGCTCTGTCAGGTGTAGTCTCTGCAGCAAAGTATGGTTCATTAAGAGGTTGCTAATCTGATGATGTCCACTGTTTAGTCGTGCTGTAAGGAAACGGCCGAAGCCGTAGTTACGATTATTCTTCGACAGGTACAGATTGGGTGACAGCGGGTTGGGTGACAGCGGGTTGGGTGATTAGCAGACAAACACCTATAGACATATGCAGATTGGGCGACAGCGGGTTGGGTGATTAGCAGACAAACACCTATAGACATATGCAGATTGGGTGACAGCGGGTTGGGTGACAGCGGGTTGGGTGATTAGCAGACAAACACCTATAGACATATGCAGATTGGGCGACATCGGGTTTGGTGATTAGCAGACAAACACCTATAGACATATGCAGATTGGGTGACAGCGGGTTGGGTGACAGCGGGTTGGGTGATTAGCAGACAAACACCTATAGACATATGCAGATTGGGCGACAGCGGGTTGGGTGATTAGCAGACAAACACCTATAGACATATGCAGATTGGGTGACAGCGGGTTGGGTGACAGCGGGTTGGGTGATTAGCAGACAAACACCAATAGACATATGTAGATTGGATAACAGCGGGTTGGGTGATTAGCAGACAAACACCCATAGATAAATGTAGATTGGCTGACAGCGGGTTGGGTGATTAGCAGACAAACACCCATAGACATATGCAGATTGCGTGACAGCGGTATGTGTGTTTATCAGATAAACAGCCATAGACAAATGTAGATTGGGTGACAGCGGGTTGGGTGATTAGCAGGCAAACACCCATAGACATATGCAGATTGACGGTCCTGTCAATGGTGAGGTACACTGTTTTAATATGGCAAATAAGTGCAGTTTAAATTCATGCATATTGAGGACATCAGATATAGCAGAGGGATTAGGGAGGTGGGGGGTTGGAGGACCATACAGAAAGATGTACATCCCCATAGGGTTGCCGTGGCCGGGAGGTAAAGCACTCGTCTCTGAAAGTGATTAACGGAAACGGTGTGTGTTCGAGCCTCTCAGGTTTCAAGCGACCCCTGTTCTCAAAGTAGACGATACCAGAGGTTCTATATCCAGAATTACCTCCAGCTGTCTTGACTTATGTCCTGCGAGCGACTAGGGTCTCGGGTAGTTCGGGACCAGATAGTAATGTCGATGACCAGCAAAGCTCTTTCTAACTATAATCCAAGTGCAGCACAAGTTAGATCATCAAGACAAAGCCATCCGAGGACGACGTTATCTTAGCCTGCGATGGACAACTTACTTAACATCACCCCCAATTATTTGATCTATACAAAGCCTGATAGATTGTGCCATCACGACAAGAGACGGTAGACGTTGGAGATCTGTGCAGCCGACCTTCAATTTAGATATGTCAACTGAACCGAACTGTCTGGGAAAATTCTGCAGATGTTAAAATTAATAATATAGCAATTACCTAGACAGGATGGATAGTTACAGTGGATATCAGACCTACTCTACAGGAAAACACATATGTCCAATCTGAGGCACACAGAATTGTCACATTGTGGCAGACCCCACTATGGTTATTCTAACTCAGAACACTATCACACTCATACACATCATCATGACTACACACCGCAAATAATATAGCACACAGCAGGTGACATATTTATTATATAATACTCATACCAGAAAAATGAGTAGTGAAATTACAAACACAATACAATACATATGATCTTAACTAAATATTCCTATATATTATATATATATATATATATATATATATATATATATATATATATATATATATATATATATATATATATGTTAATATAAATATTAACTAAGACGGAAATTTTAAGCATTAGCTATTAATGGAATTCCCAACTAACTAAAACCCAGTTCTATTGCCTTACTCCCATCACACACACACATCTATTTAACTGCGTCCTCAACACACCTTATCAAAAACTCTTCCTCACTTAAATCCCCTCAGGCGTGCGATCTGGACATACCTCGTTCACAATGTGTTCTGCTTACAACACACGTTCAGAGTATCTATAAATACAAAACTCACACACCTATTTGAGCGATCCTGTTCTATCACTAACATTCGCATGACAGTCTATCAATCGCTCATCTATCTAAGTCGGTGAGTTAAACCAGACTCCTATCTACATTCACTCTCTCGCTCTCCTTTCCTCTCCATCCAGCCTCTCTCATCCAGCCTCCTGAGCTCAACTTTGACTAGTCTTATATACATTAAAGCAGTATCAAAGCTAACCAATGTATCTAGGTGGATAGCTCTTTTCAGT
Organism: Ariolimax columbianus; assembly: GCA_036924085.1. NCBI lineage: Eukaryota > Metazoa > Mollusca > Gastropoda > Stylommatophora > Arionidae > Ariolimax > Ariolimax columbianus. Next base: position 51,880,513 of record JAVGWX010000016.1, read on the forward strand.
CGCCATTGGAACGAAATACTGTGCACACCTGTCACTCATCTATAGCAGCAAGCAACGCTACCATCTCGTCTGTCACTCATTCTCCCCCTACCCAAATCGGAACGCCAGTGGTCAGCTCCTACCTGTCCACATTCTTTGCCCCAACTCTGTTTTTCTGTGTTGAGACGGTGAGTGACCTTGACACCCATTCAGGTAGCTTTAAGCTTTAACATGTTCAGATACCTTTCTTATCAGCAACCACATCACCCCTGTCCTAAACTCTCTTGATCCGGCACTGTTAGAACAGCATAAATCCAAAAAGAGGAACAGGTAAACGACCCGAGACCCATGTTTGGACAGCAGACTGAAATCCAGATGAGTTCCTTGCAGTCAATACAGCCCCTACAGATAAGTCCTGGAAAACTCTGTATCGAAAAATGAAATGCCCTAACGCAGATTAACTTGATCTAGCTGCGAGAGGAATCTGAGTCTGGACGCCACTTGGCTTAGGTCGAGGAATATGAGTCTGGACACCACTTGGTTTAGGTCGAGGAATCTAAGTCTGGACACCACTTGGCTTAGGTCGAGGAATCTGAGTCTGGACACCACTTGGTTTAGGTCGAGGAATCTGAGTCTGGACATCACTTGGTTTAGGTCGAGGAATATGAGTCTAGACACCATTTGGCTTAGGCAAGATGGATGTCACTAAATAGAACCGGAGCTGATGTATCATGAGCTGATGTATCCCGAAGCCAAACATTGGAAACTAGATGTCCGACGTGATGCATAGTAAGGGGGAAGTAACTGAACTTCTTAGGTGTCCTTCGTGAAAACGTCGTTGACAATTTGTGTTGCTTACAGCGGGGTGCGATATCTGCGCATTTCAGCCCGACACATTCGAATTCGGCTGGATATTTTGAGTATCATGTTTGCCCTTTCTCTGCAATTGCTATCCCTTGGCCAGACTACACTAGTGACTAGTCCCGCTGACACCTGGAGGCGGAATATGGCCTTGGACAGCTATGGTTGTCTAACCCTGCATGCAAGCAGCCAGCTATGAGTCACTGGCAAGTTTCAGCTCATGCACTGCTGTATCTTGGATACCCGGAACAAATATGGAAACAAATCAGAAACCGTACCTGAATTGAGTCTTGTCCTAACATGACAGAGTCTCTATGGAAACCAAGCTGCGGCTATTTAGATGCTGCCCCACTCAAATCCTTTTGCACGGCTCCGAGACCGACCTGATGGTGTTGCAGGGAGGTAAAAAGCAGCTTGAAGTCTTTCACATGCGCAACCAACGACGTATACTTGTACTTCTTGCGCCAACTTAATCCCTAATATCAGAGTCTCCAGACGAACACAATGCTAGAGCATTTCCTCAACACTGGGTCAGCCTCGCCTTTCTGTGTTAGTCATGTTGCCAGTCTCTCACAGGACGTCATGGCTCGACATCAGGTGAACTGATGGTCTGATCGATTGATTGATTGATTGAAGAATTAATTCATTTATTAATTAACTGATTTATTGCCCATGATTGATTGAACGATTGTTGTATTGATTAATAGATTGATTAATGGATGGATTGATGGATTGGTTGATTGATTGGTTGATTGATTGGTTAACTGGTTGATTGATTAATTAGCTGATATATTTATTTAAAACGGCCAACCGTTTGACCGTTTTAAATATCTTGGGTCGATTGTCAGTGATGAAGGATCAAAATGTGAAGTATTGGCCAGAATAGCACAGACAATAGCGGCACTTGCACAGCTTAACAAAATCTGGCAAGATAAACGGTTAGCACTACGCACAAAAATCAGATTAATGCGTACACTGGTCCTGTCAATATTTCTCTATGCGTGTGAGACATGGACAGTTACAGCTGACCTTCAACGAAGGATACAGGCCTTGGAGATGAAATGTTTCCGAAGACTTTTAAACGTCACGTACAAAGATCAAGTTACAAACGAGGAAATCCGAAATAGAATTACGACGGCAATAGGGCCTTTCGAAGATCTCTTGGCAACTGTCAAAAGAAGGAAACTCACTTGGTACGGTCACATATCGAGATCAAATGGTCTTGCAAACACAATCCTCCACGGGAAGGTGCATGGCAGAGAACGAAGAGGCCGGCCCAAAAAGAGATGGAGGACAACATAAAAGAATGGACCAGTCTCCGACTAGAAGAGTCACAGGCAGCGGCTTCTGACAGAGAGGGATGGCGTGGGAGTTGTGAGGATGTCTTCATGTGTGCCCCAACGACCTTACCGGTTACGGGATGACCTGACCTGACCTGATATTTTGTTGTTGATTGGCTGATTGATTGAATGATCGATTGATTGATTGATTGAAGAAGTAATTCATTTATTAATTAACTGATTTATTGGCTCAATGATCAGGTGATTGATTGAACGATTCTTGTATTGATTAATAGATTGATTAATGGATGGATTGATGGATTGGTTGATTGATTGATTGATTGATTGGTTAACTGGTTGATTGATTAATTAGCTGATATATTTATTTGTTGATTGGCTGATTGATTGAATGATCCATTGATTAAAATCATTGTCTCGTTTATTCTCATTCCTTGGCTCCGTTGCTGATATGTTTATAGGGTTTAGGAATACAAACTGGCTGCCCTTGTAGTCAGCTCGTAGTGTGCAGGATAGGTTTGCGTGTATCTCCGATACAAAAAGTGTAATCCTTACTTGAATTTTTTTAAGGTCTGTGCGTTTTGTAATGTTCGCCTTTATCCGCTCCCAGTTCATACTAGCACAATACACTCGAATTCAACCTGCATTTTTATGCGTTCATAATGTATAATCATGTTGCAACGAGAATACAATACATTGCACCCCTAAATAGCATTGCGATGGCTCGACCACCTCTTCTATGCACACCATAACATAGCTTACAATTAGATAACTTCCTGGTGATGTCGTCATTGCAAACTTTCGATTATTATATTTTAATGTTTTCGGATTCGCTAGGATTACCGTTCTTCTTGTGTTTTGAGAGTGAACGGATTATCTCCCCGTCTAATATAGATAAATACATTTGATCAACGGAAATAACTTAGACGACATTGCATCATAGTTAAACCTTGACCTTTTATGATTCTCATAATCTGACAAGACAAAACGATATTCGCATCGATTAAAGCAATTATTTTTCTCCGAGTGGAAGCCTGGCTTCTTCTTGATGGTGGAAGATGGTGGTCCATGAACATGCAAACAAAAACAACGGTGATACTGTAGAAGACATTGTTCTCGGCAATGAAGTGTAAAGAGACTTCCTTGTACAAGGTGACAATTTGTTTGTGTGGTTAGGTGGTCAGTTCCGTCTCATCATCATAAAGTGCCCTGCCGGTTGGCCTTGTCGATCATGGACCTCCATCCACTTCTATCATGTGTATCGTTTACTAACTCTGTTTTTGATTGTCGTCGGTGCCATTATCTCATACTGTCCAGCATCTTCTCTTGGCATACGTCTGTCTCTCTTTCCTGCCACCTTTCACGTTGTCACAACGTTCTCCAAGCTGTCACTTCTCATAACATGCACAAAAAAAGATGTCTTACTTATTCTGAAGTTGTCTTTGTGTTTGTGCCTCTTTGAGTACTGTACCATTAGTCTTCTTTGCAGTCAATGGGATCCCCAACATTCTTCTGTAAAACCTCATCCCCGTTGCTTACAAAGATCTAAGCACTTGCTTGCTGAGTGCCCATGACTCACTGCCATATGTCAGTACTCGTTCCACGTAGCATCCAACGACTCTCTTTCTCAGTTCCAGCGACAAAGTTTTGCTGCACAATATTCTTATCCGTGCCTTTTCTCCCCTAACAAATGATGTGTTTAGATCTCTAATTTATGTATCCCTCCCTTCCTCTACAGTTGATTAGCTCATATATTGATCATGTGTTGTCACTGATGATGGCCTTTTGGTCGTAATGTACGTTTCGTCGTAGTGCCGTATCTAACTGTATCTACAAATATTTTTTCTTACACTCCTTTCCTAACTGCACGCTATGTACCCATATGCAGCTGGGTTGGAGCATGTATTTAACAGGACTTAACCTGTACCTTTACCGATACAAGCGAGAGGTCTACCACTAACCAGACGCATGTCGTAAAAAATGACTATAGAGAGGCATGCATGGGGCTAGCAGCGTCAGTGTGTAAAATAAATTTTAACGGAAAGCACCGCCGAAAGAGCACATGCAGTTATGTAAAACTGTTTTCTTATAGAGAGCAATCCTTAGTGGTTACACTATCCTTCCCGATCAGCCAACAGGAGAGGAAGTAGCGTGTATATGTTATTTAGCTTACCTAGCTTCACCTTTTTTAATCGTTCCCTTTCTACCCGTGAGGGTGTAGAGTCTTCTATCTTGATTGATTAGTCGTTCCTCTTCAAACCCTGTGGATGTGTAAAGGCATCTACGTTATTCAATTAGCCGCTCCTGTTCTATCCGTGGGATTGTAGCCTTCTAACTTGCTCACTTAGCCGCTCCTCGTCTGTCCTTGGGGTTGTAGAGTCTTCTACCTTGCTCCTGTAATCGCTTCTCTTGTATCTCTCGGGATAAACGGCATGTTCAGTCCACACTTATAATCGAGTGTGCAGCAAACAAGTGATTAGCCTGTCGTCTGATGGAGAATCCAGACTTCTGTTAGTTCTCATGAAGGCTACTGTTGGAACGGATTTCATTACCGTTATAATCAGTAGGCTGACAGCGGCTAAGAGCCAGCTGTTTTATATTTCAACTGTCAATTTAAACTCTCAGTAGTTACTTTCCGTGCACAGTGTGTAAAATATATCAGCGTTTATCGTCTGTCTCTGATAGGACTAGATAAATCGATTCACCTCCATTCACAGATGGATCGGCCAGAGATGGGTAAAAAAGCAGGGCAGTGGAATCTACATCACACACTCAAACAGCAACATAGAAAACTACTACATACCAGCAGGAGAAACATCCATCAATTTCAAAGCTGAAACAACAGCTGGACAGGCAGTAATTCAGATTCTTATAAGCCAAAACAACTACAAGGAAAACGGTAATTCTAATAGACACCAGGTGCATACTCTAAACCATGTCAAGCCCCAACATGATATACTCCGGGATCATACTCTAAGCCACCCCAAGCCCCGAACATGATAGACACCAGGTGCATACTCTAAACCATGTCAAGCCCCAACATGATAGACTCCAGGATCATACTCTAAGTCACCCCAAGCCCCGAACATGATAGACACCAGGTGCATACTCTAAGCCACCTCAAGCCCCAAACATGATAGACACCAGGTGCATATTCTAAGCCATCTCAAGCCCCAAACATGATAAGACTCCAGGATCATACGCTAAGCCATCTCAAGCCCCAAACATGATAGACACCAGGATCATACGCTAAGCCATCTCAAGCCCCAAACATGATAGACACCAGGTGCATACTCTAAGCCATCTCAAGTCCCAAACATGATAGACTCCAGGAGCATACTCTAAATCATCTCAAGCCCCGAACATGATAGGCTCCAGGAGCATACTCTAAGCCATCTCAAGTCCCAAACATGATAGACACCAGGTGCATACTCTAAGCCATCTCAAGCCCTAAACATGATAGACTCCATGAGCATACTCTAAGCCATCTCAAGCCCCGAACATGACTACTAAATGTACCTATTTACAGCTGGGTCGCCTTGAACGAGCGTTCATAACTAACACTACGACATGCCCAATCTGCTAACCCGAACATGACCGGATGTGACCCAGGAATGTTGGCATTGTAAACGATGTTCACATCCCTTCGACCGTAAGCTCCCTTGACATTAAGCCATGGCCGGATTCTGAGCTTACACGCGAAGTAATCAATCTGTCCGTATGGACAAACAATCTCAGTTATTTCTAAAAGTACAAAGTGAAAGTCTGTCCATGATCACACACGACTTTTCTTTATTCTTTTTTTCTAATTCAAAGAACTCTTCTCTCAGACGATTCCAGTATCTTGCTAGGAGAACGTTCTCCTTCTCTGCCTTTCTCTTACTGCCTCTTTTCTCTATCTTTGTTGGTGTGTTTTTTTCTCTATCTATCAATATCTGTTTCTCTCTCTATCGTTCTCATTCTCTCTGTTTATATCTCTTTCACTCTGTCTCTATCGCAAATTGTTTTTCTCTCGCAATCTGTCACTGTTTCTGTCCATCGCTCTATGTCTGTGGCTCTGTATATTTCTCGTAATCTTTCACTTTTTTCGTCTGTTTATCTGTCTATCGCTCTGTATCTCTCTCTCTCTCTCTCTCCCTCTCTCTTTCAATCACTCTATCTATCTCTCTCTTTTTCGCAATATGTCCCTGTCTCTGTCCGTCTGCCTGTGGCTCTGTCTCCCGTTCTCTTACTCTCTCTCTTTCTTTCTCTCTCTCTCGCCCTCTCTCTCTCTCTATCTCTCTCTCGTAATCTGTCTCTGTTTTATTCTCCTGTCATTGATGTGGCCCTCACTTGTACTCTCACTCACATGTTTGCTTTATTATTATCAGTTGCTCTCACCCCACCTACCTCCGCGCCAGATTTCCCCGTTTCTCTCCGCATCTATCCCTTGCACCACCTTGCTTGTGTTCGTCCATCACGAGTGCTGAGGACCTTTTATTTTGTCACCTAGCCAGTCCTTCCAGCCGAGTATTTTGTAATTCAGGGTTGTGGATGGATTCGGAGATGGCTGACGAGTCAGATTTGGGACATGCATACTCGCAGGCAGTGAAAGCATGGAAAGTTCGCTTCGTGTGACCGTGATCATGATTGTCAGCAAATCCATGTATCTCATCCGCTTTATTGCTCAGACCCGCAACTGACGCAGCTTTTTGACTGTAGATTAGCTTGTCAGCGGACTTACACTCTCCACTTCGCCCGTCGTCACATGACTCGACTGTGTTAGTACTGGATAAATGAAAAGAGAATGACTTGCGCGATGAATTTGATTTAAGTGAGGAAGGGTTGCGCAGTTCGTCGATCTCACTCTCTCGCTCAAGTCCAACTTTAACCAGTGGCAAGACAAGTCAGGACGACTGGATATGGACTCGGGTGCAGTGGATGACCGCGGTTGCTCAAGGGCCTCGCCATGTTCTGTACGGTCCACACCGCTCAGCACATTTGCTGTCATGGTAGCCTGATGAGTTTCCTGCTTAGCTGGCTAGGCTTGAGCAGCGCAGGGCAAATCTAAAAAAGCTTTCCCTGTTCTTGGCTTCCTACTTTATCTTTTACCACCTCTCCTACCCCTTATCTTTCCGTAGATTTGTTTGGGTTTCTCACTGACAAGGACTCTGATGTAGGCAAGGCGTCTTGTCACCTCCAGTGGTAACGAGTCACCCCTACACACCTCCAGTGGTAACGAGTCACCCCTACACACCTCCAGTCTAAGTGTCAGCAAGGTGCCTCGAGAGTACGTGTGCATTTTCACTGCACGGCCCAGCGATTTGTCGCTCACGTGTTGCCGGGAATATGAGACGATAGGCTTAGCGTTCGACCACAACCAGAATCGGCCCATTTTCAAATAGGTGTATCTTATTTCACATATACTAATTGTAGTACGGTCCTCATGGGATGTTCCGTTAATAAAACACTTCTTGAATTCATTCGAATTTTGCAAGATGATGAAATATCACAGAATATCCGAAGCTGATGAGTCAGCGGCAGTCACGGCACGCACGCACGCACGCACGCACACACGCACACACCCACACGCGCGTGCCTTCCTATTACTGTCGTTCTAAATTATCATTAATATCCCGTGTGCATCTTTTTCTCGGGCTGACCATGGCCATCTGTAGTTTAGCTAGAGATGTCATGATCTGACTGTGGCCTTCTGTAGTTTAGCTAGAGATGTCATGGTCTGACTGTGGCTATATGTAGTTTAGCTAGAGAGGTCATGGTCTGACTGTGGCTATATGTAGTTTAGCTAGAGAGGTCATGGTCTGACTGTGGCTATATGTAGTTTAGCTAGAGAAGTCATGGTCTGACTGTGGCTATATGTAGTTTAGCTAGAGATGTCATGGTCTGACTGTGGCTATATGTAGTTTAGCTAGAGATGTCATGGTCTGACTGTGGCTATATGTAGTTTAGCTAGAGAGGTCATGCTGTGACCGAGGTCATCTGTAGTTTAGCTAGAGAGGTCATGCTCTGATCGAGGTCATCCGTAGTTTGGCTAGAGAGGTCATGCTCTGACCGAGGTCATCCGTAGTTTAGCTAGAGAGGTTATGCTCTGGCCGAGGTCATCTGTAGTTTAGCTAGAGAGGTCATGCTCTGACCGAGGTCATCCGTAGTTTAGCTAGAGAGGTCATGCTCTGACCGAAGTCATCCGTAGTTTAGCTAGAGAGGTCATGCTCTGACCGAGGTCATGCTCTGACCGAGGTCATCTGTAGTTTAGCTAGAGAGGTCATGCTCTGACCGAGGTCATCCGTAGTTTAGCTAGAGAGGTCATACTCTGACCGAAGTCATCCGTAGTTTAGCTAGAGAGGTCATGCTCTGACCGAGGTCATCCGTAGTTTAGCTAGAGAGATCATGCTCTGACCGAGGTCATCCGTAGGTTAGCTAGAGAGGTCATGCTCTGACCGAGGTCATCTGTAGGTTACCTAAAGAGGTCATGATCTGACCGAGGTCATCTGTAGTTTAGCTAGAGAGGTCATGGTCTGACCGTGTCCCGCCTGCCAGGTACCATATCTTTGAGTTACAATTTTTATGTTCTAGACCACTGTGTCCTTTGATGTGGACAAGTTATTTTAGTTTCATTAAACTCATATTTGGTAATGGGACTCGGGATAGCGTAGTGGTTAGTGCACTGGCTTCATAACTAACGATCTGCGTTCATTTCCCAGTTCGTATAGTATTTTTCTGTCAGCAAAACTGCTTCTAGGATCTATCGGCCTCACAAGTGGGTACCAGGATAATCTGGGTCTAAAATCATATTCCAAATATGCCACACTGGCTAGCTAACGAGGGAAAAAAATTGTAATATTTAATTTTATTCTATATTCAGCTCCTTTAGGATTTCTGTGTTTTTCTTTCTCCTTATCCGTGTTATTTTGAGAACATGCCTGTAGCAATTTAACTCGAAAGATTTAATCTTCCGTAATGTATGTGGCGTTGTCTATGTCTTATATACGTTCACAGAATCTTTAATTTGACACTCAAAGTGTTTTGTTATAACTTTATTATTTTAGTTAACCATTACAATAACATGAATATTCTTCTTCCTTCTTCTTTTTGGCAACCTCTATCGTTGCTTATAATCCAGTAGAGATATTCAAATCTGTTAACATTCTTAACATGTTGCGTCTCTTGGCTATCTCTATGTCTGGTTTTTGTCTTATTAGTGTTCATTATCGTGTTGTGGGTGGCTTGGTCTAGTGGTTAAGTGACACGGCTCACAGCCAGCAGGTGATGGGTTCAATCCCCATCACAGCACCGACCGTTACCCCGGGGAAGCAAACCCTTAGAAAATGCAGGCGGAAGCAGACCCTTACATAAAATGCATGCTGAAGTCGGATGCACTGGGCCGACAGGCGCAAAATAAAAAACCACAGTGTAACACACACCGCCTTGGGGAATAGAGTAATAAGGCGAACGCAAAAATTTTAAAAAAATTGTCGTGTTAATATTGCTCGGTGGTTTTTATCTGACAAGATAACCTGTTCCAATATCGCAGTGCCCCTCAGAAGAACAACTGTGTCATCAGCATAACTTAGTTTTGGTATTTCATTCCCACAAATACCACACAAAATATTCAATACATCTTTTCTCACGTAGAAATACATCAAAGTTACGGCGTAAGGGGAATGAATCACAAGTCGATATAAAAACATAAATTGGAATGACTCGGTTATCGGACATTAACAGAAACAAAAAGGAATCAACGTTACGGCAACAATGTCTATGTCAGGTAAAACCAACAAACAAAAACACTGAACAAAACCACAATAAACATTAGAATGAACATCGCAACGAATAGAACACGACTAAATACGGCAGCCATTAACACGGCAACGGCTATTAATGTCAACATCAGTTGGATCTCAGGCCAAACGAAAAATGCCAAAATGATTACCAAAAAACACATCATAAAGACACGCGTTCATACATGTCTACAAATACACAAATATATCAATACCTAACATGCCCAGTGTACGCACGTACACATACTCATTACCGTACATGTACATCTCTCTCTCTTTCTTTTCGCCTTATGCCTCTCCAATCGTCTCTCACTTTATCATCAAATTTGTCTCTCTAGTTCCCCCACTCTGTTTTAGTCTCCCCATTTTTTATTTTCTCTCTCGCCCTCTGTGTCTTTCTATCACTCAATCACACACATCAAGCTGCTAAACGTTTTCAAAGTGCAATGACCACAAGATAAGATATTCAGCAGATTCTCTCTCCTGCTCTCCATATCACTTCCCTCCCTAACTCTCCCCCACCCCCACGTACACACACACACACACAAACTCACACACAGTCATACACACACAGATCAAGTTAAATACATGTACCCCCTCGACTTACAGTTTACAGCGTTTATGAACGAGCAGGCCAAATTGGAACCGAAGTATATTTACATGACGTTATAACGTAAATCAAAAGTCAGTTAGTGGACACATTCCCAGAAACAAAACATTGGCAAGCCTTATAATGGAATTGCATTTATAGCTCCGAAAAAAACATAAATATAACAAAGTATATTAAAATAATAAATGTTATACACTAAAACCCGACAATTTTGTAATGAAACATCATTTGATGACGTCCTTGGCTAGGGATCGACACGTTTTTAAAGAACGTGTGTTTATAGTGGACACGTCGCGTTTCTTCATTCGGTCTACCAACAATTCATGATAAGGTATCGTGGATGCCATAAAACTTCCCTTCGTCATCTTCATCTTCGTCTTCATCTTCTTCTTCGCTCAACTGATGCTATGCTGCTATCCTGGTGAGGTTCAAGAAATAGACTGTTTCAGGTCTTCGCCGGTCTCCCACACCTTTTCCAGCACAATGACTCACCCCGGATCGGACAGCTTCTCTTTTCATAAATGGTAAAGTCCAGCAGAATGTGCTCTTGTGTTTGCTTGGGTGCTTAACGATCTCATCTGGTGGTGTCTCTAAGACAGTTTCTGTGGAGATGGGCCTTGGGTCTGCAATATCACGTTCTAAGTCTGAAGATCTATTTCTGCTGGTCTCTGGCAAGCATATCTCTGACGTCATTCTCTGATTTGTATTCTTCGGGCTCTGTCTTGTAGCATTCCGTTCCCAGATGTGGTCATGCTCGTAGGAGTCATCAGTTAGCGTATCTATCTATGTCTGAGAGGATAGCTGGGTATCGCTGATCTTTATTTCGATGAGAGGAAGTTCTTCTTCCTCTTTCCTTCTCATTTGTCCATGTTTTGTTGACATAATGGCTCAAGAGACGAAGCTCCGCATTTTCAATCTGTACGGACCACCAAATAAAGACCTATCGCTCTCGAGTATGGAAGTCAAAGACTCCAACTGCATAGTAGTTGGAGACTTCAACAACCTCTCGGAAAGATGTGGATACTCGGAAACAGACAGCAGAGGTGACGAAGTGGAAGATTGGGAGATAGACACAAATCTCTCCCTAATCAATAGGCCTGAGAATAGCCCTAGCTTCTATTCTAGAACATGGCATACGACTTCGACTCCAGATTTGGCCTTCTCCACACAGGACATACACCATAAAATAGACCGCCAGGTGCTAAACCAATTGGCAGGTAGCGACCACAGGCCGATCAGGCTAGACATTGATATGGAAGTAGGCCCACAGGAAACCAAACCGCTCCCACGTTGGAATTACGAACGAGCCGACTGGGACAGATTTGCAATCCTGACAGATGGGCTGTGTGAAACCATCAACACACGAAACAACAAAATGAAGCCCATGGTGGAGAGCCTAAGCAAGGCAATAATGCAAGCCGCCACTGAAACCATCCCAAGAGGGGCTAGGAAAAACTATAAGCCCTATTAGAATGATGAGTTGCAGAAAGCGGAAGATGCAATCACAAATGCTAGGAACATGGCAGAGCGAGAACAATCTATGGAGGCAAATATCGCCCTCAAAGCCGCCACGGCGAAATACAAATACACTCTAAACCAAACAGCAAGAGAAAGCTGGAAAAACAAAACTGAAAGCCTCAACCTAGACAAAGAAGGGAACAAACTATGGAAGCTAGTCAGGGCCATGAATGACGAAACCCCTTCAAATAAACAAATTACCATTAAGCAGGGCGAAAACTTGCTCACTGAAAAAAAAGCCGCAAACGCTTTTGTCGAACACTATGCCAGAGCAAATCACATCGAGGTCCCTGCAGATAGGCATACCGACAATAGTGAAGAGGAAAAGGGGCACGACAACATAAATACGGCCCCAGAGGAGCATATGATGGCCAAACTAACAATGAGTGAAATGGAAGAGGCCATGAGAACATTAAAGAAAAGGAAATCTCGCGAAAAGGACGGGATAACAAACGAAATGCTGATGGGGCTGGGCCAAATAGCGAAGAGGAAACTGCTATCAGTCCTGAACCAAAGCTGGAAAATGGGTATTGTACCCAAGTCTTGGAAAGACGCAGTACTTGTACCAGTACCAAAGAAAGGAAAAGACAAAACAGATCCAAATGGATACATGCCTACTGAGCTGTGTCGGCAAACTGATGGAACGTATGATAAACACCAGACCGATGTGGCATCTAGAAGAAAAACGAATACTAATTCCACAGCAAGCAGGCTTTAGACAGCACAGATCCACTGAGGACCAGGTCATCCTCATAGCCCAGGAAATAGAAGATGCCTACCAGGCACAGAAATACACAGTAGCGGTTTGGGTGGACCTGGAAAAGACATTTGACAAAGTCTGGAAAGACGGACTTAGAGTCAAGCTAAGGGGAAGTGAAGTTTGTAGGGGAATGTACAAGTGGATCAACCACTACCTCAAAAAAAGAACGGCCAGAGTTCAAGTACAAGGGCAGATGAGCAAAAAAGGTGACACTCGAGCAGGGAGTACCCCAAGGGGGAGTACTGTCACCCACACTCTTCCTGGTGTATATAAACGACATTACAGAGAATATACCAAGAAGAGTCCATAGCTCAATGTTTGCAGACGATCTGGCTATGTGGACCTCTGAAAAGAATCTCACCATAGCAAGAAATCGGATGCAGCAGCCCTAACATCGCTGGAAGAGTGGGCGAATTCATGGCTGGTCAAAATAAACGAGGAGAAAACCACATGTACAATATTCTCGCTTTCAATCAAACCCCAAAACACCAAATTAAGTCTAAATCGCAAATTCCTGCAGCCAAACGACAACCCAAACTATATGGGAGTCACATTTGATCGGCGCATGACATGGAAAAGTCAGATCGAGAGAAACCGAATGAGAGCCAGACAAAGAATGGCAATCATGAGGAAACTTGCTGGCACAAGCTGGGGAGTAGACGAAAGTATACTAAAGAAACTGTACACTGGAAGAGTGAGACCAGTTCTCGAGTATGGCATTGCGGCATGGACAACAGCAGCAAAGGCGAACTTCGATAAAGTTAGCAAACTTCAAAACCAAGCCATGAGAGTTATAACAGGAGGCATGAAGTCAACGCCAATTGTAGAACTTGAAAAGATTACAAAGCTGCAATCCATGACCGATAGAAGAGACTGCAGAGCCCAGCTGCAGTCAGAGAAACTCCGAAGACTGACTGACTAACTTTGCAGAAATAGCCAAAGCAAAGATGCACGAAGATCCCATAAACGCACTAACAACACCAAAGCCCATCACTACTGTACGAAAACCTACCTGGAGGCAGGATATTATTCCAGAGGTGGTAGAAAATATACCAGGTATCAGAAACAAAAACTGCCAGACTGAAAAAGAAAGAAGAGATACTACCCTAAGCTTTATATCGAAAAACTACCCAAGCATGGACTGGACCCATGCATATACCGACGGTTCTGTAACAAACACTACACAGAACGGAGGGGCAGGAGCATTCCTGAACCTACCAAATGGCAGAAAAATAACACTGTCATTCGCTACTGCTAAGTACACAAGCAATTTCAGAGCGGAGGCAAAGGCACTGAGGGCGGCAGTGGAAGAAATGGTGACACATAAAGAAAATGAAAACCATACAGTCCTGCTCACAGATGCTCTGGCCGTAGTCACAGCGCTAAAAAGCCAGAAAAACACTGAGCTTAATGACTTAAGAGGAGTACTCTGTCAACTATGCCAGCAATCCGCACCAAAAAGGGTAGTGGTACAGTGGGTCCCATCACACTGCAACATCCAAGGCAACGAAGAGGCAGACAGACTGGCAAAAGAAGGTGCAAGACTACCACAAACAGATACTAGTATGACGTACGAAGAGTCAAAACGGCTTATTAAAGCCAGATACATGACCAAATGGGAAACTGAACATACCGGCTACACCAAAAACGATGCCTATTACCAGTTGAACAGAAGAGAGCAGGTCGTTGTCTTCAGACTTCGCACTGGCCACAATAGACTGAGGTACCACCTATTCAACAAATTGAAGATAGGTGGTACCGACGAATGCCCGTGTGGTACCGGGAACATGACCGCTGAGCATCTGTTGCAGAACTGCCCGACATACGAAGATCAGAGAGAGCAGATGTGGCCATCACCAGTGGAACCACAAGACAAGCTCTATGGCAGTGTCGACAGCCTCAGGATGACCGCCGCTTATTTCGAAAACATAATGGTTACTGACTGACTGCGTACGATGAAGAAGAAGAAGAAGAAGAGGACAGCTTCTCTTTTCATAAATGGTAAAGTCCTGCAGAATGTGCTCTTGTGTTTGCTTGGGTGCTTCACAATCTCATCTGGTGGTGTCTCTAAGACCAATTCTGTGGAGATGGGCCTTGGGTCTGCAATATCACGTTCTAAGTCTGAAGATATATTTCTGCTGGTCTCTGGCAAGCATATCTATGACGTCATTCTCTGACTTGTATTCTTCGGGCTCTGTCTTGTAGCATTCCTTTCCCAGTTGTGGTCATGCTCGTAAGAGTAATCAGTTAGCGTATCTATCTATGTCTGATAGTATAGCTGGGTATCGCTGATCTTTATTTCGATGAGAGGAAGTTCTTCTTCCTCTTTCCTTCTCATTTGTGCATGTTTTGCGGCCAATTCTTCTACGTCTTCATTGAAAAGAGGCTGTCTATGGCTGTATAAAAGTTATGTTTCAAACTCATGTGTGACTCCGCTCAAACCCACCTCTAGTTCTAGTCTTCTTACGTCCTTTATGACGTTTCTCATTGGTTGGAATACTGCGAAGGACACAAATTATGGTAGGAAAGTTTTCCACAGACTTCATTCAAAAACAACAACAAATATTTCCTCCAGAAGTTTGTGTCACCCTCCATTGAAACAACTCAATAACACTTCTTCAAGAAGTTTGTCTCCCCCTCCATTCAAAGAACTCAATAACACTTCTTCAAGAAGTTTGTGTCACTTTCCATTCAAACAACTCAATAACACTTCTTCAAGAAGTTTGTGTCACCCTCCATTCAAACAATTCAATAACACTTCTTCCAGAAGTTTGTGTCACCCTCCATTCAAACAACTCAATAACACTTCTTCAAGAAGCTTGTGTCACTTTCCATTCAAACAACTCAATAACACTTCTTCCAGAAGTTTGTGTCACCCTCCATTCAAACAATCCTGAACAGCGCATGAGCTGCAGTGGTCAGCGACCCATAGCTGACTGCTAGCGTCAGGGCCAGCGAACCAGAGCTGTCAAGACCCTTCTAC
The DNA here is from genome assembly GCA_036924085.1 of Ariolimax columbianus. NCBI lineage: Eukaryota > Metazoa > Mollusca > Gastropoda > Stylommatophora > Arionidae > Ariolimax > Ariolimax columbianus. The sequence goes on from JAVGWX010000016.1 coordinate 51,896,300, forward strand.
ACCTCCACGCGGTGATCCTGGATAACAGACTGCAGCAGGGCAGACTGGCTAAGGAGAAGGGGTCGAAGAATGAATGCTAACCCGGTACTCAAAAAATGCTTGCTGAAGTCTGATGTGTTGGATCGAAAGGTGCAAATATCGCAGTAAAGCTGTAAACTACGACACAACGCATTCCGTTTTTTTCTGGACTACATTCTGCTGCTTAAGCCCTTTCAGGGCTTGGTAACAGGAGATTGAGAACGAACGAAGCCAAGCCATTCAAATAATCCAATAATACTTTCTCATGAAATGCGCTACATTCTCCAAACGACTTAAAAATACTTACCTTGCTTTCCATTGAAACAATTCAATGATACTTCCGGAAGTTGTGTGTTCCCCACAAGGCACGCAGAGAAGTTGTTTGTTCCTCACAAGCCGTGCAGAGAAGTTGCGTGTTCCTCACAAGCCATGCAGAGAAGTTGTGTGTTCCTCACAAGCCACGCAGAGAAGTTGTGTGTTCCCCACAAGCCACGCAGAGAAGTTGTGTGTTCCCCACAAGCCACGCAGAGAAGTTGTGTGTTCCCCACAAGCCACGCAGACAATTCAACGAAACCTCCTCTCAGTCTACGATTATGTTATTAATGTGTCTCAAAATGTCAAATGAGCGCCTGTGCTCCTTCGTGGTTCTGGCTAACCTTCCTAAAGCTCTCAACATTTCTTTGTATGTGCTCCTTCGGGGTTCTGGCTAACCTTCCTAAAGCTCTCAACATTTCTTTGTATGTGCTCCTTCGTGGTTCTGGCTAACCTTCCTAAAGCTCTCAACATTTCTTTGTATGTGCTCCTTCGTGGTTCTGGCTAACCTTTCTAAAGCTCTCAACATTTCTTTGTATGTGCTCCTTCGTGGTTCTGGCTAACCTTCCTAAAGCTCTCAACATTTCTTTGTATGTGCTCCTTCGTGGTTCTGGCTAACCTTCCTAAAGCTCTCAACATTTCTTTGTATGTGCTCCTTCGTGGTTCTGGCTAACCTTCCTAAAGCTCTCAACATTTCTTTGTATGTGCTCCTTCGTGGTTCTGGCTAACCTTCCTAAAGCTCTCAACATTTCTTTGTATGTGCTTCTTCGTGGTTCTGGCTAACCTTCCTAAAGCTCTCAACATTTCTTTGTATGTGCTCCTTCGTGGTTCTGGCTAACCTTCCTAAAGCTCTCAACATTTCTTTGTATGTGCTCCTTCGTGGTTCTGGCTAACCTTCCTAAAGCTCTCAACATTTCTTTGTATGTGCTCCTTCGTGGTTCTGGCTAACCTTCCTAAAGCTCTCAACATTTCTTTGTATGTGCTCCTTCGTGGTTCTGGCTAACCTTCCTAAAGCTCTCAACATTTCTTTGTATGTGCTCCTTCGTGGTTCTGGCTAACCTTCCTAAAGCTCTTAACATTTCTTTGTATGTGCTCCTTCGTGGTTCTGGCTAACCTTCCTAAAGCTCTCAACATTTCTTTGTATGTGCTCCTTCGTGGTTCTGGCTAACCTTCCTAAAGCTCTCAACATTTCTTTGTATGTGCTCCTTCGTGGTTCTGGCTAACCTTCCTAAAGCTCTCAACATTTCTTTGTATGTGCTCCTTCGTGGTTCTGGCTAACCTTCCTAAAGCTCTCAACATTTCTTTGTATGTGCTCCTTCGTGGTTCTGGCTAACCTTCCTAAAGCTCTCAACATTTCTTTGTATGTGCTCCTTCGTGGTTCTGGCTAACCTTCCTAAAGCTCTCAACATTTCTTTGTATGTGCTCCTTCGTGGTTCTGGCTAACCTTCCTAAAGCTCTCAACATTTCTTTGTATGTGCTCCTTCGTGGTTCTGGCTAACCTTCCTAAAGCTCTCAACATTTTTTTGTACGTGCTCCTTCGTGGTTCTGGCTATACTTCCTAAAGCTCTCAACATTTCTTTGTATGTGCTCCTTCGTGGTTCTGGCTAACCATCCTAAAGCTCTCAACATTTCTTTGTATGTGCTCCTTCGTGGTTCTGGCTAACCTTCCTAAAGCTCTCAACATTTCTTTGTATGTGCTCCTTCGGGGTTCTGGCTAACCTTCCTAAAGCTCTCAACATTTCTTTGTATGTGCTCCTTCGTGATTCTGGCTAACCTTCCTAAAGCTCTCAACATTTCTTTGTATGTGCTCCTTCGTGGTTCTGGCTAACCTTCCTAAAGCTCTCAACATTTCTTTGTATGTGCTCCTTCGTGGTTCTGGCTAACCTTCCTAAAGCTCTCAACATTTCTTTGTATGTGCTCCTTCGTGGTTCTGGCTAACCTTCCTAAAGCTCTCAACATTTCTTTGTATGTGCTCCTTCGTGGTTCTGGCTAACCTTCCTAAAGCTCTCAACATTTCTTTGTATGTGCTCCTTCGTGGGTCTGGCTAACCTTCCTAAAGCTCTCAACATTTCTTTGTATGTGCTCCTTCGTGGTTCTGGCTAACCTTCCTAAAGCTCTCAACATTTCTTTGTATGTGCTCCTTCGTGGTTCTGGCTAACCTTCCTAAAGCTCTCAACATTTCTTTGTATGTGCTCCTTCGTGGTTCTGGCTAACCTTCCTAAAGCTCTCAACATTTCTTTGTATGTGCTCCTTCGTGGTTCTGGCTAACCTTCCTAAAGCTCTCAACATTTCTTTGTATGTGCTCCTTCGTGGTTCTGGCTAACCTTCCTAAAGCTCTCAACATTTCTTTGTATGTGCTCCTTCGTGGTTCTGGCTAACCTTCCTAAAGCTCTCAACATTTCTTTGTATGTGCTCCTTCGTGGTTCTGGCTAACCTTCATAAAGCTCTCAACATTTCTTTGTATGTGCTCCTTCGTGGTTCTGGCTAACCTTCCTAAAGCTCTCAACATTTCTTTGTATGTGCTCCTTCGTGGTTCTGGCTAACCTTCCTAAAGCTCTCAACATTTCTTTGTATGTGCTCCTTCGTGGTTCTGGCTAACCTTCCTAAAGCTCTCAACATTTCTTTGTATTTGCTCCTTCGTGGTTCTGGCTAACCTTCCTAAAGCTCTCAACATTTCTTTGTATGTGCTCCTTCGTGGTTCTGGCTAACCTTCCTAAAGCTCTCAACATTTCTTTGTATTTGCTCCTTCGTGGTTCTGGCTAACCTTCCTAAAGCTATCAACATTTCTTTGTATGTGCTCCTTCGTGGTTCTGGCTAACCTTCCTAAAGCTCTCAACATTTCTTTGTATGTGCTCCTTCGTGGTTCTGGCTAACCTTCCTAAAGCTATCAACATTTCTTTGTATGTGCTCCTTCGTGGTTCTGGCTAACCTTCCTAAAGCTCTCAACATTTCTTTGTATGTGCTCCTTCGTGGTTCTGGCTAACCTTCCTAAAGCTCTCAACATTTCTTTGTATGTGCTCCTTCGTGGTTCTGGCTAACCTTCCTAAAGCTCTCAACATTTCTTTGTATGTGCTCCTTCGTGGTTCTGGCTAACCTTCCTAAAGCTCTCAACATTTCTTTGTATGTGCTCCTTCGTGGTTCTGGCTAACCTTCCTAAAGCTCTCAACATTTCTTTGTATGTGCTCCTTCGTGGTTCTGGCTAACCTTCCTAAAGCTCTCAACATTTCTTTGTATGTGCTCCTTCGTGGTTCTGGCTAACCTTCCTAAAGCTCTTAACATTTCTTTGTATGTGCTCCTTCGTGGTTCTGGCTAACCTTCCTAAAGCTCTCAACATTTCTTTGTATGTGCTCCTTCGTGGTTCTGGCTAACCTTCCTAAATCTATCAACATTTCTTTGTATGTGCTCCTTCGTGGTTCTGGCTAACCTTACTAAAGCTCTCAACATTTCTTTGTATGTGCTCCTTCGTGGTTCTGGCTAACCTTCCTAAAGCTCTCAACATTTCTTTGTATGTGCTCCTTCGTGGTTCTGGCTAACCTTCCTAAAGCTCTCAACATTTCTTTGTATGTGCTCCTTCGTGGTTCTGGCTAACCTTCCTAAAGCTCTCAACATTTCTTTGTATGTGCTCCTTCGTGGTTCTGGCTAACCTTCCTAAAGCTCTCAACATTTCTTTGTATGTGCTCCTTCGTGGTTCTGGCTAACCTTCCTAAAGCTCTCAACATTTCTTTGTATGTGCTCCTTCGTGGTTCTGGCTAACCTTCCTAAAGCTCTCAACATTTCTTTGTATGTGCTCCTTCGTGGTTCTGGCTAACCTTCCTAAAGCTCTCAAAATTTCTTTGTATGTGCTCCTTCGTGGTTCTGGCTAACCTTCCTAAAGCTCTCAACATTTCTTTGTATGTGCTCCTTCGTGGTTCTGTCTAACTTTCCTAAAGCTCTCAACATTTCTTTGTATGTGCTCCTTCGTGGTTCTGGCTAACCTTCCTAAAGCTCTCAACATTTCTTTGTATGTGCTCCTTCGTGGTTCTGGCTAACCTTCCTAAAGCGCTCAACATTTCTTTGTATGTGCTCCTTCGTGGTTCTGGCTAACCTTCCTAAAGCTCTCAACATTTCTTTGTATGTGCTCCTTCGTGGTTCTGGCTAACCTTCCTAAAGCTCTCAACATTTCTTTGTATGTGCTCCTTTGTGGTTCTGGCTAACCTTCCTAAAGCTCTCAACATTTCTTTGTATGTGCTCCTTCGTGGTTCTGGCTAACCTTCCTAAAGCTCTAAACATTTCTTTGTATGTGCTCCTTCGTGGTTCTGGCTAACCTTCCTAAAGCTCTCAACATTTCTTTGTATGTGCTCCTTCGTGGTTCTGGCTAACCTTCCTAAAGCTCTCAACATTTCTTTGTATGTGCTCCTTCGTGGTTCTGGCTAACCTTGCTAAAGCTCTCAACATTTCTTTGTATGTGCTCCTTCGTGGTTCTGGCTAACCTTCCTAAAGCTCTCAACATTTCTTTGTTAGTGCTCCTTCGTGGTTCTGTCTAACCTTCCTAAAGCTCTCAACATTTCTTTGTATGTGCTCCTTCGTGGTTCTGGCTAACCTTCCTAAAGCTCTCAACATTTCTTTGTATGTGCTCCTTCGTGGTTCTGGCTAACCTTCCTAAAGCTCTCAACATTTCTTTGTATGTGCTCCTTCGTGGTTCTGGCTAACCTTCCTAAAGCTCTCAACATTTCTTTGTATGTGCTATTTCGTGGTTCTGGCTAACCTTCCTAAAGCTCTCAACATTTCTTTGTATGTGCTCCTTCGTGGTTCTGGCTAACCTTCCTAAAGCTCTCAACATTTCTTTGTATGTGCTCCTTCGTGGTTCTGGCTAACCTTCCTAAAGCTCTTAACATTTCTTTGTATGTGCTCCTTCGTGGTTCTGGCTAACCTTCCTAAAGCTCTCAACATTTCTTTGTATGTGCTCCTTCGTGGTTCTGTCTAACTTTCCTAAAGCTCTCAACATTTCTTTGTATGTGCTCCTTCGTGGTTCTGGCTAACCTTCCTAAAGCTCTCAACATTTCTTTGTATGTGCTCCTTCGTGGTTCTGGCTAACCTTCCTAAAGCGCTCAACATTTCTTTGTATGTGCTCCTTCGTGGTTCTGGCTAACCTTCCTAAAGCTCTCAACATTTCTTTGTATGTGCTCCTTCGTGGTTCTGGCTAACCTTCCTAAAGCTCTCAACATTTCTTTGTATGTGCTCCTTCGTGGTTCTGGCTAACCTTCCTAAAGCTCTCAACATTTCTTTGTATGTGCTCCTTCGTGGTTCTGGCTAACCTTCCTACAGCTCTCAACATTTCTTTGTATGTGCTCCTTCGTGGTTCTGGCTAACCTTGCTAAAGCTCTCAACATTTCTTTGTATGTGCTCCTTCGTGGTTCTGGCTAACCTTCCTAAAGCTCTCAACATTTCTTTGTATGTGCTCCTTCGTGGTTCTGTCTAACCTTCCTAAAGCTCTCAACATTTCTTTGTATGTGCTCCTTCGTGGTTCTGGCTAACCTTCCTAAAGCTCTCAACATTTCTTTGTATGTGCTCCTTCGTGGTTCTGGCTAACCTTCCTAAAGCTCTCAACATTTCTTTGTATGTGCTCCTTCGTGGTTCTGGCTAACCTTCCTAAAGCTCTCAACATTTCTTTGTATGTGCTCCTTCGTGGTTCTGGCTAACCTTCCTAAAGCTCTCAACATTTCTTTGTATGTGCTCCTTCGTGGTTCTGGCTAACCTTGCTAAAGCTCTCAACATTTCTTTGTATGTGCTCATTCGTGGTTCTGGCTAACCTTCCTAAAGCTCTCAACATTTCTTTGTTAGTGCTCCTTCGTGGTTCTGTCTAACCTTCCTAAAGCTCTCAACATTTCTTTGTATGTGCTCCTTCGTGGTTCTGGCTAACCTTCCTAAAGCTCTCAACATTTCTTTGTATGTGCTCCTTTGTGGTTCTGGCTAACCTTCCTAAAGCTCTCAACATTTCTTTGTATGTGCTCCTTCGTGGTTCTGGCTAACCTTCCTAAAGCTCTCAACATTTCTTTGTATGTGCTATTTCGTGGTTCTGGCTAACCTTCCTAAAGCTCTCAACATTTCTTTGTATGTGCTCCTTCGTGGTTCTGGCTAACCTTCCTAAAGCTCTCAACAATTTTTTGTATGTGCTCCTTCGTGGTTCTGGCTAACCTTCCTAAAGCTCTTAACATTTCTTTGTATGTGCTCCTTCGTGGTTCTGGCTAACCTTCCTAAAGCTCTCAACATTTCTTTGTATGTGCTCCTTCGTGGTTCTGTCTAACTTTCCTAAAGCTCTCAACATTTCTTTGTATGTGCTCCTTCGTGGTTCTGGCTAACCTTCCTAAAGCTCTCAACATTTCTTTGTATGTGCTCCTTCGTGGTTCTGGCTAACCTTCCTAAAGCGCTCAACATTTCTTTGTATGTGCTCCTTCGTGGTTCTGGCTAACCTTCCTAAAGCTCTCAACATTTCTTTGTATGTGCTCCTTCGTGGTTCTGGCTAACCTTCCTAAAGCTCTCAACATTTCTTTGTATGTGCTCCTTCGTGGTTCTGACTAACCTTCCTAAAGCTCTCAACATTTCTTTGTATGTGCTCCTTCGTGGTTCTGGCTAACCTTCCTAAAGCTCTCAACATTTCTTTGTATGTGCTCCTTCGTGGTTCTGACTAACCTTCCTAAAGCTCTCAACATTTCTTTGTATGTGCTCCTTCGTGGTTCTGGCTAACCTTCCTAAAGCTCTCAACATTTCTTTGTATGTGCTCCTTCGTGGTTCTGGCTAACCTTCCTAAAGCTCTCAACATTTCTTTGTATGTGCTCCTTCGTGGTTCTGACTAACCTTCCTAAAGCTCTCAACATTTCTTTGTATGTGCTCCTTCGTGGTTCTGGCTAACCTTCCTAAAGCTCTCAACATTTCTTTGTATGTGCTCCTTCGTGGTTCTGACTAACCTTCCTAAAGCTCTCAACATTTCTTTGTATGTGCTCCTTCGTGGTTCTGGCTAACCTTCCTAAAGCTCTCAACATTTCTTTGTATGTGCTCCTTCGTGGTTCTGGCTAACCTTCCTAAAGCTCTCAACATTTCTTTGTATGTGCTCCTTCGTGGTTCTGGCTAACCTTGCTAAAGCTCTCAACATTTCTTTGTATGTGCTCATTCGTGGTTCTGGCTAACCTTCCTAAAGCTCTCAACATTTCTTTGTTAGTGCTCCTTCGTGGTTCTGTCTAACCTTCCTAAAGCTCTCAACATTTCTTTGTATGTGCTCCTTCGTGGTTCTGGCTAACCTTCCTAAAGCTCTCAACATTTCTTTGTATGTGCTCCTTTGTGGTTCTGGCTAACCTTCCTAAAGCTCTCAACATTTCTTTGTATGTGCTCCTTCGTGGTTCTGGCTAACCTTCCTAAAGCTCTCAACATTTCTTTGTATGTGCTATTTCGTGGTTCTGGCTAACCTTCCTAAAGCTCTCAACATTTCTTTGTATGTGCTCCTTCGTGGTTCTGGCTAACCTTCCTAAAGCTCTCAACAATTTTTTGTATGTGCTCCTTCGTGGTTCTGGCTAACCTTCCTAAAGCTCTTAACATTTCTTTGTATGTGCTCCTTCGTGGTTCTGGCTAACCTTCCTAAAGCTCTCAACATTTCTTTGTATGTGCTCCTTCGTGGTTCTGTCTAACTTTCCTAAAGCTCTCAACATTTCTTTGTATGTGCTCCTTCGTGGTTCTGGCTAACCTTCCTAAAGCTCTCAACATTTCTTTGTATGTGCTCCTTCGTGGTTCTGGCTAACCTTCCTAAAGCGCTCAACATTTCTTTGTATGTGCTCCTTCGTGGTTCTGGCTAACCTTCCTAAAGCTCTCAACATTTCTTTGTATGTGCTCCTTCGTGGTTCTGGCTAACCTTCCTAAAGCTCTCAACATTTCTTTGTATGTGCTCCTTCGTGGTTCTGACTAACCTTCCTAAAGCTCTCAACATTTCTTTGTATGTGCTCCTTCGTGGTTCTGGCTAACCTTCCTAAAGCTCTCAACATTTCTTTGTATGTGCTCCTTCGTGGTTCTGACTAACCTTCCTAAAGCTCTCAACATTTCTTTGTATGTGCTCCTTCGTGGTTCTGGCTAACCTTCCTAAAGCTCTCAACATTTCTTTGTATGTGCTCCTTCGTGGTTCTGGCTAACCTTCCTAAAGCTCTCAACATTTCTTTGTATGTGCTCCTTCGTGGTTCTGACTAACCTTCCTAAAGCTCTCAACATTTCTTTGTATGTGCTCCTTCGTGGTTCTGGCTAACCTTCCTAAAGCTCTCAACATTTCTTTGTATGTGCTCCTTCGTGGTTCTGACTAACCTTCCTAAAGCTCTCAACATTTCTTTGTATGTGCTCCTTCGTGGTTCTGGCTAACCTTCCTAAAGCTCTCAACATTTCTTTGTATGTGCTCCTTCGTGGTTCTGGCTAACCTTCCTAAAGCTCTCAACATTTCTTTGTATGTGCTCCTTCGTGGTTCTGGCTAACCTTGCTAAAGCTCTCAACATTTCTTTGTATGTGCTCCTTCGTGGTTCTGGCTAACCTTCCTAAAGCTCTCAACATTTCTTTGTATGTGCTCCTTCGTGGTTCTGTCTAACCTTCCTAAAGCTCTCAACATTTCTTTGTATGTGCTCCAGAGTTAATTAGCTGGAAAGGTCGCAACTTCACCCTGGTCTATTGGTGGCAAATCTGATTGGTACTGGGAGGCAGGAAGCCGACGTTGACATCCAGAGGTGATCCCACTTCTGGTATATTTGTCTGATGCCCATAGGCGTTGTCCAAGACAAGAAGGGATTTGGTTGGCAAGTCATTGTCGTGACGAAAATGGAACAGAGTTGGCCAAAAATAGTTGACCAACCAATCCAAAAAACTTCTTGTGTTTCATTTCTATTTGACTTCCAGTGGACTGGCAATAAGGTTTTGTAGATAACTTTGAAAATGCGAGAGGTTTCCGAATAGTACACCATCATGAATCTGATTTCGTAAAGTGCCAGAAATATTGATTTAAAGCAAATGCGAGTTTTGTCTTTAGCAGCCTGCAAATCTGGTGCAAATCCATCTTCACGAGCGATGAAAGTTGGTGGCAGACGTAGCTTTTAAACATTGCAAATGAGATCAGGAAGATAATGATAATCTTCCACAACAGCCTAAAACGTCGATGAAGCTGTACCTGCATCTGCAATTTCTGTTGGCCACTTATGTGTATACTGTGCAACACTTAGGGATAGATTTTAATCACATAAGCCAGACCATATTCCTGAGAATCCCTCATTACTTCTTTCTTAAAAGTAAATTCGTCACAAATATATTTCGCCGTATGTCTGAAAGTAATTTAATCCAAGGGAAAGTTTGTGTTATTCATGTAATCCACCCATAGCGAATCTAAATTCTTATTTGTTCAAAACGTTGACACCTGCTATAACTCACTAGGGTTGCGGGGACCGTTTTATTTTATCCGATTTATTCATGATGGTAGTCAGAGATTGCACATTCATTCTTCTTGGCACATTAGAGCGGATATCAGCACATCGATTCTGCGAAATACCTGGATCTTGTCTTCTAACGTAGTAGACCTATACAACTGTATCAGCACATTTAGATTCTGCGAATTACCTGGATCTTGTCATCTAATGTAGGATCTAGGTAACTATATCAGCACTTTTAGATTCTGCGAAATATCTGGATCTTGTCTTCTAACGTATTAGACCTAGGTAACTATATCAGCACATTTAGATTCTGCGAAATACCTTTATCTTGTCATCTAAGGTTGGACCTAGGTAACTATATCAGCACATTTAGATTCTACGAAATACCTGGATCTTGTCTTCTAACGTAGGACCTAGGTAACTATATCAGCACATTTAGATTCTACAAAATTCCGGGATCTTGTCTTCTAACGTAGGGCCTATGTAACTATATCAGCACATTTAGATTGTACGAAATACGAGTGTATTGTCATCTAACGTAGTAGACCTAGGTAACTATATCAACACATTGCGACTCTTATTTTGTTAATTTAACACGCAATTGTTAAATATAATAACACAGTTGCTACTGCAGGATAGTAGTCAAACACGAACATAAACACTTTAACGCTCAGTTTTCAGAGCACATTCAACTCATGAACAATTGATGAATAATGTTCATGTGGTTGCCATGGAGGATGTCCTACAGAAAATGGCGAAATAAAAACACTTCATAATTCCACATCGATGTGGTTTGTCCATTGATAGGTTAAAACGCTGGTAATGAAATCACAAAGAGCAAACAAGTATAGATTAAAGTTTGACATTTTGCACGCAGATTTGACATATTAATCAATCTTATTAGACTAAATTTTGCACGTTGCACAGTCAGGGCTAACTGAGAGCCTAGTCCAAGCAGGCACAACATGCAAACTATGACGTCGCGCCAGGCACAAAATACTTCTTCTTCTTCTTCTTCTTCGTGCGCTTTCAGACGTCAACTTGAATTTGTTCGAAGAAAGCAGCTGTCATCCTGAGGCTGTCGACACTGCCATAGAACTTGTCCAATGTTGGCACTGGCGATGGCCACATGTGCTTTCTCTGGTCCTTGTATGTCGGGCAATTTTGCAGCAGATGTTCAGCAGTCATTTTCCCTGTACCACAGGTGCATTCGTCAGTGCCACCTATCTTCAGTTTATTGAATAGATGGTACCTCAGTCTGTTGTGGCCTGTGCGGAGTCTGAAGACCACGAACTGCTCTTTTCTGTTCAAATGGTAGTAGGCATCATTTTTTCTGTAGCCAGTATGTTCTGTTTCCCATTTGGCCATGCATACTGCCCTAATAAACCTTTTGAACTCTTCGTAGGTCACACTAGAATCTGGTTGTGGTAGTCTTGCACCTTCTTTTGCCAGTCTGCCTGCCTCCTCGTTGCCTTGGATGTTACAGTGGGATGGAACCCACGGTGCCACCACTCTTTTTGGTGCGGACTTCTGGCATAGTTGACAGAGTACTGCTCTTAAATCATTAAGTTCAGTATTTTTCTGGCTTTTTAGTGCTGTGACCACGGCCAGGACATCTATAAACAGGAATATTTGGCTTTCATTACTTTCGCCTGTCAGCATTGCTTTTACTGCAGCCTTCAGTGCCTCTGCCTCCACTCTGAAATTGCTTGAGAATTTTCCAGTTCCCACTGACAGTGTTATTTTTCTACCATTTGTTAGGCTCAGGAATATCCCTCCATTCTGTGTGGCACAACATACAAACCATGATGTCGCGCCAAGCACAACATATAAGCTATGACGTCGCGCCAGGAACAACATACAAACCATGATGTCGCGCCAGGGTCAGGCACAATAAACTGATCAAGACCACTATCTCTCTACCATGTAGCGTTCCTTGGAAACATGATGTTTTCAAGGCAGTGACTGACGAGATGCGGATCGATGTGAACCCCTTTGCAGTGAGTGTCAGGCAGATGAAGCCAAGCAAAGCGCAACCGCCTGGAGGACCACGGCTCACCTTCATCAGCCAGCTCGGGAAGTGAGGAAAGCTACTACAACTCTCCACTTAACTCAGGGCGTACAAAAGAGCAAACTTACTCATTGTGAGCATTAAACAACAAACAAACAACAACTGCAAATCAAGGGACACCCGTACTTTCAGAATTAAAAAATTAGATAAGGATCAATATTCTGAGCAGCGCATGAGCTGCAGTGGCCAGCGACCCGTAGCTGACTGCTAGCGTCAGGGCCAGCGAACTAAAGCTGACAAGACCCTTCTACACCTCCACGCGGTGATCCTGGATAACAGGATACAGCAGGTCAGACTGGCTAAGGAGAAGGGATCGAAGAGGGAATGCTAACCCGGTACTAAAAAAATGCTGGCTGAAGTTGGATATGTTGGACCGAAAGGTGCAAATATCGCAGCCAAGCTGTAAACTACGACACAGCGCATTCCGTTCTCTGGACTACATTTTGCTACTTAAGCCCCTTCGGGGTTTGGTAGTGGGAGATTGAGAACGAACGAAGAAGAAGAAGAAGAACAAGAAGAAGAAGAAGAAGAAATATTAGATAAGAAAATATTTGAACCCTTGTTAAAACTCAGGAAAGTACTTAAACTGATTATTTGAATAAAGAAACCTGTTCATTGATTATTTAGATCAGGCGTCTCAAAAAAAGGAATGAACTTGTCAAGTTCCGTCTGATGCACTTCCACACTTAATCTGTTATGCCAACACGATTCAAAAGCAGATCTATCTACAACTTCTAATCGATTTATTGATCTAGGAAAACACCAATTAATGTCGCTCAACAACTTACGCACTGATATATAAAAATCGCCCAGGTTTACATTTACGTCCAAATTATGTATGTCTTATTGATCAGATAAAGCTACCATGTATGTTAATCATAAACTGCTTATTTGATCAAAGTAATCAGTTATATAATATTGAACAAAAACATACTAATTGTTCAAAGAAGTCAGCTGTATATGTCGCTCATAAACTGATTTATTGATTTATAACCTGACATATTTTATCTATCTTCACTTGTGTCGTTAGACGTCCTGTAGAGGTGTGGCCTGTTTTGTTTCATATTTTTTGGCAGGCAAACATTTTCTTGTGACTTTCCAGATCAATCCCAAATTTATGTTACAACCGTTGGGTTGGTAGCCCCTGGAATATACGATCACCTGTGTTGGGGGACTGGTGGTGGCGGAAGCGTATATTAGTTCAAGGTAGACCCATCTATGCCACTCCGCTAACTACATAACAAAGGCCTGATGGTATAGCTCCACAGTCCCCTTTTTACGACATATTTTCTGTGGGGCAAGAATCCCTAGAATAATTTAGTAAATTTTTGACTTTACTTTTGCCCGGATAGCGGCCGCCATGCCCATTCTTTTAGACTTTCAACTGCCAAAGAATTGTTGACATGTGCGCCACTGCACACGGGTGCCTGATCTCACTACTCAACGATCAGGTGAAATCTTTGCCCAATGGTCCACGTGAAAAAAAGTCCCTGTCTCTACCATGATTTGAACCCGCGACCTCCAGCACCCGAGGCACCCTCCTTCAAGACCAATGGGTTCCTTTTAACTGACTTATTGATCAAGGAAATCAGCTACATAATGTTGCCCTTAGACTGATTTATTGATCAAAGACAACAACTACAAATAATCCTTGTAGAGAGTTAGTTATTATTTCATTTAACCCCACCCCACCGTTGCCTAAGTTGTCTAAGGGAAACACCCACCAGACAACACTCAAGTGAGGCATGTGTTGTCTATAGCTTCTGTCAAATACCAGATTTCATTTTCGTACTAGAGCACTGGTAGAACCTTTCAATCGAATAGGCCTACTCGATGTCTTGCGCTACGTAACATAACTGGAAATCAGCTACCTATATATACACGGGTAGACTGGATCGGGTCACTGTCCGGTAATGAACCCGATGTCTTCGAACACGGGGCTAGCTACCTACCAGTAGAAACTATGAAGCAACAGAAAAGGAATACGATGTCTGCATCTCACGGGAGAAGAAGAGTGACTACGTCATGCGATCATTGCCCTAGGACCCAATAGCTCTAACCACTCTACTGCTCAAACACATCAGATTAAAACTAGAAACATAACTTAAGTCGTCTGATAATATCATTCCTAACCACTTATATCTCTTTCTTACAAATAGCCGCCAGATCAGTACTTGTAAGGTCAGTGCCTATCGTTCTTATTCTGATTTGTTGGATGTTCTTATGTTGTTACTTTTTTCCACGACGAAGGCATTGTGACCGTAACGTAAACACCTTATGTTCATTTCCCTTCACTGTATTTCAGCCATATTTTGTATGCCATTACCAGCTTTTCATAGTCGAAAAATCAACGTCTGTGTACACAGTTTAACCAAATAGTGCTCTATTCTTCTCCATATTTTTGGAGAATCTCAGCACAATGTAATAACATCATTTTCAATTTGTGCTCCGGCAACGGCGTAAAGCCAAATCTGTTTTTATCTCCAACTGCCAAGGGATATTTAACGCGAGCGACACTGAATACGGGCGTCCGAACTCTACTACCCAGAGATCCGAGGAAGTACGAGAAATTCCACGTGAAAAAATCCCGGTTTCCAACGTGTTTTGAACCCGTGACCTCCAGGACCCGAGGCCGACGTCTTACCCCGAGACCTTTAGTTTTGATTGATAAAATCCCTATTACTGTGTGTCGTAAAGTTGGGAATTCCGTCCTCTGGTTGGATGAATCTTCTTCTTTGCGTTTGGTTTCGTATGCTCGTGTTATGCCCCCAAATGGGCTGTCTCCATGAAGTGACACGTCAGTCGCCGGTCAACAATGGTTCCCCACAGTTTGTCTTGTATGTTTCTCTCCTCCGACCAGGTCTTCTCACGAGAGCCTTGGTGCAGTGTACATGTTTCCAGGATGTGTTCTGGATTCTGGCATACTTTATGACATGTTCATTGTGCAGTCTGTGCTGCTTTCATTTTATGCATATGTGCATTTAGTCTACAATGACCCATTCTGAGGCGGAAAATTGTGGTATACTGTTTCCTGTTAGTGGGATGAATGATTACGTAGTAGCAAGTTCATTCTCAAATAAGTCGGAAGTTGAAATGCTAGCGTGATGTATAAGGTTTGTGCGAGCTATTGCACTCAGCATTCAAATAACCTTTTTTTTTAATGAAATCTAGTTCTCAAAATCGATTCTTTGGACAGAGAAAATCGAATGAAATTGCTTCAAGTATGAGACAATGGTCAGAAGCTAACTAATCATCTACTTCAGAGGCAGAAACTGGTTTTTGATGACTAATATTTTAAGAATACGCAGGGCTAGCAAATATTTTTTGCGCGGGAATAGTACCAGACGAGTGGCAACTGGGTTTTTTTCAGCAATCGTTCTATCTTACTTGTCCCCCAGTTTAAGTTTCCAAAATAAAATAAACCTGCTCTTTTTATTGATTTTATTTCTGTACCTGATACTTGCTTAGCTGAAGTGAAAATAAACGTGCTTAGACGTAACTAAATAAGTTAACTTCTGTCCCGCAAAGAGAAAAGCACAACCTGGGCTGCATCTTTTCTCAATTAGTAGAATACGTGTTAGTCATTGAAAGGATAAATGAATGTAAGAGCAAGTTAAAGTAAGTATGACTTGGTCACGTGGTTCTCGACCATTGATCCCAAACCAAAAGGCCAATGAACGCTATTTTATATCTTGAATTTATTATCATTCAAAGTCAATTGGGAATGAACATCCTTATAAGACGTTTTGATTTTAGAGCACTGGTTAAGGTCACACACAAAAATTAGCGAAGGATATTGATATGTCTCTGAAACTGAGAAAGGGAGTCATTGGATGCTTCGTGGAACCAGTACTGACATAAGTCAGTGAATCATGAATAACCAGCAAGCAAGCAAGATGTGATTTTACAGAAGAATGCTGCGGTTCATACGTACTGCAAGGAAGACTAATGATACAGTATTCGAGGAGGCACAAACACAAGAACAACTTGTTGCAAAGATCAGAACAAGACAGTCAAGCTTTTTCGGGCATGTAATGAGAAAAGTCGGTTTGAAGTACGTTGTGGCAACAGGAACGATATCAGGGAAAAAAGAAAGAGGAATGCCGAGAGAAAAGATGCTGGACAGCCTGAGAGACAGAGGAAGGCCGAGAGAGAAAATGCTGGACAGCCTTAGAGACAGAGGAAGGTGGAGAGAGATGATACTGGTCAGCCTGAGACAGAGGAAGGCGGAGAGAGAAGATGCTGGATAGCCTGAGAGACAGAGGAAAGCGGAGATGGAAGATGTTGGACAACCTCAGAGACAGGGAAGGGTGGAGAGAAGATGCTAGACAGCCTGAGAGACAGAGGAAAGCGGAGAGAGAAGATGTTGGACAGCCTGAGAGATATAGGAAGGCGGAGACAGAAGATGTTGGACAGCCTGAGAGACAGAGGAAGGCGGCGACAAAAGATGTTGGGCAGCCTGAGAGACAGAGTAAGGCGGAGACAGAATATGTTGGAGAGCCTGAGAGACAGAGGAAGGCGGAGACAGAATATGTTGGAGAGCCTGAGAGACAGAGGAAGGCGGAGACAGAAGAGGCTGGACAGCCTCAGAGACAGAGGAAGGCGGAGACAGAAGATGCTAGAGAGCCTGAGAGACAGAGGAAAGCGGAGAGAGAAGATGTTGGACAGCCTCACAGACAGGGAAAGGTGAAGAGAGAAGATGCTGGACAGAATGAGAGACAGAGGAAGGTGGTGAGAGATGATGCTTGAGAGCCTAAGAGACAGAAGGCGGAGAGAAGATGCTTTAGAGCCTGAGAGACAGAGGAATGCGGAGAGAGAAGATGCTGGAGAGCGTGAGAGACAGAGGAAGGCAGAGAGAAAATGTTGGACAGCCTCAGAGACAGAGAAAGGTGGAGAGAGAAGATGTTGGACAGCCTGAGAGTCAGAGTAAGGCAGAGAGAGAAGATGCTGGACATCCTGAGAGACAGAAGAAGGCGGAGAGAGAAGATGTTGGACAGCCTGAGAGTCAGAGTAAGGCAGAGAGAGAAGATGCTGGAGAGCGTGAGAGACAGAGGAAGGCAGAGAGAAAATGTTGGACAGCCTCAGAGACAGAGAAAGGTGGAGAGAGAAGATGTTGGACAGCCTGAGAGACAGAAGAAGGCGGAGAGAGAAGATGCTGGAGGGCCAGAGAAAATGGCATCAGCGACAGTCAACAACACATCTGGTAAATGGCACACGTGATAGAAGTGGAGGGAGGTACATAATCGCCAACGTCAACCCACATGGCGCCTAATGATGATGACTGAATATGTCACTAGGTACATAACTGTACAAAGGAGTGACACGTGAACCTCACATGTCAAACTTTGGAATTATTCCAAAATCTCTAGTTTAATATGAGGATAATAATTTTATTTATTTGTTAAAATTGTTTTCTTCTAAGTGGGCCACAGCGGATTGTGTGGAAGACAGGAAAGCCAGACCTAGCTGATTACTAAGACTGTAATAGGACCGTCATATGTCGTGGAAACTTCAGCTGGATGATAACAACACGTGAACATGGGATGTCAACTTAGGACCTGTTCCAAATTCAACTGTAATAGAGATTGTCACAAGGGAGTGGGTAGATGTCCTTTAGGAATGATAGGGGTTAATTTATAAACGGGGTTCTTGAGTGTATGTGGACAGGTCACGAAAACAGAAGCAAAATGGAAATTCAGGATTACGTGATTACCTCTCATCAGCAACCAATGAATGAGGGCAGAACTTAAAAGACACATAAAAAGTATCAGGCCATTCGAGATAGATTTGCAGCAAAGGCAGACTCAAAGTGATCTCTGCAATTCGCAGTTTTAATTTGTGAGTGGACATTAGGGAGCCAGACCGATGACTTCTGGGGAGATTAGAACATCCGTGAATAGACGTCTGCAGTTGCCTTCTATTCAAGCAAATATATGTTCGTCAGTGTAGACTATCATAAAAGTGTTATAATACTTTAAGGATCGTTTCTCTCAGTCCTGTAAGAGAAAAGTGTTGGTGAATCATTAGGATCTTTACCTGTAAGTAAAAACTGTTGGTAAATGATTGGGATACTTATCTGAGAGAGAAAAGTGTTGGTAAAATCCTGGGATCCTTATCTGTAAGAGCAAAGTGTTGGTTAATCACTGGGATCCTTATCTGTAAGAGAAAAGTGTTGGTTAATCACTGGGATCCTTATCTGTAAGATAAAAGTGTTGGTAAATCACTGGGATCCTTATCTGTAAGAGAAAAGTGTTGGTTAATCACTGGGATCCTTATCTGTAAGATAAAAGTGTTGGTAAATCACTGGGATCCTTATCTGTAAGATAAAAGTGTTGGTAAATCACTTGGATCCTTATCTGATGGAGAAATGTGTTGGTAAATCATTGGGATACTTATATGAGAGAGAAAAGTGTTGGTAAAATCCTGGGATCATTATCTGTAAGAGAAAACTGGTGGTTAATCACTGGGATCCTTATATGTAAGAGAAGAGTGTTGGGAAATCACTGGGATCATTATCTGTAAGATAAAAGTGTTGGTAAATCCCTGGGATCCTTACCTGAGAGAGAAATGTGTTGGTAAAATCCTGGGATCCTCACCTGAGAGAGAAATATGTTCGTAAAACACAGTTTACAGGACGCAATCTGACATTGTGTCGTAATTTACAGGACGTTTTCTGAGATTATGTAGTAATTTACAAGACGTTTTCTGACTTTGTGTCGTAGATGACATGACCTTTTGGGACGTTGTGTCGTAACTTACAGCAAGATTGCATTATCTACGTCTTTGGGCCTGACCAATACGAGTTCAGCAGGCCATTTTTGGGACTTGGTCTACGCATCCAAGCAATGATTAATACTTCCTGATATCGCCTAAACAACGACTGGAGTGGAATACGCCAGTAGAATACAGTCTGCTTCCAGAACTGTCACTAAGAGGTAGTCCAGGGTTTTTGTCAGCTCTGATTTGCTGGTCCTGACGCAAGCAGCCACCTATGAGTCGGTGCTGCTGTCAGTTCTTTAACTGCTGTGTCATAGACTCTACTCTAGAAGCAATAATCTATACGATGACATGGAAATAGAAGAGGTAAAACGCTTTTTCATTTTGATAAAACAATAAGAAGCCTCAAAGATGAAAAAGTTGCAATTCAGACTAAAACCAAATATTGAAGAATAGGACGACTGTAACCTGCAAATAATGTTTGTCAAAGTCGACTAATGAGAACTAACCATGCAGTTAGGACCATGATCATGTAAAACCATTGCTAATGAATCCGCCACAGGAAATGCTTGGATACGTGAATATTGTTTGGGACCAGTTGTAGTAGCAAGATCATACTTCATTGGCTTTTGTAACTTTTAATATATGGCTTTTATAACCTTTTATAAAGAGGTTTTATAACCTTTCAAATAGGGCTTTTATAAACTTAAATATACATATATATATACACATACACGCACACACTAACACGCACCCTCTGGGTGAGGCCCTACCATTGCACTTTAGTTGGAGTTGACCACTGGGATCGCCCCTAATTATCATATTTACATACAGATGCACACACATCCAAGCTCTGGTTAATACGTCTAGATATCACCTAAAAGACTACGATCCGGAGTGGAAAGGGCGTGTCTCCGAAGGTAGAGAACATAGAAGCAAACCTTTTACACCCCCCCAAAAATGTATAAATGCCAGTGGCGATTCAATGCTTGACTTGACATGAACAGGCGAATCAACATCAAGAGTAAAACCATTTATTTACGTTAACAATTATTTGATTTTACCGTATGAATACAAATGTAAAAAGGACAACTGATGGAATGATTTATTTAACTTTAAAGACAAGTGGCTCAGAGAACACTCAGGATCTTCTTCTTCTTCTTCTGCGTACACAGTCAGACAGTAACCATTATTTTTTCGAAAAAAGTGGCGGTCATCCTGAGGCTCTCGCTACTGCCATAGAGCTTGTCTTGCAGTTCCACTGGTAATGGCCACATCTGCTCTCTCTGATCCTCGTATGTCGGGCAGTTCTGCAGCAGATGTTCAGTGGTCATTTTACCAGTACCGCACGGGCATTCGTCGGTGCTCCCTATCTTCAATTTGTTGAATAGGTGGTACCTCAGTCTGTTGTGGCCAGTGCGAAGTCTGAAGACAACGACCTGCTCTCTTCGGTTCAACTGGTAATAGGCATCGTTTTTGGTGTAACCAGTATGTTCGGTTTCCCATTTGGTCATGTATCTGGCTTTGATAAGCCGTTTTGACTCTTCGTACGTCATACTGGTATCTGTTTGTGGTAGTCTTGCACCTTCTTTTGCCAGTCTGTCTGCCTCCTCGTTGCCTTGGATGTTGCACTGTGCCGGGACCCACTGTACCACTACCCTTTTTGGTGCGGACTGCTGGCACAGTTTGCAGAGTGCTGCTCTTAAGTCATTAAGCTCAGTGTTTTTCTGGCTTTTTAGCGCTGTGACTACGGCGAGAGCATCTGTCAGCAGGACTATATGGCTCTCATTTTCACTGTGTGTCACCATTTCTTCCACTGCCGCCCTCAGTGCCTCTGCCTCCGCTCTGAAATTGCTTGTGTACTTACCAGTAGCGAATGACAGTGTTATTTTTCTGCCATTTAGTAGGTTCAGGAATGCTCCTGCCCCTCCGTTCTGTGTAGTGTTTGTTACAGAACCGTCGGTGTATGCATGGGTCCAGTCCATGCTTGGGTAGCTTTTCGTTATGAAGCTTAGGGTAGTGTCTCTCCTTTCTTTTTCAGTCTGGCAGTTTTTGTTTGCAATACCTGGTATATTTTCTACCACCTCTGGAAATATATCCTGCCTCCAGGTAGGTTTTCGTACAGTAGTGATGGGTTTTGGTGTTGTTAGTGCGTTTATGGGATCTTCGTGCATCTTTGCTTTGGCTATTTCTGCAAAGTTTCTCCGCTTTAGTTTCCCATTTCCCAAATTGTTTAGTCTTTGGTACATTGGGTGGTCCGTCAGTCTTCGGAGTTTCTCTGACTGCAGCTGGGCTCTGCAGTCTCTTCTATCGGTCATGGATTGCAGTTTTGTAATCTTTTCAAGTTCTACAATTGGCGTTGACTTCATGCCACCTGTTATAATTCTCATGGCTTGGTTTTGAAGTTTGTTAACTTTATCGAAGTTCGCCTTCGCTGCTGTTGTCCATGCCGCAATGCCATACTCGAGAACTGGTCTCACTCTTCCAGTGTACAGTTTCTTTAGTATGCCTTCGTCTGCTCCCCAGCTTGTGCCAGCAAGTTTCCTCATGATTGCCATTCTTTCTCTGGCTTTCATTCGGTTTCTCTCAATCTGACTTTTCCATGTCATGCGCCGATCAAATGTGACTCCCAGATAGGTTGGGTTGTCGTTTGGCTGCAGGATTTTGCCATTTAGACTTAATTTGGTACTTTGGGGTTTTAATGAAAGCGAGAATATTGTGCACGTGGTTTTCTCCTCGTTTATTTTGACCAGCCATGAGTTCGCCCACTCTTCCAGCGATGTTAGGGCCGTCTGCATCCGATTTCTTGCTATGGTGAGATTCTTTTCAGAGGTCCACATAGCCAGATCGTCTGCAAACATTGAGCTATGGACTCTTCTTGGTATATTGTCTGTAATATCGTTTATATATACCAGGAAGAGTGTGGGTGACAGTACTCCCCCTTGGGGTACTCCCTGCTCGAGTGTCACCTTTTTGCTCATCTGCCCTTGTACTTGGACTCTGGCCGTTCTTTGTTTGAGGTAGTGGTTGATCCACTTGTACATTTTCCCACAAACATCACTTCTTCTTAGCTTGACTCTAAGTCCATCTTTCCAGACTTTGTCAAATGCCTTTTCCAGATCCACCCAAACAGCTACTGTGTGTTTCTGTGCCTGGTAGGCATCTTCTATCTCCTGGGCTATGAGGATGACCTGGTCCTCAGTGGATCTGTGCTGTCTAAAGCCGGCTTGCTGTGGAATTAGTATTCGTTTTTCTTCCAGAGAACACTCAGGATCTGATATAGCAGAAGCATGCCACTCATTACCAAGAAGAGATCAAGTAACAATATTCAGACAGCGAACAGGTCTCTGCGGGCTGAAAAGTCATGTGTTTAATAAATTAAAAAATGGACACACCGACATGTGTCCATGTGGGGAGGACAAATGAACAGTAGAACATGCTCTATGGGTATGCCGGCTCCACGAGAAGAGCAGAGTGACTACACGGCCCTCCCCAACCCAATTGAGAGATAATCTGTATGGTGATGAGACAAGCCGGAGATGGACCCCCGGGCTTATAAGGGAAATAGATGCGATTATTTGAGAGCGAACAACGAAGAAGAAGACTGATAGTTTTTAATGTTCTAAAGTACAAACATAGACACGCTTCGTTTAGTGATCACCCGCATGATCTGAAATAAAGCAAAAAGTTGTGTGTGGTTGAAGAAGTTGTCAAAATAAAAACTTAAATTCTTCAGATCAACCACAGCTGATAATGGCCGACTTAAACTAATTTCCAAGAAGACTTGCAGTGATTTGATCTTAGGATTAGCTCTATTTTGGATACTAACATTAGATTAACTTATTTCTCTGTTTCTTTATTCGATATTTTCGACTGTTTCGAGGGCTTCTTCGTTCTCTTAAAGTAAACATTTATCATCTTGCAAAAGTAGTTTACCTAGTAAAGGCCTCATTATCCGTTTTATACTTGGCGCCCACTTGTATAACTTTCCCGAGGGTAAATGTCTCCTTAGCATCCACAAATATCTAAATTGAAGAACATTTCGTGATCGTCCAATGAGTCTGTACGTTTTGGATGTTTCAAATATATCATCATCATGATGTAGCATGTCCGTTGCAGAACGTCGCTTCCATTACAGCCCGTCTGAAAGAAACTTGTTCTCTTCTCAAATCGCCAACCTGCTCCAATCATGCCAAAGCATTCCTTCACATCTTGATGCCATTGTCTTCTTGGTCTGCCTCTGTTTCTCTTTCCCAGCACCATACCCCCCATTACCGTTCTCTCAAGACCGTTGTGTATTTTGATGTGGCCAAAGTATTTCAATGTTATGTTCATGATGGAATTTATGAACCACTTCTTCGCTATGCCCAACTCTTGTCGATTGTCTGCATTCTTCTTTTTTCGGTCTATGGTATTCTGATAACATTTCTATAACATTTCAACTCGAATGACTTGATTATCTTCTTTGATGTTTGAGTAACTATCCACGTTTCACAGCCATATGCTGCCACATGAAAAACATAAATTCACATATTTGCCATTAATATTTTTTTGCTGGTATTTTTCTATAGTTTCCTTTGCCTTTGTAGCCTTTGCATGCCATAATAATAATAATATGTTTTTAATACAGAATGTAATGATTACGCTTCCGCCCACCTGACAGCTAAAATCGTCCACTAATGGGTGCGAGCGAGCAGGTTGAAAAGCGTTGATTAAGTTGGTTACCTATAAGACTTCTTCCTCGTCATTACTGTATAAAAGTTCCCGCTTCGCTTCCAGCGTTATTCTGTCCCTGTATTTGTTGAAGAGTACTGATGATAGTAGACATTCTTGCCTCAATGCCGGCTGCTATTTCCATTGTTTCGCTCAGTAATCGATTATTCGTACTACACATAGGCACACTTGGTACAGGGCTCTAATAATTTTTCTAAAAACTTTCCCTGTACTCCCACTACAAAAGCCCTGAAAAGGGCTTTGCAAGTAGCAAGCTGTAGTTTGGAGAACGGCATGCGGTGTGTAGAGGCTTACAGCTTGACACATCCGACTTCAGCATGACCTTTTTGGGTACCGAGTAAGCTTTCCATCTTCGACCGCTTCTCCTTAGCCAGTCTGCCATGTTGCAGCCTGTTATCCAGGTTCACCACGTAGAAGTGGAGAAAGGTCTTGGTATCTTTGGGTCGCTGGTCCTGACGCTAGCAGCCATCCTTAGGTAGCTAGCACTTACGCTATCAGTCAGCTTTGGGTAGCTAGCCTTGACACTAGCAGTCGGCTTTGGGTCGCTAGCCCTGGCGCTAGCAGTCAGTTTTGGGTCACTAACCCTGACGCAAGCAGTCAGCTTTGGGTCACTAGCCCTGACGCTAGCAGCCATCCTTGGGTTACTAGACCTGTCGCTAGCAGTCAGCTTTGGGTCACTAGCCCCGACGCTAGCAGTCAGCTTTGGGTCGCTAGCTTTGACCCTAGCAGTCAGCTTTGCGTCGCTAGCGTTGACACTAGCAGTCACCTTTAGGTCGCTAACCCTGACGCTTGCAATCAGCTTTGGGTCGCTAGTCCTGACGCTAGCAGTCAGCTTTAGGGGACTAAGACGTTTAAAGTTAAATCAAGTTTACATTTGTGGACATTTTATCGCAGCAATAATATCAGATAAAAGCATTACATTTTAACCGTTCAGCGAACGCGGTAACTAGATACGTTAAACAATCGACTAGAAATAATGAAATAAATGTGTATAGAGGGACAATCTAAAGCTTTGGAATATATTCTGAAGACATACCCAGAGAAAGGATGGACACGCAAATACGCGGATGGATAGGAAAGAAGAGCTGTGAAGGTCAATTGTAAAAGCAGCTGCCTTTATATGTCCCAGTCTTGCAACCTCCAAGTGGACTTCAGGAACGGCAATAAATACCGTATGAATAGTTTTAAGAGAAACACCCATACATGTACGGCATTCGGACTTTCACTTGTTAGTTCCCCACATCGTAGGATTCGAGACATCAATGTCATTGCGTGTTCTCAGACGAGACTTTGGTTTCCTTAGTGTCACTGTTTATTTGGAATCAAACATTTTATAAATATCACTTCTAATCACATCCCTGTCAAAACTATCTAGCATTTTCTTTCTTCCGTGCGCACTTGTCTTGATGAAACACGAACTTCCATAGTCTTGGAGCAATCACCAAATGACCACTTTCTTAAACCCAAACCATAAATAGTTCTCTTTTCATAGTGTGAAATACTCCGATACAATTTATAACGCTTAGCTTCTCTACAAAACTGTTAATACCATCTTCAATGCAATTGTAAGGTATGTAAGGAACTTGACTTTCTGAATCATTGTACTCGCGAACGTTAAATACCAATTTTAGTGCATTTTGCAATGGTCTGTTTACCATCCAATATCTCAGTAACCGATTGAACAAAATAGTTCAAATGTTGCATATTACAGGCAGATCACCATGAACCAAGGGTAAACATGTTCTTCTCGCCCACAAACATGTGGTATGTATTTTTTTTTTCATGGTATACAAAAAAAAACCAGCCCTCCTAATGAAACCAGTCTTTTGAAATAGTTACCCCTTTATAACAATGAATATTTTTGGAAAAAATACTTTTCCCACGTGTTTTACGAAATCTTTCCAGCTTCAACCCAAAACGCACTGATCTTGAACAGAATTTTATGAGCCTTCTGGTGCGCTCAAATTGTCGTTACAAATTGTGTATGCGAGAACATAGTTGTTGCAGAACTAATTGGTATTTTTGCGACTACAATGAGTGGAAAAGTCAAGTTCTTTAAATTCCAAACAATTGCTTTGGCGATTTATCAATATTTTTGTAGAGACGCTAAACTCTGCAAACTGTATCGTAGTATATAAAACTATTAAAAGAAAAATATTCACGTTTTGGGTTTAAGAAAACGGTTATTTGGTCGACAGCAACTAAAATGGTTTGCCAGGTAACAAGGCTACTGCATCACTACCCCCTTTCCCCAACAATCAATGGTATTCAGGTACAAGGGATTAAATGGCCAAAGCAGACAACGGAAAGGGTGGCTTACAGAAATATTGGAGATGATGAAAGCCATTGTGCATGAGGCACATAATCGAGCTCGCTTCACAGGTTAAGCGAAAAGAAAAAGAAAAGTTCCAAGACTATGGAAGTTCATGTTCAATCAAGATAAGTAGGCGCGGAAGAAAGAAAATGCTAGATATTTTAACAGGGATGTGATTGGAAGAGAAATGATTTGCAAAATGTTTGACTCAAAAGAAACAGTGACACTAAGAAACTGAAATCTCGTCTGAGAACACACAATGACATTGATGTATCGGAACTGAAATCTCGTCTGAGAACACACAATGACATTGATGTATCGGAACTGAAGTCTCGTCTGAGAACACACAATGACATTGATGTATCGAGATCTGGGATGTGGAGTCTGAGACCACACAATGACATTGATGTATCGGAACTGAAGTCTCGTCTGAGAACACACAATGACATTGATGTATCGGAACTGAAGTCTCGTCTGAGAACACACAATGACATTGATGTATCGGAACTGAAGTCTCGTCTGAGAACACACAATGACATTGATGTATCGGAACTGAAGTCTCGTCTGAGAACACACAATGACATTGATGTATCGGAACTGAAGTCTCGTCTGAGAACACACAATGACATTGATGTATCGGAACTGAAGTCTCGTCTGAGAACACACAATGACATTGATGTATCGGAACTGAAGTCTCGTCTGAGAACACACAATGACATTGATGTATCGGAACGGAAGTCTCGTCCGAGAACACACAGTGACATTGATGTATCGGAACTGAAGTCTCGTCTGAGAACACACAATGACATTGATGTATCGGAACTGAAGTCTCGTCTGAGAACACACAATGACATTGATGTATCGGAACTGAAGTCTCGTCTGAGAACACACAATGACATTGATGTATCGGAACTGAAGTCTCGTCTGAGAACACACAATGACATTGATGTATCGGAACTGAAGTCTCGTCTCAGAACACACAATGACATTGTATATCGGAACTGAACTCTCGTCTGAGAACACACAATGACATTGATGTATCGGAACTGAAGTCTCGTCTCAGAACACACAATGACATTGATGTATCGGAACTGAAGTCTCGTCTGAGAACACACAATGACATTGATGTATCGGAACTGAAGTCTCGTCTGAGAACACACAATGACATTGATATATCGGAACTGAAATCTCGTCTGAGAACACACAATGACATTGATGTATCGGAACTGAAGTCTCGTCTCAGAACACACAATGACATTGATGTATCGGAACTGAAGCCTCGTCTGAGAACACACAATGACATTGATGTACCGAGGTCTGGGATGTGGAGTCTGAGAACACACAATGACATTGATGTACCGAGATCTGGGATGTGGAGTCTGAGAACACACAATGACATTGATGTATCGGAACTGAAGTCTCGTCTGAGAACACACAATGACATTGATGTATCGGAACTGAAGTCTCGTCTGAGAACACACAATGACATTGATGTATCGGAACTGAAGTCTCGTCTGAGAACACACAATGACATTGATGCATCGGAACTGAAGTCTCGTCTGAGAACACACAATGACATTGATGTGTCGGAACTGAAGTCTGGTCTGAGAACACACAATGACATTGATGTATCGGAACTGAAGTCTCGTCTGAGAACACACAATGACATTGATGTACCGAGATCTGGGATGTGGAGTCTGAGAACACACAATGACATTGATGTACCGAGATCACTGGCTACTGACAGTGCTTGATAATAGTACATGCACGGAGCAGACATAATGGATTTAAGATTAGTACCAACTGACCACTGACAGTGCTTGATAATAGCACATGCACGGAGCAGACATAATGGATTGAAGATTAGTACCAACTGACCACTGACAGTGCTTGATAATAGCACATGCACGGAGCAGACATAATGGATTGAAGATTAGTACCAACTGGCCACTGACAGTGCTTGATAATAGCACATGCACGGAGCAGACATAATGGATTGAAGATTATTACCAACTGGCCACTGACAGTGCTTGATAATAGCACATGCACGGAGCAGACATAATGGATTGAAGATTAGTACCAACTGGCCACTGACAGTGCTTGATAATAGCACATGCACGGAGCAGACATAATGGATTGTTGAAGAATGCACAACGTGTATTTACTTCAAATTGTGTCTATCATACCGAAATTAATGGTAACATATTTACACAGCGGATTTAAAAAACTGATCTTCCGTCCATGTATAGACATACCTTTCTGTCTGACAATGAGCAGTGCATCATAAGACAACGCAGTGACACAAGAAGACAAAATCCCAACATTATCCAGTACAAATGATCCAATGAAGATGTCGCTCACAAAATAACACCATACCATATAACGAAAATTATCCAAAACTTGAATTGCTTTGCCCTCTCAAATACAGACAAAGATTATTGCCCTAAATGTGAGGACCACTCCTTAGAAGAGAAAGAGGACTATTGAAGACAAGATGGACTGTCGTTCGTTCAGCCGATAGCATTTATCGATTATTTGATATCATCTTACTCCGATTAAGTGATAAATTACCTTCCCTGTTTCATTTCCGAGAAATATGTTTGAATCAACTTGAGAAAACGGTTCTTCTCAGGGCCACCTCAACCAGTTCAAAGATGAATCTCAGAACTAAATTATAACCATGTATTGTTTGCTTTAGCATCTATTTATAAACCTGGATAAATTCATTTTCTTTTAATCTGAAGAATGCACTTTCTATGTTTTATATATCATGTACTTTTACGTCTTGACACATTCGCTCTATAAAATGTACAGTTACATCTTACAGTTCCTAGAACACATGAACTACATTTCAAAGGACATACTATATCACCTACTGGAAAAATTCTCATTGGAATTGGGGAGACGCATTTGCCTGAAGAAAGACATTTTCTTTTATTTACTGTAAATTATTTTCTGCAGAGACAAAATAATTACTTTGCTCAAAAAGATAAAAGTTTAAAAAAATGGCACTACCTGACAAAATGTAAATTATAAAGTAATTAGGACATTGACAAGATAAGAACATACGCCAAACATCACGTTTATCGGTGCAAGGGTTATTGAGATATTAGAAGGCAATTGACGGCAACCATTCTGAAAGGAAGTACAATCTGTAACGACAAATTGAGTGGACAGGAAGTCTTATTACAACTGCTCAAACGCAGTGCATTTTGGGTTGAAGCTTGAAAAATTTAGTAAAACACTTGGTCAATGTTATGTCTTATGACAATATGTGTGTATATATATATATATACACACTGTTGTGAAGGGGTAGTATTTAAAAAGACTGGTTTAATTAGGAGCGCTGGATTTTGTATACCATCAACAAATAAAATTGTATACCATATGTTTGTGGACTAGAAAAAATATTTACCCTTGGAATATGGTGATCTGCAGGTTATATGCAAAATTTCAACTGTTTCATTCAATTCGTTGTGCTGAGATATTTTATATTAAACAGCGGTAAACATTGTGAAACGCACTTTAATACTTTGCTATTCAACATTACCGACAAGTCATAATGTTGTATGTAGCATTTGTATTAATATTTTAAAATAGTATTTAGAATTATTATTTCATTTGTGTGCGAAGGAGAAGGAAGACGAGAAGAAGAAGAAGAAGAAGAAGAAAAAGAAGAAGAAGAAAAGAGAGGAAAAGAAGAAGAAGCAAAAAAGCAAAACGAGGAGGAAGAGAAGAAGAAGAATGAGGAGGAGGAGATGCAGAAGATGAAGAAGAAGATGAAGTAGAATAGAAAAAAGAAGAAGAAGGAAGACGAGGAGAACAAGCAGATGTAGAAGAAGAATAATAAGAAAAAAAAGAAGAAGAAGAAGAAGAAAAAAAGAAAACGGAGAAGAAGAAAAATAAATGTTCTTTCCAACCTTGCAAATATTTTAAGAGTTGCGCTCTGAAGAAAAAAAACATGAAACTTTGGCCTAGTAACTTGACATTCTGGGTAGAATTAACCATTCCAACTCTGGCACATGCATGAGAATACATAAACTAGAATGTCAGTTATCGTGATGTCCTTATAACGAGAATGTCAGTATTTCTTCAATGTACAGAAAACTAGATTGTCAGTGTTTCCTCGATATACAGAAAACGAGATTGTCAGTGTTTCCTCGATATACAGAAAACGAGATTGTCAGTGTTTCCTCGATGTACAGAAAACTAGATTGTCAGTGTTTCCTCGATGTACAGAAAACGAGATTGTCAGTGTTCCCTCGATGTACAGAAAACGAAGATGTCAGTTTTTTTCTCAATGTCTGCGTCTAAAGCTTTCGTGTAACAATAATGAGCCAGACCGTCAGCACAACACTTTCTCAGCACGCGACCAAATTAGCGTTGAAATTGCCAACGGAAAATGGCAATTTAGCTGCAGCATGAACAATAGCGAAGATTCAAGCCAGGATCAATGATATTTATTTTTGTTACTTCGAACTAAGGAGAGCTCCCGTTGTGTCCGCCTGAAAGGAGATCTATTTCACAGGGAATTTGCATCCACAATTTTGAGTTTGATTTTTTTCGCCAGTCAGTATTTATGGCGTTCAAGAAATCTTTATTGTTAACTTGTGTTTCATTACGTCAATTTTTGTGTTCACGTACGTCATCGATCACCGTGTTGTAGAAATGTTAGCGAAGCATATGTTTTAATTGTAGATGTAACTCCACTGTCATGTAGACTCTCAATGTTCTTGTGTCTTTCTGTCCTAATAATTATCTCTCTGTCTTTCTCGCTCTTTCTCTTTCTATCTCTCTCTCAGGTTGCCATTGTGTCTTTAGTATATTGTCTCTTTATCTATGCCATTCTATTAGCTTTCTTTGTGTTATTCTCTCTCTCTCTCTCTCTCTCTCTCTCTCTCTCTCTCTCTCTCCATATTTGCTAGACTGTGTCATATTATCTTTCTCTCTTGTCTATTGTCAATTTGCATATGTCTTTGCTATTGTCCCTTTCTCTCTCATTCTCTCTCTCTCTCTCTCTCTCTCTCTCTTTCTCTAGCAGTGTTGTTATTGTATTTCTCTCACTCGCGATTCGCTCGCTTCTAGGTCTTATTGTCTCTCTCTCTCTCCTTTATAGTCATTATCTTTTCTTTCTCTAATTCGATAACTTTTCTATCGTTTTCATGCATTGCCCGTGACGTCCAACCAACACGGAAGAAAACAATTATATGTGCCGTTTGCAGTTAAACAGCGAATTGTCTGGTGTAAAATATATCGTGCCATGCCAACGATTAAACTTATCTACGTCATTTATTCACGCAAACATGCAACAGCTGCAGTACTATGATCCGCTGGGAGCCTAAGAAGGAATGATAATAATCACGAATTACAAGGGACCATTTAAATCAGGGGTTCTCAACCTTTCAATACTTGTCGGCCACTTGTATAATTGACGTTCTTCTTAACTCTTAGTCGACCTGTACTTCCACAGGGCAAGAAGCCCCTGTGCAGGTCCCAGCTCTGATATGAGCTAGATGTAGCCGGGAGAAGGGTGTCCTACTTAGCGGGCTAGGCTTGAGCAGCTTAATACTCATAATACTCCGCTGTATTGGGAAAAGCGCTTATGGAGGGTGGTTAACCGAAGTGCGAGTCCACCTCGATAAACTCAAACACTAGAGCAACGTAGACCCACAGCCTGTTAGGCGCTATCTATTTTGCTCTTAATAAACCACCTAACCATGGCCGGTGTTATGCCACGTCACACAGTTAGTCCCCTCTTACGACATGCTCTCTGTGAGGCAGTGGTGCTATTCTTGTCCTTTCTATACATAAAGACTCCGGCTGACCATTGTGTATTAAGATAGACAGATAGATAGATAGATAGATAGATAGATAGATAGATAGATAGATAGATAGATAGATAGATAGATAGACAGATAGATAGATAGATAGATAGATAGATAGATAGATAGATAGATAGATAGATAGATAGATAGATAGATAGATAGATAGATAGATAGATAGATAGATAGATAGATAGATAGATAGATATTTAAATAGAAAGATAGATTTATAGATAGATAGATAGATAGATAGATAGATAGATAGATAGATAGATAGATAGATAGATAGATAGATAGATAGATAGATAGATAGATAGATAGATAGATAGATAGATATTTAAATAGAAAGATAGATTTATAGATAGATAGATAGATAGATAGATAGATAGATAGATAGATAGATAGATAGATATATAGATAGATAGATAGATAGATAGATAGATAGATAGATAGATAGATAGATAGATAGATAGATAGATAGATAGATAGATAGATAGTTAGATAGATAGATAGATAGATAGATAGATAGATAGATAGATAGATAGATAGATAGATAGATAGATAGATAGATAGATAGATAGATAGATAGATAGATAGATAGATAGATAGATAGATAGATAGATAGATAGATAGATAGATAGATAGATAGATAGATAGATAGATAGATAGATAGATAGATAGATAGATAGATAGATAGATAGATAGATAGATAGATAGATAGATAGATAGATAGATAGATAGATAGATAGATAGATAGATAGATAGATAGATAGATAGATAGATAGATAGATAGATAGATAGATAGATAGATAGATAGATAGATAGATAGATAGATAGATAGATAGATAGATAGATAGATAGATAGATAGATAGATAGATAGATACATGTTGAAGACCGAGTTATTGTCCTCTCAATAAGAAAAACTAATAAATGAGATAAAACAAGAAAAAATAAAGATTGTCTGAATCGGGGGACGCAACATCGTGTTAATACCGTGTGTCATTTTTCGCACCAGCAGAAGTATTGGAGTACACCTACACTTGACAACTTCAAAGAAAGCTTGTGTCAATCCAGTTATTTGTTCTCGAAGGTGGTTGACAAGAGTGTTTCCAAGGATACTTACAGCACGAACCTACAACACCAGACATAGCAAATGGAAGACCAAGAAACAGATGAATTAACTTCAAGAGAGAAGCATTACAAAGGCAATTACTGAGAACGTTGTTGATGTTGTTCTCCGAAGCAATTCGTGGCTAGTTAAATAGCTTAAAAGATGTTTCTATGACAGCGGGTTACAGTGGCTCTTTTTACACGCAAGTTTCTCCAGTAATCTTATGGTTAGGATTCATATCTCGAAGACCAAACTGTTGCGACGCAGTCTGTTTCCTGGAGCACGAACAGAGACATAACATGGAAGTCATTAATTAAGCGTTCAATTGGGGTATTTCAAATATGGATACATCAAACTGTGAAGATCATTATTCTTCTTTCCACCCCAGCTTAAGCCTGTGGCCAACACTACAGCTGACCCACTTACCGGAAGCCTAAATCTGAGTATTTGTAGATTGAGGTTGCTCGTCCTAACCGTAAACCTCTTTAGCTGCCTTTTTCGACATGCTTTGAAGGTTTTAGTGGCCCAATTCTTTTCATACCGGACACAACGTTGGTGACGTATCCACTATTCGTACTGTAAAATATGGTCGTTGATGTCAACTTAATGAAGACGGTTAACTGTAATAGCGAGACAACGATAGTTATTAGGAAGAACAAAAAACACACCATTGGAAGTTGTACATGTTTTTTTCATGAATTATTCTGTCCATATCCAAGGACTGTTTGTTTCTAGAATACTTAGTCTTCAGTTTTTAAAGTTACTAGTTCATTCAGGGGAAATGAGGATCAAGATGCTCAGCAGAGCATGAGCTGTAGTGGTCAGCGACCGATAGCTGACTGCTAGGGTCAGGGCCAGCGAACCAGAGCCGCCAAGACCCTTCTACGCCTCCACGCGGTGATCCTGGATAACAGGCTGTAGCAGGGCAGACTGGCTGAAGCAGAAGGGATCGAAGAGGAAATGCTAACCCGGTACTTAAAAGATGTTTCCTGAGGTCGGATGAATTGTAACGAAAAGTGCAAATATCGCTGTCAAGCTGTAAACTACGACACAACGCATTCCGTTTCTGGACTATACTCTGCTACTTAAGCCCTTTCATGGTTTCCTAGCGGGAGATTGAGAACAGACGAAGCCAAGCCAAGCCATTCAGGTGAAATTTGTAAAATTTGTCGACGAATATCCACGATGAGTAACATACTCTTTTGTACCTGGGGGCCACTCTTCCCCTTCTCTCTCCTCTCACCTCACTCTGTTTCATTTGACTCTGTCCTACAGTCACACTCTTGCACAACTTTCACACGCGCCCTCAAGGTGAGGCCCTTCCATTGCACTTTGGTTGGGCTAGCTTCTGACGTCGCACAAACCTAGCATAGGTACATACAGACGCACACATGCATCCAAGTTTTGGTTTATGTGTCATGATATCACCTATTGACTACGGTCTGGGGTGGAAAATGGCGCGCCTCCGCCAGTAGAAACTAGTGAGGCAAACATCTAAGCAAAAAACAAAAATTTTTTATCATTTATCCGTTAAGTGTCGGTTAACAGTAGCTTTTCTCACATCCCGAGAGTGCTGATGGCGTCGGACCTGGGTCCTCCAGGAGGCTCTATGTGTTACTTCATTTACACGTCGCTCACTACTGCAGGGATAACGTCGATCCCCGACCTCATTTGCCAGGATGCGCAAAAAAAACGAGGTGTAATAGAAGCCGTTATATGGCTTGGCTTGGCTTCGTTCATTCTCAATCTCCCACTACCAAAACCTGAAAGGGCTTAAGTAGCAGAATGTAGTCCAGAGAACAGTATGCGGTGTCTCGTAGTTTACAGCTTCACTGCGATATTTGCATCTTTCGGTCCAACACATTCTTCTTCTTATTCGTACGCTGTCAAACGTCAACCTGTATTTTTTCGAAAAAAGCAGCGGTCATCCTGACGCTGTCGACACTGCCATAGAGCTTGTCTAGTGTTGGCACTGGTGATGGCCATATGTGCTTTCTCTGGTCCTCGTATGTTCAGCGGTAATTTTCCCGGTACCACAAGTGCATTCTTCTTCTTCTTCTTCTGCGTACACAGTCAGACAGTAACCATTATTTTTTCGAAAAAAGCGGCGGTCATCCTGAGACTCTCGCCACTACCATAGAGCTTGTCTTGCAGTTCCACTGGCAATGGCCACATCTGCTCTCTCTGATCCCCGTATGTCGGGCAGTTCTGCAGCAGATGTTCAGTGGTCATTTTACCAGTACCGCACGGGCATTCGTCGGTACACCCTATCTTCAATTTGTTGAATAGGTGGTACCTCAGTCTATTGTGGCCAGTGCGAAGTCTGAAGACAACGACCTGCTCTCTTCGGTTCAACTGGTAATAGGCATCGTTTTAGGACAAGTGCATTCGTCAGTGCCACCTATCTTCAGTTTATTGAATAGGTGGTACCTACCTCAGTCTGCAGTGGCCTGTGCGGAGTCTGAAGACCACGACCTGCTAGCTTCTGTTCGACTGATAATAGGCATCATTTTTTGTGTAGCCAGTATGTTCTGTTTCCAATTTTGGCCAAGTATCTGGCCCTAATAAGCCTTTTGTACTCTTCGTAGGTCACACTAGAATCTAGTTGTAGTAGTCTTGCACCTTCTTTTGCCAGTCTGTCTGCCTCCTCGTTGCCTTGGATGTTACAGTGGGATGGAACCCACTGCATCACTACTCTTTTTGGTGCGGACTGCTGGCATAGTTGACAGAGTACTGCTCTTAAATCATTAAGTTCAGTATTTTTCTGGCTTTTTAGTGCTGTGACTACGGCCAGGACATCTGTAAACAGGACTATCTGGCTTTCATTGCTTTCCCCTGTCAGCATTGCTTCTACTGCAGCCCGCAGTGCCTCTGCCTCCGATCTGAAATTGCTTGAGAATTTTCAAGTTGCCACTGACAGTGTTAATTTTCTACCATGTGGTAGGCTCAGGAATACCCCTCCCCCTCCGTTCTGTGTTGTGTTTGTTACAGAACCGTCGGTGTATGCATGGGTCCAGTCCATGCTTGGGTAGTTTTTCGTTATGTACCTCAGGGTTATGTCTCTTCTTTCTTTTTCAGTCTGCCTGTTCTTGTTTTCAATACCTGGTATATTTTCTACCACCTCCGGAATAATATGCTGCTTCCAGGTAGGTCTGCGTACAGTAGGGATGGGCTTTGATATTGTTACAGTGTTCATAGGGTCTTCGCTCATCTTTGCTTTGGCTATTTCTGCAAAGTTTCTCCGCTTTAGTTTCCCATTTGCAAATCTATTTAGTCTCTGATGCATTGGATGGTCTGTCAGTCTTCTGAGTTTCTCTGCTTGCTGCTGGGCTCTGCAGTCTCTTCTGTCGGTCATGGATTGCAGATTTGTGATCTTTTCAAGTTCTACAATTGGCGTTGACTTCATGCCTCCTGTTATAACTCTCATGGCTTGGTTTTGAAGTTTGCTAATTTTATCAAAGTTCGCCTTTGCTGCTGTTGTCCATGCCAAATGCCATACTCGAGAACTGGTCTCACTCTTCCAGTGTTCAGTTTCTTTAGTATACTTTCGTCTGCTCCCCAGCTTGTGCCAGCAAGTTTCCTCATGATTGCCATTCTTTGTCTGGCTCTCATTCGGTTTCTCTCGATCTGACTTTTCCATGTCATGCGCCCATCAAATGTGACTCCCAGGTAGTTTGGGTTGTCGTTTGGCCGCATATATTTGCCGTTAAGACTTATGTTTGTGTTCTGGGGTTTATTAGAAAGCGAGAATATCGTACATATTATTTTTTCCTCATTTATTTTGACCAGCCATGAGTTCGCCCACTCCTCCAACGATTTTAGGGCCTGCTGCATCCGATTGTTTGCTATGGTGAGATTTTTTTCCAAGGTCCACATAGCCAGATCGTCTGCAAACATGGAGCTGTGGACTCTTCTTGGTATATTTTCTGTGATGTTGTTTATATACACCAGGAAAAGTGTGGGTTACTCCCTGATCAAGTGTCACCTTTTTGCTCATCTGCCCTTGTACTTGAACTCTGGCTGTTCTGTTTTCGAGGTAGTGGCTGATCCATCTGTACATTTTCCCATAAACTTCACTTCTTAGTAGCTTGACTTTAAGTCCCTCTTTCCAGACCTTGTCAAATGCCTTCTCTAAATCCACCCAACCCGCTACTGTGTATTTTTTCTCCTGGTAAGCATTCTCTATTTCCTGGGCTATGAGAGTGATCTGGTCCTCAGTGGATCTGCGCTGTCTAAAACCTGTTTGCTGTGGAATTAGTATGTGTTTTTCTTCCAGATGCCACATCAGTCTGGTGTTTATCATACGCTCCGTCAGTTTTCCTACACAGCTAAGTAGACTGATAGGCTTGTTTCCATTTAGATCTGTTCTATCTTTTTCTTGCTTTGGTACTGTTATAAGTACAGCGTCTTTCCATGCCTGCGGTACAATTCCCCTTTTCCAGCTTTGGTTCAGGACTGATAGTAACTTCCTCTTTGCTGTTTGGCCCAATCCCATCAGCATTTCGTTTGTTATCCCATCTTTCCGGGCGATTTCTTTTTCTTTAAAGTTCTCATGGCCTCATCCATTTCATTCATTGTTAGTTTTGCCATCATGTGCTCCTCTGGTGCCATATGGATGTTGTCGTGGCTCTTTTGTTCTTCACTAATGTCTGTATGCCTATATGTAGGGACATCAATGTGGTTTGCTCTGGCATAATGTTCTATAAAGGCGTTTGCTGCTTTTTTTCCAGTAAGCATGTTGTCGCCCTGCTTGATGGTAATTTGTTTATTTGATGGTGTTTCGTCATTCATGGCTCTGACTAACTTCCATAGTTTGTTCCCTTCTTTATCTAAATTGAGACTTTCTGTTTTGTTTTTCCAGCTGTCTCTAGCTAATTGGTTTAGCGTTCTTTTGTATTTCGCCGTGATGGCCTTGAGGGCGATATTTGCCTCCATAGATTGTTCTCTCTCTGCCATGTTCCTAGCATTTGAGACCATCTTCCGCTTTCTGCAATTCATAATTCCAATATGGATTGTAGTTTTTCCTTGCCCCTCTTGGGTTGGTTTCGATGGCTGCTTGCATTATTGCTTTGCTTAGGCTTTCCACCATGGGTTTCATATTGTTATTCCGTGTGTTGATGGTTTCACACAGCCCATCTTTCAGCATTGCTAATCTGCCCCAGTCGGCTCGTTTCTAGTTCCAACGTGGGAGCGGTTTTATTTCCTGTGGGCCTACTTGCATATCAACTTCTAGCCTGATTGGCCTGTGGTCGCTACCTGCAAATTGGTTGAGCATCTGGCGGTCTATTTTGTGGTGAATATCCCCCGTGGAAAAGGCCAAGTCTGGAGTCGAGGTGGTATGCCATGTTCTAGAATAGAAGCTAGGGCTATCCTCCGGCCTATTGATTAGATGGAGATTCGTGTCTATCTCCCAATCTTCCACTTCGTCACCTCTGTTGTCTGTGTCCGAATATCCCCATCTTTCCGAGTGGCTGTTGAAGTCTCCAACTACTAGGCAGCTGGAGTCCTTGATTTCCATACTCGAGAGCGACAGGTCTTTGTTGGGTGGGCCATACAGTTTGAAGATGCCTATCTTCGTTTCTTGTGTCATTATGTCGACTCCTACAATTTCTGCTTGTTCAGTGTGATTGACAGCTACCGCGCTACTAGGTATGCAGTTTCGGGTCAGTATCAGAATCCCTCCTTTGTGACCTTCTCTATCAATACGGATGGTCTGGTATCCTCTGATTGAGAATGTGTGGTTGTTGTTGAGGTGCGTTTCTTGGATACATGCCTCGTCAATCTTGCCTTCATGCAGGTGATGTGTTAGGAAAAAGCTTTTTGTTAATGACTCCCTCCGCATTCCACTGTAGTATTCTGAGGGTCTTGGGTTTTTGGTCAATAGTTTTTGCCCCATCACCTTGTGCCTTGACTCCACAGCACATGGGTGAATGACCACCAGTAGCATTGGGTGGGCCCCTTAGAGGCGTGAGGCCCGGCACTCTCGCTGTCTGGCGGGACTCCACAGGATGAGCACCATACTTTATTTCTGTTAGTTTGTAACGTCATCATACAGCGATATACGTTGCACTGTTTCGTTAAGCCTGTGGCCCAGTGCATCCGATTTCAACAGGCGTTTCTGTAGGGATGCCCTCATTAGCCTTTGGCTGTCCCCAGCCTATCGGCAAGGCAGCAGTTCTTTGAGGTCAGAGTTGTCTCTCTTAGAGAAGTTGTCTTGCGGAACTAACGAGTCTTCACCACACGTGTCTATAGGGTGTGGTGATGATATGATATTATATGGTATGATATGATATGATATGATATGATATGATGGAATGTATGTACTAGTTTTTCAAGTATCCCGGAAGAGAGGCAGTCCAGTGTCTATGTACCAGGATCGTCACGTCCTGCCAGAAACGTAGCATATGCATGTGAGTGGGGTATCTCCTTGCTCCCTTTATTTTCTCGGCTCCTCTGCAGTGATGGCACGCCTAGCATTCCCCGCCACCTGGGAGGTTGACACAATAGGGCAGAGGTGCAATGTCCGCTGGCCTGCATCTCTTCTGCGTCCATTGGGATGACTGATAGCAGACAGAGGTAGAGAGCGGGGCAGGAGTGCATTTAACCAGGGGACAAGTCTGGTCATGGCACGGAGATGTTGTTTGCCTGGTGTGCGGACATATCTCATGGTCAAGGGTTGAGTCTCAGCAGTTCGCAGTGAGGTAGCTGATCTACTGCTTACGACACCCCGACCGAGAACTAAGTCTTCTACTAGTGGTTTCACACCTCAACGCCGAATGGGGTGAATATCGAGCAGCTTCCCGCCCGCTTTGATCGGTGGGACGGCAGACACCTCTTTCTGTGGCTCGACCGGGTCGGGCTGAGACGCGAGCCCCTTGTCCCAACCATATCGTTGCCTCCCGTCGCAGTGGTGTTGAGATTCATGGCGGGATTCCGACTTAGAGGCGTTCAGCCGTAATCCCTCAGATGGTAGCCTCGCACCATTGGCTTATCAGCCAAGCACGTGGTCCAACACATCCGACTTCAACAAAAATATTTTGAGTACCGGGTTAGCATTCCCTCTTAGATCCCTTCTCTTTAGCCAGTCTGCCCTGCTGCAGCCTGTTATCCAGGATCACTGCATGGAGGTGTAGAATGGTCTTGGCAGCTCTGGTTTGCTGGCATTGACGCTAGCAGTCAGCTATGGGTCGCTGACCACTGCAGCTTATGCGCTGCTCAGCATCTTGATCCCGTCGTTGTATAATTCTAAAATTTGCATGGTGAGCTGTTCCCTGCATCCCTCAATTGTCTCCCTGATGCTAACCCAATCACTGAAGTCAAGGCGGGAGACTGAGGCGTATCTGTAGAAGTAAGTGACCTTGGTGTCTTTACTGTGATGAAAAATTCGTCGTATCACTCGATCATCCCTCGGTATAGCAACATTTACACTGTCGCAATTTTCAGTTAGTAAGTCTGCAGCCCTCAGAGTGTCATTACTTTTACCACTGCACAAGATCTCAGACATTGATGCTTACTACACTATCTTAAATAATCAAACAAGATATGTCTGCGGCATAGTTGCCAGATGAAATTTGGATAAATTGTCATACAATTTTAAGAAGTTGCCAGAAAAAGCTGATACAAGTTGTCTTTCTTAATAAGTAAAGTAAAGATTGGTAACATGATGTAAGGCCCATATTTTTCCTGTACAATGGCACAGTATGGGTTATGTGGTCAACATTGTGTCGGTCGCCTTTACATTTCCAGATTATTCTGGTACAACATTTTTTTTTAGGCTCAGTCGGCCACAGGTCACGTTCGCGATCGGAAAAATCCAGCATCAACTGGGGGACGAACCTCGATCGCTCTGCTGGTAAGTCAATGCGCTAACCATTGCACTACTTCGGCAACATGTTACTTAATCCAATCAATTTATGTAGCCATGTGCCCATGACTTATCATTATAATATATCTATTTATGTAGTTATACTATAATGATAAGTCGTGGGCACATGGCTTCTTTAACAAAGAGACACTAATACCAAAATTAAACATTGCTTGAGCTACATCTTCATACAGGAAAACTCAACACACAAGAGGTTAAAGTATTTATTGATATTAATATTAAAATACAGTTAGGGTAATGTCATGTTTTTTTCCCTCCCCTATAATTAAAATAATGAGCAATTTCTGCCCTGCTGGAGAACTACGATTGGAAGATATGTCCGTCGAAAATATATATGCGTATGTCTACCAAAGTCAAGAAATCAACAATAACCATAATATTGATAAGGAGATCTCACGCAGCGGAGAGGCGGGTTGGTCCAGCTTCATCCGCATAAAGCCGGTACTGCAATGGTTTACAGCAATGGTATATGGGTGTAAGGTTAGAATTTTTCGCAAATCAGACGCAGAGAAACTCCGTCTTATCGAAAGAGCAATGACGCGAATAGTTCTAAATATCTCCC
The DNA here is from genome assembly GCA_036924085.1 of Ariolimax columbianus. NCBI lineage: Eukaryota > Metazoa > Mollusca > Gastropoda > Stylommatophora > Arionidae > Ariolimax > Ariolimax columbianus. Next base: position 51,937,269 of record JAVGWX010000016.1, read on the forward strand.
TAAGAGACCACACATCCGAGATACCGATATCCGCGACCAAACAGAGTTCCTGGGTGTCGTCGACTCTGTGAAATGGGAAAGTACAGATATGTGGCCCGCTTTACTGGCGATAGATGAGGAAGGTGCCATTCTGGTGGCTACACAAACTCCTTGACAGTGTCTCTGAAAACCTTCAATATTGATGCCACTTCACTTGCACAGAACCGTCACTTTGTGACAAGATTACAAGTCTAGAGATCGAGTTGGGACCAGCACAAGATTAACAACCCTGTCTAGGAGCGGATCGCTTATGACCTACTACTGTGACTAGCCGTTTGACCTAACGCTTGTAAAAATCATTCAAACAACGGATATTTACATTATTCTAAGTTGCCAAGAAAGTTGTCAGTTGCCAAACCAGAAACAAGGGTGCCATGCGGTTTGAAAAGTCAAATTTCTGGAATTTCGCAACTAAGTTGTCAAGATAGCAACCCTTGTCTGTAGTTGAATGAAGCTAATCTTCGTCAGAAAATTCGAAAACCCACAACAAGCCACTTTGTCATTCGCTAAGTTTGGCGCCGCTGTCCAAGTCTGAACAAAACAAAGACAATAATCCAAAGCAATTGTTATAAAAAATAACTTATTAAAGTAGATACACGGACATTTATTTTCGAAAATCTCAGGTCGACCTGATATAAGTCTGTCTGGGTGTCGCGAGGACGTGATGGAGAGGTGGGCCGACGCAAACATCAATAACAGACCAGGGAGATGTGCACAAACCTATATTTACACACCATTTGTACGTTGCGAAATGTCTGGGGAACACTAGAAAAGACTGTGGTGTCTAGAGTGCTCGCAGCATGCATCACATTCTCGATTAGTAGACAAATAGACATTTCATAAGAGAGTACACGGAAGGTTGCTATTGATGTCTCAGATTTAGTTGCTTGGAATGGAAAGTTATTGGTTGGCACAAGAGTATAGCGTTTCCACCAAAGCCCTACATCATATGAACCAAATCACAAACACCAGACCAACCAAGGCCGGTACAGTAGACCAATAAAAAACACCTAAGCCAGCCCAAACAAAACCCGTAAAACAGACCAACCAAAACCCGTAAACCAGACCAACCAAAAACCCGTAAAACAGACCAACCAAATCTCGTAAAACAGACTAACCAAAACCCGTAAAACAGATCAATTAAGAACCGTAAAACAGACCAACCAAAACCCGTAAAACAGACCAACCAAAACCCGTAAAACAGACCAACCAAAACCCGTAAATCAGACCAATCAAAACTCGTAGACCAGACGTTCCAATACCCGTAAAATAGATCAACCAAAACCAGTATACCAGACCAACCAAAACCCGTAAACCAAATCAACCAAAACCCGTAAAACCAGACGATCCAAAACCCGTAAACCAGACCAACAAAAACTATTAAAACGTATCAGCCAAATTCGTAAACCAGAACAACTAAAACCCGTAAAAGAGATCAATGAAATCACGTAAACCAGACCAACAACTCAAAACCCAGACCAACCAAAACCCCAGACCATCCAAAACTCAAACTCCCGATCAACCAAAACCCATAAACCAGCGCAGTCAAAAACCATATACGAGCCCAACAAAAACCCATACAACGGACCAACCAAAACCCTACACCAGGGCAACCAAAACCCTACACCAAACCACCCAAACCCCAGATCAACCAAAACCCATACACCAGATCATCCAAAACTCATAGACCAGACCAACAAAAACACTACACCAGACCAACCAACCACCAGAAAAACCAAAACTCATACACCAGACCAGCCAAAACCCCAGAGCAACCAAATTCCATACACAAGTCCAACCAAAACCCCAGAGCAAACCAAAATCCATACTCCAGACCAACCGAAACCCATACACCAGAGCAACGAAAGCCCTACACAAGACCAACGTAAACTCTTCACCAGACCAACCAAAACCCCAGACCAAACCAAACCCTTCACCAGACCACCCAAAACCCCAGACTAACCAAAACCAACCCAAACCCCAGACCAACCAAAACTCCAGACCGACCAAAACCCAAGACCAACCAAAACCCCAGACCAACCAAAACTCAAGATCAACCAAAACCCAAGAACAACCAAAATCCAAGACCAAACAAAACCCCAGACCAACCAAAACCCCAGACCAACCAAAACCCAAGACCAACCAAAATCCCAGTCCAACCAAAACTCCAGACCAACCAAAATCCTACACCACACCACCCAAAACCCCAGACCAACCAAAACCCCAGACCAAACAAAACCCCAGACCAACCAAAACCCAAGACCAACCAAAACCCCGAACCAACCAAAACCCCAGACCAACCAAAACCCCAAAACAACAAAAACTGTTCCTGTCTTTTCTGATTATTGCACCATGAACATTTTCTGATCACCTAGCCATCTCTACTTCTAACAGCCGGCACAGTTTCCCATCTGAGTAGATTGGAACGCCCTAGACTAAGTTACATTCTCGTTTATTTGTTAGACGGAACAAAAGAGTTATAATCATATTAACACATCGGTTTTCCCACCCAAGTAAAGTTGCCCAGTTATTTGTGACTCGTCCTCGCCAAAACATGGCAATTTTGTGAGGATGCCTCGTATTTTGTCCACATTAGTTTCTATCCATAATTTGTTGTGAGTCATTACAGACTTTCTGTGGAATCCTTAAATTTCTGCCAGGAAACCACCGGACTGTCGCTTGAATTAATTAGTCCCTTCCTGAGACTAACTTACTTAAACAAGATTTAATTTTGCTTGACTTTTCAGTACCTTTTGCTCAGCACATTCTGGCTCATAACAATTAATTTTGCTCGTGTGTTTGGGGAATTCGAAACTGAAGTATTATTAAAACCCTAACCTGCCAATCAGGTTGGGAGAGGTGATTAAGAAGGTTTGAGCATGGGCGGCTATTCCGTACTGTAGAAACTATAAGATATAAGAATGTAAAATGAAGACATATGCACCACATTGTAGAAGACTCTACACCACATAGCGAAGCAGCAAAGTTAGGTAAACAATTTGTTATACCAGGTTTGGCTTGGTGTGGCTTCGTTCGTTCTCAATCACCCGCTACCAAACCCTGAAAGGGCTAACGTAGCAGAATGTAGTCCAGATAACAGAATGCGTTGTGTCGTAGTTTGCAGCTTCAGTGCGATATTTCGGTCCAACACATCCGACTTCAGCAAGCATTATTTTAGTATTGGTTAGCATTCCCTCTTCGATCCCTTCTCTTTAGCCAGTCTGCTCTGTTGCAGCTTGTTATCCAGGATCACCGCATGGAGGTGTAGAAGGGTCTTGGCAGCTCTGGATCGCTGGCCCTGACGCTAACAGATATTGGTCGCTGATCGCTGCAGCTCATGTGCTGCTCAGCGTCTTGATCCCATACCAGGTTTAACCTCTAATTTAGTTTGTCTATTATTGATTAGCTGTACTCCTTCCAAAGCTTGGTGCTGCTGTTTTATTTTGACCCCCCCCCCCCCCCCCCCAACCCTCCCCTGCACTTTTTATACTTGTTTTAGTCATCCTTCTCTTTCCTGAACCCAAGTGATTGACGGGTATTCCCTTCTGTATTCCCTGTGTTATATTATTTGGGGTATAGTTTCTGGAGACGTGAGGACAAGGCGCTGGTGTTGAATAGGACACACTTATGGAAAACAGCTGGCAGTGTTAAAAGACAGTCTTTGAACTGGAATTCTCACAGTATGAGAAGTAGATGTAGACCGAAATAGACAAGGAGAAGAGAGTTCCAGACAAACATGAAGGAAAGAGGAAATAGGCGGATAGAGCTTGGGGGGAATGTCCTAGGACAGGATGACTTGATGTGTATTCTTTATATCATGTCATCCCCGGACAGCTGAGCTGTTTTTACAGCCATTTTTCCAACCCAGTTAACTTCTTTACACTTAACGATCTGAGCATCCTAATAATGAACAATCTGCTGTCCTCGTGACGATTAACCTCTAAAATTGGGATCTATATCAATAGGTTTTCCCTGGATGTAGCTGATGGCTTCCAGCACAGCATACTTGAATCGCCTCTTCCAATATGTTGGGAGGTTGCGGTACACTTTTGTGTTCGCTACCACTGTTCAATGTCAGTTACTAGATGTAGTATCCGGCTTCTCGCGAGAAATAACATAATTTTAAGTTTGGACAGTTCTTGTATGCTCGTTTCTTTTTGGTTTGATAAAGGTTTTCCTTTCTGTATTTTGTTGGCCAAGACACGTCTCTCTTCACCTCAGACCGCAGTCATTTAGGCGAATCAGGACGTTCTTGATGTTGTTCGCGAATGCCTACAATGGGAAAGTTACTCTTTTGTGCGCCCCGAAAAGGATGTTGAGTGGCAGGTTGCAGTAGCTTTCCTCACATGCAGAGCGTGCTGATGAAGGTTGACATGGGTCCTCCAGGCGGTTGTGCTATGCTTGGTTTCATCTGCGTGTTACTCACTACTACGGGAATCACGTCGATCCCTTACCTTGTTAGCCAGGCTGACATGAAAATAGTCCATTTCCAGGGAGGGCTACTAGGAAGCCGAAGTTAGGGTCTTGGGCAGTATATTTTGCCTGACCCTGACTAACATATATGATCAGTATATTTTGCCTGACCCTGACTAACATATCTGATCACTATATTTTGTATGACCCTGACTAACATATCTGATCAGTATATTTTGCCTGACCCTGACTAACATATCTGATCAGTATATTTTGTCTGACCCTGACTAACATATCTGATCACTATATTTTGTATGACCCTGACTAACATATCTGATCAGTATATTTTGCCTGACCCTGACTAACATTTCTGATCAGTATATTTTGTCTGACCCTGACTAACATATCTGATCAGTATATTTTGCCTGACCCTGACTAACATATCTGATCAGTATATTTTGCCTGACCCTGACTAACATATCTGATCAGTATATTTTGCCTGACCCTGACTAACATATCTGATCAGTATATTTTGACTGATCCTGACTAACATATCTTATCAGTATATTTTGCCTGACCCTGACTAACATATCTGATCAATATATTTTGCCTGTCCATACGTTTGTCTTCCTCCCCATATCGGGACGTATTGACCAGTCTATGGATGTTTGTGTGTATCTCTTTTGTAATCTGGAAGTATTGGCCAGTGTCTGAATGTGTGTTTGTATTTCTTTGTAATTTGGGCATATCGGGCATTGTATGGATGCGTTTGTAACAGCTCATAAGTGATGAACTCTAAACTAAATTACGTGTGGGGAGCATATAAGTTGTGGCTAGCAACATTCTCGGAGAGCCGAAATTAGTCGGGACAGTAATATAATGTTTCATCTCAAGTAGGAAAAGTTGAAACTATGGTCATGCACTGGGAAGGCCGGGTTTCGAATTGTAAGACGAGCAGGAAAAAAATGTTTACTTTAGTGAGTTGGAGACTGTCAAGAATGTGGAGGTAATGGACCAGCCCATTTGTTGTATTAACTATAATCACAGAAAAGGAGGTAGTGGTATTGAGCGACACATCATTTTACGACAAAGCTGTCACTGTCAGATTGACAGGGTTGAAAAGAAAGACAGCCAGACGAGTAGGTCTTAGCGAGAGGTACTTGTCAGATTGATATCCCTTACAGGCACAATATGGATTCGAGTGGCTTGCTGAACAACGGGGAAGGGACAAAAGTACCACATGATCAATCGTGTTTAGGAAAGCGCCTAAGGTGTATTAAGACCAGGAGCGAAAGAGAGTTCAGGTAGAGCTGGCTGGGCGACTTATCCACTATGTTTCTTAAAGTATTGCACTGTTACCTAATGGAAAGAATAGTGAGTCTCCTTCGGCAACACGAACAAGAAATCTGATCATTTCAAGTGACAGAGTGAGAGCAAAATCTCTGTCAAAAGTATGGCTGTACGATCTGTTGGAGGTACTGTCACTCGCGGATCGGCCTTTACAGCCATAGCAGACAGTGTCGAAATACAGGACACAAAGCTGGATAAAACTTACAGGGCCCCACACCCATGGTCTATAGAGACTTGAGACGACTATGATGATCGGTGTGTAGTCTGGACGAATTGGCCAGTGTATGGATGCGTGTGTATGTCTGTTTATATTGGGCTCCACTATGACAGTTTTACAGTAGAGTAGTTTTGTCAATCCTTTCTATACGTGGTGAAATGGTTACGCCGTAAAAAATCCCCACATGTCCAGCCAAACTGGACATATAATGATTTCAATCATGGTATGTTCCCGTTGCAAACCAATCTTGCGCTCTATTTACACCTCTACACTACTCATCTCGCCTTCCTCTCCGTTTTTTGTTTGTTTGTTTTTTGTTTGTTTTGTTTTCATTGAAGGTTTGCCTCTCTGTATTTAATTGGCAGAGGCACAACCCCCTCTCCACCCCAGACCCCAGTCTCTTAGGCGATATCAAAACGTATTCACCAAGGTTTTTCATGCGTAGGTATGTACCTATGATAGTTAGGGCGATCGTAGTGGTCAACCTAAACCAACTTGCAATGGAAGAGCATTGCCCTGAATGTGCGTGATAGTGTGTTTGAAAGGTTATAACCTGAATGTGCGTGATAGTGTGTTTGAAAGGTTATAACTGAATGTGCGTGATAGTGTGTTTGAAAGGTTATAACCTGAATGTGCGTGATAGTGTGTTTGAAAGGTTAGAACCTGAATGTGCGGTCTACTTTTGTTTGCCTCACTACTTTCTACTGGCGGAGGCGCGCCATTTTCCACCCCAGACCGTAGTCAATTGGGCGATATCAGGACGCGTAAACCAGTGCTTGGATGCATGTGTGCGTCTGTATGTACCTATGCTAGGTTTGTGCGCCCTCAGTAGCTAGCCCAACCAAAGTGCAATGGAAGGGCTTTACCACGAGGGCGCGTGTGAAAGTTGTACAAGGGTGTGACTGTGGGAGAGAGTCAAATGAAATAGAGTGAGGTGAGAGGAGAGAGAGAAGGGGAAGAGTGGCCCCCAGGGTGAGCCGTCCGTTTATTTTGAAAATGTGTCTTACTCATAACAAATATACACGCTTTCAACTGCTTTGGTTATATGATGATGCATAACCCAGTATGAGAATATATTTTTGAATACATGTATCTATTTCTGCTCTTATTGTCGTCGTTAAAACTGAACAATAAAGTTATAAATGTGGGAGAATAGTAGAGTACTTGACTATTGGGAACAAGCTACAATAGAGCCAGTATGGAAGTAAACGATGATGCATACAGAAGCATACTGTCAATAAGTCATTTAGGAAAAGTGGATGCGAAAATATTCATCATAAAAAAACCTGATGTTAAAAAAGTAACTGAATACTGCAGATGCTCAGATTTAGGTTTGCTATAATGTGACCAGGTGCGGTGGTGACCAATGTTCATATTTAAATCAATAGAATAATGGCGGCGGTTATTATATCCCTTGTCATCACATTTGAATTTATTTCCCTTTGAAATCGATTGTGCACTCCTAATGTGCCACTGGTTGACCTCGTGAGGTTTTTCCATGAAAGCAGTAATTAGCAAATCGATAGACACATTCACGGCGTGATGTCTTCATTTACAATCTCATTACCTCCTTCTTTTTCGTCAGCTTCTTCTTCTTCTGTTTCTCATTCCTTTAACGACGAAATATTAAATGTTCTCACCTTAACGTTATATGAGCTGAGCAACTTAGCAGCAGATTGGTAGATGCGTACGCTTACTACGTCATATGTACAGGGCTCGACTCTCGTTATTGAAGATATATATTGTACAATGAAGGATCAACTCAGCCATCTAGCCGATCTTCATCTAAACAGATAATGCTTCAGATAACAGCCTCCGAAACCAAAACCACGAATCTGACACAAAGTCACAAAGCGATACATACAGTTTATAATGTCATCTATTTAGGAAAAAAAATGACGAACGAAGTGACTTAGTAACCTCATAAAAGTCACGATACGTAAATCAAACGTTGTTGTTATCTTTGTTGTTATCGTTGTTGTTGCTGAATGCCCATAATGAGTAGCCTTACTCTCTTGTTCATTCTGAAAAGAACGTTCAGTGATGGGTTGCTGTAGCTTTCCTCGCATCCCGAGCGTGCTGGTGTAGGTGCACAGGGGTCCTTCAGGCGGTAACATTATCTCAGTAATTACGCGTGGCTGTAAAAGTTCGAAAATGACAAAGACATTTTAAAACAGGATGAATTCATTTGAAAATAAATGTAAACGTCTGTTTGGTAGAAAGGATTACTGACAAATGAGGTAATACGACCTCAGTCAAACCAAAATTATGTTTCTAATATCTTCAGGAAATAATGTTGGCGTAACCAGGCACTTTCTTTGAGTGAACAATAATAAACTCTCATTACATGCGATTTTTGGAAAACCACGCAACAAAAGGAAACGTGGAAAGTTCACACAGCCTATTTACACAACGACTACCAGTGACGGCACGGGGATAGGGGTGCAGAAACAGTAGAGAATACATGTCTGTAGAAGTCTATCTCAGGAATAGAAATGTTTCTGCTAAACTTCCATACTGGATTATAAATAACAGTAAACTGGAAAGGTGGTCACAGCTTGAAAATATAATGATCCATTACAGTGAATATAAACCTGATACTCTTCAATGCAGTGTCACTGTCAGTGATTTAGTAGAGGAAACATGCACTATGTAACAAAATGCAAAATAATTACTACTTTCATTTGAGAAAGTTACAGACTGATAATTTAGTTTGGTGAGTATTGTCAAGTGTGAGGTGCAAGTTATCTTGTGAATGTTAAGCAGATTTTGGAGGCATAAAAAAAATTGAAAATGCATTCCCTCCCTTGTTTGACGTCAACAGGTTATGGAGATGCTCCACTAGGTGACTTTTCTGCGATTATCAGTAATGATAACCATGGTGAGGATCCTGATGTTGGTAGTGAAACAGATTCATCTGATGTTGGTAGTGAAGCAGCTTTATCTAATGTTGGTAGTGAAACTTCTCCATCTAATGTTGGTAGTGAAACAGCTTTATCTGATGTTGGTAGTGAAGCAGCTTGAGCTGATGTTGGTAGTGAAGTAGCTCCATCTAATGTTGGTAGTGAAACAGCTTTATCTGATGTTGGTAGTGAAGCAGCTTGAGCTGATGTTGGTAGTGAAGTAGCTCCATCTGATGTTGGTAGTGAAATAGCTTCATCTGATGTTGGTAGTTAAACAGCTTTATCTGATGTTGGTAGTGAAACAGCTCCATCTAATGTTGGTAGTGAAACAGCTTCATCTGATGTTGGTAGTGAAACAGCTTCATCTGATGTTGGTAGTGAAACAGCTTGAGCTGATGTTGGTAGTGAAGTAGCTCCATCTGATGTTGGTAGTGAAGTAGCTCCATCTGATGTTGGTAGTGAAACAGCTTGAGCTGATGTTGGTAGTGAAGTAGCTCCATCTGATGTTGGTAGTGAAATAGCTTCATCTGATGTTGGTAGGGAAGCAGCTTCATCTAATGTTGGTAGTGAAACAGCTTCATCTGATGTTAGTAGTGAAACAGCTTTATCTAATGTTGGTAGTGAAACAGCTTTATCTGATGTTGATAAAGTATTTTTTCTCATTGATCCGAATGAAGAGTTGTTTCTTTGCTGAAGGAACAGAACAAGCCTTAGTATATATTGCTGGTTTTGTCTCTTAGTAAAGTTTTAAGAAAGGTTCAATGCATTTCGTGCAAGGATATAATGCAGAAGGATAAAACATTGTCGGTTGAATTTGTTTAAGCTACGATTTATTTTTCCTGAGTATATACAGCTACTAGACTTTGGAGGTTTAAAGTACCTTTCCCAGCCTATCACACTCTTGACATTTGTATCTTATGCAGCAATGCAGAAGCTCATATCATTAGAGCTAGGATTAAAATTTATGACATGTAAGCTGCACCAGAACTTGCTTCTGCATATTGTGAAATGCAGTGTCGAGGAACATTTTGCAGATGAAGTAGGTATCATCAGTGCTGATTGACTTCACAAATTAAAAAATGATTGTACAAGTACTGTGAATTATTTCCAATGTACGTTTGAACAACTTCAGAGAGATGCACAGCGACACATCCATGACAGATACATCTTCCTGCAGCAAGAGAAAACTGACAAAATGTTCACAAAAGTTTCATGACATTTTCTCTACTCTCCTAGATGCTGATATATTTATTGACATGCATGTGTCGACTATAATAGCGTGTTTGGGAAACAAAGATGAGTATGCAGTTGGTTTTAGGACAAGATTATGTGAAAGAATCACTCCCAACCTCGATTTATTGTGTTTTGTACCGTGAACTTGTTTGATGTCTCTGTGTGGAGCACGGATGATTATAAAATTGGCACAAGCAATATGATACAAAAGGTAAGGAATTCATTATTATTATTCATGTATTATTATATTGTTGAAGAAAATACTAGATCAATTCAAAATAATTATATTGTGTGATGTGTGTAGTGTATCTTGTATGTGTGGTGTGTCTAATGTGTGCTGATGTATTGTCTAACTAGATTGCCATCTAACATTGTGTTTCTCTAATGACTGCCATCCTGTGCATGTGTCTGGTATGTGTGGAGTGTCTGATGTGTGTGGTATGTCTGATGTGTGTGGTGTGTCTGATGTGTGTGGTGTGTCTGATGTGTGTGGTGCGTCTGATCTGTGTGGTGTGTGTGTCTGGTGTGTGTTGATGCATCCTCTAACTATATTCCCATCTAACAATGTGTTTCTTTTGCGACTGTCTTCCTGTATATATGTGTAGTGTGTCTGTGTGTTGATGTTTTTTCTAACTATATTGCCATCGAACAATATGTTTATGCAATGCATAATGCTATTCCTAAAGTCACCAGCTGTTACAAACTCAAAATAGTTATCTTATTTAGTAGGACGTAGTATGTGACGTCACCAAGGGGTTTTCCCGTTAGTGCGCAGGCCTTTTACTGAAGCAGGCCATGGTCCAGCACAATACACTGACCAAGACCACAATCTCTCGTCCACGTAGCGTTCACTGGATACAGACTGTTTTCAGACTGGATCGACGGGATCCCCATAGTAGTAAGCGCATGCAGAGGAAGCCAAGCACAGCACAATAATAACTTTACTAACCTTGATTTTGGTCATTAATTCTCTCTTCTTCCCCCGACTTTTCCAATACTTCCACATTTGTTTTCTTCTATTTCCAAGAAACAGTGTGTAACATGTTGTTCGATATACTGAAGTGGAGAATCTACTACTATTTGCTATTTCTGAGCTAGTGGCACTATTCTGGCTTGTTTCTCTGTCTCTGTTTCACACACACACACACAGACACAGACACACACAGACACATACACACACACACACACAGACACACACAGACACACCCACAGACACGCACACACACAGACACACACACACACAGCCACACACACAGACACACACACAGACACACACAGACACAGACACACAGACACACACACAGACACACACACACACAGACACACAGACACAGACACACACACAGACACAGACACACACACACAGACACACACACAGCCACACACACAGCCACACACACAGACACACACACAGACACACACACACAGAGACACACACAGACACAGACACACACACAGACACACACACACACAGACACACACACAGACACACACACACAGACACACACACAGACACACAGACACACACACACACACAGACACACACACACACAGACACACACACACAGACACACACACACACAGACACACACAAACACAGACACACACACACAGACACAGACACACACACATACAGACACAGACACACACACAGACACACACACAGACACACACACACAGACACACACACACACAGACACAGACACACACACAGACACACACAGACACACACAGACACACAGACACACACACACAGACACACACACACAGACACAGACACACACACACACAGACACAGACACACACACACACACAGACACACACAGACACACACACACACACACAGACACACACGCACAGACACAGTCTGGTATGGTTCACCATCAACTGATGCTATTCCTCCAGCTTGGTGTGGTTCACGAAAGAGACTATGCGTTTCGTATCTTCGCCGGTCCCCCACAGCTTTTCGAGAATGGCCACTCCCCTGAGCCAGACTGTCTCTCTTTGGTCTGCACACGTGAGGCAGTCCCGCAGAATATGTTCTGTGATCGAAGAAAATGTAGTCTTCTATCGAATGGCTGCTCCTAATCTGGATAATATGGTTTTTTTTTTAAACATCATTCAAAAACAAAACAATGTTGGTCTCGAGAGAAAACACGAGACATCACGTGTTTCTGAGTGAACAGGTCAAACAGTTCTAATACCGTGGAGCTGTAATAAACCAGAAGGGAGGTATTCAAGAAGAGTTGGATATGCAAATTGGTAAACTTTTTTTATACTACAAATAGAGAACCCTTCAGCAAAATAAAAATAAGTAAGACAACTAAGATGGTTATATACCACTTCAACTATTAACAAGTTTTGTCTTACGGATGTCAGATATTATCAATTCCAACAACCTAAAAAACACTAGTTCCAGGCGTCAGAAATGAGATATCTAAGGAAGGCGGTACAAGTAACAAGAAGAGACATGATTCGCAATCAGACTACAACACCAAGATCTCAAAGCCCAGCTTCTTCGAGTTTCAGTGTTGCGTTATGTCCACCGATCTCCCCAGTGAAGTCCAGGACTTACATTTTAGGTCCACTGTCTTCTTCTCAGCATCTCGTAAAAGGCGACTAAAGAGGATTGTGCTTGGGGCCAACATCCTTGTCATGTACAATATATTGCCAATATAATCTTCTTCTTCTTCTTCTTCTTACGCTGTCAGAGGTCGACCTTTATTTTTTCGAAAAAAGCAGCCGTCATCCTGAGGATGTCGACACTGCCATAGAGCTTGTCTAGTGTTGCCACTGGTGATGACCACATCTGCTTTCTCTGATCCTCGTATGTCGGGCAGTTTTGCAGCAAATGCTCAGCGGTCATTTTCCCTGTACCACACGAGCATTCGTCAGTGCCACCTATCTTCAATTTGTTGAATAGGTGGTACCTATGCGAAGTCTGAAGACCACGACCTGCTCTCTTCTGTTCAACTGGTAATAGGCATCGTTTTTTGTGTAGCCAGTATGTTCTGTTTCCCATTTGGTCATGTATCTAGCTCTAATAAGCCGTTTTTACTCTTCGTATGTCATACTAGTATCTGGTTGTGGTAGTCTTGCACCTTCTTTTGCCAGTCTGTCTGTCTGCTCGTTGCCTTGAATGTTGCAGTGGGATGGGACCCACTGTACCACTACTCTTTTTGGTGCGGACTGCTTGCAGCCAATATAATCAACTACTAAAAGAGCTCGGACACAGGCTTCCTGTAATGGGACCAGCTGCATTTGAAACTTATGATACACATTGGAGCGGAAGGGTGGGATATTGCAAATGGCTGTCAAAAAGTTTACTTTATTAGGTTGCCAGTCACAGAAGTGGTTTATGTTTCACATTTGTACGAAATAGGTGAAGGAAAATGATAATGAAGATGATGATGATGATAAGGACGATGATGATGATGATATCTTTGATAACGCACATTTTTTTTCACTTCTAGACTACACGACTGAAGTACAAACATTTTTCTAGTATGTCTTGTACAAATTTGAAACGTACCATTTCGAAATAAACAGAATTTAACTCAGAGGGTGCCAATTCATTTGCCTTACCAGTCGTATGAAACATAGACATAAGTCTGTTTTGATATTCCCTGATTGGATTTTTATTACTATTAATGTTTTTGCATCATTCAGCACTAGGTGCATTTATTTCATGTACGCATAAAAAGCTAAAACTGTGAATACTACTCGGTTCTTTCATATCAGATCAATTGCCATCTCTTTATCGAAGGTCGACTGCAATTGATTTCTAACGTTCTTTACTTCTTGCTTTGATGGCACAATCTGCCAAGCTTTTCTCTGTTCGTCTCTTAATGTTATTCTCCCACTTAGATCAGTGTTGTTATCTTGCACTTTTAATTCCTAATTACTGTACAACTATTGTTTTTATCATGGTGTAATATTGTTGTAACGAGTTTGTTTCCGGACTAGCGCCTACGGGCCGTTGGCCCTTTGATCCAGTTGTTAATCTGTTTTATCTGTTTTATCTGCTTCCACCGTCTGGTGTGGATTTCTATTACTATATCTATAGCAAATCGCCAATAGTGGATTGTATTTGGATAAGTTCTGTGCACCATTTAACTTAACTTACCGTGTTTAAACTGGTTTAGAAGACTCATCACAGTCTATAGACAACCAGTTACATTTGCATTACCCTGCTCTAAAAGCTATGCACATCCAAACTATTGTTAAATGCATTAACTGTCTCTGCCTCCACTAAATCCTGGGGCAATGCATTCCAAGTATTCACCCCTCTCTGACTAAACAAAATATTTCGTAATATCCGATCTGGACCTTTCTTTAGCTGATTTGTATCTGTCCTCTCTTGTTCTCGTTGGTGGTTGTATTTTGAAAAACTTGTTATAGTTTAATTTAACTTTTCCTGTGATCACCTTATAAACCTGTATTAAGTTTTCTCGAATGCTTCTCTTTTCTAGACACTGTAGGCCGGTTTTTTTTAGTCTTACCTCATAGCTGTAATTCCGGAATCCCACTATCAGCTGTGTCGCTCTTTTTTTAATTCTTTCCAGCATGTGTATATCTCCTCTACGATAAGGACTCCACACTTGTACACAGTACTCTAATATAGGTCTACCTAATGCTTTATACAGTTTGACTATCACCTCCGTACTCCTGTGTTTGTTTTTTGTTTTGTTTTTCGTTCGCTTTATTTCTCTAATCCCCAAGGCGGTGTGCGTTGCACTGTGTTTTTATTTTGCGCATGTCGGCCCAGTGCATCCGACTTCAACATGCATTTTATATAAGGGTCTTCTTCCTCCTGCATTTTCTAAGGGTTTGCTTCTCCGGGGTAACGGCCGGTGCTGTGATTGGGATTGAAAACCACAACCTTCCGGTTGTGAGCCGTGCCACTTAACCACTAGACCACGCTGTTCCCTACTCCTATGTTTAATATTTCTAATTATCATACCTAACATTGTATTTGCCTTATTCACTGCTACCTGAACTTGCTCACTCACCTTACCTGTATGCTCTATTATAACACCTAGGTCTCTTTCCTTATCTGTCATTCTAATATTTTTAACGCCCATTCTGTAGGTATGTTCCATATTGGATCTACCCATGTGGATGACTGTACATTTATCTATTTTAAACTATATTTGCCATCTCACAGACCAGTCTCTAATTGTATCTAAATTCGACCTCAATAAATCCACCTCAGCTATAGATGAGAGACTCCTTCAAAGTTTTGTGTCGTTCTCAAATTTTTCAATCATGGATCCTAAATCAATGTCCAAATCGTTTATATATATCAAAAACAATAATGGTCCCAAAACCGAGCCCAGTGGCTCTCCCCTTTTTACTTCACACTACTCAGAGTACTCCTTATTTATGCCCACTCAATTTCTTTCATTGTAATGTGTGTTTCACTTACATCGAATACATGTTTTACTTCCTGTTATAGACAACGGGCGTGCAGTCATTGAAGTCAGCATCGTTCGTTCATCACGTTTTCAAATTTCGAGCGGATTCATGCAATATTTTTATCATTAAATCAATAAATGACAATATTAAAACTGGAATCACGCATCGGAATCCACCATTGGGCTCATTACTCGGTGCAGTAGTATTTCGTACGTTATATTTCATTGTAGCAACGACCGTGCGTTCGCGTCGGTTTTTGTTGTTTACGTCATTGGATAATGTAAGCCACTGTGACCTCGTCAACTATCACCTTGCCGTCATTGTTGCTCGCAATAATTTTCAATACACAGCCCGTTCTCATGGAAATATCCTATAGAAATCACGTTCCAGAATCCTCATTAGTACACTTCTCAATAGGCAGTCAGTGCACAACTAAACATCGAGTGGCGGAGGCGGACGGAGCAGCGCAGCAGCTGGACAGAAGTAGTTAAACCAACGACCTTGATCCCGACTGGTCATCTGATCAGGAAAGATGACCAATGCCAATCTCAGATCTACCAGCCCAGACCCCTACAGCTCCAAAAGGACTGATCTGGGGTGACCCCAGTGGGAATGGACCAACCAATCGTTCATTGTTCACTCTGTGACAAATCTTAACGGTTGGAGATGTGGTTGGCACCCGCGTAACTTTGACTACCTATTCGAGTACCTGGTCAATTAAGAGCTTCTGAACTATGCAAACATGGTAATGAAGGAAGCACGAGGTTATTTGAAGTTTTGTTATGTGGTGGAAACTGATGGTCTAAAACTCTACAGAGTCTTCTAAACCAGTATAAATAAGTTTAGATAAGTTAAATTAAGTCGAGTTAAGTTATAGATACAGCTATAGTAGAGTGACAAATGGAGAAGCACTGACTGACAGATTCAAGTTAACAAGACAGCCTTTTTTTCAATTTTTCATGTTGGCTATAGATTGAATAATGAAGATATCACACTATTGAAAGAAAATCGGTATTCAGTGGACACTATGACCACAATGGGTGGACCTGGATTACGACCTGGTAGTTTTCTCACACAGTCATAGCCAAATAGAAGAGAAACTTGACAGGGTTGGAACAATCGGCCAAAATGAGACTGAAAATCAACATGAAGAATATCGAGCCTTAAAATAATCCCGACAAACAAAGAGCCAATCATGCAAGAGGAAGCGCCGTTGGAAGAACACTTGACGCCGTCATGAAATACAAATGCAAATGTAAATGTCAGAATTAGAACGGGAAGGGTGACATTCCTGACACTAAACAACATATCCATAGATATCAAAATCCATACCAAAGTTCGAATATTCAGCGTCAAGTCGGTGTTGATTTTTCGGGCCGAAATAGGGAGAATAACCAAGGTCATTCGCGAAAGGCTCCAGTTAATCGTTAACAGATGGCTAGGACGGATAATGGACATACAGCGGCAGGTGACGGTGACAAATGAAGAGCGGAAGGAAAGGAGTAAACAACAGCCACGGAAACAACAAATTATAAGAACAAAAGGTGGCTGGATAGGTCATAGGATAAGGAAGACAAATTCGAACACAGTCAAGCATGCTCTCTAATGGCATACACAAGGAAAGAGAAAGAGAGGCGGACCTACAAATACATAACGAGTAGATTGTGAGAGGGAACTGCGATTAGATGGTTTCACCTGGAGAAGCAGACGAAGTTTTTAAATACAGTGAAAGCTGACGAGACGTGGTCAATGGTCTATGCACCGAGAGGATCAATGCGCTATCATTGATTAGAGGTGTAATATAACTGATTCCAGAGTAGTATTCAACGTCTGCGTAATGGGCCATTCGTAATGACCCAAACAACAGCAGAGCAAAAGTCATAAAAGAAAAAAGGTAATGCGCGTTACAAATCGTGCCATTGGGGCGGCATGGGTAGGTGGTTAAGTTACACGGTTCACGACCGGAAGATGCTGGGTTCGCTTCCCAAATTACATCACCTGACCTTACCCCGGGAAAACAAACCCTTAGAAAATGCAGGAGGAAACAGACCCTTACACAAAATGGATGCCGAAGTCGGATGCACTTGGCCGATAGGTGTAAAATAAAAACGTAGTGCAATGCACACCCACTTGGGAAATAAAGAAATAAGGCGAACGAAGCAAAACAGACATCTCGCCTAAATAGAAGTGGACCCTATCAGGTAAAACAATGTATGACGAATTGACAAAGATTATTTTAAACACAAAATCAAGAAGCTCAAGAGACCATCATAACGATGCATCCAAAAAGAAGAATGAAACAAAAAACTTAAGAAAGAGTAAATAGTGGGATCCAACATGTCGAAGTAAAATAATAAATTCAGACTGAAAATAAACTCACTAAGACATGGCTAAAATTCAAGACTCAAGAAGATCGCATTGCTTATCGAACAGCTAAACGAAATATAGAAATCGTAACAGTAAAACCTTGAAAAAATATGGAGACCAGCTAATATCTATATGTAAATATGATCAAAAAGTTTCTTTAAAAAAATTTAATTAAGAAAGCAATAAGGTTGAAAAATGAAACATGTAAACAATAATTTAAAGAACGAATCCTCAAGATTGAAGCAAGATGTCAGACAACAGTAATGAAAGGTATATAATCAACAACGTCTTAGCCTAACAGACACTCGGAGATAATAAATATTTATCTCAAGAAACAAGGAGCATCTGGAACCTAATATAATGATTCAAGAAATTGAAAGAGTTATACATAGAAGCTCTAGAAATGAGTTAAGTGGTAAAAGGTGAAGGTCAGTCGCATGGCAACAGTTGACGTTGGGGAGGACGATAACTCTTCGTGTACTAGGCAACAGCCTATTTTAGGTAGGGTGTCAAGTTCTCTTCCTTGTTGTTTATAGCTTCTACAACTCATACGTCAGATACCCATTTACAACTGGATCGGCTGAAAGAGCAGTCGTACAAGGACAGTGTAACAGGATAGTCTATTTTATGTAATGTACTGGTCACGACAATTAATGTATCTTCATGTAACAGACCTATCTTATCTACGTGTGATCGGGTTCTCTTCTACCTTACTTTACACACAGTAACAACATAAGTACATCAACATAGGAAACACTAAAACTTATGTGAATAACAAAACAAGATAACTCATTTATTTCAAGTTTATGGTTTACAACATGACTAAAACTAAGAAACTAAACTTACTTAATATACCAAATCTTTCTATCTCAGGGAATGTTAGCATGAGCTTGAATAGATTCCCTCAAACTATAAACCCAGTCCTGTAGTCTAACATAATACCTACGACAATTTATACAAATATTGGTCTACCCTGATTAACTAACTATCTACATTGTAGTCACGTGTGACCTCTGTAAGTTGGGGATAAAGTTGATCTTTGGCGGTCGTTGGTCCTGCGCTGTGCAAAAATATCGTGTTGCCAAGCTTGTAGGTTTGCTCCCTAAGGATTCAGGTTACAACTCAGTTTCGATCAGGGGCTATGGCTGCCCCACCTGATCATTCTGATTCATATAACGTGTTCTAGTGTATCCTGACATCATCATTCTGTTTCAGATAACGTGTTCTAGTGTGTCCTTTCATTATCATTCTGATTCAGATAACGTGTTCTAGTGTATCCTGACATCGTCAGTATGATTCAGATAACGTGTTCTAGTGTATCCTGACATCATCAGTGTGATTCAGATAACGTGTTCTAGTGTATCCTGACATCATCAGTGTGATTCCGATAACGTGTTCTAGTGTGGCCTGATATCATCAGTCAACCAGCCAATCTGCCAGACTGTTCTTTTAGGTGTCCCCGGTACACATGTTTCGTACGTTCAGACATGAGCCGATTCTCTTTCTCTAACTCTCTCTAACTCTCTCTAACGCTCTCTCTCTCTAACTCTCTCTACCTCTCTCTCTCTAACTCTCTCTCTAACTCTAACTCTTTCTCTCTAACTCCTCTCTAACTCTCTCTCTAACTCTCTCTGTCTAACTCCCTCTAACCCTCTCTCTCTCTCTCTCTCTCTCTCTCTCTCTCTCTTTCTCTCTCTCTCAGCAGATTTTCAAAACAGATGTCTATGAAATTTAACGATACGTTTTCACGAATGTTATCGTGCCTACGATCAGTTATCTCTCATTTCCAACAGATCATCAAGAGCGTAATTTCTGTGAAAACTACTGATGCGCCTGCAACTCTTGTAACTCTGACAAGTTTCTCCCACTAAACCTATTTTCCCCAGAATGTTCTTGTCATCCCTGTCAAAATAACAAGCTAGTTAATACAGGACATGTGCTGTCATATACTCCCACCCCTCACTGACAATTATCTCCATCTCGAAGTAAACAACAACTGGCCTCGCTCTCGTGTTGCCAATCCAAACCCAGCTCTGGCAATGGCAATTTGTCGTGTTGTAACCCTGGATTGAGTTGATCTTGTCTGAGTTGAGATACTGAGTTCAGATATCCAAATACTTTGTCAGGCACGTTTGACTCTCCAAGAATAAGTCTCTAGTCCCAATCTCTTTTCCTCTTCATGTATCTGTTACAAACAAGCCACACTTGGATTTTTTCTGTCCGTCCGTGATTTCAAACTCTGGCGAGCTGTAATCACAGTCTCAGCAAGCCAGTTCTCTGTCGACTAGGCTACACGCTCCACCTTAACGGCCCAAACAACTGGTGTAATTCAACCTTGTAGATTGACCTGGTTGAAGTGGCCATCTTTACAACATCATAGAAAGAACGTTGAATACTAAACGATTGGCAACAAGAAACAATAATTCACATCTGGAAGAAAAATAGACAGTTGATGCATACCGAAGGAGCGTATCGCTGCCAGGTCATACAGGAAAATGTACATATGGATCTGCTCATGTCTAGAGAACGAAGTCCAAAGAAATACTAGCAGGAAAATTGTACTAGAACAAGACGTGCCTCAAGGTGATTTTTTGTTTCTCACATTGTTCCTCACTTATATATACGACATCACAGAACATTTCTCAACGAGGATACACAGTTCTGTTTTTGTCGAAGGACTTAGCTTTGTGGGTTTCTGCAGAAGAAAGCACAGCAACAAACATTTTGATGTATAACGCTCTCGCATTTTTGGATGAGTCGGCAAAGATATAGATAATGAAGATAAATGAGGAAATAAAACACCTGTGCAGTCTTTACTGTAAAATACAGGTCGACTGAGAACTAAGAACAGTCTTTACTGTAAAACTATTGGACAACTATTGGACATGACAGACATTTACACATACCATTTATAAACCTGGATAAAGATTTTGAAAAAATCGATAGAAATACAGAGAGCATTGTACCATTAAATAAAAACGTCCTAAGAACAACTAATAAAATACTATGTTTTTTTTTAAAAATAATCACTACTTGAGTACAATAAGCATGAAAGATTTCATTATTGCTGTTGGACATTTCAATGAACAAAATTGAGCAGAAGCCAGCCTTATTACACCACTACAAAAGGGGACATCTAAACTTCATGGTAGAAGATGAATGACTTTATTACAAATAATACTGCTGTTTAGTTGTTTCGAATACCCACAATAAGTAGGTTTACTCTTTTGTGCGCCCTGAAAAGAACGTTAAGTGGCCGGTTGCAGGAGCTTTCCTCACATCCCGAGTGTGCTGATGAAGGCAGACAGGGGTTTTCCAGACGGTTGTGCTATGCTTTGCTTCATCTGCGTGTCACTCACTACTACGGGGAACACGTCGATCACTCACCTTGTTAGCCAGGCTGCCATCAAAACAGCCCGTTTCCAGGGAGTGCTACTAGGAAGCCAAGGTGAGGGTCTTGGCCGGTATATTTTGCCTGACCCTGACTAACATGTCCGATTAGTATATTTTGCCTGGCCCCGACTAACATGTCTGATTAGTATATTTTGTCTGACCAAACCTTGTTCTTCCTTCCTATTAAAAATAATAAAAATTATAATATAAAATTATTAATAATAGTAGTAGTAATAATAATAATAATAAATAGACCGTACTTCAATTTGCGTAACGTAGGTCTTGACATTACATTTGAATTGACGTTTTTCCAGCGTGTAGGTAGACCTTGATCCATTGTTTGTAATGTGGTTTGATTGACAATGATGGCCAGTATCATCACAACCTTCTGTGATCGTCTGTCACGTAGGGGACACGTGGAGTGTCTATGCGAGCCAATGGAGAGGCGATTAACAGTGCCCGCAGACCACGGAGATGACAATTGTCTACTTGCGAGCAAATCTCCAAGTCCGTGCTTACTTTCAATAGCACCCATTGCCAGCTGTTACGGGCCCCCAAAATCTCTACCTCGTAGTATTGACGCCACTGACTCACAATATATTAGTAAATGATCGAACCAGCTAGTGACAAATTTTTCTTAGCAATAATAGGTATCGGATGTACCTTGTGCGTACCAGTTCTAAGTTAGCTGGTGATTGCCGGAGACGACAGCAGGGAAATCGCCGCCGCAGCCTATCTAGGGTATTCCACGGGAAGGTCGAAGCCACGTTCCGAGATCCGATTGGCCAACCGACTAGCCGTGGTGGCCTTGACCAGTCGAGGCCCATCCAAGTACCATGGCCTGATTGATGCAGGCCTCGAAGTCAATCCTTTCCCCGAAGATAGTAATTCACTTATTGCTCAAATTGGACCATGGGACCACTACTACAGTTGGCATCCTTGCATGAGGTCTTCACCCAAGCATTTGCGTGCCTCTGCAATAGTTGTTTCTGTTTCAGTGTTTCACATAAGTAGGTTTCAACCTCTTTACATTTCTTTCTTTAGTCGCCGCTCACTACATGAAAAGTAGAATGCAGTGGTGCTATTCCTTTCTCCCCAAAAACGGGTCACGTGATCAACATGAGTAATTAAAATAATATAAATAAAAACGTCAAGGGCTGAAATTATTAGAATGTGCCAGTCGTCGGTTACACCGGCGGTGTAATGTCAAGCTCTAGCTATTACAATGAACAACGTATTTGGATTATTCCATTTGGGATAATATTACTTCCTGAATCTAGCAATCAAATCTGACATTTGCATGGCATTATCCTGTTTCTGACTGCAGGCCTTTTGCACCCAAATTATGTAATCATGAAGATATGAGGAGGTGAAGTGGTAAAGTGATATCATCTGAAGCATTGCATATAAGATTCTGGCGCATCTTGTTGGGTTTTGTCAGATATGGCTGTGTAATCTGTTTTATGATAAATCTGAAAGTTGGTCTGCATCTACCAAACCTGACAACTGACTATGTGCGAAGGAGTACACGCGAGAGGATACAATATCTTTTCCTAGAGCGAGGAAAGACAACCTCAGCTGAGTGTTGTGGTAGGGCAGACCAGACCCTTAGTCACAGTTGGCGCTGGTCTAGGAGTAAAGCCCCGTCAGACGAACATGTACAGCATTGCTCTACTGATCCGGCAGCTTCTGCAGCTTGCCTTGGTCCAAATGTATTGGTATTACATTTCCCTTGGAGCAAACACGGCAGACCGAAAGAGGGACCATACTGCATGGGCAACACATGGTCTCTATATCTCTGCCTGGATTTTGTGCTAATAGCACAATTACAATCGTCTGACAAGACGAAATGAGCCAATGAATATAAATATATATATATATATATATATATATATATATATATATATATATATATATATATATATATATATATATATATAATATATATATATATATATATCATATATATGTTATGACTTATAGGTGAATTGGTGTTTGTTGGTGTGTATACTGATTGTCTGATGTATGATATTTATAGTGTGTGTATATGTATGAACGTATGTACTTATTCATGTGTGATTGTTGCTATAAAATAAGTCTCGAGAGACTTAGCGACCGAGAGGGGCCTTTTTCGTGGTCGCTTATGTCCAGGTCGCACGCTTTTCCAATCAGCAGAGCGTCGCACTCCGACTGCACTAGTATGCAGGACACTATGCCGAAGGAAACGGCGATGTAATTGAACTGATTTATCAAGAAATGGACTTTAAAAAAAAGATAGTCCTAGTAAAAGAACAAGACAAGAGACTGGGATCTTTTGAGAACCATTGCACGTGTGGGAGATGGTAACTGGATTGAACTGATTTGATACAGGGGGGAAGGAGGAAGGAATAACTCTTTCTGTGGTTTGAAAGAAGAAGTGAGAAGTCGAAATGATATAATTATATGTCTGCTGGCATTTTCAGTGGATGCGTTGTTGTCACTTTCAATCTGTTCTGTTTTGGGCCAAATGGTAGGAGCCCATAGGCCGATGGATCAATAACTGACCAACCAACCAACCCATCGGATCTGTTCACATCTCATTCTGTCTCGTGTAGAGACCATGCGTGATCCAGACAATTTTACATAAAGATCTTATTTCCCATGTTGTGAACTTTCGTTATTATGCATTCAACTCGTCTAGTAAATCCCCTAATGACTTTCAAATTGCTGAAAAGAAACTAAAGGTTCACAATAACGAAGAAGAAATATAAAAAATACCTCGACGGAAAAAGGATGGTGTTTAAAATGTTATAGCTACATCGTCCCATGCCTTTAAGGATGAGATATGAGATCTGTGTAGAATTTTGTCAAGTCAAGTCATCCCTTAACCGGTGAGGTTGTCGGGGCACACGTAAAGACACCCCCACAAATCAGTCTCTGTTAGCGGCCGTGCCTATGTCTCAGCTGGTCGAAGATTGGTCCATTCTTTTTTATTGTCCTCCCATCTCTTTTTTGGGACGACCTCTTCGTCATCCGCCTTGCGTCTTTCCGTGCAGGATCGTATTTGAAAGACAGTTAGATAGCAATAAAAGGCCGTACCAAGATAATTTCCGTTTTTTGACCCATGCCAAGAGGTCTTCAAAAGGTCATGTTGCTGTTCTAATACCAGATTTTGTACCAGAAGGAAACACGTGCAAAACCATTGTGGCATTTAATCATCATCATCATTGGCTCTTTTCGTCTTGGCAGACGATAGTAATTGTGCTTTTAGCACAAAGCCCGGGCAGAAATATAGAGACCATGTGTTGCCCATGCAGTATGGTCCCTTTCTCGGTCTGCCGTGTTTGCTCCAAGGGAAAGGTAATACCAATACATTTGGAACAAGGCAAGCTGCAGAAGCTGCCGGATCAGTAGAGGAATGATCTATCTGTTCGCCTGTCGGGGATTCACTCCTAGACCAGCTGCCAACCAAGGCTAAGGGTCTGGTCTGCCCTGCCACAATACTCAGCTGAGGTTGTCTTTCCTCGCTCTATGATAAGGCATTGTATCCTCTTGCGTGTGCTCCTTCGCACATCGTCCGTTGTCAGGTTTGGTAGACGCTGACCAACTTTAAGAATTATCAGAAAACAGGTTGCACAGCCATATCTGACAAAACCCGACACGATACGCCAGTATTATCTGCAAGTTTGAAATCAATCAGAGTTTTCCTTCTCCTAGATGAGTTCCCTTCTTAGGGTTTCGAGCCCAATCTGCCCGAAACTGTTGGTCATTTAACACAGAGCGAATTATTAAGATGTGTGCTTGACTTTGCTAGTTAGTTAGGGGATCTGCTTTACTGAAAGCTAAGTGACACGTGGAAATGTGGGGGAAACTGTATCAGATTTGTAAATGTTCCTAAAGACCCGGATTAAGGACCAAACACAGAAGCAAATCCTTCTCAACACGTTGGTGATCACTGACTGCTTAGTCACGAAGCATGTACTCAGCATGCTACGATCACTGCTAAGTTACGGAGCTTGTACTCAGCTCGCTACGATCACTAGTAAAGCTCAAAGCTTCTTCAAAATGATTTAAGAAAAAAGTCATTCCAAACTATAACATCGATTTATAACTAGTTCGGTGTGACTTTCTTGTGTTGTTCAAGCGCTTAAAACAACAGATGATAAAATATGATTATGCTAAGGCAGTAGAAGATTCTGTTGAAATTCAAAATTAAATAAACTAACTGAAGATAGAGGTTATTTGCCAAAGCAATATCTTCGTATTAATTTAACCCATACACTGTACAGTATTACCTTGATATATATTAGCTGAAATACAAACCTATTAATTGTCATAGTTGCAATACAGTACTCTATGTGTACAGTACCTTGTTTATTTAGTCAATTCATGTGCACTACAGTACCCAATATAACTTTGTCACGCACATAGAATGATGCTGGAGGTCACTGTAGTCAAAAGGTTAAAGCACTTGCCTTTCACAACGATGAACGGAAAAGGTTGTCGATCGAATCCCGCAAGTTTCAAGCGACCCCTAGTCTCACGGGAGGTCTCACAGAGTGCCTGAATCCTGAGTTACCTCCAGTCGTCTCGACCAATAGTCTTGCCACTGATCCAAGGTAACTCGGGATAAGAGTGATGACCAGCGAATATTCTTCCTCACTATGATCTAAATAAAGCGCACATCACATTATGAAGACAAAACCGTCTGATGTTGTGGCCATCATCGCTCTGTGATGGGAAATGACAAACACAAGAATGAAGCTCGCACAATGTCCAAATCGCATGACATCCTATTTCACAGAAAGTATCGGGGACACCAAACGGCGCATATCTCTTCTGGGTGATATATATATATGTTGTTGCTGTTTCCGAATGCCGATAATGAACAGGTTACTCGTTTGTGAGCTCTGAAAAGGGCGTTGAGGGGTGGATTGCAGTAGCTTTCCACACATCCCGAACCTGCTGATCGAGGTGCACCGGGGTCCTCCAGGCAGTTGTGCAAGGTGTTACTTTATCTACGTGTCACTCACTGCTATTGGGATCACGTCGATCCCTCACCCCGTTAGCCAGGCTGCATGAAAACAGCCCGTCTCCAGGGAGGGCTACTAGGAAGCCGAGGAGAGGGTCTTGGTCAGTATGTTTTACCTAACTAACATGTCTGATCAGTATATTTTCCCTGACCCTGACTAACATATCTGATCAGTATATTTTCCCTGACCCTGACTAACATGTCTGATCAGTATATTATGCCTGACCAGACTTAGTCTTCCTCCCCAGATATATATATATATAAAAGCCTGGAGGGGACGCGTGGACTAGTGGTTAAGTGAAACGGTTCACAATTCGAAGGTGCTGGGTTTGATCCCCATCACAGTACTGGCCGTTACCCCTAGAAAGGAATCCCTTGGAAAATGCAGGAGGACGCTGGCCCTTACAGAAAATGCATGCCGAAGTCGGATGCACTGGGCCCACAAATCACACCGCCTTGGGGAATAGAGAAATAAGGCGAACAACATTTTTTTAATTTTTAAATAAGTCTGTGTATATGTGTATGTATATGTGAATGAGTGACTATGTGTAAGTTTGGCAGTCTCCGCGACTGATGATAGTCTCGTACGGTAATAGCTATGATAATTTACAAAAAGACAGATTTTAGCTGTTGTGCCGAGTTTGGGTAAAAAATGCTATTCTGAACAGCAGACAATGACATTGTAGTAAACCCAGGCCTTGTTTGCATTAAGACTGTGTAGCCGAACGGATCGGATTTAGAAACACCGACGAGGACTGTCTTGCGGTCTGCGCTCAACAGTGTCTCGGGGGTTGTTAGCATTTAGAAAGATTAGCGGCTTGAATTCTTGAACATCTGTAGTTATCTTGTCTCTATTGATGCACTATTTCTTTAGTCAACATTTGATTTTTTGTTAATTCACAAAAAATATTATATATATTTCAAAGCCCTGTTCAGAGATTGGTAGCGGGATATTCAGAACGAACACAGAAGAAGAAGAAGAAGGCTATCCAACTATGCTTTATTGGATATTGCATTTGTGCCAATTGGATTGAATGTTGGCCCTTCTGTGATCAGCGAGACGATAAAATAATCTCATGACTTCGAGTGAGACAGTTTGCCTGAACGATAAAGGGTCTGGTATACCCCGGGATACCACTTTAATATGTCAAGAGGAAGGTCTGGTGTAACCTGGGATACCACCTTAATGTTTGTCAAAAAAGGGTTTGGTGAACTCAATGACTGTGTCAAGAAGGATCTGGAGAACCCTGGGATACAATCCCAATGCCTCTTGTCGAAAAGGGTCTGGGAACCCTAGGATACAATCCCAATGTCTGTTTCAAAACGGGGGGTTCAACACAAGACTCATTAGGGAGCACACTCACAAGTTTGTAAGAAGCATTTATTAGTTCACCACCTGATCTCAAAGTAATAGTCATGTAACCAGTGTAGAACAAGATTTGTATATATTGAGTCTAAGTGAAATGTGTTGATAATATAAGAACTGGGTTATTAAATTCAGAGTCCCACTAAGCTTATGTTTATTAACTGTAAGAAAGATCTCGCTACATTTAATTTAGTTTAGTCTTGATAATGTTTTAATTGACTTGCCTTGATTATCTTGTGGTTTATATTGAAACAAGTTTTTAGCGTTCATTTCATGTCGCTATTGTGTCTCAAGAATAACAGAAGGTAAAGAGGGCAAACAATCCGCTACACGTCACAAGTAGTAAAAAGACAAATGAAGATACGTAAGGTACGTTTCATGATAGTGATAATCGGTACGTATCACCAGTTAGCAAATGCACTCTGTCACACTCTCCTTGCCATAACAGACCTATAACTTGACCTAGATCTTGAAACACAGAGAAACTGTCAAAATGAGGCTATGATAGAAACTGGCAACACTGTCAAAGCTACATATAAACATTAGACAATATGTACAGATGGAATACTAACACTTTGCGATGGAAGAAGAGAGAAAAATACTAACACTTTGCGATGGAAGAAGAGAGAAAAATACTAACACTTTGCGATGGAAGAAGAGAGAAAAAAGACAGCAGAAGAAATGGCAGAAAAGTACAAAAACTGGAAGGAAGATGAGAAAACCAAAAAGAGATTGAATTCTGAACAATGCAAAAGGATTGAAGAGTTTAAAAATAAACATCACAGAGATAGCGAACAAACAAGGCATAGTCTGTCAAAGTCTAATAGGGTCAGAGATATCGATGACATCATTGAAACAACTGATACAAACGTTTTGAACAGTTGGATTCAATACTGCGCATAAATATATACAAATCAAGGGAACAGTAACCGGCACGTGCTAATATACCAGAAGACAGTGTTGCCAAACCTCTTTTCCCTGCCCTTGGGTGAAAAAATTTAACATTTTTCGCCAATCAGTAAAGTTAGGAACAATTTTTCGTGGACAGTTCAGACACAAATAACAAGCATTATTAGAAATAGCTTGCCTTCCGAAATACGACAAAACGTACTATAGTCCGTCTTTTAATTCATAAACAAGGGACGAAACAATTCTCTACATAACTGCATCTCAGATCCTTATGGTTTTTCGCATGTAGCCTTAGAATGTCCATGACGTTGAGTAAATATTTTTTCTCTAAGAAATTTGATGAATTTTGAAAAAGTATTGATTAGGCTATATTAAAAGCAACTTCAGTGAATAGGGCATACTTTTAACATGTTTAAGGTACAAAGTCGTGCTGTTTTAAAAATAGATGTTTTGACCTTCAAATAGGCAGAGCAAATTCAAATTCAGGATCATCTCGTGCACAAATTGGACACATTGTCAAATGCGAAAAACAACAAACGTCATTTATGCGAAACTGTTGTTCATCATAGGCGTATCACGTTATTATAGATTGTGGTGTTGTTATTGTGACATATAGTTGCTTTAAAAAAAATTACATTGATTTAAATTTCAAAACGAGTTTGAAGTGTACATTTATAACAATGCAGATGGTTATAGTTTTACTATACCTGTTCTTCCGCAGGGAATCTAAGATGGGTCATTTATATTGTGATATTCATGTCACAGAGAAATTGGCTCGTGGTCTTGCTAGATCATCCTTTTACTGTTCGATTGGACAGTGTTCAGAGTGTACTCATATCAAGCAAGGTAGGAAAAGGAAATTTTACGATTTCGACAGAGATGTCATAGAACGGGAGATATTGAAAATGTTGACAAAAAATAAATTTGTTATTGTCCGGAAACTATAATTAACATTGCAATCCGACTGCAGTGTTGAAGTTTTCAAAAGTACTCTTTGAAAAATTGTAAGAGCCGTCGGCTTTACATTCAGGAAAACTTCAGGCAGCAGGAATATTGTTTGTGAAAAGCCACATTTGATTGTTGCCTGAAGCCAATACCTGAGATAGATACGTGGACGACATAGGCAAGGCTATGATATTGTATACTTAGACGGTGAACAAAAAAGACAAATTCCAAGCAGCAAAGGACAGCGCATTATACTAACTTGAGACGGAAGCAGTGACAACGGACATATCCATGATTCTGAACTTAATTTCCAACAAAAAAGTAATGACGATTGGAGACTACCACACTGAAATGAATGAACACATTTTCAGGCGCTGGATGACGAATGGTCTGCTTCCAATTCTGGATAGACCGTCATGCTTAGTAATGGATAATGCATCCTATCATAATGCAGTATCAGAAGAAGACAAAGTACCAACTGCATCAAATAAAAACGCTCAAATTAAGACATTGCTAGCTAAGGAAAAGGTGAATTTCGAAGACACGTATCTGAAGCCAGAGTCGTTGCAGCTTGTGAGGAAGACAAATAAGACAGAGGTGTATCATGTTGACAAAAATCATTGAAGAGTACAGCTACACTTCTCTGCGACTGCCTGCAAAGCATGCGCATCTAAACCATATATAGCTTGTGTGGGCTAAAGTCAAAAGAAAAGTTGACGAACAGAACATGACATTTACAACGTGTGATGTTGAAGTGCTGACACGTGAGTACCTTTCAAAAATAAACATTGAGTTCTGGAAGAAGTGTGTTGAACATGTGCTCCGGGGAAAAAAACAGAACTGGCAACGAGATGGATTACAATTTGTCCAGCCAGTAACAATTATCAACCTCTTTGAATCGACATTCGGATGATTAATATCATCTTTTGTGCACATATTGATTAGCAGACTTGGATGAATTAGCGTATGTTTTTCAAAACAATTAGGTATACAAACAATGGCAATAAATACATATGAATATTCAAATGCGTTAAGTAAAATAAAATTAGCTGCACATTTGGTACAACCTTGTTGGTCTAAGGGTGACCTATGGGTTGTACAAATTGTTGCATATTGGTGCCTTATTTACGATTGTACATAAAGGGCAACGCAAACAATCAATTGATCTATCAAGACATTAAGGAGATACGCCTTTGAACAAAATACCACAAGAAATTACGATACTAACTGTAAAATCTTAAATTTAATGTCATTTCTTTGCAATGGAGCTGAAAGATCAAAGGAGTTCGTCGATGTGCAAATGTCTTAACATCTATGAACTAAACAATATCAATGTTTTATCGTTATGGATATTCTAAGGCTACATGCAAACAATTATTTGGATCTGACATGCAGTTTAATAAAAAAAATACTCTGCACCTTGTTCATGAATTAAAGGACGAACTATAGCAGATGAATTCACTTTTAAAACGTGCCTGTCAATTTCCGATTGACCGAATCTTCGTTTAGCTTGGAGGCCTAATCATTTACCAAATATAGATATAATTTACCCAAATAGAGACGACTTACAACACCACCTGAACTTTCTCTATTTCGCTTGTAATATGACATGAAGATCAACACAGGCAAGACATGGACTATGTTGATATCGGGTGAACAAGTGCAGAGAAGTTTCCACATCAGTGACATTGATATGAATCAAGTACGGGAGCTCAAATACCTTTATAGTAAGTTCGCTGATGACGACAGAGTGAACAGAGAGATCGCATATATAATTCAGAAAGCGAACAGTGTTCAAAATCAAATTGCACTGATTTTGAAACACCCTAGAGTGCTTCTTTCAACTAAGAGGAGACTGATAAATACAATATTTATTTCTGCAATATATTACCAATGTTAATCTTCGTCCTTACTAGAAGCACACACGAGATCCAGAGCTGTGATATGCGCTGTGTGAGAAGTGCAGCCAGAAAGACAATCCGTGACCGAATCCGTAACTCCACACTAAGGCAGATAGTTGGAACAAACCCAGTTAGTAACTACATTGAAGAACAACAAATCAAATGGTTTGGTCATTTAGTCAGAATGCGTTATGACCAGTCTGCAGCAAAATCATATCATACGAAGGTTTCCGCTCCACGAGCAAAGGGACAGACCTCGACGTCGGTGGGTCGAGGGTGTCTCTGACACTCTCAGGAAGTTACACCTAACGACAGCACAAGCCTCCTACTTGGCGATAACAAGAAATCCACGCATCCCGGCTCTCTGCGACGCAGTACAGCAAAAGTAGTATGACAAAAGAAGAAGCAGAAGAAGTCATTTACCAAGAAACAAAACAATAAACAACTCATACTTTGATAAACACTAAACACGCAAAGTTAAGATGAGCTTTTGTGTCTGAAAAGAACAGAGACTTATGTAGCTGGCATCATTTGAGTTAACAACATTAGCAGTCAGAGGTTAGTTCACCTCAAGGCGACCTCTGCAGTTAAGGAGTTTAGCCGAAAACAATGTTTCCCGGACCGGCAGGAAATTCCTTCGGGCCGACACCGGGTCGTGGATCAGTGATTGGGAAACACTGTCCTGAGACTTCTGATGACGGTGATCAGCTCATATCAAAAAACTAAGCCGAAACAGCATTTACAGAGGGTAGGCATGGGAAATCGGTGGAAATTGACAAAATCGCAGCAGAGTAAATTAAATATGGTAGATCAAATTATAGATATACTGACCAACAGATGTAATAAAATATTAGAGAGATGTATCTTGTCTTGTCCACGCGTTATGAGGCCCCGTGGGGAGCCATAGTTTTCTGTCCAGGGCCGGAGGCGTCGCTTAAGTTGTTATCGTCACGTGACGATTTAGAATATCCGTAATAGTGCCTTCCCATCTCGTTCGTTCCGGTCTAACACGGTTACGAAAATCTGTTCGCCGTGCTTTAATGGCGTACATGGATAGTTGGTCAGACTGCATTATCATTAGGTTGGCAAAATATTAAATTTGCTCAAAATCAATAGATTCGATACAGGGTCTTGTTTCAACGATATTTCAAACCTCTTCATTCTGTCTGTCCAAGTTTACGTTGATGGCTTTGGTGAGGCATTTCATCTGACATGTCGTGATCTTTGTGTGAAGAGATTCTGTCCACGTTTGGCACTGCTAGCATATCGTCGACGTGAAAATACTGCTGATTAGCGTTCGTTTTCGTGACATCTATGTTGAGGTGTTTCAAAAATGGAGACAGCTGGTATGTAAATGTTTTCGCGTTTTGGCACCGGATCTGAACTTCTCTGTCTAAACCTCCCCCATGTGTGAGAAGACTGCCCAAAAACGTGAATTCCTGCACTTGTTTGATCTTCTTCTCATTTTACCATAATGTTCAAATTTTAAGACGATCTGCTTATTTGCAGAATTTTTGTTTTGGATGTGTTAATTTTTCTTACTGTAATTTTCGTTCACAAAGTTGAATGCAGTTATATGTTGTTGCAGATCGTCTTCACTCTCGAATAGCATTTATTGATCAATTGCAAAAAAGCAGTTAATTTAACTGATCAGCCTCTGTTCTTTCTTCCTCTTCATTTCTTGGCTGATATACTCTTTTGACTTCCAGCGTTATTTTGCCCATATATGTGCTAAAGAGTAGTGGTGACATTACACACCCTTGTGTAGTCCTAGTTATCTACATTGCTTCTATCAGGACATCAATTGTTCTTGCTACACCTTATCACCCGTGGTACAATGCTTCAATACTCACTAACATTTCAATGGCTGCCAGAGTGGACATAATCCATTCTTTTCACCATTCCAAAAAAACAAAACAATGAGCAACAATGTACAAACTATAGAACAATCAATGTCTCCTTCGTCGTTCGTCTTCAGACTTCAATGACTCTAACGAAGGCAGCAGTCGAGGCAAGGCTATGTACACTTCCGTACAGCTTCTCGTGGAAGGACACTGGATGTTGCCAAATGCTACTTCTTTTATCGGCATACAGTGGACAGGACTGAAAAAATATATTCTGCCTTCATGGGGGCTATGCCGCAGGCATAAAGGTCTGTAGTGTCAATCTTGAACTTGTTGTACAGATTATATCTAAGTCTGTTGACACCTATGCGTAGCCGGAGAATGATCACTTGGTCTCGCCTGGAGATTTGATAGTAGGCATCATTTTCTACGCTCTTAAGCGTCATTAACACTGGTAGGGCGTCTGTGAAAATGACCACTTGCTTTTCTGTCTGCTCCTTATAGACCATCAATGTGATTAACCACGTAAGTAAAGTATTGCTCAAGATCCTACTGAACAATTTACTACCAAAAGCTGAAAAGATGATAGGTGGAGAACAAGCTGGTTCTGACGCTGCTAGAAGTGCTGCTGAACAAATATTTAACCTCAGACTACCATGCGAGAAGTTCAAGAAATACCACCAACATATCAAGCACGGATTTGTCGATTTCACTAAGACATTTGACAAAGTATAGGCACAAACGTTCTCTTGAGTATTTTTGCACCAATACAGAATTGGGGACCGTCTTACCAATGCCATCAAAAGGCTATAAATATGACGAGCTTGGTTCTCGTCAACGGCAGAACGGCACATTAGTTTAACACTTCGGTCTGTGTAGGACTAGACTTCCGACTATCACCTGCCCTGTTTAATCTATTTCTGACAACAATTATCAAGGATACTCTAGATCAGCGTTTCTCAACTGAGGTTTCCCAGTACCAAAACGTTCCCGTAAATCGCTATGGGTTCCACGAGAAGTAGTGATGATTAGACTAATCATTTGTAAATGAATTTTTTTAGTAATTTTTGTGTTTAATTTCCCATTCGTAATTTTACTGTAAACTTTCAACCATTTCTTGAAAAATTCTTGGTTATAAAGTCGCCTATATGTTATATCATTGAGAAGTATAATGCACCCCGAATTAGGTAATTATGCACCAACAGACAAACGCAAGTTTCACATTAGAAACGTACATTTTATTAATTAAATTGGCTTCAAATACAATATGTCCTTGACACATATATTTGTTCATATGACTTTTTAACTTGGTTTACTAATTGCCGTGGTGATGATGTTTGTCCATCACAAGTGATGAAGACCACTCTCTTTGTTCAGCCGTGTTGACAACCTTTTCTCTTGCTGTGTCCGCTGATGTGGGTGACTTTCGCGGTAATTTGGATTAAAGTGAGAAAGAAACTGCGCCTTTTGTCAACCTCACTCTTTGCCGCGTAGCGAAGTGGTTAGCGCGCTGGCTTTGCGTTTGAGTGGTCCTGGCTTATTCCCCAGTTGAGGCGAAGATGTTTTGTCAGACCGCAACGGTTCCCGGGTCGATCCAGCCTTAAGCGGGTACCCGTTCAGTCCAGGAAGTGAAAGCGGCGACAGAGAGGGATGACTGCCGCCCTCATATAGCCGAGCCTTTGACATGTGAGATCGCAAACATCTTACACCCCTACAGCAGTAATGTTATGGGTTACTTTACTCTCTGGTTCTGAGCTACCTTTGGCCAGTAGCAAGATATTTATTGAGACGATAAATGATGCAGATTTTTCCTCAGGGTTTACTCCCGAAGCCTTTCCCATAAACAGGCAAATGTAGTGGCGGGGTATGACATCTACCGTTGTGTGTCGTTCTTTTTCCATAATCACAAGAAGTCGTAGGGACATGAGTGAGTTTGGCATCTCTCCCCGGCTGTGTTCAGTCCATTATAGTCGTGTCTAAATTTCTCACACGCCAATTTTGTGAAGTCCAGTCGTGTGAACTAGACCGTGAAATAGACCGACATGTTTAATCGTAGTGCTACTCAGGTAGCCGATGCCCAGACCAGAATAATTGGAAGGAATAAATCACAAAACACGAGCGAATTAACTAATCCAAATAGAAAACAACACGTTTCCGTGAACACAAGTGTAAGCCATCGACTAGTATGAATTCCAGGCAAATCCGTGGTCTCGCGGCATCCATAAGGAACTGAAACAGCAGAGCAATGTAGACCAGCAGGTTACGGCGCCATCTTTGCTGCTATTTCCCCTTAGTAGCGATCGACAGGCAGATGAAGCCAATCATGGCACAACCGCTTGGAGGCCTCCTGTTCGCCTTCTTCTGCAATATCAGAATGTGAGGAAAGCTACTGCAACCTGTCACTTAACGCCCTTTCCATGGCACACAAAAGAGTAAACTTACTAATTGTGGGCCTTCACAAAAACAACAACCTTGATGTATCGTATTATGTCTTTTCAACTTGGTCAATCAACGATTCAATTATGGTAGTAGTTATTATCGGTTTCCGTTCTGTTTATATGTGTTATATATGATATTGGGTTTTGTGTGTTTGTTTTGTGTATGTTTACAGGTATGGGGTTAATTTTGAGGTTTCTTAAACAAGCCGTTTGATTTAAGTTTTTTTGTTGGTATTGTCAATAAAGTTGAGAAAAGCGTCAGATATTTTTTTCTTAAACAAGCAATCCGAAAAAAATGAATGATCTTTTCCTTATCAGTTTGAAATTTATAAAAGAGAATGAACGATATTACTAATGATATATACGAGGCGTATTCAAATGATACGGACGATGAATCTGATGACGTCACTTCTTGTGTAAACAGCACATATCAGCCGTCAAGTTTGCAAAATGTCATTATCCTCCGACTCATAGTTTCCTCAGCAGACAATTGAAAACATGGCGAGTGTGATACGGAATCCGTCCAGAGTTGATCCGCGAGCGGTGATTGGGTTTCTAACAGTTGAAGGATGTCGACCAGTTTACATTAATCGCAGAATGCAGGCACTGTATTGTGATAAATGTGTGTCAAAGACAACAGTGAAGAACTGGACAACGATGGTTAAAACTGTCTAACGTGATCACAAGGGGCAGGGCACAACAAGATGGACGACTGTCTAACATGGTACCAAGGGGCGGGGCACAGCAAGATGGACTGTCTAACATGATACCAAGGGGCGGGGCACAGCAAGATGGACTGTTCAGAATGATACCAATGGGCAGAGCACAGCAAGATGGACTGTTCAGAATGATACCAATGGGCAGAGCACAGCAAGATGGACTGTCTAACATGATACCAAGGGGCGGGGCACAGCAAGATGGACTGTCTAACAGGATACCAAGGGGCGGGGCACAGCAAGATGGACTATCTAACATCATACCAAGGGGCGGGGCACAGCAAGATGGACTGTCTAACATGATACCAAGGGGCGGGGCACAGCAAGATGGACTATCTAACATGAAACCAAGGTGCGGGGCACACCAAAAGAAAAAGAGATCGTTCTAAGATGTATAGGACAGAAAATGTTCGTAAATAGCCGAACAAACCCTTGAAGAGACAGACACACTTGAAAGAGACGGACAGACTGAGGTGATGACAGACTTATGTGACGACAGACTGAGGTGATGACAATCTGTCTAACATGATTCCAAGGACTGAGAGGACGACACACTCACGGTGTTAAAAGACTGATGTGACGACAGACTGAGGTGATAGACTGATGTGACGACAGACCGATGTGACGACAGAATGAGGTGATGACAGACTGATGTGACGACAGACAATTAATGAAGTAATGCTTGCCATCCTCCTACGACCACTGATGTTACGGTAAAGATGACACGAGTTACGTCCGCAGGCCAGAACAATCATTTAAGGGCTGTCCTCATTTGCTTTATATCTACAGCGTTCTTCTAAGTAATATGACGAACGGTAGTGACAGATAATCATTGCAGAAATGGGACAATCGCTTACATTATTGACTAGCCTTAATCTGTTTGGCTACTTGGAACAAAGGATAACGTCAATCACTCGTTTCTCATGTCCGACTGTCTTATTGAGTTACATTGTCACTAAACTCCTCAACCACCGTTCTGTCCCATGTTTTATTTTGTATCTCGTAGCTATTTTCTTAACCTGTGTGTTCCAAACTTGGTTATATCGCTATATTTGAGTTACTTCAATTGATACGTCACGCATGTTACGCTCTAGAATATGCTCTCAATTTCTCTTCCACACTTGTGAGAAAATGCTGGCCTGGAACCTGACCTACTCAGGCTGCTGGGGACCCACGCTATGGGAGGTTTCTGTGTTCTGTCAACTGTCGGAGTTGTCGTTTTAGACATTTTAAAACACATGCCATACTTGCCGCAGGTTAATGGTGAGAAACTAAAAGTTGCGAATAGATTAACTTTCATTTGTGGCAAACCATCTCAGACTGTAGCCATTGATGATGAGGGGAAAGTATTTACACACATGTTTGGCATCGAAAGGCCATTTGTTTACAGACGAATTTAAGGGTTTACAGAACTGTGGTACTATAAATGCAGCTGTATGCTTGTGAATCCAGAATTACAGTTTTTAGGAAACAAAGACTCAGAAAAACCAACCTACAGTGTCTAGAAAAGAGAAGAATTCGAGGTGAAAAATTTAAAAGATAATCAACGGAAGGATAAATTAGACTATAACATGTGTTTTTCGAAATACAATCACCGACAAGAACAAGAGGGCATAGCTACAAATTAACTAAAGAAGGGTCCAGGTTAGGTATTAGGAAATATTGTGTTAGAGAGTGGTGAATGCTTGCCACAGGAATTAGTGGAGGCCGGGACAATTAATGCATTTAAGAATAAATTAGATACGCATAGCTTTTAGAGCAAGGTAATGTAAATGAATCTGGCTGTATACAGACTCTGCGGAGTCTTCAAAATCAGTATAAAGTTAAGTTAAGTTAAGAATCATGGACTATATGCAGGCGCCACATAAAAAAGTTAAACGATTTCCCTAGTCTGGCTCGGAAGGCTTGGAAGGATTGGACGGCTCGGAAGGCTTGGAAGGATTGGACGGCTCGGAGGCTTGGAAGGATTGGACGGCTCGGAGGCTTGGAAGGATTGGAAGGCTTGGACGGCTTGGAAGGCTTGGACGGCTCGGAGGCTTGGACGGCTCGGAGGCTTGGACGGCTCGGAGGCTTGGACGGCTTGGAAGGCTTGGACGGCTCGGAGGCTTGGAAGGCTTGGACGGCTCGGAGGCTTGGACGACTCGGAGGCTTGGAAGGCTTGGGAGGCTTGGAAGGATACTGAAGATCAAATGGCAAGACAGGGCCAGGTACCGCAGTTCTTGACAGAGCTGGTATCCCTAGCATGAAGCATACTCTTTTATTGTGTAATGTAGGAGGGTAAAACATTTCCTTGGGGGCCAAAACAGGCCTTTCATAGGCACGCTTCACTAAAAGCATTTGTCAAAATACTTGACATTTGGTAAACTATTGTGCAAACCCAAACAGCTTGGTGTACATACTTTTATGAAGGTGCAGCGTCATGCAAAGTATCCATAGAAACAACAGCTGAGCAACGGAGACTGGTCAGAAAATCCCAAGAAATGAAACTTTCACATCAGGCGTAAATTCCCTGACCACAATGCCCGATATATTTCCAGACCCACTTCAGGCTCCTCAGTCACCCTCGAATTCAACGATTGACTGTACATATTGCAAACAGTTGAAAAGAGACAATAATCAGCATCACACGTTATGGACAAATATCATCCCCGCAGGTTGCCTCCAACGTGACAAAGTTATTTTGGAGTTACAGTTCGTCTATACAAGGTGTATACGATGAATAATGTATTTCCAGTCATATGTGAATTGTAGATCACGCACTCGTATATAATTTTGATCTGAATCATGTGTCGTATCCAGATAGACGTGTGAAACAATTTTGTTCATATAAATGCTAAAAAATAGTGGTGGTAGCACACATCCCTAATGCACTTTCTTTATGGTTGCAAAAGCTTCTGAGCCACCGTCCTCCGTAAATACCAAATCTCATTGCCAGTCGCAAGCCATCTTGCTGTGTATCAACTGGCCCTGTATCTCATATTCCTCCAATGCTATACTATTGCTAAGAAAATATGAATGGATTTTTAACGGACTGATCTCAGCGGAATATGGACTGGAAACGCTAAAGGACTACAAAATAGACAGGCAACAATGGAGAAGAGCTTATAAATGTATATACTGAGCAAAGTCTAAGAACAGCAACCATTTTCTTTAAACACCAATAACGTCATTTTGAAGCATGGCCATATGTAGTTTAGACTATAGATTGCCATGATTGAAGCATGGCAAAGGCGGAACAAAACGGATTTAACCAACTGATCACATATTAATAGACAAAGATGGCTGAGGCAAATATCAAGCTGTGTATCAATATTAACGCAAACAACATTACAGAGGAAAAGCCCCAAAAGGAAAAAATAATAATAAATAACCATCACAATTTTTTTTTTTTTAAATAGAAGAGGAAGAGATCAGAATTTAAATATGCCACGAAATTGCAAAAAAATAATGAGACACTAAATAATTTAATTAAAGACGTAAACAGTGAATGGAAAACCTTAAAACGGACATGACTCAATAAGAGTGGGACAACAAATTTAAAATAAGACAAAGAAAATGCCAAACATCTTGGCTACATATTGAAGTTAAGGAATCAATACAGACTAACACGAAACTCTACAAGACACAGGTAACGTCCAAAACGCAAAAATAGTATTACTTATCAAATAGCATGACAAAATGTCAAACAGGTAATCAAATCCATAAAAAAGGAGTCATAGAATAAATGTAGAGAGCAACCAAATAGGTACTCTAGGAGTATAAATATGTATATCAAGAAACAACGGTCATCTGGAACCTGATGTATTGATTCAGGAAATAGAAAGAGCTATAAAGAACAGTCCTAAAAATAAGCCTATTGGTATGAATGGCACAACAATTACAGATTGTGGACAAAAGCTTGAAAATTTAAAAAGTGTACAAAATCTATGGAGAATCATGAAGGAAATGGGGTTTCCTTTGCATATAGTCCATCTCATTGAAACATTATACCGAGATCAACAAGCCGCTGTCCGAGTATCTGGGCAAACATCAGATTGGTTTGCAGTAGAAAAGGGAGTCCGACAGGAATGTATCCTCTCACATTATCTGTACAACATATATGCGAAATGTATAATGAGAAATGTACGAGAGGATGTGAACATTGAAAGTTTCGACCCATTTACGATTGGGGGGTACGAGATTCCAGAGTTACGATACGCAGATGACACAGTGATACTATCAAGAAGTGCGGAAGGGCTAGAGCAGCTACTGTCAGCCGTTAATGGACATAGTAAAGATCAAAATCTGTTCATAAACATAAACAAAACAAAGATAATGACCACCGTTAAAACATGATGTCAGCATAAATTTACAGTGGGTGGTGAGGAAATAGATCAGGTTACACATTTTGAATATCTGGGCTCCAGAATTGACAAAAATGGTGACTGCTCGAAAGAAATCAGAAGAAGACTAGCTATGGCAATGCAGAGACTGAACAGCCTGAAGAAATTATGGCAGGGTACCAACAAAACGATAAAAGTAAAAGTCTTGAGAGCCTGTGTTTTTCCTGTGGCAGCTTATGGCTGTGGAGCATGGACGATTACCAAAACTCCTAGACAAAGAATCGAATCCTTCGAGTCAAAATGTTACAGAAAGATCCTTAGAATACCGTGGACAGAGAAAAGAACAAATGTAGACATTCGGCAAGAGCTGAGCATAGAGGAGAACTGATTTATCAATTCCATTTTGGCTAGAAAATGCAAATACTTTGGTCACATCAAGAGACACAGCGGTCTCGAGAGGACGGTGATGGAAGGTATGGTGCCAGGCAAAAGAGGAATGTGTAGAACAAGAAGACGATGGCACCAAGATATCCAGGAATGCCTGAGTATGACAGTAGCGGAAGCTAATGTTTTGGCAAGGGAACGAGTTTCTTTCAGACAGACTGTGATGGGAGCGACGTTCTACAAAGGACATGCTACATGATGACAAGAGGATTAACAATACATTACAATAGAACAAATCTATAAGAAAAACGGATGTAAATTAAACTGATATTTACAGATGTAAATCGCTGCTTAGTAATACTGGAAAGATGTACACGCAAATATTTGAATTGAGTAAGATATATTGAACGTCAGCCGAACAAAGCTTATTTCGGGTTCAATATGGGTAAGAAATGTTTTGATGCATTCTCCTTCCTGCCTTTTTTAAGGAACGAGGAAGTCTGCTTGCCAGATGACTTAATAATAAATCTTACAACAATACCGGCCTACCACGACTGACGCAACCCGCTAGACACAAGAAAGGTAAATTAGGTACTCACGCGCTAAACGCGAACGTAGACGGTAGTCATCCGGACGCTAACATATTGGTTTGTTACTCCCCCTTCGCCAATGTTGCTTCTCAAATTGGTAAAAACTGCACAGTTTATCGATACAAGTAATCTTTATGGATCGCTCTGCTTTTTGCTCATTATCATTCTATTTATGTTGTCAACAATCCTCTAGTACTGCTGCAATGTAAACTTAACTTCATCATACGGGTTTAGAAGGCTCTACATAGTCTGTATACAACCAGTTTATTTCACTCCACGGATACTAAAAACATATGTGAGCATCCAATGTATTTTTAATGTATTTAATTGATCCCTGCCTCCACCACATCCTGTGACAATGCATTCCACGCATTCACGACTCTCTGACTAAAAACATATTTCATAATATCTAACCTGGCTTGTCTTTAAATAATTTGAAGATGTGCTCTCTTGTTTTTGTAGCCGGTTGTACTTTGGAAAACTTGGTATAGTCTAATTTATTCTTTTTCCATTGATTAATTGTTTTAAGTCACCTCGAATTCTTCTACTGTTCTAGACTAGTTTTTCTGAATCTTTCCTTTTAACTATAATTCTGGAACCCCACAATCATTTTTGCAACTCACCTTTTATTCTTTCTAGCATGTTTATATCCACTATATGATCATCAGGAAAAAAACGATGGACATACATCGAACATGTCCTTAGAATGAACAAC
The DNA here is from genome assembly GCA_036924085.1 of Ariolimax columbianus. NCBI lineage: Eukaryota > Metazoa > Mollusca > Gastropoda > Stylommatophora > Arionidae > Ariolimax > Ariolimax columbianus. Next base: position 51,979,743 of record JAVGWX010000016.1, read on the forward strand.
AGCTGTCTCCCATTCCAGCCACTCGAATGGACACCAAGGGGCGTTCGGAGGAGAGGGAGACCCAAGGAAACACTCGAAGAACAATCATTCGAGAGGGCTCAACTATGGGCCTCATCACCATACATAATCTAAGAACAGTGGCGCCAAAATAGTGGCGCCACAGCGTTCCAATTGGAGGTCATTTGCATGAGCTGCAGTGGTCAGCGACTCATAGCTGACTGCTAGTGTCAGGGCCAGCGAACAGAAGCGGTGATCCTGGATAACAGGCTGCAGCAGGGCAGACTGGCTAAGGAGAAGGGATCGAAGAGAAAATATTAACGCGGTACTCAAAAATAGCTTGCTGAAGTTGGATATGCTGGACCGAAAGGTGCAAATATCGCAGTCAAGCTGTAAACTACGACACAACGCATTCCGTTTTCTGGACTACATTCTGCTACTTAAGCCCTTTCAGTGTTTGGTAGTGGGAGATTGAGAACGAACGAAGCCAAGCCAAGCCATTTGTTTTTGCCGCATGCGTCGTATTTGACCATACCCCATGTATATGAAAAGCCTAAGCACAGTAATGTGCAGAAGTCGTGACGTAGACAACAGACGTCCGGGACAAATTTCCTGTCTGCGATCTTTCTCAATCTTTCTTCTTACCTGGCCAGAACGTTTTCATAATTTTTATCGTGTTTATTATCATTTGGATTTGTCTATATAGAGGTCGTCGTTGACCATGTCTTATCATTGTGCTGGCCCAGAACGATGCACAACTTCGAAACGATTGGATAAGATTATGCCTCTAAGCAGAGACTTCACTCCAACTGATAATGCAAGAGTGAGTAAAATGTTTTAACATATTTATTTGATCAATTCACTTTTAAGTAATTATTTTAAAAAGTGTATCTACTTGAGAGGGAAATCACCAGTTGTATAATTCTGTCAATTCGCTGTGGGTGACATGAATAGAATAAACAAATATAGGAAAATGTGGACAGGTCCAGTGGCGAAGTAGGGAATAGGTTGATCCAATTCTGTGAAGGGGACAAGCTTTATGTATGAAACATTTGTTTTTTTTTTTTATGAAGAAGGCTTAGGGCACCCCAGAACGTTTGTAGGGTGTGTAGATTGATAAATTACAAATGTATTTAGGAAAAATATTAGTAATATAATCGTTGTGCACGATAAGAAAGGTAGACCTATGTTAATAAAGAAATGTGAAGTGGTTGATGAAGAGATATTTCTAAACAAGTAGACAGAACATGTCAGTGAACTATTCCATGAAAACAAAGTACACAAGCCACAGGTACAGAATAATGAAGGACTAGAAATACTAAACTTAGAGATGGAGAAACAAAGAATTTTCAGGAATATGATGACACAGTGACCTGATGGATATTGATATAGACAACATTAGAAGTAATGATTCATTTGAAGACCAGATCCAGAGAACGTTGGAGATCCATTGCAGCCGACCTTCTTAAATAAGTTTTGTAACTGGCTGGACAAATGGAGGGCCAGCAAGTATGCAAAAAATAGTTTTGACTAGAGAAACATTTAATTCTTTAAGACACACAACACATGCAGTATCAGAGCTAATCTCAGATTGTACAGAAGAGTTAGGATTTTCTTATACTTTAACAGGAAAAATTCAAACAGATGCCATGGAACATAGGTTTGAACAATTTTGCCAACTTGCTGGCTCGCAGTATTTAATTTCTATACGACAGGTGTTTGAGACGGAAAGCAAACTTTGCGTGCAGAGTATTAACCCTATGAAAATACATTCAGCATAAGTATGGGGAATTTCATGTTTATGTAGATGATGTTGATGTAGATCATGTTGATGTACATCATGTTGATGTAGATCATGTTGATGTAGATCTTCTTCTTCTTCTTCTTCTTCTTCTTCTTCTTCTTCTTCTTCTTCTTCTTCTTCTTCTTCTTCTTCTTCGTACGTTGTCAGACGTCAACTTGTATTTGTTCGAAGAAAGCAGCTGTCATCCTGAGGCTGTCGACACTGCCATAGAGCTTGTCTAGTGTTGCCACTGGTGATGGTCACATGTGCTTTATCTGGGCAATTTTACTCCAGATTTCAGCGGTCATTTTCCCTGTACCACAGGTGCATTCGTCAGTGCCACCTATCTTCAGTTTATTGAATAGATGGTACCTCAGTTTGTTGTGGCCTGTGCAGAGTCTGAAGACCACGACCTGCTCTCTTCTGTTCAACTGGTAATAGGCATAATTATTTGTGTAGCCAGTATGTTCTGTTTCCCATTTGGCCATATATCTGGCCCTAATAAACCTTTTGGACTCTTCGTAGGTCACACTAGAATCTGGTTGTGGTAGTCTTGCACCTTCTTTTGCCTGTCTGTCTGCCTCCTCGTTGTCTTGGGTGTTACAGTGGGATGGAACCCACTGTACCACTGGTGTAGATCAAAATGAAGTTGATGAATTTAGCAAAGATATTAGAGATGAATCACTTCCTTTCTGTAATGGAAAAATAATTGTTACTGATGATGATTTGCAGAATGCCATTGATTTAATGTTGGGATTGAGAAGGACACACGCTATGGAAATCACCATCACTAGTGGTTAGACAGGCCCTGACATGGAATCCACAAGAGAAGAGAAAGAGAGGTACACCAAGAAATACATTTGTCATAATAATAAGAGGCGGGGGGGGGGGGGGAAGGGGAGGTATGACTCACTCGTAAGCAACCTCATCATGACACTAATCATTGTTTTCATATAAAACTGTATTAAAACACTTTACGGTCCAACCTAATTGACAAGATGTCATTCTTAACGTCAAAGACAAAGACATGAATCTTATACGTTTCATGGCTAACAGAACAGTCATTAAAACTGAAATTATATTTGTTTTAATTTAAAGATACAACTTTTGTTTATAAATCAAATTTAGCTAAATGACAAGATATGGTTGATATGCAACATGTGACTTTAGCTAACTATGGGACGACGTGGGCTAATGGTTAAGTAACACGGCTTACAATCTGATTGTGCTGGGTTCGATCCCCTTCACAGCACCGGCAGTTACCACCGGGGAAGCTAACCCTTAGAAAATGCAGGAGGAAGCAGACCTTTAAATAAAATGCATGCCGAAGTCAGATGCAATGGGCCGACTGGCGCAAAATAAAAACCGTAATGCAACGCACACTGACTTGGGGAATAGAGAAATAAGGCAAACTCACAAAAATAAACCCAGAAAAACTTCAGATAAATTAACTTTTAGCCATGCTTGTTTAGTTGACTGCATTTAGACATTTAGACATTTAGACAATTTGGACTGTAAAGGGTTAATATCCTTGCTTGTCTTTCAGAAACCATTGATACTGAACGTGACTGCATGCAGTTCCTCATACACTGTGTTCCTCATACACTGTGCTCCTCATATACTGTGTTCCTCATACACTGTGCTTCTCATACACTGTGCTTCTCATACACTGTGCTTCTCATATACTGTGTTCCTCATATACTGTGTTCCTCATACACTGTGCTCCTCATACACTGTGCTTGTTCAGTGTTGTGATTACATTTGATTAAGCAGATTTATAATACAAATAATGAAAGCATTATCATGGATGGCTTAATCAGGAGGTGATCTGTAAATAGCAGCACACATGGCGCCTAACAGGCTCCGGGTATACTTTGCTCTAGGGTTTGAGTCAATTAAGAACGACACGCACATCAGTTAACTACCCTCCAATAAACTGGTTGTAAACAGACTCTGCAGAGTCTTGTCTTCTTCTTCTTCTGCGTTCATTCTCAATCTCCCGCTACCAACCCCTGAACAGGGCTTTGCAAGTAGCAGGATGTAGTCCGGAGAACGGATCTGTGTTGTGTCGCTAGTTTACAGTTTGACTGCAATATTTGCACCTTTCGGTCCAACACATCCGTCTTCGGCAGGGTGGAGTCTTCTTAACCAGTATAAAGACGTTAAGTTAAACTAATCCCTATGTTAACATATGTTGCTGTACATTTACTACTACAAAGAATTTGAAATACACTTTCTGTAAGTTTTATTTCAAAGTTGATGGTATTGATATGAATATAACACAAAGCCAATATGAGCTAACACAACAATTGGACAGAGAAGGTCTTCTCTATCCTTAACCTGATGTACATGATATTGTAATACATACAAATATTGTCACCCAAAAACTTGTTTCCGCTAACTTCGAAAGACTATTTTGAAATGTAATCAATCAACAACATCTTGTAATTACCTTTGTAACGAAAATACTCAGCGAAAAAGAAATATGTATAAGCGGAGATTGTGCAGAAGGGCTATAGTATTGAATTAGTCACAAAATATCTCATTATGGCAGCCACAAATTCATTTATTAAGAACTATTGCAAAGGAAAAAATGATACAAAGAATGATTATGCAAAGAACCGAAAGCTTCAAACTGTAAAAAAGTGAATTAGTTCATATGTATTTCTGATAATTGGTTCTCAATCAAACTATAAATATGTTGTGTACATGTTGCTTGTGCTCAGAATTAGCCCACAAGAGCTTTTTCTTGTTTGACCTAGGTCTTCAATGTGTCATTGTAGTTTAAAACATTACCTTTAACTATCTGTGTTGTAAAATAAAACTAAAGTACTTGCAATAATATAGCTTCGTCTTATATGTTAGGGTTGTTATTTGCATTCATCCAATGGTTTGAAACGTTGCAGTCTAAAGACCAGATTTTATGTTTGATTATAGTCAAGATTCAAATTTAAGTTGCTCTTGATATCAAGTTTATCCTAATTATTTTTACATTAAATTGAGTAATTTTCCATGTCAACTTTGCTGGGATTAACTTAATTCTTGCAAGTCATATACACAAAATGGGATCAAGATGCTGAGCAGGACATGAGCTGCAGTGGTCAGCGACCCATAGCTGACTGCTAGTGTCAGGGCGAGCGAACCATAGCTGCCAAGACCCTTCTACACCTCCACGCGGTGATCCTGGATAACAGGCTGCAGCAGGGCAGACTGGCTAAGGAGAAAGGATCGAAGAGGGAATGCTAACCCGGTCGGATGTGTTGGACCGAAAGGTGCAAATATCGCAGCCAAGCTGTAAACTACGACACATCGCATTCCGTTCTCTGGACTACATTCTGCTACTTAAGCCCTTTCAGGGTTTGGTAGTGGGAGATTGAGAACGAACGAAGAAGAAGAAGAAGATATACACAAAATAGTAAATAAAAGTATTAATAACATCGTAATTAAACCTCCATTTCTATATTCCGATTTCAATTAAACATGTCCTAAGGCAACGATAGGCATCGAAATAAAATATATCTTTTCCAATTTTCCTTTTCCAATTAAACAATTCCTAAGGCAACCATTCCGTTCGATGCGCTTCGCGTAACCACTGTAACCAAGGTCTACTCTCTGTGACGTCACGACATGGTGCTTAGGCTTTATATGTAGGGAGTATTGATTTGACATGCAAAAAACATAGATAGAGTTGATCAATACTACACACCTGAAAACATGACTCCAATTTAGGTCTCACCAATGATTTATTAAGTTTGACTATGTCTGTTTTGCAGATTGGTTTGCAGTACAAAAGGGAGTCCGACAGGGATGTATCCTCTCACCTTATTTGTTATACATATATGCGGAATGTATAATGAGAAATGTACGAGAAAATTAGAACATTGAAAGTTTCGACCCATTTACGATTGGGGGGTACGAGATTCCAGAGTTACGATACGCAGATGACACAGTGATACTATCAAGAAGTGCGGGAGGGCTAGAGCAGCTACTTTCAGCCGTTAATGGACATAGTAAAGATCAAATTCTGTTCATAAACATAAACAAAACAAAGATACTGACCACCGATAAAACACAATGTCAGCATAAATTTACAGTGGGTGGTGAGGAAATAGATCAGGTTCCACATTTTGAATATCTGGGCTCCAGAATCGACAAAAAATGGTCACTGCTCGAAAGAAATCAGAAGAAGACTAGCTATTGCAATGCAGAGACTGAACAGCCTGAAGAAATTATGGCAGGGCACCAACAAAACGATAAAAGTAAAAGTCTTGAGAGCCTGTGTTTTTCCTGTGGCAGCTTATGGCTGTGAAGCATGGACGATTTCCAAAACTTCTAGACAAAGAATCGAATCCTTCGAGTCAAAATGTTACAGAAAGATCCTCAGAATACCCTGGAGAGAGAAAAGAACAAATGTAGACATTCGGCAAGAGTTGAGCATAGAGGAGAACTGGTTTATCAATTCCATTTTGGCTAGAAAATGCAAATACTTTGGTCACATCAAGAGACACAACGGTATTGAGAGAACGGTGATGGAAGGTATGGTGCCAGGCAAAAGAGGAAGGGGTAGACCAAGAAGACGATGGCACCAAGATATTCAGGAATGCCTGAGCATGACAGTGGCGGAAGCTGGTGTTTTGGCAAGGGAACGAGTTTCTTTCAGACAGACTGTGATGGGAGCGACGTTCTACAAAGGACATGCTATATGATGATGATGTCTATGTATCTTTTTATTTACATATTTTTCTTTTACTTTTTGGGGAGCAGACATTAGACCATCAAATCTAGATCGTCTTTATTGTTCTTCCCTCGCCTCCTCTTATTTGCTAGTACTATGTCTAATTCCGTGAGCCTTACGAATATTTTGAATCATTTAAATATCGGTGTCTTCCTAAAAAGTTGAAACTATATAAGGGAAATAATAATAAATATTTTCGTAACTGTAAGGTGATAGTTATCTCTTTTTAAATAACTGGAGAACCAAGAATTCCAACCTCAATTTTGTAAACAAAATATTCATATAAAAGTACCAAAAATGCTCCCATTTACAGGGAAAGAAAGTACAGATCGTTGCACCTCCATGATTATCGCAAAAGGCCACTAAACTGAGGTGTGCATACAGCAATCTCATCGTGTAAAACCAATTGCTTCAAGAAAAACATACTGATTAAAGGTAACACATATAGTACTTTAGTACTCATAAACAAAAAAGTACAGCAAATTGAAAATTGGATACACAGACATGTGCTCATTAAGAAAACCAGACAAACAGTAGAATACTACAACGGCAGAAGTATGTCGACAATCCAAAACCTCAGTAAGGCCCCTCTGCGCTGAGCATCACCGTGAACGACAACCCTGCTGAACCCACCGAGGATTTCGTCTACCTCGGCAACAGACGGTCCTCTGACGCACGCAGCAGCCACGACATCACCTGTAGGATGGGCTTAACGGCTTCATCCATGCACTCCCTCCGCAGAGTCTGGTCCCAGCGAAGGCTCTCCCTGGAGACCAGACTTCGTATTTACTCCTCCTGCATTGTCCCCCTTCTCCTGTACGGCTCCAACTACAGCCGGACCAGCAGCGTCTTGAGGCCTTCCACCTGGACACTACTACAGCAGGACCGGCAGCGTCTTGAGGCCTTCCACCTGGACACTACTACAGCAGGACCGGCAGCGTCTTGAGGCCTTCCACCTGGACACTACTACAGGAGGACCGGCAGCGTCTTGAGGCCTTCCACCTGGACACTACTACAGCAGGACCGGCAGCGTCTTGAGGCCTTCCACCTGGACACTACTACAGCAGGACCAGCAGCGTCTTGAGGCCTTCCACCTGGACACTACTACAGCAGGACCGGCAGCGTCTTGAGGCCTTCCACCTGGACAGTACTACAACAGGACCGGCAGCGTCTTGAGGCCTTCCACCTGGACACTACTACAGCAGGACCGGCAGCGTCTTGAGGCCTTCCACCTGGACACTACTACAGCAGGACCGGCAGCGTCTTGAGGCCTTCCTCCTGGACACTACTACAGCAGGACCGGCAGCGTCTTGAGGCCTTCCACCTGGACACTACTACAGTCGGACCGGCAGCGTCTTGAGGCCTTCCACCTGGACACTACTACAGCAGGACCGGCAGCGTCTTGAGGCCTTCCACCTGGACACTACTACAGCCGGACCGGCAGCGTCTTGAGGCCTTCCACCTGGACACTACTACAGGAGGACCGGCAGCGTCTTGAGGCGTTCCACCTGGACACTACTACAGCAGGACCGGCAGCGTCTTGAGGCCTTCCACCTGGACACTACTACAGCCGGACCAGCAGCGTCTTGAGGCCTTCCACCTGGACACTACTACAGCAGGACCGGCAGCGTCTTGAGGCCTTCCACCTGGACACTACTACAGCAGGACCGGCAGCGTCTTGAGGCCTTCCACCTGGACACTACTACAGCAGGACCGGCAGCGTCTTGAGGCCTTCCACCTGGACACTACTACAGGAGGACCGGCAGCGTTTTGAGGCCTTCCACCTGGACACTACTACAGCAGAACCGGTAGCGTCTTGAGGCCTTCCACCTGGACACTACTACAGCAGGACCGGCAGCGTCTTGAGGCCTTCCACCTGGACACTACTACAGGAGGACCGGCAGCGTTTTGAGGCCTTCCACCTGGACACTACTACAGCAGGACCGGTAGCGTCTTGAGGCCTTCCACCTGGACACTACTACAGCAGGACCGGCTGCGTCTTGAGGCCTTCCTCCTGGACACTACTACAGCAGGACCGGCAGCGTCTTGAGGCCTTCCACCTGGACACTACTACAGCCGGACCGGCAGCGTCTTGAGGCCTTCCACCTGGACACTACTACAGCAGGACCGGCAGCGTCTTGAGGCCTTCCACCTGGACACTACTACAGCCGGACCGGCAGCGTCTTGAGGCCTTCCACCTGGACACTACTATAGCAGGACCGGCAGCGTCTTGAGGCCTTCCACCTGGACACTACTACAGCAGGACCGGCAGCGTCTTGAGGCCTTCCACCTGGACACTACTACAGCAGGACCGGCAGCGTCTTGAGGCATTCCACCTGGACACAACTACAGCAGGACCGGCAGCGTCTTGAGGCCTTCCACCTGGACACTACTACAGCAGGACCGGCAGCGTCTTGAGGCCCTCCACCTGGACACTACTACAGCAGGACCGGTAGCGTCTTGAGGCCTTCCACCTGGACACTACTACAGCAGGACCGGCTGCGTCTTGAGGCCTTCCTCCTGGACACTACTACAGCAGGACCGGCAGCGTCTTGAGGCCTTCCACCTGGACACTACTACAGCCGGACCGGCAGCGTCTTGAGGCCTTCCACCTGGACACTACTACAGCAGGACCGGCAGCGTCTTGAGGCCTTCCACCTGGACACTACTACAGCCGGACCGGCAGCGTCTTGAGGCCTTCCACCTGGACACTACTATAGCAGGACCGGCAGCGTCTTGAGGCCTTCCACCTGGACACTACTACAGCAGGACCGGCAGCGTCTTGAGGCCTTCCACCTGGACACTACTACAGCAGGACCGGCAGCGTATTGAGGCATTCCACCTGGACACAACTACAGCAGGACCGGCAGCGTCTTGAGGCCTTCCACCTGGACACTACTACAGCAGGACCGGCAGCGTCTTGAGGCCTTCCACCTGGACACTACTACAACAGGACCGGCAGCGTCTTGAGGCCTTCCACCTGGACACTACTACAGCAGGACCGGCAGCGTTTTTAGGCCTTCCACCTGGACACTACTACAGCAGGACCGGCAGCGTCTTGAGGCCTTCCACCTGGACACTACTACAGCAGGACCGGCAGCGTCTTGAGGCCTTCCACCTAGACACTACTACAGCAGGACCGGCAGCGTCTTGAGGCCTTCCTCCTGGACAATACTACAGCAGGACCGGCAGCGTCTTGAGGCCTTCCACCTGGACACTACTACAGCCGGACCGGCAGCGTCTTGAGGCCTTCCACCTGGACACTACTACAGCAGGACCGGCAGCGTCTTGAGGCCTTCCACCTGGACACTACTACAGCCGGACCGGCAGCGTCTTGAGGCCTTCCACCTGGACACTACTACAGCAGGACCGGCAGCGTCTTGAGGCGTTCCACCTGGACACTACTACAGCAGGACCGGCAGCGTCTTGAGGCCTTCCACCTGGACACTACTACAGCCGGACCAGCAGCGTCTTGAGGCCTTCCACCTGGACACTACTACAGCAGGACCGGCAGCGTCTTGAGGCCTTCCACCTGGACACTACTACAGCAGGATCGGCAGCGTCTTGAGGCCTTCCACCTGGACACTACTACAGCAGGACCGGCAGCGTCTTGAGTCCTTCCACCTGGACACTACTACAGGAGGACCGGCAGCGTCTTGAGGCCTTCCACCTGGACACTACTACAGCAGGACCGGTAGCGTCTTGGGGCCTTCCACCTGGACACTACTACAGGAGGACCGGCAGCGTCTTGAGGCCTTCCTCCTGGACACTACTACAGCAGGACCGGCAGCGTCTTGAGGCCTTCCACCTGGACACTACTACAGCCGGACCGGCAGCGTCTTGAGGCCTTCCACCTGGACACTACTACAGCAGGACCGGCAGCGTCTTGAGGCCTTCCACCTGGACACTACTACAGCCGGACCGGCAGCGTCTTGAGGCCTTCCACCTGGACACTACTACAGCAGGACCGGCAGCGTCTTGAGGCATTCCACCTGGACACAACTACAGCAGGACCGGCAGCGTCTTGAGGCCTTCCACCTGGACACTACTACAGCAGGACCGGCAGCGTCTTGAGGCCTTCCACCTGGACACAACTATAGCAGGACCGGCAGCGTCTTGAGGCCTTCCACCTGGACACTACTACAGCAGGACCGGCAGCGTCTTGAGGCCTTCCCCCTGGACACTACTACAGCAGGACCGGCAGCGTCTTGAGGCCTTCCACCTGGACACTACTACAGCAGGACCGGCAGCGTTTTTAGGCCTTCCACCTGGACACTACTACAGCAGGACCGGCAGCGTCTTGAGGCCTTCCACCTGGACACTACTATAGCAGGACCGGCAGCGTCTTGAGGCCTTCCACCTGCACAACCAGAGGCGCATCCTCTGGCTCGCCTGGCATTACATGATTTTCAACAGTGGAGTAGTTCGATGTACTCACCTTGCAGGCATTGTTTCAACGATTGATCGCCGTCGCCTCTGCCTCTTTGGTCACGTTGCTTGCCTTTCCCATGAAGTCCCAGCCCACAAGATACTCCCGACAGGCTGTGGGGGCGAGTTATGGAAAGAAGCCGAGCTCATCCTGGAGACGTCCTCGGGGCCACCCTCGGGCTGCCCTCGCAACACCTGGCTAAAACAGACCCCCACCTTCCCAACAGAACTGCAGTCCGCCTGGGACGCGGCCATCACACGTGGTCAAAAACAAAGTCATTCGAAGGGACGGGTTCTGGTCGCCTAAGTGTACTATTATTACTAGAAGTATGTATTGCATGTCTGTCGACCACATAAGAGTAACTGTCACCCTACAGGCTGCTTCCAGCTTGTGTCCGTTTGCTGTGTGATTTAATCTGCTTCTATCGACTGATGTGGATTCCTATTGCTATATCTATGGCAGGCCTCCAATGGTGGATCATATTTGGATATGTTTTGTGCACCAAATGTTTCACTGTGCTGTGTTTTTCACTTCCATAGAATCAAATAAATATGTTATCTAATGATATCAATAACATCTATGCAGGTTATGATGTCAATATCGTCTCTTCATCATGTTTTCAACTCTCGAGCAGGTTCGCAAAATGTTTTAGTCATAATGTCAAGCAATATCTATTTTGGAAATGGAATCAAGCATCGGAATCCATCATTGTGTTTATTTTTCAGCGTGATATTTATTTCGTACGTTACCTTTCTCCCTGCTCAACGTTCCACATCCTCCATTCAAGCCGGTTTTTGTTGTCTATGTCATTGACTGATGTAGGCCACTGAGACTTAGTCAACCATCGTCTTGTCGTCAATATTACAAGTATTTACTCTATACAAACCGTTCTCGTGGAGAAATCTTGAGAGAATTCTATGAAAATCATCCAGCATCGTCAATAACACACATCTCATGGAACACAAATTTACAAGTAAACAACATAGGGTGGAGGCAGACTGAGTCGTATATAGCCGGGTGGAGGCAGACGGAGTCGTATGTAGCCGGAAGGAGGCAGACGGAGTCGTATGTAGCCGGGAGGAACTAGTGAAATCATCCTGCCTGATCAGTACTGGAAGTCTGAACAGGAAAGAGCGGGCCAATGACAACCCCAGATCCATTAGCCCAGATCCCTACAGCCCTAGCATGACTCCGCTTGGTGACTTCGGGTGTCTGCATCCTGAGTTACCTCCAGTCGTCTTGACTAATGTCTTGCCACTGGTTCAAGGTAGCTCGGGACCAGAGAGTGAGGTCGATGACAAGCGCAGTACCTTCCTCACTATAATCCAAATACAGCTCAAGTTACATCATCAAGACAAAACCGTTTATTGATGTAGGCATCATGGCTGGCGATGGACAATTAATAATAACAGAGAAGCAGTAAAGTGAACCGTCTCCTACATATCAAACAAAGAGATAAGCCTTGGGAGTAGAAGAGAAGCTTATGACTTGTTGCTTATGACAGGGATAATGAAACATGCGAATGTGGAGTTACACAAGACCAGGACCATCTGATGATCTGCCCAAACCTCCCGGAGACTTGTAGCATGGATGACCTGCCAAAACCTCCCGGAGACTTGTAGCATGGATGACCTTCTGAGTGCCAGTGACAGGGTAATCCACGTGGCTGAATACTGGTAGAATGAAATGTAACGTAGTGCCTAGGACACGGATGGTAGGTAATTGCAGAGAAAAATGATTTTAATGAAAAATTCAACTTTCAGCCACATACTTTATCTTTTGGATTCTATCAGTGTTTTGTTTTCAAGCTTAGTTAATCCCACCGTCTTATTTTAATTATACTGCAACAAATTACCAGACCGAACACCAATGTGTCTTCCGGGATTGTTATAACGCCCACTCACTGTGTAAAAAATAAAAAATCCCACAGAATGTAAACAAAAAGGGAGTAAGAGTATAAGGTCATGGCCTTGACATCTGAACTTTGACATCGCTACCAGACGTGGTATGAGATGTGGAGGCGCCATGACCGCACTAAACATCGCTAACGCAAGATCACAATTTTGGGTGAGTTCTACCATGTCAACTATCAATCTGTGCGTCTAACACGTGTACTTTGTTTTATATGCACTAAGACAGATATTAAAAAAATTGTTGCAACGTTTATTAACAGACACAATAAGAAAAGAACTAAACGACATTGCTTGTTATTGTTTCTTCACAAGATTGTTTATAAGAAAGTGAAAGAAGAACAAGGCTTACCGCAACAAATATATACATTCTGTAACTTTATATATTTTTTTAATTGTTGTAGCACATAATCAAATCCTGCAGTTTCTGTACAAAATATAATTCCGCAAATACAATTCTAGTTGTCTGAATGCATACCTCGCCAAGTCCAAGTGACCACAATCCTAGACTCTTTTAACTCTTTAATATAATAATATTACTAGTAATACTAATAATACTAATGAGTAATCATGTAATAGAGTCCTAAGATAAAGAAGAGACTTCTCTAATCATTACTGAAGTGAATGTTCTAGGTCAGGTGTCCTCTAGTCCGCACGTAACTACGTTGTTGTTACCTGTACTGGCTGTACTCTTGATCTTCATTATATATGTTTGTTCAAGGTATTTCATCGTTATCTTAACTTAACCCACTTAACTTATCACTTAACATTAGGTTAACAATTTGTACTTTGCAAAGAAAATACTTTTATTTCGTGAATAATGTTGTAACTCCAGTGGTCACATTGTTGGTCTGGATTCCAGGCCCTTGGATTCCCATGATTATTGTGGTAGCCACGGACATTGCGTGGCGAAGTGGTTAAGCCGTCGGCCTCGTGATCAGGTAGTCTGGATTCGACTTCGGACTCCGCCGTCTTTTTCACGGGTGCTTGATGCGGAGTCCCCTGCATCTCGTAGTCGCCTCCTAGTCGTCTCGTCCTTGACTTGCCACTGGGGTCGGGCGGCTCGAGATGAGAGAGTGAGGATAAAAAGTAGCGCACTAAAAAGAGCGATAGCAAAATTAATTATGCCATCATCGTCTACCATGGACGGCGGCCTTTGCCTTTGTGGTAGCCAGTCTTTTTTTCATTGTGCAAGACATACCCAAGCCACTGTAGTTGAGAACTGAGATTGTTCCACACGAGTCTGAAGGACATGTGTTTCCAGAAGATTGTTCCACACAAGTCTGAAGGACACGTGTATCAAGATTATGATGCATTGTCTTCTTGTTACTTTCCCCAACTTTCTAAAATATGAAGCATGTTCAAATGAAACCGGACCTAATGGCACCAAGTGAACATACATATGATGCCCATGATGACGTTACTTCTGATGTAAACAGTACATACCAACCATCAAATTTGCTAACTTTCATTATCCTCCGATTCATAGTTTTCTCAGCAGACCGTTGAAAACATGGCGGGTGTGATACGGAATCTGTCCAGAGCTGATCAGCGAGCGGTGATTTGGTTTCTAACAGGTGAAGGATTTCGACCGGTTGACATTCATCGCAGAATGCAGGCAGTGTATAGTGACAAAAGTGTGTCGAAGACAACAATGAAGAACTGGACAACAAGATTTAAAGAAGGACGTGAGTTAACATAAAATCTTCCAAGACCAGGTCAGGTGCATATTGTTGCGTCAGAGGAGGCCATCACCAAAATTGATGCAGTAATTTGGGTGGACCGGCGCTTACATTCGCCACACTTTTGTCACCATATTATAATATATCTTTGATATCAAAATTAATTATATATTATTTCTGGTTATCCTATGCTGTATATCTCAAATGGATCAGGGGAAACCTTAAAAACATGTAGGAAAAGGCATCTAAGAGGGTTTCTAATGGTGATAGCAACCTTATCAAGCAAAACACTACAGACACGAGCAGTACAGACATGCACAAAGTGCTTTTGATCCAGGTTTTCTATAAGATACCGGGTTTACCTTTCCTTCTTGATCCCTAAACTGTTGGTCAGGCTGCATGGAACCACTTAGATGTGGAATAGGGTCTTAGTTAATGTAAGCAGCCAGCGAGCTAGGAGTCACTGGCTGCTGTGAGCTCAGTCACTGCCTGCTGTGGCTTTGCGCCCTCGCCCTATAATGACTCTGTGTTTTGTATTGAGCAAGACAATAAGAGGAAGATCTTGATTGTTTGTCAAAAGGAAGTACTGATGAAGGCATCTGTAGTATCACTAAAATATACATACTTTATATCGTTTCAGGTACTTATCTATATATCACTGTTTTTATCACTCTACGCAGGTCCAGATCAGGCAAGCGGCTGTTATTATAAATGGTGGTGTAGCCCTATTTGCTGGCATCAATTTTTACAGAGGAAATGACAAATTTTTTGAAGAAATTGTCATGCCCTTATTCCATCTCCTGCCGCCTGAACCTGCTCACAACTTGAGCATCATGTTGGCCAGGTATAAGATTGTGCCCAGGCTACAGAGCACAGATCCACCTTCACTGGTACGGTCCTTATTGATAAGACAAACAAGTATGACACACACACACACACAGTGCCAGAAAAGAAATAAAACAAAATCTCTCTTGTCAACATAAGCCCTTCATCAGGGACAATGAGAAGGTAACAAGACAGCAAATAATAGCAGCTGCAAAATAAGCAAAATAAATTGAAGCTGCTGTGATACTGAAGGTGAAAGGTTGGTAACAGCTTAGCACTTTCCAGTCTGGCCTAGTTTTCAGATGTGTGTCTTACACTGAGGTCTGATTTGTATTGAATATCCACATGCAATCCAGATATATGATTATTGGTCTGATCAAATAAGTAATTTCTCAGCTCGTGTGGTTCTAATTCCATCACACAAAAAGTCACTAGCTTCAAACTTTTCCAAAGACATATATACTAATCAAACAGAAAAGACTTCATTAAATTAAAACTGAAGGGGGATGGCGTGGGCTAGTGGTTAAGTGACACGACTCACAATCCGAAGGTGCTGGGTTCACTCCTCATCACAGCACCGGCTGTTACCTCAGTAAGCAAACCCTTAGAAAATGTAGGAGGAAGCAGACCTTTACATAACATGTATGCCAAAGTCGATGCACTGGACAGACGGGTGCAAAATTAGAACAGTGCAATGCACACCTCTTTGGAAACTAGAGAAATAAGGTGAATGCAAAAGAAAAACATTTAAAAAAATTAAAGCTCCACTTGCGCTGACAATTCTTCAATACATCTCAGATTGTTATTCCCCTCATTTCATTTTATGCCTGTTGCTATTTGTGATCTTGTTACCATTTTACTGTTGTCGCCGTATCATAGGTTTTATTTTTTTGTAAGAGGTCTGAGCATTCTTGAATGTATCTGACTCGCTGCTCCCAGATTTGTTTATTGTCTGCTTCTTTGGCCCCTTGCCTTGTAGATCTAAGCTTTGTAAGTTCTCTAGCTTTTGCTTTTCATTTATTTGACTGCTTCTTCCACTCCAGGGCTGACCAACTTTAGTTAAGCTGAGTGGTGTAAATGTGTTTATCACACAGGTGGCAAACATAATTCAATTTGAAAGTTAACATTTGGCTATTGAATGACACATCAATTAGAAAAGTAATTATAAACACCCTTTTTAATTTTGTTTAAAAAAATATCAAGCTTAACAGGACACAATGACAGATATTAGTAACAGGTGGACCATTTTCAAGTAAATTCAGATCAGAGGTAGAGGCCTTGAAAACTGCAGCAGACATAATAACAGATGAAAACACAGAGAGACAAATGGTTCTCTTTACAGAGACACTATCGGTGGTTGCGGCGCTTGGGAGCCAGAAAAATACAGACCTAAAGGAACTAACAGTGATACTCTGTAAGCTGTATTACCGGTTCAAGAGAGCTGTGATACAGTGGATTCCATCACATTGCAATAAGTTGAAAACTATTTCAACCTGAAATAGGTGTAACTTACGAAGAGGCCAAGAAGTTTACCAGGTGTAGATACAGGAACAAGGGGGAAGCAGAGCACACAGGTCATCAACCAAATGACACATATTACCAGCTCAACAGAGATAAGAAGGTAGTAATCTTTAGATTCCGCACAGGTCACACAGACTGAGATACCATCTGTTCAGCAAACTAAGAATAGGATACATACAAATGAATATGTCTGTGGCACTGACAAAATAACTGGAGCATCTGCTATAAATTTGTCCAGCATACGAGGAACAAAGAAAGCATCACCGATACCATTCATGGACAAGCTGTATGGAGATATCAATAGCTTCAGGCTAACAACTGCAACCTTTAGCCACATTCAAGTTAACTTCTGAAAGCATATGAGGTATAAGAAGCTTGTTTCTATTTTATATAAAAATGAAACACCCATTTTTTTTTTTAACGAAAACAACTTATAGCATTTCTCCAATGCTGTGGTTGAAAATCACAACGTCACCCGCAACACGTAGGTGTGAGAGCATCTCGCAATTTATGTAACAATATCACCCGCAAGATATAGGTGTGAGAGCACCTCAAAATTTATGTAACAATGTCACCCGCAACACGTAGGTGTGAGAGCATCTCGAAACTTATATAACAATGTCACCCACAACACATAGGAGTGAGAGCATCTCACAATTTATGTAACAATGTCACCCACAACACATAGGAGTGAGAGCATCTCACAATTTATGTAACAATGTCACCCACAACACGAAGGTGTGAGAGCATCTCGCAATCTGTGTTGAGACCTCGATCCTGTCAGTTTAGAGACCAAAAAAAACTTCTTCAAGGGCAGCTTGGAACAGTTTTGGGGAGACGGTATCTCCTTGTCGCACTCCTTAGTGTATATGTATGGAAAGTGGCTTATGGAAAATGGTGATCTCAGTTGAGCAGGCCTTGTTATCTTCTCTTTAATCTGGCAGAACTTTTCGTCAATACTTTGGTTATTCAAGGCAGTTACCACTGCCATTATTTTCACACTATCAAAGGTCTTCTCGTAGTCTACAAACACAATGTATAGGAGCATACAGACTTCCAACACTCTCTCCTTCAGCTGGTTGATTGTATGGAGATGGTCATTGGTTGAATAACCCTTCCTGAAGCCTGCCTGTTCTCGCGGTTGGTTCTTGTCGAGTTGCCTTTCTAATCTGCAGGTGATGACTTTTATTTATAAATAGTTGACAGTAAGCAGATTGGGTGATAGTTTGTTAGAATTCATCTGTCACCTTTTTTGTGGATCAGGAGAATAAAACAAACAAAAAACAAAACAACAAATAAAACAGTACAATTTTAAAACCATAAAATTAACACGTTAGGAGATTGTCCTTTATATTTTCCTTTATGCTTACTTGAGTAATGTCTACTTACATTTCTTTGATACATACACACCAAACACTGCATCTTCTTTTTGATGTTTATCATGAAATCGTCTCGGTATGCACAATTTTCTGTTTCAGTCATTACGTTTCTTTGTAGCATTTATCAATTCAATTTCTGAGATAAAAACAACATAAAACTTAACAGCAGCAATGACATAAAGCATTAAAGACAAGATACTCCTGTGAACAGAATAACTAACAGACAATTGTGCATTTAGGGAAGTGCAATAATATTGCCCTGGAAAAAAAAAAACGCTTCAATTGTCTTGATTTACTCAGTGGGAAGGAAGACTAACGTTTGTTCAGGCAAAACATACTGATCAGACATGCTAGTCATGGTCAGGCAAAATATACTGGTGAAGACCCTCACCTCGGCTTTCCCGTAGCCCTTCCTGGAAATGGGCTGTTTTCATGGCATCTGGCTAATGAGATGAGGGATCTACATGATCCCCTTAGTAGTGAGCAACACGCAGATGAAGCCAAGCATAGAACAACTGCCTGCAGAAAAAGCTAAAGAGTAATCCTACTCATTGTGGGCATTCAACAACAACAGTTACTCAGTAAAAATTGACCGGAAACTATAAATAAATAAAAACTGATGAGGTGCTGAAGGTAAAAAGTCAGCTATAATATATATATATATGAGGGATGGCTCAGTGACGGATCCAGAGTAAAATGAAACGCAGATTAGTAATAATTGAGGCCTGCACATGGTGTGAAAATAAATGAAGTAAGCAAAATCGATGGACAGATCTGTTTCTTGTGATAATGAAGTAATGCAGTGCTACTAATATCATGCTAGTCTAGAGGTGAAACGTCCGTTTCACAATCCCAATGCACCCAGTTTCTACATAGAAGAGATCAAAGCCTCATCTTTCAGTTGCGACAGGACATACCAGAGTCAATAGCCACTTGAACCGCATCAATCCCCAGCACCTGCCCTTGTGCAGATATTGCTCTCATCCTGATGAAACAGTTCGACATCTACTCATTGAGTGCAAGGCGGTTACTGACATGAGGAAAAGATTCTTACAAGCACTGCCGACAACTGCCAACACACTGTATGGAGTAGTGAAACAACTGCTTACTCATCAGCTATGGGATAACAACAACAACAACATATCGTTACATACTTGCACCATTATAAATAAGTTATTTTGTAAAAAATTCAACAAGGTAAGTTATATTTTAGTTCATGCTAGCTTTAGTGTATCTGAACACTGACTTATCCAAATTTGTGTTTTTCCAAATTTTTAGAAAACAGTTCTGTGGGGAAGGACATTTTCGAATCCGATTGGCCTTGCAGCAGGATATGACAAACATGCTGAGGCCATAAGTGGCCTGTTCAAAATGGGATTTGGCTTTGTTGAAGTTGGCACGGTCACCCCAAAACCTCAGGAGGGCGAACCAAAACCTCGCGTGTTTAGACTTTCCGAGGATAAGGCAATGATAAACAGGTGATATATCAGCTTTTCTGTGACATCTTTTACCCTATCTCTGTCTGTGTGTTCATACATGACATGTGGTAAAGGTAAAGATAGATAAGGAGCAGAAACTGCTGTCAGGATGAATTGTTAGAGACTAGGCTTTCTATTTCTGAGCCTGATAAACGGTAGGAAAGATAACACTGTCGGTGACAACTGGAAAATTCTCAAGCAGTTTCAGAGCAGAGATAGAGACATTGAAAGCTGCAGAGAAATAGCAGGTTTCAGACACTTGGTAATTGACTGACTAATAAGCCCTCTCTTGATTCGTTGGGTCTAATAGTGAACGGGTGCTGTTATTAGACCCTCGGAAGACAGGTCAGTTTTACCCTACAAATGACAGGACGTTGCTACAGTAATCCTGCTCAATTCGAGAGGAGTCGCAGACATTTGTCCACGTACTAGGCTCATAAGCCAATGGCGCGAGGCTACCATGTGAGGGATTACGGCCGAACGCCTCTAAGCCGGAATCCCGCCCTAAATCTCCGCACCACTGAGATGGGAGGCTACGACATAGTTGGGATCTGGGGCTCGCGTCTCAGCCCGACCCAGTCGTGCCGCAGAAAGAGGTCTCTGCCTTCCGCCGACCAAAGCGGGCGGGAAGCTGCTCGATATTCACCCCATACGGCAATGAGGTGTGAAACCACTAGTAGAAGACTTAGTTCTCGGTCGGGGTGTCGTAAGCAGTAGATCAGCTACCTCACTGCGAACTGCTGAGACTCAACCCTTGACCATGAGATATGTCTGCACACCAGGCGAACAACATCTCCATGCCATTACCAGGCTTGTTCCCTGGTTAAATGCACTCCTTCGAGAGGAATCGCAAGGTCGCTGACATTTGGTCCACATGCTTGGCTGATAAGCCAATGGTGCGAAGCTACCATCTGAGGGACTACGGCCGAACACCTCTAAGCCAGAATCCCGCCCTAAATCTCAGCACTGCTGTGATGGGAGGCTACGACATGGCTGGGACCTGGGGCTCGCGTCTCAGCCCGGCCCGGTCGAGCCGCAGAAATACACCGGCTAAATGCACTCCTGCCTTGTTCTTTACCTCTGTCTGCTATCAGTCATCCCAATGGACACAGAAGAGATGCAGTCCAGCGGACATTGCACCTCCTGCCCTATTGTGACAACCTCCCAGATGGCGGGGAATGCTAGGCATGCCATCACTGCAGATGAGCCGAGAAAATAAAGGGAGCATAGAGAGTCAAAACGGCTTATCAAAGCCAGATACATGACCAAATGGGAAACCGAACATACTGGTTACACCAAAAACGATGCCTATTACCAGTTGAACCGAAGAGAGCAGGTCGTTGTCTTCAGACTTCGCACTGGCCACAATAGACTGAGGTACCACCTATTCAAGAAACTGAAGATAGGTGGTACCGACGAATGCCCGTGCGGTACTGATAAAATGACCGCTGAACATCTGCTGCAGAACTGCCCGACATACGAGGATCAGAGAGAGCAGATGTGGCCATCACCAGTGGAACTGCAAGACAAGCTCTATGGCAGTGGCGACAGCCTCAGGAGGACCGCCGCTTTTTTCGAAAAAATAATGGTTACTGTCTGACTGCGTAAGAAGAAGAAGAAGATCATATCATTGCCAAACTCTATAGACACGAGTGGGGAAGACTCGATAGTCCTGCAAGACAACTTCCCTAAGAGAGACAATTCTGACCAAAAACAACTGCTTCCTTGCAGTTAGGCTGGGGACAGCCAAAGGCTAAGGAGGGCATCCCTACAGAAATGCCTGTGGAAATCGGATGCACTGAGCCACAGGCTTAACAAAATAAAACAGTGCAACGCATATCGCTGTAAACAGCGTACGATGAAGAAGAAGAAGAAGAAGAAGAAAGCTGCAGTAGAAGCAATGCTGACAGACGAAAGCAATGAAAGTCAGATAGTCTTGTTTCCAGATGCCCTGTCTGTGGTTACAGCACTAAAAAGCCAGAAAAGTACAGAACTAAATGACTTAAGATCAGTATTCTGTTAACTATGCCAGCAGTCCACACCCAAAAGCGTCATAGTATAGTGCATTCCATCCCACTGTAACATGCAAGGCAACGAGGAAGCAGACAGACTGGCAAAAGAAGATGCAAGGCTTCTCCTCTGGATTTCTGTCCTTAAGAGTAAAAGATAAAAGTCAGTCCCATGGGGATGAAGATAATTCTTCATGTACTAAGCCGCAGCCTATATGAAGATAACTCTTAATGTACTAAGCCGCAGCCTATGTGAGGTGTGGCAGCCAGTTCTCTTTCATGCTGTTCTTACTTTCCCCAACTCATATTGGTACCAATTTATAACTTGGACGAGTGGTTGTACCAGGCACAAAACCACAGCCCAGATTTTTTTCTGTCCGTCTGTGAATTTGAACCCTTGCAGGCTATAATCCCAGTCTAGCAAGCCAGCTCACTGTTGACTAGGCTACACGCTCCGCATAACAGTAAATCAGGTGCCCATTTACAGCTGGATCATATGGAGCATATGTGCATGTACACATGTTTATACATGTATTGTGTCTATATAATTGTGTCATATATATATATATATATATATATATATATTCACACACACCATTATGCCCAATGTAGAAAAGGAGCGCTAAGTAATTAATATATATCAATATATATTTATTTTTTTTATTAATAAAAAATATATACATAAATGTAAATGAGGGTACATCAAAATATTTATGGCCCCCTTCTGAGTTAATACACTTCCCACAGTGATGCTCTTACAGTGAAAAGCAATTGTTGTAGTCAATGTTTGGGGACCTTCATTAGGAGCTTCATCTCATTTGTCTTGATTTCTTCTATGTCCTGAAATCTCATCCTTTTGGGTGACACCTTGAGTCTTGGAAAGAGGCAAAAGTCGCAGGGAGCCATGTTTGGGGAGGAGGGGGGAAGGTCAAACCTGTCCAACGAGCAAAACATCCTGAATGAGGTGCATTGCTTGGGTCGGAGCATTGTTGTGATGGATCCTTCTGCCCACACCTTGCACCTCATCCAGGATTGTTTGCTGGGGACCTATTTTAGTTTACTCGAGTGGTCTGCCGAGGTCTTTGTGTATAACAATGACAAGAAAAGCACCACTGCCCCACAGAGAGCACGTCATAAGAAGTGACTAACTGTGTGACATGGCAGAACACCAGCCATGGTTAGGTGGTTTGTTAAGAGCAGCATAGAAGGCACCTAGCAGGCTGTAGTCTAGTGTTTGAGTCTATTAAGATGGACTCGCACATCAGTTAACCACTATACAAGAAACCGGTTGTATATCGACTCTACAGATTCTTATGAACCAGTATAAAGACGTTAAGTTAAGTTAGTTTATAAATCTGTAAGTGTTATTGCTTTCTAGTTTTGCCATAATAATATTTGGGGAGATGTTTCTAGACCTTTAAGTAAACTCATATGAACTTTCTTGCTTAGTGAGTTGTTGAAAGTCAACTTTTGGAAAGTCTTCTACCTTAGACTTAAAAGGGGATATGTGTGTGGATGGGGCAGCACACATAAGCGTTTAGTGGCAAGACTCACAAACCAAACTTGATTCATAAAACAGCATCGCTCTGCCCCTATGGGAAGTTAAGTTCATTTTCAAAATATATAATTCTTCTTCTGCGTTAGTCCTGGAAAGGGCATTGTGTTCATAGCTTACAGCAAGGCTGCGATATCTGTGCCTTTCAGCTCAATGATGCATCCAAATTCAGTGGACTTTTTTAAATACTGGATTTGCCTTCCTTCTGCGACTCCTGTTTCTAGGGCTGTTACTTGGAGGCAGAATGGGGTCTTAGTCTTAGCACTAGTTCATCAACACTGATGTAAGCAGATAACTATGAGTCACTGGCTGCTGTCAGCTCATCCCCTGCTGAATCCCCCTGCAGAATATGTGCTGAAATCAGGTGCACTCGGGGATGTAAGGCGCAAAACACAGTACAACACACTCTGCCTTAGAAAACAAGGCAAACAACCAAAAATATAAATAATCATTTTTTTAATGAAAAAATGTGTGGAGGGATGATCTCCTGAGTCAGTTGACATCAATGACATCTAATGCTGACAATGACATCTAATGCTGACAATGACATCTAATGCTGACAATGACATCTAATGCTGACAATGACATCTAATGCTGACAATGACATCTAATGCTGACATACATGATTTCGTGTTTGATTGTTTCTAACATGTGTGATTCAGCTTAGTGCACACTTATAGATACTTCTTGACTGTTATGCACTCAGTGTTCTTGTTTTAAGCTATTTGTGAAGAGTTTTTCACTCACGTTTCTCATGACACAGTGTTTCTCTGGTAGCAGGTTACAGTGACTCTTTTAATATGCCTGCACTCTGCTGTTCATAATACAATGCTAAGCTTCTGACATATGCAAGATGTATGAAATATCACTTGTAGAAAAATTTTGAGATGTACATGAAACTTTCTAGGTATGGCTTCAACAGTGATGGACATGACGTAGTCTACCACAGACTCAGCAAGAGGTACATGGACGTAGATATCTCAGGTACGACAACAGTGTTCTTGTTTTATTTGCAGATATTTCTATAATTGGTTAACGACTACAAAAAGGAAGATTTGTGTATGAAATCATAAAATGGAAAAATGTCGAACTGTGGATTAAAATAAAGTGTAATCGAACATGTATGGACGAAAACAAGAACAAAACCTACGCTATAACTAAAAGGCCTTCTTCAGGTACAACAGACAATACATATGAGCTAACACTTCATGGAAGGATGAATGAATGGCTTGGCTTGGCTTCGTTCATTCTCAATCTCCCCGCTACCAAACCCTGAAAGGGCTTAAGTAGCAGAATGTAGTCCAGAGAACAAAATGTGTTGTCGTAGTTTACAGCTTGACTGCGATATTTGCACCTTTCGGTCCAACACATCCAACTTCAGCAAGCATCTTTTGAGTATCGGGTTAACATTCCCTTCTCCTTAGCCAGTCTGCCCTACTGCAGCCTGTTACCCAGGATCACCGCATGGAGGTGTAGAAGGGTCTTGGCAGCTCTGGTTCCCTGGCCCTGATGCTAGCAGTCAGCTATGGGTCGCTGATGACTGCAGCTCATGCGCTCGAATAAATGAATAATTTAAGAGAGATAGAAACACATACAAAGGATATGAAGAGATACTAAAAGAACGCAGCATGCGTTGACTTGTTATTGTCCTAGTGAATGAGAAAAGACAATAGCACAGACAATAGAGGTGCTTGCACGACTTAACAAAATCTTGCACGACGTAACAAAATCTTGCACGACTTAACAAAATCTTGCAAGACAAACAGTTAGCCATATGCACGAAGATCAGATTATTGCGTAGATTGGTCCCATCAATATTTCTCTAGGCTTATGAGACATGGACAATTACAGTTGACCTGCAGCGGAGGATACAGGCCTTGGAGATGAGATGTTTCCAAAGACTACTAAACGTCACATACAAAGACAGAGTTACAAATAAGGAAATATTAGAAAGAATTGAAACAGCAATAGGGCCTTTTGAAGAAATATTGGCAGCGGTCAAAAGATGAAAGCTTGCTTGTTAGGGTCACATATCAGATCAAATACAATCCTGCACGGAAAGGTGCAAGGCAGACAATGAAGAGATTGTCCCAAAAAGATATAAGAGGACAACATAAAAGATTGGAACAATCTCTGGCCAGAGGAGGCACAGACAGTGGCCGCTGACAGAGACGGGTGACGTGGGGGTGTCCTCATGTGTGTCCCAACGACCTCACCAGTTACAGATTGACCTGAATGGGAAAAAGGAGGAAGTGAAAAAAATGGCTGACGCGAGAAGAAATAAATAAATAATCCCAAGGAATGGGACAAAAAAGAAAAAAGAAGATAGCAAAAAAGTGGAGGGGCATGGGAAACAAGAAGTTGGTGCGTAGGACAAGATGTGGGTCTGAAGGCAGCTCATGCGGAAGATCATTCTATTGTCAAGTTTGTATTGTTGACAATCGTCTGAGTCAGAGTTTAAAACTGGTCTCACCAATGTATGCCATACCATGCTGGTGGCAAAGTATTTGAGTATATGAGGTTGCAGGACTTGCAAGCAAATCCATCAATTTTGTCAAGCGCTGCTTTGGGGAAGGCCACAGAAGCATCTTAACTATCAGATATAGCGACCCACCATTATGTATATATTGTGTCATAATACGAAATCATAAACCTGGTCATAAACAAACACAATGGTCATAAACAAACACAATGGTCATAAACAAACACAATAGTCATTAACAAACACAATGGTCATAAACAAACTTAATAGTCATTAACAAACACAATGATCATAAACAAATACAATGGACAGTGGTCATAAACAAACACAATAGTCATTAACAAACAATGGTCATAAACAAACACAATGGTCATAAACAAACACAATGGTCATAAACAAACACAATAGTCATTAACAAACACAATGGTCATAAACAAACTTAATAGTCATTAACAAACACAATGGTCATAAACAAACAGAATAGTCATCAACAAACACAATGGCCATCAACAAACACAATGGCCATCAACAAACACAAAAGTCATTAAAAACACAATGGTCATAAACAAACACAATAGTTATTAATAAACAATGGTCATAAACAAACACAATGGTCATAAACAAACACAATGGTCATAAACAAACACAATAGTCATTAACAAACACAATGGTCATAAACAAACTTAATAGTCATTAACAAACACAATGGTCATAAACAAACAGAATAGTCATCAACAAACACAATGGCCATCAACAAACACAATGGCCATCAACAAACACAAAAGTCATTAAAAACACAATAGTCATAAACAAACACAATAGTCATTAACAAACACAATAGTCATTAACAAACACAATAGCCATTAACAAACACAATAGTCATTAAGAAACACAATAGTCATTAAGAAACACAATGGCCATCAACAAACATAATGGCCATCAACAAATAAGAACACTGTGATCATAACACTGCAATTTATCATTGGACTAAAGTGGAAGGCACATGTGCAGAGTAAAGAATATGGTGACTTCAACATGTTACAAATGAGGTCTAAGGAAGGTTATTCTTGGGGCCAGGAACTTCATCAAGGTGGTAAAAGAACACAAATGATTTGTTACAGGCATCTACAAGGTGCCAACTGCAGTGCTGGCACTATGCTTCACATGGAGCATTATGAAGACTAGAAGAAGAAGGTAGAAGGAATCAAATATCTTAGAACTTTAAACAAACAACATAAAACCATATAAAAAATAATGTAGATCATGTGATCTATAAAGCAAAATATAGTTTAGTGAAGCAATGAGGCCATTGAGAATGTTCTATTGCTGCTGATTGGCTATAATTATTTCTCATGCTACCAATTGGACATTTAAACTTGTCCTCATGCTGTAGGTTGGCTGTTTGAACTTGTCCTGAATGCACATAGCTTTTAGTGAGAGGAAATGTAAAAGAAACTGGTTGTATACAGACTCTGAAGAGTCTTCTAAACCAGTATAAAAATGTTAAGTTATCTATTGGCTATTCAAACTTGTCCTCATGATGCTGCTGTCCTTTGGCAAATCAAACTTGTCCACATGCTGTACGTTGACTATTCACGTTTGTCCTAGTGTTTACCCAATTGACTATTCAAATTTGTCTTAGTGTTGCCCATTGACTATTCAAATTTGTCTTAGTGTTGCCCATTGACTATTCAAATTTGCCTTAGTGTTGCCCATTGACTATTCAAATTTGTCTTAGTGTTGCCCATTGACTATTCAAATGTGTCTTAGTGTTGCCCGTTGACTATTCAAATGCGTCTTAGTGTTGCCCATTGACTATTTAAATTTGTCTTAGTGTTGCCCATTGACTATTCACATTTGTCCTAGTGTTGCCCAATTGACTATTCACATTTGTCCTAGTGTTGCCCAATTGACTATTCACATTTGTCTTAGTGTTGCCCAATTGACTATTCACATTTGTCCTAGTGTTGCCCAATTGACTATTCACATTTGTCCTTGTGTTGGCCAATTGACTATTCACATTTGTCCTAGTGTTGCCCAATTGACTATTCACATTTGTCTTAGTGTTGCCCAATTGACTATTCACATTTGTCATAGTGTTGCCCAATTGACTATTCACATTTGTCCTAGTGTTGCCCAATTGACTATTCACATTTGTCCTAGTGTTGCCCAATTGACTATTCACATTTGTCTTAGTGTTACCCAATTGACTATTCACATTTGTCCTAGTGTTGCCCAATTGACTATTCACATTTGTCCTAGTGTTGCCCAATTGACTATTCACATTTGTCTTAGTGTTGCCCAATTGACTATTCGCATTTGTCAAAGTGTTGCCCAATTGACTATTCACATTTGTCTTAGTGTTGCCCATTGACTTCGAATTTGTCCTAGTGTTGCCCAATTGACTATTCACATTTGTCCTAGTGTTGGCCAATTGACTATTCAAATTTGTCCTAATGTTGCCCATTGGCTATTCAACCTTGTCCTAATCTAGCCCTTAGAAAGGATCACATGTTATTATCTGATGTGTTGTTTCCATGTAAGATCTTACTGACAATGAATGCCCTACAACAACTTAGTCCCATATTTCAGGTTATCAACAAACTTATCTTCTAGACAAGAGAAATTTGCTTAACATTGATTTTTGGACTGAAGCTGAGAATTACTGTAGTCCTAAAAATGAATGGAGTTCTGGTCATGTGCTTAACAGTAGAAGGCATTTCAAAAGAAAAGGTAATAGTGTTGATTTTTTTAAAAAGAAATAAGGAATAGTGTTGATATGGTCTTCAAAAGAAAAAGTAATAGTATTGATTGATCTTCTTAAAAAGTAAAGGTAATGTTGTTCTTCAAAAGAAAAAGTAATAGTGTCAATTTTCTCAAAAAGAAAAGGTTATAGTGTTGATTGTTCTTCAAAAGAAAAAGTAATAGTTTTGGTTTTCTTAAAAAGAAAAGGTTATAGTGTTGACTGTTCCTCACATTCTCTTTTATCTATTGTTGCTATTATATTTTTTTAGGGTTGGCATTATTTTTTTTTAACCAATTGTTGTAATCAATTTTTCATATCACTTGCACACAAAGTGATCATAAAGTATGTTTAATGTTCACTTTTTGTTGACAGTGTTTTTGAAACAGAATCTTTGATAAAAATAAGAATGGCCAAAGATGCATTCAACAAAATCAGACAAGATACTGGAGGGGACAGCGCGGGCTAGTGGTTAGGGGACATGGCTCACAATCCGAAGGTGCTGGGTTTGCTCCCTAATCACAGCACGGGCCGTTACCTCGTGAATGCAAACCATTAGAAATTGCAGGAGAAAGCAGACCCTTACATAAAATGCATGTCGAAGTTGGATGCACTGGGCTGACAGACGTAAAATAAAAACATAGTACAACTCACACTGCCTTGGGGGTTAGAAAAATAAGGTAAATGCAAAAATTATAACAAGATACTGACACAAATATATAACAGGTCAATGAAAATTGACCTTCATAATGCAGTATTTGTGACATTTTGAACGGCACTAAGGAATTAAATTAAACAAAACTTGATTGATGTGACAATATTATAACAAGATGAGGTTACTAGTCACAGGCACAACTATCTTTACTCACCTTTTATGACATGTTGAGGTTACAGTGGTCTTATCATATGCACCTCGTGTGTCAGTTGGGTGGATTAGCACAATTAGAAATGGACGTCCTGAGGGGAGATGATTGATCATTCCCAATCATATTTTCCACGAGATGTTCATCTGTCATCAGAAAATGGCGTCGTTGGAGTGAACCTAGGCAAGAATAAAATGTCTCGCAACCCTGTAGATGACTACGTCAAGGGCATACGCAAGTTTGGTCGCATAGCAGACTATCTGGTTGTGAATATCTCCAGTCCAAACATGCCAGGTCTCAGGAATTTGCAGAAACGAGAGGAGTTGATGTTGTTATTGCATAAGGTTGGTAGGATGGCTGTTGGTGTCTGTTGGTAATGTCTTGGAAAATTTAATAGCTGATGTCTGTTTGTGGTGTTTTGGTAAATTGAATGGCTGATGATGTCTGTTTGTGGTGTTTTGGTAAATTATATTGTTGTCTGAATCAGTTTGAAGAATCTGTTTAGAGTGAAATGATAAATTGTGTCTGAACAGCATTCTTGGTAGGTTACTGTGGTTCTATTTTTTCAGCTCGTGTACTGCTCAGGTAATCCATTGGATATCCTACCTAGCAAGTAAAACTGCAGATCTGTAGTTGAAATGTATTTGTTTACAAACATTTTGATTTCAATTCTTCTGTTTCCTCTTGGAACATAGCTGCTGTAATTGATACATGATCAATCAATCAAAGCCTTTTAATTTTATTCTTCATTCGTTCTCAAACTCCCGCTATCAAGCCCTGTAAGGGCTTTGCAAATAGCAGCATGTTGACCAAAAAACAGAATGCGGTGTGTTGTAGTATACAGTTTGACTGCGGTATTTGTACTTTTCGGTCCGACACATCCGATTTCAGCAGGAATTTTTGAGTACCGTGTTAGCTTTCCTTCTTTGATCCTTTCTCCTTAGTCAGTCTGCTCTGTTGCAGTCTGTTATCCAGGATCACACTGAAGTATAGGTCTTCAATAAATGCAGGCCATATTCTCATGTCCTGACCAATCCACTCCAGCTCTTTTCACATCTTTCCTTTGTGCCTGTTTCCAACTCCCTTCTCTGTGTGTGTTTTGGTCTCCCTCAACATCACCTGCCCTGGGGATTCTAGAACAGAGGCAGGTTATCTGCATTTAAAGCTTAACTTAATGTCTTTATACTGGTTTAGAAGACACTGCAGAGTCTGTATACAACCAGTTACATTTACATCACCTTGCTCTAAAAGCTATGCGCATCCAGTTTATTCTTAAATGCATTAACTGTCCCTGCCTCCACTACCTCCCCTGGCAATGCATTCCAAGCAGACACCACTCTCTGACTAAAACAATATTTCCTAATATCTAATCTGGACCTCTCTTTAGTCAGCTTGTAGCTATGCCCTCTTGTTATTGTGGGTGGCTGTATTTTAAAAAACTTGTTATAGTCTAATTTAATCCATTCCACTGATCATCTTATAAACCTGTATTAAGTCACCATGAATTCTTCTCTCTTCAAGACACTGTAGGCCGGTTTTTCTGAGTCTTTCCTCATAACTGTAATTCTGGAATTAATTTGTATAAAATAAAACATTCTGGAAAGTGTTTCAATAATTCCTATTTTGGGCATATTGTTGCTCCACATTGTTAACTTGTGCCATCCCCACATCAGTCTGGTGACTAGACAACTGTTCACTATTCCCAGTATCCCCTTCCAATCCTGTGCTAAAAAAGCCAAAATAGGCCAGTGTGCTAGAGAGCAAAATCTCAGCCTGTGAAATGGTTGTCAGTGTCACCAGAAGAGATAAGTTGATGAATAAGAAGATTAGAAAAATAGTTAATTCCATTCCCTGTGTCGAATACATGTCCTGGCAGTTGTTGATGTTAATGCCTACCATGATTAGGGTTACTCTTTTGTGCACCCTGAAAAGGATGTTAAGTGGCGGGTTGCAGTAGCTTTCCTCATAGCCTGAGTGTGCTGATGAAGATAGACCAAGTCCCTACAGGTGGTTATGTTATGCTTGGCATCATCTGCGTATCGCTCACTAATATGGTGATCACATTGATCACCCACCTCGTTTGCCAGGCTGTCTTGAAAACAGCTTGTTTCCTGGGAGGACTACAAGTAAGTCTAGGTAAGAGTCTTGACCAATATACTTTGCATGACACTGACTAACATTTCCGATCAGTATGTTCTGCCTGACCAGACATTAGTCTTCCTACCCCTGTCCAGACAGAAGGTGAGATATTTAAGTAATCCCATAAGAACATTCCCTGATCAACTACCTTTGTGGATATACAATGCTCGACGCTCCGGAGAGGCAAGTGGATAGATGATGTAATGGGGATTCTTCAGCGGCATGGAATAATGATGTCATATGTGACACATCTGGTCTAGGAGAGATGACTTCAGTTCAGTTCATCTCGTAACCCATCAGGTCGTTGGGGCACACATGAAGACATGAAAATCCCACGCCAACCCTCTCTGTCTGTCGCCACCTGACGTATCTCACCGGGACAAAGGCCTGACCACTCAGTGATGTTGTCCACCCATCTCTTCCTTGGACGTCCTCGCCCTCTCTGTTCTGGTACGGACCCAAAGAGCATCGAGTTGGTAAATCCGTTGGACCTCGCGACGTGCCTGCACCAGGCCATCTTTCGTCTTTTGATAGCTGTGAACAGATCTT
Source organism: Ariolimax columbianus (assembly GCA_036924085.1). Lineage (NCBI taxonomy): Eukaryota > Metazoa > Mollusca > Gastropoda > Stylommatophora > Arionidae > Ariolimax > Ariolimax columbianus. The sequence goes on from JAVGWX010000016.1 coordinate 52,011,822, forward strand.
CAATAGGACCAATAGTGTCTTCAACTCTCTGATAGGGATTTCTACATTCGTGACACGATCTTTACATGTAGCATTTAGGAGTTTTCTATAGCACCTCATTTCCATTGCATGTATTCTGCCCTGGATATCTGCTGTAATGGTCCAGGTCTCACAGGCATACAGAAATACTGATAACACCAAAGAGCGCATGAGTCTGACTTACTCCCCACGATACCCATAAGGGCACTAGTGGATTGATAACTAGCTATTGCGCACTGCTTGAGAAATTTCAACTAAACTAACATTTTCTTGTGCTGCTCCTCACCAAATGGTCCCTTAGTCTCCCCACTCATCTCTTCCTCGCACAAGGATTATTAGAGAGTTTGTATTTGTCAGGTACTGGAAGAACGAGACAATCTGACAGTCAGTCCCAAACCAGCTGTGTTGGTGAAGATATCTCCTGATGTAAGTGATGAGGACAAGACAAACATTGCCGATGTGGTCATGAAGCCTCAGGTAGGACCTACAAGGTTTTATGTTTGAGCTGCAAAGTATATCAGCTCATGCTAATTAGCCTTTAGCACGGCAATGTTAAAAAGAGGACTAACGAACTCGGCTTACAAAAACGGTGTGTGGAAAAAAAAATTGTTGTTGAACGGAGTCATTTTATTTACTGCTGAATACGTCTCCATATCTACACGACATTTTGCCGGTTAAAGTATCGTATGTTCGATTACAAATGGCTTTTGAACGGTTTTAATTTTGTATACGCCGTTTGGAGCAAGCCGACTTTTTGCGAAAGGTGAAGTAGGTTGTTTGGAAAGATCTTTATCGAGTAGTTCTGTTTATTTTGTTTGTTTAGATGAAAGAACTACGTTTAAATTGGAAACTAACAGTTGTGTCGATATTGTAAATACAGTATCGATACTTTGTGGTTTCCATGGTTTTCTATCGAAGCAACTAGGCCTAGTGGTCGAGTCCAAATGTGTTACGAGATTTTCATAAATTTTCAACTTCATATTTTTGTATCTCAAACTAACAAACACACAACAAAAACAATAACACCCACATGTTCGTTATACTATTGTGTGTCTACACGCAAGAAAATCATATTTATTGACAAACAAACATAAAAGTTACAAATTTTGAAAGACGACTACCATAGCGACAAATTAAGAAAATTAATTAGGTCAAATTTTCTTCAAAATTAATGTGGAGTGCTAAAGGTTAGGCAGGGTTAGGCATATCATTCTGTGCTGGATTAGATGATCATACTTAAGACTATTCCAGATTAGCTGATATTACACAAAAATAGCCGACATTAGATGATTCTATATATAAAACTAACCCAGATTAGGTGATCGTACTTAAAACCTGTCTAGATTAAATGATTATTTATTAGCTTAGCCCAGATTAGATGACTCTACATAAAAACTAACCCAGATTAGATCATACATAAAACTAACCCAGATTAGATGTTTGTTTTATAAGCTTAGTCCAGATTAGATTATTGTTCATGAGCTTAGCCGAGAATAGATAATCATGCACAAGACAGACCCAGATTATATGATCATTTCTGAGTTTAGTCCAGATTAGATGATCAGTCATGCCGTCAGCTCATATTAGATGCTCCAAACACCAATTATTTATTGGTGTTGTTCTCCTCTCCCATTCAGTGCAGAGTTGATGGGCTCATTGTTTGTAATACAACAGTTTCAAGACCTGGATCTCTAAGGAGCAGCCATCGGAGCGAGCAGGGAGGACTTAGTGGAGAACCACTGAAACAGAAATCTTTAGAAATCATCAAAGACATGTACAAGTTGACAAAAGGTAGATATATACGCAAAGTAGTCATGTATACAATGCAGATATGTATGAAAAGTTGTCATATGCACAAGGTGGACATGTAAACAAGGTAGACATGTACAAAAAGTAGACATGTATGCAAAGTAGACATGTGCGCAAGGTAGATATATATATATATATACAAGGTAGATGTGTATGCAAGGTAGATATGTATGCAAAGTAGGTATGTATGCAATGTAGTCATTAACATAAGGTAGACATGTATGTAAAGTAGATATGTATGCAAAGTGTATATGTATGCAAAGTAGATATTTATGCAAAGTAAATATGTATGCAAAGTAGTCATTAACACAAGGTAGACATGTATGAAAAGTAGCTATCTACACAAGGTAGTAATATTTGCAAATTAGATATGTACGCAAAGTAGTCATGTACACAAGGTAGACATGTACATAACATAGACATGTACACAAAGTAGACTTACAAATAGTGACAGTACTTTAACTCGTTTACCATCATCATTGACCTGTCACTCCAAATGTCAGAGTATAGGTACAACACTGCATCTGGTTTACAATAACCATCATTCATCATTGGCTCTTTCCGTCTTGTCAGACGATAGTAAGTTGTGCTTGGCTCTTTCCTTCTTGTCAGACGATAGTAAGTTGTGCTTGGCTCTTTCCGTCTTGTCAGACGATAGTAATTGTGCTTTGAAAAAAGGGATGTAACTACAGTCCATTTCGATAACGAATGTGACTCATAAGACCAATCTGAGCAGAGAAGTGTTTTACACAGTGTGTGCAAAGAAAATCAGGACCGTTTTCGGCATTGCATGGTGAGCGTGTCATCTCAACCATTGAGTCCTTAGCCTGTCCACAATCAGTATCTCCTTTGTCTGTACTTCATGCTAAATCCTGCCCCTCCATGCAACACGATGCATGACGTCCTGTTCCCTCAATTCTAAATCGATGCCTGCATCATTCATATCCCACTTACATACATCCTTGTATTGAAGTAGTGGCCAGCCCAGAGACCATTTCTCCAACTTTAATTCCCCATAGAGATCTTTTGGTATTATTATTACAATAACCAGCTCTTAGGGAATCTTTTTGTGTGGTTTTAATGACAGTAGTTTTTATATGGTGAAGTTGTTAACCGTGTGCACAACCTTCCCTTGTCACCTGTCATTACACGCACAGAAGGAAACAGTGGCTCTATTATGTTTAGTCTTGGAACCACCCAGATGTTGAGGCGAACCCTTTGAGGGATGATCAGTAGTGTGAGCAGACAAAGATGATCTTTTTCTGTGCCAACAAATCTTGCAGTCCAGACTGAGTCTCAACGACACACTGTTAGGTGACAAGACATGTCTTCCTAGTCTCAACGACTCACAGCAACTGTTAGATGACAAGGCATGTCTTAGTCTCAACAACTCATAGTCTCAATGACTCACAGCAACTGTTAGATGACGAGGCATGTTTTCCTATTCTCAACAACTCACATCAGCTGTCAGATGACGAGGCGTGTCTTAGTCTCAACGATTAACAGCAACTGTTAGATGATGAGGCATGTTTTCCTAGTCTCAACGACTCACAGCAACTGTTAGATGACAAGGCATGTCTTAGTCTCAACAACTCATAGTCTCAATGACTCACAGCAACTGTTAGATGACGAGGCATGTTTTCCTATTCTCAACGACTCACATCTACTGTTAGATGATGGGGCATGTCTTAGTCTCAACGACTCACATCTACTGTTAAATGATGGGGCATGTCTTAGTCTCAACGACTCACATCTACTGTTAGATGATGGGGCATGTCTTAGTCTCAACGACTCACATCTACTGTTAGATGATGGGGCATGTCTTAGTCTCAACGACTCACATCTACTGTTAGATGATGAGGCATGTCTTAGTCTCAACGACTCACATCTACTGTTAGATGATGGGGCATGTCTTAGTCTCAACGACTCACATCTACTGTTAGATGATGAGGCATGTCTTAGTCTCAACGACTCACATCTACTGTTAAATGATGAGGCATGTCTTAGTCTCAACGACTCACATCTACTGTTAGATGATGGGGCATGTCTTAGTCTCAACGACTCACATCTACTGTTAGATGATGAGGCATGTCTTAGTCTCAACGACTCACATCTACTGTTAAATGATGGGGCATGTCTTAGTCTCAACGACTCACATCTACTGTTAGATGATGAGGCATGTCTTAGTCTCAACGACTCACATCTACTGTTAGATGATGGGGCATGTCTTAGTCTCAACGACTCACATCTACTGTTAGATGATGGGGCATGTTTTAGTCTCAACGACTCACATCTACTGTTAGATGAATTAAAATGTTTCTTAATATAAAGCTTAAATGTCAATGTGGAGGGAAAAATATGGCCACTCCACCCCAAAAAATTGTGCTCACAATGTCACAAGTATTTCAGTTTTAAATCTAATATCCTTAGAAGTTTCTGTCTTTTGTGTCCCAGTCAATATCTGAATGGGGCATATGTTTAGAATCAAGGTGTAATCCAGATGCGTGATCATTAGTCTGATCAAATAATAAATAATTTCTTAGATCTTAAAGTTCAAAGTTCCTTGCACTAAATCCGTCAACTTTGAAACTGCCTATCGGAAATAACGATGGTAAATGACAGTTTATGCATGAACGAATCATTGGTTGTTTTGTAGGTAACATCAGAATTTGAAATTCCACAAACTAAATCATAGAATGTAACTCATGTGTTCAGAAGTTGGTGTCAACCAGATTGGATGGAAATGGTTTCTTCTAGACAGCCAGTTCTGAGCGATAAAATATGTAAAGGGTTAACCAAACGCACCTCAACTCTTATATGTCTTGTCCATCAGTGATCACTCTTCGTATCAGCAGAGTGGATGTTGTAAAATCTCACTATCGTAAGCAAAGCTGTTTCTTTTTGGTCCATCCACTCGGCTGGATGAGTTGGTCGAAGCACAATGCCTATTGGCAGCTGTTTTATGTAATGGGTTTAAGTCTTATTTCAATTCAGTGACGTCTCACTGACATTACATACCAAACTGTTCAGAATAGAATGTAGAGAATAAAGACACCTGTTATGTGGGATGTAGATTTGTGTAAAATGGCTTATAGTGGTAAGTGTTTGATTCAATAAAATGAAAAGGTTATTTTTTTAAAACCACAAGTCAATTTTCAGCCTATACAGCTTTATGGACTGAGTAAGTTAACAGATCCATAAAGTACCGCACAGATGGCAAATTACTCAATTCCAGAAGAATGAAGGCCAAAACCAAAGTGGCTGGCGACATAATCAGGGAACTTGTATTTGCTGACGACTGCGCTCTAATGAGCAACTCAGAACTGAACATGCAGGTTGGAATGGACCAGTTCTCTGCCGCATGCAACAATTTTGGCCTGACCATAAATGCCAAAAAAACAGAGGTCATGTACCAACCAGCACCAGGCATGCCGTACACAAAACCAGAGACTACAGTCAGCGGGCAGACGTTGAATGCCGTAGACAAATTCACATATCTGGGCAGCACGCTGTCGAGATCTGTCAGCCTAGACGATGAGGTGGCAAGCAGAATAGCAAAAGCCAGCACAGCCTTTGGTAGAATGCGCTCGATGGTCTGGGCACGTCGTGGCATCAGCGTCAAGACCAAACTCAAAGTCTACCGTGCAACCATCATTCCAACCCTACTATACGCTTGCGAAAGCTGGACTGTATACTCTGGACATGCAAGGAGGTTAAACCACTTCCACACAGGTTGCCTGAGGCGAATATTCCACATCCGATGGCAAGATCGTGTCACTGACATCGAGGTTCTCTTGAGGGCTAACATGCCCAGCATCCATGCACTGCTAGAAAAAGCACGACTAGGATGGGCCGGACACCTCGTCCGTATGTCAGACGAGCGGTTCCCAAAGAAGCTTCTCTACGGCGAGCTGAGAGAGGGATGGCGCGAGAGAGGGCGCCCAAAGAAACGTTTTAAAGACGGTCTGAAGGACTCACTAAAAAGTTGCCAGATAGACATCGACACCTGGGAATGTCTTGCGCAAAACAGATCTGACTGGAGAAGCGCAGTCAAATCGGGTGTAGCTGCCGGTGAAGACGACCGTGTTGTGAAAGCCCAGAGCAGACGCGAGACGCGGAAATCCCGAGCAGCGGGAACACCATCCCCTTCTACAAACCTCGTGTGCCCGATATGTAGCAGATGTTTTCGTGCTCGCATTGGCCTGTTCAGCCACATGCGCACCCACACCCAACAGGGAAATCTGTGACAAGGATGATGTCGGCTGTCCTCATCGACAACGATGGACAGCTATTATTATTAAGTTAACAGATGCTTCCATTTGTGGACAATGAATTAGAGCTAACACAAGAATTATAATTTAAAATAATTTAACCCTTTCTGGTCCAGCTAAATTGGCTAGATCCCTACAGTCCAAGACAAGAGACACAATTTCTTATGTCAAATAGCTTTTTTCAAAATGACATAAATTAATTAATAAATTTAGATAAAATTATGATTAATGGATTTACAACACAATTCAATTATATATATCATATCGTCATAATTTAAATATATATAAGCATGAAGCGTTAATATCATTAACCCTTTACAGTCTGTCTAAATTTATAAGATTTGTGTCTTAACCCTTTACAGTCTGGTCTAATTGATTAGATCTGTGTCTTAACCCTTTACAGTCCAGCCTAAATTTATAAGAATTGTATCTTAACCTTTTACAAACCTGTCAAACTGATTAGATTAATGCCTAAACCTTTTACAGTCCGGTCTAATTCATAAGATTTGTGTCTTAAGAAACAAATATAATCAATTAGGCTGGACTGTAAGGGTTAATATTAAGTAACAGAGTGAAACAGGTTGATTTCGGTTCCATCAGACAGCGATGTTTTGTTCTCCATCGATCAGACGGATGGGACTGTAAATAGGTAATTGGTAAAACACAACAGCTGTGATATATGTATATATATATATTTAACTCACTCGACATGGGGATGTGTAATCTTCTTTCATGTGTCAAATGTTGTTGTTTTCAATCCATACCTCTGCAGTGATTCTATAAAACAATCGAACCATTGCTTTCTTGGTTTTCATCCTGTTCTGAAACCCTGCTTACCAGCGGTCAAAGACCAGGACTGTGAGCCATGAAGAATATTTGGATGTTCTAAATCTAGGTCAAGTTCCCATCATTGGAGTGGGTGGGGTTAGCTGTGGTCAGGATGCCTATGACAAGGTCAAGGCTGGTGCCAGTTTAGTGCAGGTGTACACAGCCTTGGTGTATCATGGGCCACCAGTCATTGACAAGATCAAGAGAGAAATGAAGGAGCTGCTCAGGTTTGTATTGTCATCGTTCTTGGTTATTCTTTTATTTGCTGTTCTTGACCATTATTCATTCACTGTCTTTGGCTGTTCATTCATTTGTTACTTTTTGTTATCATTAATTGGCTGTCCTTGACCATCATTCATTAGCTGTCCTTGACCATCATTCATTAGCTGTCCTTGACCATCATTCATTAGCTGTCCTTGACCATCATTCATTAGCTATCCTTGACCATCATTCATTGGCTGTCCTTGACCATCATTCATTAGCTGTCCTTGACCATCATTCATTAGCTGTCCTTGACCATCATTCATTGGCTGTCCTTGACCATCATTCATTAGCTGTCCTTGACCATGATGCATTCACTGACCTTGACCATCATTCATTAGCTGTCCTTGACCATCATTCATTAGCTGTCCTTGACCATCATTCATTAGCTGTCCTTGACCATCATTCATTCACTGACCTTGACCATCATTCATTAGCTGTCCTTGACCATCATTCATTCACTGACCTTGACCATGATGCATTCACTGACCTTGACCATCATTCATTAGCTGTCCTTGACCATCATTCATTAGCTGTCCTTGACCATCATTCATTAGCTGTCCTTGACCATCATTCATTCACTGACCTTGGCCATCATTCATTAGCTGTCCTTGACCATCATTCATTCACTGACCTTGACCATGATGCATTCACTGACCTTGACCATCATTCATTAGCTGACCTTGACCATCATTCATTAGCTATCTTTGACCATCATTCATTAGCTGACCTTGACCATCATTCATTAGCTGTCCTTGACCATCATTCATTAGCTGTCCTTGACCATCATTCATTCACTGACCTTGACCATGATGCATTCACTGACCTTGACCATGATGTATTCACTGACCTTGACCATGATGTATTCACTGACCTTGACCATTATTCATTCACTGACCTTGGCCATTATGCATTAGCTTCTCCTGGTGATCATAATAACCTTATCACAGACAAGGACCAACAATCTTCTCCCAGTTTTCCCGACATTCTCTCAAACTGTTTCTTGATTCTCTATGTTTCTATGCCATACAATAATGCCTGTAGTATAGATACTGCCTACTTGTTTATATTATAGGCAAGATGGCTACAATCACATCTCGGAGGCAGTCGGGTCAGACACCAAGCGGGAATCAGCCAGGCCTGGATAATATAGAATTGAAGTATCATCTGTGACAAGTTTGAGATATCATGAAAGGGCAGGTCTTAGTTGGGAACACTGCTGAAGCAGTTTAAGAGCCGGGGGAAGATTGTGCCACGTTGAAGTCTGAAGTTGGTTAAGATATGTGAGGGCGTAGCTGTTTGATGTGGCAATTATCTTGGCAGTTTCAGACTTGATACGGCATACAAGTACATGGGCAATGGGCTAATGAATGCTGGTCTGTGAGCAGTAGGCTAGTGAATGCTGGTCTGTGAGGCGTGACCTGGTGAATGCTGGTCTGTGAGGAGTGACCTGGTGAATGCTGGTCTATGATCAGTGATCTGATGAATGCTGGTCTATGATCAGTGACCTGATGAATGCTGGTCTGTGAGCAGTGACGTGGTGAATGCTGGTCTTTGAGCAGTAGGCTGATGAATGCTGGTCTGTGAGCAGTGACGTGGTGAATGCTGGTCTGTGAGGAGTGACCTGGTGAATGCTGGTCTGTGAGGAGTGACCTGGTGAATGCTGATCTGTGAGGAGTGACCTTATGAATGCTGGTCTATGAGGAGTGACCTTATGAATGCTGGTCTGTGAGGAGTGACCTTATGAATGCTGGTCTGTGAGCAGTGACCTGGTGAATGCTGGTCTGTGAGCAATGACGTGGTGAATGCTGGTCTGTGAGCAGTGACCTTATGAATGCTGGTTTGTGCACATATAGACCTGACAAAAGTTGCTCTGTGAGCATTGAACATGACATATTGGAAGTTTGGAATTTTCAACCATTTTGTCAGTCAGTTTGTCTTGTACATGTCTTGCAATCGTACACATCTCTTGTAATCGTACCTGTCATCATGTCCCATTTCACTAAAGCAGGAGCATGGAGCCACAGCTACAGTTGGTGTTCCTTGTAGGAAGCCTGAGACATAGCATTTATACACTCTTGTCGAAGCTGCCGCTATGGTACTTTGTATAACAAGATAAGGCTGCTAGTCCCATTACAACCCTACTTAGTCACCCTGAAGAACACGCATAGAATTATAGTTGTCATGTTGAGTTCTCCTCAATAAGTTGCTCTGCGATCGACGAAGATATGCACGCATACAGATGTGTATGTTCCAATTTTGTGAATGTATAGTCTGTCTGCTAGCCCCATGCTGGGAATATAAACAGCCAACTATATTTTGTCTGTTGGGTTTCTCATCCTGTGAATATACATTCTGCCTGTTAGCCCCATCCTTTGAAGGTACACATTTGAATGTACAGTTAGTTAACCTCGTGGCGAAGTGGTTAAGCTGTCAGCCTCGTGATCAGGTGATGTGGGTTCGACTCCGGACTCTGCGGTTTTTTTCATGGGTGCTTGATGCGGAGTCCCCTGCATCTCGTAGTCACCCCCTAGTCGTCTTGTCCTTGACTTGTTACTGGGGTCGGGCGGCACAAGACGAGAGAGGGAGGATAAAAAGTAGCGCAGTTAATCATTACTAAAAAGAGCGCTAGCAAAATTAATTATGCCATCATCGTCTACGATGGACGGCGGCCTTTGCCTAGTTAACCCCATTCTATGAATGTAAACATTCAAGCTTATATTTTATTTGCAAGTGTAAACATAAATGTTTTGATGCAAACCAAATAGTTCTCATACCTATCTTCTTATCTCTCATTCATCTGTTGATGTATATCTCATGTATGTACTGCAAACCTCCAACATACAAATGAGAACTGTGTAACAGTGCTATACAGAGCATATAATGAGTCAATACGAAATCATTATAACATGGTTATTAATTGAAGAAATTCAATAACAAATCAAAGTTGTACATGATAATAGCTGTCCATCACAACCAATGAAGACAACAGCAGTCAGACATGTTGTTTTACACATCACTGGTGAGTCGGGAGGTGGTAGTATAGTCTAGCTCATAAACTCTTTCTACATATGCAGCATTTATGATCAGAGTTGGACAAGTATGTGTCCGTTCATATGCAGCATTTATGATCAGAGTTGGACAAGTATGTGTCCGTTCATATGCAGCATTTATGATCAGAGTTGGACAAGTATGTGTCCGTTCATATGCAGCATTTATGATCAGAGTTGGACAAGTATGTGTCCGTTCATATGCAGCATTTATGATCAGAGTTGGACAAGTATGTGTCCATTTATATGCAGCATTTATGATCAGAGTTGGACAAGTATGTGTCCGTTCAAATGCAGCATTTATGATCAGAGTTGGACAAGTATGTGTCCGTTCATATGCAGCATTTATGATCAGAGTTGGACAAGTATGTGTCCGTTCATATGCAGCATTTACGATCAGAGTTGGACAAGTATGTGTCCGTTCATATGCAGCATTTATGATCAGAGTTGGACAAGTATGTGTCCGTTCATATGCAGCATTTACGATCAGAGTTGGACAAGTATGTGTCCGTTCATATGCAGCATTTATGATCAGAGTTGGACAAGTATGTGTCCGTTCATATGCAGCATTTATGATCAGAGTTGGACAAGTATGTGTCCGTTCATATGCAGAATTTATGATCAGAGTTGGACAAGTATGTGTCCGTTTTGTCTTTTCGCAAAATACACTTTCTCTGCGCCTTGGTGTTCCTCCGTGATGTAGGCGCCTCTGATGGTGGTTCTATAGTATGCCTGGCGGTCATTCCCATGTTGAACCATGTCAGTGATATTTTGAGGGAGTCTTTGAAGTGCTTCTTTTGTTCACTGACCAGACGCAGGCCCTCTTTCAGCTCTCCATACATTATAATTGTTTGGGGATGCGGCTGCCTGGCAAGCGCACAACGTGGCAGGCCCACCTAATCTAGGTCTTCTTTAACAATGTGTGGATACTTGGCATTTTGGCCTTCATGAGGATCTCGGTGTCTGGTACTCTATCCTGTCACTGTGTTCTCAACAATCTAAAGAGGCAGTGTGTATAGAAGTGGTTTATTTTTCTAGCATGCCTGCTGTATACAGTCCACGTCTCACAGGCATACAGAAGTGTGGTGAACTACGAATTGGTAGACTTTCAAGTTTTTTGTATCAAGACTTCTGGATGGAGATGACTCAGATCTATTGTCCGAGTTGTACATTAGTAGCCAACAAAGATGTTGGATATTTTATTTTGTGTTCAAAGTTTTCTCCTTAATCTGAAACGTAAACCTTGAGACGCTTTCATCATTGCCGCATCGATTGTGCTTTGATGGAGTGATTCCAAGTGTCTAAAATGCCTTGTTTTAACTGTGGCATCGCTTATCTTTGAGTGACACACTTATTGAACCATCAAAATTGTGTAGTTGGAAGGATTTAGGCCAGGACTGTTCGGTGACCAAGTGTTGAAGGTATAATCACAGAAGTTCAAGAAATTGAACAGTTTCTTGAACATGATGAGCTAGTGCAATCTTTTCCCATCAATGTTACATTTGCAAGTTCTGATTTTGGCGTATAATCAATTATTTTGATTGCACCGCTAGGTAGCAATAGTGAACCACTTTTCATCGATAAATCAAATTTTGTTCATGTGCTCTGAATATCTGATTAGCAGCAATTGTCATCGCTGCAATCGTACCGCTTTGTTAGTTCAATTGTTCTCCATTGTTTTTAAACATTTCAGTTTCCAATCTTTATTGATATATCTCAAGTGAAATGTTCAAATCTCTGGAAATTTCCCTGTGAGTATAATGAGTTTGATCTTATTGACTTAACACCCGTTGGACCTCGGTAATGCTCTTATTAGTATACATGTCTCAGTCTTGCACTCCCGGCAAAGTGTTTTACTGAACCAGTTTCATAAACCTTACACTAAAGTTTGTCTCAAACTGTAATTTTTAATTTTACAAATATAAAACTTATTGCGTGTTTTTCTTCAAGAGTAAACTTAATTTTGAAGTAGATCTTCCAAGAGATGTTTATGTCATCCAAGAATCACGCGAAAGTGGACAATTCAAAAAGAAAGAGAACAAAGAATTTTCATTAAATTTCACAATTAATAACCATTTTATGAATTCGTTTTGACTCACCCTGTTTGTATACTTATTCCTCTGTACATGATCTTGTATTGTATCTAGATTCTCATCAACTAATGAGTCTATGAAAGTGTACAACAGTGGATATTATTTATCTTGTAATTACATTTTATTTTAAAAATAAATGTACTATTGTCTCCAATGTTGTATTTGGTTTGATATTTTCCTTTGTTTTTATCCATTACATTCAAAGTCTTGAAACAAGAATTTTTCTCAGATTAGGTCAGGTCTTCCTGTAACCGTTGAGCTCATTGATGAACCTATGAAGACACCCCCATGCCACCCCTCTCTGTTAGTGGCTGTTGCCTAATCTGGTCGGAGGTTGGTCCATTCTTTTATGTTGTCCTCCCACCTCTTTTTGGGATGACCTCTTCATCATTCGTCTTGCACCCTGCCATGCAAGAATGTATTTATAAGACCATTTGATCTCAATATGTGGCCGTACCAAGTGAGTCTGTCTTCTGACAATTGCCAGGGGGTCTTCAAAAGGTCTTATTGCTTTTGTAATTGTTTCTTGTATTTCTTCATCTGTAACTCGGTTTTTGTATGTGATGTTTAGAAGTCTTCAGAAACATCTTATTTCCAAGACCTGTATCCTCCGGGGATCAAGACGCTGAGCAGCGCATGAGCTGCAGTGGTCAGCTACCCATAGCTGACTGCTAGCGTCAGGGCCAGCGAACCATAGCTGCCAAGACCCTTCTACACCTCCACGCGGTGATCCTGGATAACAGGCTGCAGCAGGGCAGACTGGCTAAGGAGAAGGAATCGGAGAGGGAATGCTAACCCGGTACTCAAAAAATGCTTGCTGAAGTCGGATGTGTTGGACCGAAAGGTGCAAATATCGCAGCCAAGCTGTAAACTATGACACAACGCATTCCGTTCTCTGGACTACATTCTGCTACTTACCCTTCCAGGGTTTGGTAGTGGGAGATTGAGAACGAACGAAGAAGAAGAAGAAGTATCCTCCGCTGCAAGTCAGCTGTAATTGTACATGTCTCACAAGTATAGAGGAAAATTGACAAGACCAATGTATGCATTAATCTGATCTAGGTGCATATGGCTAACCGTTTATCTTGCAGGATTTTTAAACGTCGTGCAAGCTCGCTATTGTCTCTGCTTTTCTGGCCAACACCTCACATTTTGGTCCTTCATCACTGATAATCAAACCCAAATATTTAAAATGGTCAACCACTTCAATTTGAAAATATCAATAGAATATAAAAAACAAACAAGGAATTTGACTTGACGGCAAGGTTTCTGTCTTCAGAGTGCTATATAATGGGCACATTCAGGTGGATTAGAAAGAATACAGGTAAATATTTTACAGACAATTTCAGATATCTTCTTTTGTGTTCGTCCAGAAAAGACGTTGTGTCGTAATTTACAGTGAGGCAGACGCATCTGGTTTCAGCTGGCTTATTTGGATACGAGGTTTGCCTTACCACTGTGGTCCTTATTCTCTAAGCCAGACTACACTAGTGCAGCCTGTTTCCAGGGCCACAGCTTGGGATCTTGGTCAGGTCTGGTTTGCTGACCCGGAAGTAAGCAGCCAGCTATTAGTCACTGGCTGCTGTCAGCTCATTCAATGTGCTGCATTTTCATATATTAAGGTTAACCTGGACCATGACCAAGATCATGGAGAAAAGTATTGACAACTTTGAAATGTGGGAAGACGGACGAGTTTCTTGGAAAGATAGGAAGATAGTGAGGTTCTAGAATGACTCAAGGTGGAGAAGATACTTCTGAAGAAAATAAAATATTTTCTGACAGTTTACTTGGAGGGAAGAGTGGACGGCAAGAGATCCAGAAGGACAGACATCAAGACGTGGTCCGGACATAGATTGACCGAGTATAACAACCTGGCATGGAAGAGACATCTGGAGATCCATTACGTCAAAGTCTGATGCAGAGACGGCTCTTGATGAAAGGTTAAGCTCAACCAATATTACTGCACTCTGGGCAGAAATACGTGGTTCTCACTTTCAACGTTATGTTAATCCATTACGCTCTAAAGCCTTGAGACATGAAACAAACTACGAGGCATGGTCAAACTGAAACCAAGCTGCAACAAGTGAACATACCTACGATGCACATATCACTTCTGGTGCAGTTTGGTCCGGTTTCATTTGAACACGCCTCGTGGAAAATATCAATAGAATATAAAAACAAAAAGGAATTTCACTTGATAGCAAGATTTCCTGTCTTCAAAGTAAAAATAAGTAAAGTGCAATTTACTGGGAACTGTCATGTGCATTAGAAAGAACACAGACAGATTTTTAATGGGCAATTTCAGATATTAAAGTGTAAATATTGCTGCGCTCTCAGCAGAAATACCGCATTTTTGCTTCCCAGGTGAAGCATAAGGTCACTGCGACAGAATGCGTGATTAGAGGAAGCATGTATGCGAGCATTTACAGTGGCAGTTTTAAAAACAAGTTTTACATGATGAGATTGCTAGTACCATCCACAACCTTTATTAATCACCGTTTACAGCATGCTTAGAAGGTTGCCGTGCAACTATTCATTTAAACATGGGTACCACGTCCAAGTGTTGCCTGGGTCAGAACAGGGAGCAAAGAAAAGTAACACTGTGATCAGCCAGTAATGTTGAAAGGAGATTTGGCTACTCCATCCTGTAGCAACTTCATAGTCAGTTAGTTAGTCGTCGAATAACTTTCATTGCACTCGGGACAAGTCCATACACATTCAGATCTCATCCTCAGTATGTCTGCCAGCACATGATGACTGACCGTTCCAATCCTGTGCTGGTTAACCAGACGTCTTTGGATCCCTGCGTTTTGTCCTTTCCTCGCTTCACACTCAATTCAACCAGTAGCGCCAAGGACGTAGATTCTGATAACTTCCTAATCTTCCTTCCAGCCAATTTCTCTAACACCGTTTAGGATATCAGCTCGGTCCACCAATCTCCCGCTTTCCACTATAGCTGTACTTGACAAACTATCAGCTCTCTCGTTCTGGACCTGAAAAGATTTTCATTGAGTGACCATGCAGGTGGCAGAAATATATGTGGTCAGCCAATTTTAGTAAATGGTGAAATGGAAAATGACTCGTAGAACTGACTTTTGACACCCTCATATGTGTTTTGTCCCTTTCATTGCTGAAAGTGACTGAACATAATCTTCGCAGCTTTCATGGTAGCTCTGAAATTGTACCCTGACATTGTCAAGTACCCATTTTCAACTTGAAGAAGTGGTCATATCATGAAAAAACCAATGACATGCTGGTCTGTCAAACTAGGTATGACATGATTCGAACCTGCTACGTTGAGATTTTAAACAACTGACCTCACAACCCCTAGAATACCTAATCTCCAGTGAGCCTTAACCCCTGATACATTAAAAAAAAAAGGCTTTTAATAGAGTAAAAGTAAAATAAAGTAAAAGAGAAACATTGAAAATATATTTTTCAGTATAATATAATTCAATATAATTTTAACTTACATATTTCTATATTACACAATGGACTCTTCTGATTGGTGGCAGAAACATACAGTTTATTATATTTCACGGACATTGCTAAGTAAACAAATTACGATGATGTAATTTTTTGTGTTTCCCAAAAAATTGCTTATTAAATAAACACTCTGGTGATTTAATTTCTTATTGGAACACAAAATATAAAACTCCTCATATTTTTGTGTGTTATATTCTATATTTTAAAATAATATTATCCAAACTTTAAGACACCGATTAAAAATGAAAATTGCTTTAAAATCTATATTTATTTTTAGTTTACTGTTTCAGCCAGTGACCCCACAGAAAACCATTTGCAACTCTAAATGTACCATGGGTTGGGAACCCGTGTCCTAAACAGATGGTGAAGGATATGGATGACCCCCCAAAGCTAACAGGTAACCACCAATAATAACAGAACAAAGACATGAAAGATGTAACAAAAAAAACATTTGTAAGAATCAACCATTTTTATACACCAAAAAATACCATTCTATGAAATAATCTGGTTTGCTTTTTGTTTAAGCCGCTATCGTTTTACATCTGAATATGTAAGCTCTTCCTGTCGAACTAAATAAAAGAAGCCAAATTAATCAGATCAATGGTTCCAAATGCTGTTATAGCTGGGAGTGGAATTTCGTATGAGCATACACTTCTAACTAAATGTTCCTAATGCAAGCACAACACAGCCTCTGATAAGAAAAAAACCTGTATCTGTCCTTGTAGCATAACTTTCTTAAGGACTGTTTTTTCTAATCAGAGAGTTGTGAGTCTTAGTTGACCTGTACTTCTACAAGGGCAGATGCTCTAGCACGAGTTGAATGTAGCCAGGAGGATTTCCTGCTTAGGGGGCTAGGCTCAAGCATCTTATTACTCCGCTGCGTTGGGACAAGTGTCGCGAAAGGTGGTTAACTGATGTGCGAGTACATCTTAATAGACTCAAACACTAGAGCAAAGCAGACCAGCGGCCTGTTAGGTACCATCTATGCTGCTCTTAACAAACCACCTAACCATAACCGATGTTATGCCATCTCTTACGACATGCTCTCTGTGGGGCAGTGGTGCTATTCTTGTCCTTGTCATACACACAAAAACCGGCGGACTACTCAGATGTGAGTCTATGGTATTATAAAATTGTAATACTCTTGGCAGATGTACCCTGTAAGATATATGTTGTAATTCATCTAGGAGAAGTAAAACTGACCTCAAGAGCCCGCTTGTTAAAGGCCAGAGGGAGTCAATATGAATACAAATACATGTCAAATGCAAATGTGCCAGGCCGAAAGACACAGATACAGTCCAAATGTTAAATGCAGCCCAACATATTTGCTTTATAAATAAAGTCATAAGATATTTGTGGTAATTCACTCAGGAGAATACTCATAGCTTAGTGAATGTACATATTGTCTGCCAGTCCCATACTGTGAATGTACATATTTGGAAAGTACATTTTGTCTAACTATGTACTTTAAGTGCCAAGCACAGCATATAAGGCAGAAACCAGTACTCTCCAGTTTGATATGTGTGACGTCACTCTTTTTAGTTCATGAATGTTGTTCAAGCCCATAATAGACCCCTCTCTGACTGCTGTTCTGCAGAGAGTTTCTTTCGGTCTTCCTCTTTTCCTGTTGCCATTTTGTCTGCGAGTTCCACTCCACAGTGCGAGTGTAAGCATTCAACTATATACTTAATTTGCTGGCCACATCTTGTCAAATATAAGTTTAACCATGAATATTTTGATGAATATCCACAAATAGTAGAAACTTCAAGCCACAGAAACTTTAGCAGATATAGACAAGTCAATGTTTGACGACTTGGGATGTATTTGTTGAAGACTTATCGCCTCTCACAGTGATGAATTGAAATGGTGGACAATTAAGTCCCGCACGTTTCAAGCGACCCTTGATAAGACCAGAGTGCCTGCATCCTGAGTTATCTCCAGTCGTCTTGACCAATAGTCTTGTCACTGATCCAAGGTAACTCAGGACAAGAGAGAGAGAGATTGATGACTAGCGCATTCCCTCCCTCGCTATAATCCAAATATAGCGCACATCACATTAAGACAAAACCATCTGATGTGGTCAGCATCGCTTGCGATAAGCAATAGAATGCTCCACAGAGTGCTAAAATAGTTTTGATTGATTGATAGAGAAAGAGAATAGAGGGAAAGAATGTGAAGCCATGCCAACCATAGACAGAATGTCAAATGTTGCACAACATATGGGCTTTAAAACAAAAGGCAAAGAAGAAACTCGTCAGTGAATTCAATGAGAAAAAAAACAAACATGAAAGAAACTAGTAAAAGTTGATTACGGTTGAGCTTAATCAAAATTTTAAAATGGGTATGGTCAGATACCGCACCGAGACGAGAACACAAACAAAACCCACGTTACGACCAATAGGCCTTCATCGGGGACATTTGTTAATTCAGTGTTGTTGTCCCTGATGAAGGCCTATTGGTCGTAACGTGGGTTTTGTTTGTGTTCTCGTCTCGGTGCGGTATCTGACCACACCCATTTTTAAATTTTGATTAAGCTCAACCTTAATAAACTTTTACTAGTTTTTTTTCTCATTATACACATCCACAGAACCGCTGCAGCCTCGCCTTATTTTAATCAGTGAATTCAAGTATATGAAAGAGAATATTGGACTAGAGCAAAAAAGTGCTGTGGGTAGATGATAAACAGTTTCTGCACTACAGTTGTTAGTCACAGCCTGTTGTGAAATGAAAAACCTTACAGATTTCTGCTGATGAAATGAGGTCTAGGTTTAAGGACCACAGGATATAAACTGAGGAACCATTGGAGTGTGTTCATTTATAAAGCATGAGGATGTAGGTCTTATAGAACAAGCAAGGTTAGTAGCAGTTGACACATCCAAGAATGTCAATACCTGATGGATGGAATAGTTGACACATCCAAGAATCTCAATACCTGATGGATGGAATAGTTGACTTATCCAAGAATCTCAATACCTGATGGATAGAATAGTTGACCAATCCAAGAATGTCAATACCTGATGGATGGAATAGTTGACATATCCAAGAATATTATTACCTGATGGATAGAATAGTTGCCATATCCAAGAATGTCAATACCTGATGGATAGAATAGTTGACCAATCCAAGAATGTCATTACCTGATGGATGGAATAGTTGCCATATCCAAGAATGTCATTACCCGATGGATAGAATAGTTGTCATATCCAAGAATGTCAATACCTGATGGATAGAATAGTTGCCATATCCAAGAATGTCAATACCTGATGGATAGAATAGTTGACACATCCAAGAATCTCAATACCTGATGGATAGAATAGTTGACACATCCAAGAATGTCAATACCTGATGGATGGAATAGTTGACACATCCAAGAATGTCAATACCTGATGGATAGAATAGTTGACACATCCAAGATTGTCAATACCTGATGGATAGAATAGTTGACACATCCAAGAATGTCAATACCTGATGGATAGAATAGTTGACACATCCAAGAATGTCATTACCTGATGGATAGAATAGTTGACACATCCAAGAATGTCAATACCTGATGGATAGAATAGTTGACACATCCAAGAATGTCATTACCTGATGGATAAAATAGTTGACACATCCAAGAATGTCAATACCTGAACATGTATTTAACGCAACTAAAGAATATAGCAATATGTTGCAGCAGCTGAGTAACCCAATAAATCAATATCTGATGGAGCAGCTGAGTAACCTAAGAAATCAATATCTGATGGAGCAGCTGAGTAGCCCCAGAAATCAATATCTGATGGAGCAGCTGAGTAACCCAAGAAATCAATATCTGTTGTAGCAGCTGAGTAGCCCCAAGAAATCAATATCTGTTGTAGCAGCTGAGTAACCCCAGAAATCAATATCTGATGGAGCAGCTGAGTAACCCCAGAAATCAATATCTGATGGAGCAGCTGAGTAACCCAAGAAATCAATATCTGTTGTAGCAGCTGAGTAGCCCCAAGAAATCAATATCTGTTGTAGCAGCTGAGTAGCCCCAAGAAATCAATATCTGTTGTAGCAGCTGAGTAGCCCAAGAAATCAATATCTGTTGTAGCAGCTGAGTAGCCCCAAGAAATCAATATCTGATGGAGCAGCTGAGTAGCCCCAAGAAATCAATATCTGTTGTAGCAGCTGAGTAACCCAAGAAATCAATAACTGTTGCAGCAGCTGAGTAGCCCAAGAAATCAATATCTGATGGAGCAGCTGAGTAGCCCCAGAAATCAATATCTGTTGCAGCAGCTGAGTAGCCCAAGAAATCAATATCTGATGGAGCAGCTGAGTAACCCAATAAATCAATATCCAGTCGAGTAGATAACTGATCCAATGACCTCAGTTCCTGATAACTTTGTTGATACCCATAAGAAACAACAGCATACACATTAAGTCAGTTACCAGGACATGTCTAAGACTCCAGACCCTCAACACACAACTTTACAGAAATATGGAAGTCTTGTCCAATGATCTCTCCACAAACTATCAAATGTTCTGTTTTTGATTAAGTTTAACAATTCATGATGAGAAATATGAAAGTCTATCTAACCATCCACCCAAAGACCACCAACCTGTGGTGTGTGTGTTGTTATTAAGTTTGACAATTTCATAATCAAAGTGAATGCTAACTGGTCCTGAGCTATCTTATGTAAAGTATAACCAGATAAGTTCACCTTCATCTTTACCATCATTCATCTTCTATCACTACTACTTGGCATCTGAGTCCTCTACCCACTGTACATACATGGCAGTTGACACAAAGAAGCAAGAGTTTTTTTGTTTTTAGTAAAATCTGAATTTAAAACAGATTTCCAGTATGCATGACAATTTATTTTTCTTTTAAATTACTTTTCAATTGATCAATTATTTTGATATATGGAAAATTTGTCAAGTCAAGGTTTTCAAGGAGATGAAATATTTGTTCAAAGTGGTGAGAGATGACTTGGTATCTACTCAAAGTGCTGAGAGATGACTTGGTATCTACTCAAAGTGCTGAGAGATGACTTGGTATCTGCTCAAAGTGGTGAGAGATGACTTGGTGTCTGCTCAAAGTTCTGAGAGATGACTTGGTATCTGCTCAAAGTGGTGAGAGATGACTTGGTATCTGCTCAAAGTGGTGAGAGATGACTTGGTGTCTGCTCAAAGTGGTGAGAGATGACTTGGTGTCTGCTCAAAGTGGTGAGAGATGACTTGGTGAGTGTGCTCAAAGTGGTGAGAGATGACTTGGTATCTGCTCAAAGTGGTGAGAGATGACTTGGTATCTGCTCAAAGTGGTGAGAGATGACTTGGTATCTGCTCAAAGTGGTGAGAGATGACTTGGTGTCTGCTCAAAGTGGTGAGAGATGACTTGGTATCTGCTCAAAGTGGTGAGAGATGACTTGGTATCTGCTCAAAGTGGTGAGAGATGACTTGGTGTCTGCTCAAAGTGGTGAGAGATGACTTGGTATCTGCTCAAAGTGGTGAGAGATGACTTGGTATCTGCTCAAAGTGGTGAGAGATGACTTGGTGTCTGCTCAAAGTGGTGAGAGATGACTTGGTATCTGCTCAAAGTGGTGAGAGATGACTTGGTATCTGCTCAAAGTGGTGAGAGATGACTTGGTATCTGCTCAAAGTGGTGAGAGATGACTTGGTATCTGCTCAAAGTGGTGAGAGATGACTTGGTGTCTGCTCAAAGTGGTGAGAGATGACTTGGTGTCTGCTCAAAGTGGTGAGAGATGACTTGGTGAGTGTGCTCAAAGTGGTGAGAGATGACTTGGTATCTGCTCAAAGTGGTGAGAGATGACTTGGTATCTGCTCAAAGTGGTGAGAGATGACTTGGTGTCTGCTCAAAGTGGTGAGAGATGACTTGGTGTCTGCTCAAAGTGGTGAGAGATGACTTGGTATCTGCTCAAAGTGGTGAGAGATTGGTGTCTGCTCAAAGTGGTGAGAGATGACTTGGTATCTGCTCAAAGTGGTGAGAGATGACTTGGTGTCTGCTCAAAGTGTTGAGAGATGACTTGGTATCTGCTCAAAGTGGTGAGAGATGACTTGGTGTCTGCTCAAAGTGGTGAGAGATGACTTGGTGTCTGCTCAAAGTGGTGAGAGATGACTTGGTGTCTGCTCAAAGTGGTGAGAGATGACTTGGTGTCTGCTCAAAGTGGTGAGAGATGACTTGGTGTCTGCTCAAAGTGGTGACAGATGACTTGGTATCTACTCAAAGTGCTGAGAGATGACTTGGTATCTGCTCAAAGTTCTGACAGATGACTTGGTATCTGCTCAAAGTTCTGAGAGATGACTTGGTGTCTGCTCAAAGTGCTGAGAGATGACTTGGTGAGTGTGCTCAAAGTGCTGAGAGATGACTTGGTGTCTGCTCAAAGTGCTGAGAGATGACTTGGTATCTTCTCAAAGTGCTGAGAGATGACTTGGTATCTCTTCAAAGTGCTGAGAGATGACTTGATGTCTCCTCAAAGTGGTGAGAGATGACTTGGTATCTGCTCAAAGTGGTGAGAGATGACTTGGTGTCTGTTAAAAGTGGTGAGAGATGACTTGGTGTCTGCTCAAAGTGGTGAGAGATGACTTGGTGTCTGCACAAAGTTCTGACAGATGACTTGGTATCTGGTAAAAGTGCTGACAGATGACTTAGTATTTGCTCAAAGTGCTGAGAGATCACTTGGTATCTGTTCAAAGTGCTGAGATAGCTTTGTAGCTATTCAAAGTGGTGAGAGATGACTTGGTATGTGCTAAACGTGCTGAGAGATGACTTGGTATCTGTTCAAAGTGCTGAGAGATGACTTGGTATTTGATAATGATGTATTCACTCAATTAGCCAATGGACATTGAATACAAGGCTTGCAGTAAAGCTTACACAAGTGAAAGTACCAATGATATTAATTAGATAGAACAGCCATGAAAAATGAATACATTTTGTTCATTTAATGGCATTTCTTTGCAGTATTCTAATATATATTTTAATTAGGTGAGAGCTCATTAAACTCTATGCATTTATAATCAATAATCATATTTCTTTAAATGAACAAATGGCTGAGTGGATAGGATTGATGGCGACATAGGTTCGTAAATCGGTAAGGTCTTTAACGCTGGGGCAAGCGGGTGATATCTACTCTAACAATAAATAATCATGTTTGATCCATGAACGAGAAGAACGGTGTTATTGTAGTTGTGGTTTTTAATCATGTTAGCTCAATTAAATTTGTTTCAAATACTTGGGGGGAAATGACAATGACTATATTCCTTGTCTTGGCAACGTAGTCATACTGTAGGACTGCAAAAGATTTGCTGCACCACAGTCACAACACATCTCACTACAGACGTGGGGAAGATGAAATATTCTTTTGTGTTCCATCTGTGGGGACATTGATATTTTCAATCCATGCCTATGTGGTGTTTATTTAACATTATAAATCCTATCTCTTTCTTGGCTTTCTTCTTAAGCCCTACTGTCTGATGTTGTGGGCCTACATAATAAGGTTTGGAGACATTCCTATTATATGTTCAAATCATTGATTTTCTTTGTCTGTCCTGTGCATGGCATTATTCCCATCTTCTGTGTCTTCTTAAGCATGACATTATTCCCATCTGCTAAGTCCTTTCCATTTCTGAGATTATTCCCATCTTCCATGTTTTCCTATGCATGATGTTATTCCCATCTGCTATGTTCTTCCCATAAATGACGTTATTCCCATCTTCTATGCCTACCCATGCATGACGATATTCCCATCCCGTCAGATTTCCCATGTCTCACACTTGTCTTTTCTAATGACTCCGACCACTTTTTGAAGCATCTCATTTCACATACTGTGATTATTCTTATTGTACCTTAGCGAGGGTCTATGTCCGACACTGATATCAACTGATAATAGAGTGTACCTTGGCCCAGGGTCTATGTTCGACACTGATATCAACTGATAATAGAGTGTACCTTGGCCCAGGGTTTATGTCCGACACTGATATCAACTGAAAATAGAGTGTACCTTGGCCCAGGGTCTATGTCCGACACTGATATCAACTGATAATAGAGTG
Organism: Ariolimax columbianus; assembly: GCA_036924085.1. NCBI lineage: Eukaryota > Metazoa > Mollusca > Gastropoda > Stylommatophora > Arionidae > Ariolimax > Ariolimax columbianus. The sequence goes on from JAVGWX010000016.1 coordinate 52,035,669, forward strand.
TACCTTGGCCAGGGTCTATGTCCGACACTGATATCAACTGATAATAGAGTGTACCTTGGCCCAGGGTCTATGTCCGACACTGATATCAACTGATAATAGAGTGTACCTTGGCCCAGGGTCTATGTCCGACACTGATATCAACTGATAATAGAGTGTACCTTGGCCCAGGGTCTATGTCCGACACTGAGATCAACTGATAACAGAGTTTGTATGAATGTATCCAGAACACCACCTGCCAAAATATGGATGTAAACCTCAACTCCTTAACATATGTACTGACTAACAATACAATGTATAAAACAGACAGACATTGTGTATTACGAGGCATGTTCAAATGAAACCGGTCCTAACTGCACGAAGTGAACATATGTACGATGCGTATGATGATGTCAATTCTGGTGTAAAAAGCACATACCAACCGTCAAGTTTGCTAAATTTTATTATCCTCAGGCTCATAGTTTCCTCAGCAGACCGTTGAAAATATAGCAGGTGTGATACGGAATCCGTCCAGAGTTGATTCGATTTCTAACAGCTGAAGGATGTCGGCCAGTTGACATTCATTGAAGAATGCAGGCAGTGTATGTTGACCCAAATTGCTGCATCAATTTTGATGATGGCATCTTCTGACGCAACAATATGCGCATGACCTAGTCTTGGAAGATATTTTGTTAACTGACGTCCTTTAAACATCGTTGTCCAGTTCTTCACTGTTGTCTACAACACACTTTAGTCACCATACACTGCCTGCATTCTGCAATGAATGTCAACTGGTCGACATCCTTCAGCTGTTAAAAACCGAATCAACTCTCGCTGATCAACTATGGATGGATTCCGTATCACACCGCCATGTTTTCAACGATCTGGTGGGGAAACTATGAGTTGGAGGATAATGAAACTTGACGGTCGTTATGTGCTGTTTGCACTAGAAGTGACATCATCATGTGCATCGTACGTATGTTTACTTGTTGCAATGGCTCTGGTTTCATTTGAACATGCCTCGTAATTCATCACACATTTGCAGATCCCAATAACAGAAAGAGGTAACCAGCACATGAATTAACAGATCAACAAGCCCATAACAGCAAACCAAATATAAGGAAAAACAGAATAAGAGTAGGGAAAACAAACATACCATCATAATCACTAATCTGTTCTTTGTTTAACCTTCTAAACCCTGGCCACCCAGCCTGTAAAATCCCATTCCCCTGTGCTCCTGAGAAAATACGAACAATGTAGACATTTGAGTTAAGCTATTTACTAGGACAAAACTATGTGCTCTAATTTAGTTTTTCTATCTCAAATTGACTGACCTGCTAACCTCCATTGTTCCTACTTCAGTAGAGTGGAGTATATCCATCAAATTTATTTGGTCCATTATGTGGGATACCCCCTGGACCGTAGTCTGATCCTCCTAGGAACAGATCTAGCTTGATTCTAATCAATGGACGAATCATTGAATGGTAATTTGAATCACACACATGTTGTCGTTCAAATAACAACTGATTCTTTTCAGAATAATCACCATCTAAATCCAATTTATCAGCCTCAAATATATAGGTGTCACAGGTTCAAAGAGTTAACAGCCATATTTTTAGCATACAAGATCTATCAGAGTTCTATCAATATTCATTTCTCATCATGCCGTGCTGAGGTAAACAGCAAGGCAGAACAACAATTTGTAGAATCTATACTTTTGTATTGATTTATATTTTTGTCTCAAGGAGAGACAGAATGCGTAATAAAGATGTGCAAAAAATAGTGGAAGCAAGACCCTGCACTGAATATATTGATGAGGAGACAATCAAGTGGTTCGGCCAACAATGAGAATACAAACTGACCAACTACCCCTGTGCGGTTATAATGCATGGCGATCAAGTTTTCGCAACCATGGCAGACCGAGGTATTAAATGGATAAGAAATGTTGCAGATATTCTAAATTGTCATTGGATGACGTCTACTTCAGCGACGTGTCTGACCCTGGACAGAAAACTGCAGCTCCCCACGACACAAGTGGATAAGATAAGACAAGACTTTTGTAATGTCTCGAAGAAAAGCAAAATGCTCTGGATAAGTTTTGTATCTTGGTTATTTGCTATGAGATGTGAAGGCCTAATCAAGATGCAAGATCTTCTAGATACTCCAATGGTTTTATCAGTGCCTGAGGGTGTGAACATGGTATGATTACCTCCTTTGTGTAGCTGAGGTCGGTCACACGCTACTGTTCATTGGTGACTTCTGCGTTGTTCGTCTCCAGCTGAGTGAGGATCCGGTTCGTGGCATAACAGAACAATCCTGGGGCGAGAACACATCCCTGCCAGACACCGGTTGATTGGTTGGTTATTGATCCAGCCGCCTATGGGCTCCTGCCCTTTGGCCCACAGTTATATAGTGGTTATCTGCAAGTGTTTGTGAGCTGTGGTTTAGTTCTGTACAAAGTGTTCCATTTGTCTGGCCTTGGAGAGTGGTATACGCTCTATGTATACATTTCATGGGTTAAATGCATTCATGCCTCGTTCTTTACTTTTTGTCATCTATCAGTTATCCCCATGGCTAATGAACCCATCTGTACAAATGAGTCTCCTATTGGATATGATGCCTGCGCCCTCTGTGGTTGGAAAGGAACCAGAATTGTACTGCACAGCACTGGAGATGAGCTAAATTGCACAGAAATTTTGTGTCTTAAATCCACCATAAAGACACAGTGGCTCAGGACGAGACGATCCCTTTGCCTTGAACTTTTGGTTATACACCTAGAGCCTAAGAGGAGTTCGGCATAGCCAGCAGGCAATTGATGGCAGGGATTGAGTGCAGTGATCCTTATCTTGGCTACAGTATCTCAGATCGGTGCATAGTTGCTAACTTATGTCCCACACTGATGCCGAGTCCCTTTCTGGCTTTTCAGACCTGGGTGGGTAGAAAATCCACAGACTATCATCAATCAGAATGTCAGCACAACACCATATGATGTAGAGAACCTATCAGCACGGTTGTGACCCAGGCAGACTCTTGCTTCAGTGTTGTTTATCATTTAGCAGTTGTGTGTGCTACCAGTCCAAGCACATTACAAAAGATGACTAAAGAGGTTTGTGCATGGGGCTAGCAACCTTATATTGTAAAATGATAAATCAAAATTTCTGCAGAAAGCATCGTTGCAAGAACACGTCACAGACCAGCTGAAGTGGTAGACTTATGCTTCAGATGGAATGAAAAGAAGATGATGATATGGCATGAGGACAACACACACTTCTTCATATTCTCAGGCTCTGCTAGAGTGTGGATCTGGTTGTCAGAAAATCTTTTTTCTTATTTTAGACATCTGTTATTGAGTTCACATTGACTGGAAACGATGTACAGAGAATTACAACAAGAGGCAATGTGATCGTTAGAAGAGGGTCCTTCTAATACCCAGAGAGTACGTGTTCAGCTCCTTTGCTTCATTTCTTTACACTCTAAGAGGATGGGAGGTGGGGAGAAAGATAAATGGGAGGGAATTATGAGCGAGTCCACTTGGGTCGTGGCTTTCAAGTGTTATCAGCCTGTTACTTGTTTTTTTTTTGGTTTCTTCTTGTTTTGGGGTTTTCCCCTGCCAAACTTAAGAATTGAACCTGTAACAGGATCAAGATACGGAGCAGCGCATGAGCTGCAGCAGCCCACAGCTGACTGTTAGCATCAGGGCCAGTGAACCAGAGCTGCCAAGCACCTGCACGCAATGATCCCGGAGAAGGGATCAAAGAGGGAAGGCTAGCCCGATAACAAAACAAATACCTGCTGCCGAAGACAGATGTGTCGGACCGAAAGGTGCAAATATCGCAGTCATCAAGTTGTAAACTAACGACACAGCGCATTCTGTTCTCCGGACTACAACCTGCTACTTGTTCTTTTCAGGGCTTGGTAGCGGGAGATTGAGAACGTGCAGGGCTTGGTAGCGGGAGATTGAGAATGTTCAGGGCTTGGTAGCGGGAGATTGAGAACGAACGCAGAGGAAGGTGAAGAACCTATGACTATCAAGTTGCCACAATGGTATCTTACCGTTCTGCCAGCTTGAATATATGATGGAATTAACATTTTAGTGACTGGTTCATAGACTACTACAAACTGACCTGCTAAAGAGACTAGTTTCATAAAACCATTCCAGGAAATGTTAACTCCCAAGAAATAGATAACCTGACTGCTTCGAGACTTATCATACCATGTGTATCACAAATGTATTCAGATAACAAGAAGCAAAATGTGAAGGTAACAGCAGGCAAAATAACTGTCCACATATCACACACAAATATACAATTTTGAAACAGCCGAATAACAGAAGCTCCTAGTTCCAGCAAATATATACCTCACTTGCGTTTTTATTTGTTTTGTTCGCACTTCTTTCTTTCTCTCTCTCTCTCTTTCTTTATCTCTCACTCATACAGACACAATCATACACACAGGTACGGATAAATATAGAAATCATGATGCTGCTGTTTCCGTCTGCTTTCTGTTTTCCTGGCTGGTGGCGTGGTGGATGTAGTTAACGAGACGCTGTCCAACCAAATACCTAGAAAACATAAACAGATCTGTTAGACTAGGACACTTCTTTTCTTCTTCCTCGTGAGGGAATCGGTAATTCACGATTGTCTTCCCCAAGCAACAAGTGGCTGAGCGATTAGGGCACCAGCTTCAAGTAGACAAATCGGAACTCTGCAAAGGACTTAGATTTTTATTTTTTAACAGGAATGAAATAAAAAATCTAGCCATCACACTGCAAAGTGACTGCTGAAACAAGCTGCCTTTAATCCTCGTTCCTGGGAATGCAGACAAGCATTGAAATATATTGATAAAGACCCCACCTCAAGTCAGAGCCATGGTTCTTGGAAATAGGCTATGTTACAGTAGTCTGATCGACACAGTGATCCCCATAGTAGTGAGCTTACTTAGGAGCCTCATATTGCACTAAAGCCAGGAGGAGATTGGTCCAACGCTTCAAGTACAACATAGGTTGTAAGAAAAGCCACTACCAAAGTAATGTTATCAAGAGTTTGCTCAACACAATTAGCCTCAAACAACAGCGACATTCTCTATCACTGTGAATACCCTACGATGGATTCCAAGCAATGAGACAAAGGCCAGATTTCTATTGTATCCTGTTTCATCTAATATTCTTCTTCTTGTCCCCCATTGAAGCAAAGAGTGGTCAGCCGGGGGTCTTTGTGTATGACAAGAATAGCTGTGTGACATGGCATAACACCGGCCATGGTTAGTTTAGAGCAGCATAGATGACAACTTACAGGCTGCGGGTCTACTTTGTTCTAGTGTTAGAGTCTATTAAGATGGACTCGCACATCGGTTAACCACCTTTAGCAGCATTTGTCCCAATGCAGCGAAGTAATAAGCTGCTTGAGTCTAGCCCGCTAAGCAGGAAATCCTCTTTCCAGTTCATACCTGAGCGGGGGCATCTGCCCGTAAAGAAGTACAGGTCTACTAAGATGAAGCAAAGTAGCACAGTTCAGATGCTCCTCTACAGTACACGTAAGACTATTCTTGTCTTGCAGGGGTACTAGGGGAAGTAATAATGGTATCTTCATTAATATGCTTTTATTAATAGAATATCCTATATTATGGTTATTTTCATATTTATACTCGAGGGAAGAGGAGACTAATATCCGGTCAGGTGTAAAAAGTGCCGATCAGACTGTTAGCCAGGGTCAGGTACACCTCTAGATGTGAGGAAAGCCTCTGTAACCAACCACCAAAAAAAGTCAACATGAGGACCTAACTCAAGTATGAGTGATATTAGTAACAACAACACCTCAGTTTCTCTAGCAATTTTGTTTGCATGATAAGGTTGCCCAGCCTGAAGCACACACATTTTTTTAGTTGCCTTTAATGACATGCTTCGATGGGTGCCATGTCATATTCTTGAATGATTTGGGCTCACATTAGTGATGCCATTTTTAAGTAAATGTTTCCATAACTTTTTTTTCTCTCCAAACAATGTAGGACGTCTGTGTTTGGTACGTGTAACAAATGAGTGATATCATGTGTTATGTATGGCTTGACTTGGTTTGTTCTCAATCTCCCTCTACCAAGCCTTGCAAAGGGCAAGTAGCAGAATGTAGTCCAGAGAACAAAATGCGTTGTGTCGTAGTGTACAGCTTGACCACAATATTTACATCTCTTGAGCCAACACATCCGACTTCAGCAGGCGTTTTTTGAGTCCATGGTTAGCCTTCGGTCTCTTCTCCTTAACCAGTCTGCTCTGTTGCAGTCTGTTTTCAAGTATCACCGTGTAGAGGTGTAGAAGGGTCTTGGCAGCTCTGGTTCGCTGGCCCTGACGCTAGCAGACAGCTATGAGTCGCTAATCGCTGCAGCTCATATGCTGCACAGCATCTTGATCCCGTGTTATGTATACTTGTCATTACTGTATGGCGTAGAAACGTTAACAATAAATAAATAGCTGGAGAGGAACATCGAGGCTTTGAATATAAGTATGGGCCATATCTTACGGAGAGAAGAGAAAGCAAAAAACTTGTCCTCTTTCTTCCTCTCCGACATTTATTCTGAAACGGACATTTTGTTACATTGTGTCGTTGTTCATAACAAAGCTGTGATCTTTCTGCCCTACATATCCGGTTTCAGAACACCCCATTTTTAAGACTAGATTTGTATTTGCTCTTCGACCCCTATTCTCTCAGCCAGATTGGATCTATGAGTGCAACCCATTTCCAGGGTCGCTATTTGGAGGTGGAATAGAGTACTGGACAGATCAGGTTCACTGATCCTGACACAAGCAGTCGGCTAACAGTCACTGACTGTTGTCATCTCATTTTCAGCGTCAAATCAAACACTGAAGTTTTGAAGAATTTTGGAATACACCAAGAAATTAATAGAGCTAAATTATTGTATACTTTGTAGTGTATTCTGAAATAACTGCATTTAAAGGTAAAAATGTGTTAATCTATTTTATCATTTTTTGTCTTTTGGAAATGTGAAACCTCTCTTAAATTAATTTTTATCACAAGAAAAAATAATTTGGGCTCGTCTATGATTTGAACCACAGACCTCTAGCATCCTAGGCGAGGATCATACCCCTAGACCACCGTGCAAATTGAAAATAAAGTTTTGGAAAGGAAACATGTAGTGTTCGTTTGTTTTGACTACACAGGCAGACAGAAACTCGTTTCAATTCGTGCAACAATGACCGTGACCTATTAATTACAAATTGTCCCCAAAATATCATTTAAGTGTATTGTCATCAGGTTTGTACCTGTCCTGAAAGTTTCAGCTTTCTAGCTTATCGGGAAGTCTCTGAGTTTTCAAATACAAGATTTGACTAACTAACTAACAAGTGAAGTTGAATAAGTGCTTAATATACAGACAAAACAGTGTTTGTGTATGAAAGGGACATAACAAAATTAATGAAATGATAGTCAACAGATGTATGTGTTGTGTATTTGATGTGAAATAGTGACAAGTCAACAGATGTATGTGTTGTGTATTTGATGTGAAATAGTGACAAGCAACAACAGACTGGCTCACTTGTCATCTTTGATATGGTTGTAGAGACGTCGGAACTGTCTGATCTGGAATATCAGCATGGCCGAGCAGATGATGACTGTCAGAACAAATGGGTAAATTCTTCTGACCACCAGTGTCTGTGTCTCCAGGCTGACACCTGCATTGACAGAGACATGGGATGAGACACAGACAAGATACGGGATGAGACATTAAAATGAGACAGAGACAAGATACAGGATAAGACACTGACAAGTTATGGGGGTGAGACTCATACAAGACACATAATGAGACACAAACAAACAACACAGATAATTTGGTTGCACCCTTTAATGAATCATCCCATTGGTTGATGGGATAAAGAGAATAAGGTCGCCGTTTCCTTACTTGCATGCTTGTAAGAGGCAACTAAAGAAGATTGGACATGGGAATGGCAACCACCTCATCATGTAAAGACCATTGCTATAATAAAACAGATTTACTAAAAAGATGATTATGGTAAGCAAAATAGTGTTGGACCTATGCTTCAACAAATGGAGCCATGGGAATTTGATTGATTGAATATCATCCATGTGACTGCAGTGGAGCAATGAGAACCATCTCAACATGTCATAACAGGTGAGTAAAGAGGGTTGTGCATGAGGCAAGCAACTTCATGAATATATAAATTCTGCAGAAATTAGTACTGCAGAAAATACAAAGTGTCAAAATGCTTGCTACAGTACAGGCTCTATGCTTTGTATGGAGCACAAGGATTAGAAGATGAATTAAACACAAGGATTAACAAAGGTTAAGATGGAATTTTGTAGCAGTAGGCAGGGTAGCTGATGTAACATTGGATTGGATAATATTTCAGGAGATTTCAAACCATAAGGATGAAGCCGAATTGATGCAGCAGTGGGCAGGGTAGGGTAGCTGATGGAGCAGTGGATAGAGTGATGATATCTCAAATGTTGACAAAACATGATGTGCAAAGGTTGAAATGGATTGATGTAGTAGTGGGAGGGTAGAGGATGGAGTTCAGAGGCTGATGGAACTTCAGAGTAGCTGATGGAGCTATGAACAGAGTAGCTAATGAAGCTGTGAACAGGATAGCTGATGGAGATATGAACAGAGTAGCTAATTGAGCTGTGGACAGAGTAGTTGATTGAGCTGTGAACAGGATAGCTGATGGACAGAGTAGTTGATTGAGCTGTGAACAGGATAGCTGATGGAGATATGGACATAGTAGTTGATTGAGCTGTGGGCAGAGTAGTTGATTGAGCTGTGAACAGGATAGCTGATGGAGTTGTTGACATATTAGCTGTGAACTGAGTAGTTGATTGAGCTGTGGACAGAGTAGTTGATGGAGATGTAGACAGTAGCTAATGGAGATGTAAACAAAATAGTTGATGGAGCTGTGGACAGAGTAGTTGATGGAGCTGTGAACAGAGTAGCTGATGGAGATATGGACTGAGTAGTTGATGGAGCTATGGACAGAGTAGTTGATGGAGCTGCGGACAGAGTAGTTGATAGAGCTGTGGACAGAGTAGTTGATGGAGCTGTGGACAAAGTAGTTGATAGAGCTGTTGACAGAGTAGTTGATGGAGCTGTGGACAGAGTAGTTGAAGGAGTTGTTGACATATTATCTGTGAACAGAGTAGCTGGTGGAGTTGTGGACAGAGTAGTTGATGGAGTTGTTGACATATTAGCTGTGAACAGTAGTTGATGGAGCTGTGGACAGAGTAGTTGATGGAGATGTGGACAGAGTAGTTGATGGTGTTGCTGACATATTAGTTGATGAAGCTGTGAACAGAATAGTTGATGGAACTGTGGACAGAGTAGTTGATAAAGCTGTGAACAGAGTACCTGCTGGAGATGTGAACAGAGTAATTGATGGAGTTGTTGACATAGTAGATGGAGTTGTGAACAGAGCTGTGAACAGAGTAGTTGACAGAGCTGTGAACAGAGTAGTTGATGGAGCTGTGAACAGAGTAGCTGATTAAGCTGTGAACAAAGTAACTGATAGAGCTGTGAACAGAGTAGTTGATGGAGTTGTTGACAGAGGAGTTGATGGAATTGTTGACATATTAGTTGATGGAGCTGTGGACAGAGTAGTTGATGGTGTAGACAGAGTAGCTAATGGAGCTGTGGATAGAGTGATAATTCGGGATACTTTGTCAATTCCCCTTCCCTCAATCTCTTTCAAATATATATTAGTGTCAATCAGATAAGGACAGACCAAAAAAATGATGGTTAAGTGAAGGTAGAGATGGATAAGCAAAAATTTAGTCCACAATGGGGAAAAGAAAGGTGGGAAGGCCAAGGACACCAGTACACACTTACCAAATGCTGGAGCAAGACTGTGGGCAATGACATAAGGTACAGCCAGGGCCATGCCCAAACATGTGGACACAGGCACACAGATATGGGTCATGATGAACCGCATGTTCAGATTGCGCATGCCGTCATTGTAGACCTGCAAGATGAATCAATTATATAAGTACGGGGAAGCCAGATTTACAATCATTGGACGTATGACCTCTGACACTCTGTATTTGAGGTCATCAGTGTGGCAAAGGTGAGTCTGCCATAATAGTTATTGCCAGTTAAGCTATTACTGAGTTGTAGGTAGTCAGGAATTGTTTCATTCATCTGTATTATGCATTGTATTAAATATTTATACTCAAGAATGGAACGAAAATGAGAAATGGTGGGTAGTACAAATCTTTCAAGTTTCAAGCATTCCCTTGTCTCAAGGGAGATGAGATCAACGCCTAGTCCTATCTGAGTTGGAAAATACAACTATGATGTCCTGTGTACACACATACTGTGCATATAAAAAAATTCTTGGCAATTTAAAATCGAAAATAGTAGTCTGTTAGCCTTTTTTCCTTGAAAAAAATTATAGTGATGCTAAATTACTGGCATGAAGACTAAACAGAGTGGCCTGTCTCTTTCTTCAGCCATAAGACCAGTCTCTTTATTCAGCCATGTGACCACTCTTTATTCAGTCATGTGACGAGTTTCTTTCTTCAGCCATGTGACCAGTCTCTTTCTTCAGCCATGTGACCAGTCTCTTTCTTCAGCCATGTGACCCATCTTTTTCTTCAGCCATGTGACCAGTCTCTTTCTTCAGCCATGTGACCAGTCTCTTTCTTCAGCCATGTGACCAGTCTCTTCAGCCATGCGACCAGTCTCTTTCTTCAGCCATGTGACCAGTCTCTTTATTCAGCCATGTGACCAGTCTCTTTCTTCAGCCATGTGACCCATCTCTTTCTTCAACCATGTGACCCATCTCTTTTTTCACTCATGTGACCAGTCTCTTTCTTCAGCCATGTGACCCGTCTCTTTCTTCAGCCATGTGACCCGTCTCTTTCTTCAGCCATGTGAGCAGTCTCTTTCTTCAGCCATGTGACCAGTCTCTTCAGCCATGCGACCAGTCTCTTTCTTCAGCCATGTGACCAGTCTCTTTATTCAGCCATGTGACCAGTCTCTTTTTTCAGCCATGTGACCAGTCTCTTTCTTCAGCCATGTGACCTGTCACTTTCTTCAGCCATGTGACCAGTCTCTTTCTTCAGCCATGTGACCCATCTCTTTCTTCAACCATGTGACCCATCGATTTTCACTCATGTGACCAGTCTCTTTCTTCAGCCATGTGACCCGTCTCTTTCTTCAGCCATGTGTTCCGTCTCTTTCTTCAGCCATGTGAGCAGTCTCTTTCTTCAGCCATGAGACCCATCTCTTTCTTTAGCCATGTGACCCATCTCTTTCTTCAGCCATGTGACCAGTTTCTTTATTCAGCCATGTGACCCATCTCTTTCTTCAGCCATGTGACCCATCTTTCTTCATCCATGTAACCAGTCTCTTTCTTCAGCTGTGTGGCCAGTCTCTTTCTTCAGCCATGTGACCCATCTCTTTCTTCAGCCATGTGACCCATCTCTTTCTTCACCCATGTGACCAGTCTCTTTCTTCAGCCATGTGACCAGTCTCTTTCTTCAGCCATGTGACCCATCTTTTTCTTCAGCCATGTGACCCATCTTGTTCTTCAGCTATGTGACCAGTCTCTTTCTTCAGCCATGTGACCAGTCTCTTTCTTCAGCCATGTGGCCTGGCTCTTTCAGGATGTCCCAGTCGGCCATCTTCTAAACCTGCCTCTAATAGAAGAAGAGAAGCTGCATCCCTCAAGGAGTCGTCCCTGGGTCTGTCCATGCAACACCTGACTGATACATATCACCTCCACTCCATCTGCATGCTGTGTGGGGCTCTGCCCACAAACTATGGTCAAGGACAGCCAGCACAATGGACCCTGGTTGCCTTGACGGATAAACTTGACTTGACTTATATGCCACACTCACAAACAAAGTTTGTTGTACTAAGAAACTTTGCTTTGTGGATCCTGGGAAACAAAGAATAGGACCACTGCAGTCTTTCAAGCATGTTGTAGAAGATGACTAAAGAGGATTTATGCATGGGATTAGCAGCATCATCACGTGAAGCAAGTTGCTTCAGAAAAATAAACTACAGAAACAAGCAACGAGAGAGTGATGCATGGTTCAGTACGTGGCAAGCTACTGTAGTGGTGACTATATGCTTTGTATGTAAGGAGTGACATATGGATAATAATAATACATCAGAAAAGTTGCACTATGATACATATAACAACCTGCACTCATTCTAGACTAGGCCACATACAACAGTCTGTACTCACTCATTCCTTGTCACATACAACAACATGTACTCACTCTTTCCTTGCCACATACAACAATCTGTACTCACTCTTTCCTTGCGAAATACAACAATCTGTACTCACTCTTCCCTTGCCACATACACCAATCTGTACTCACTCTTTCCTTGCCACATACAACAATCTGTACTCAATCTTTCCTTGCGAAATACAACAATCTGTACTCACTCTTTCCTTGCCACATACAACAATCTGTACTCAATCTTTCCTTGCGAAATACAACAATCTGTACTCACTCTTTCCTTGCCACATACAACAATCTGTACTCACTCTTTCCTTGCCACATACAACAATCTGTACTCAATCTTTCCTTGCGAAATACACCAATCTGTACTCACTCTTTCCTTGCCACATACAACAATCTGTACTCACTCTTCCCTTGCCACATACACCAATCTGTACTCACTCTTCCCTTGCCACATACAACAATCTGTACTCAATCTTTCCTTGCGAAATACAACAATCTGTACTCACTCTTTCCTTGCCACATACAACAATCTGTACTCAATCTTTCCTTGCGAAATACAACAATCTGTACTCACTCTTTCCTTGCCACATACACCAATCTGTACTCACTCTTCCCTTGCCACATACACCAATCTGTACTCACTCTTTCCTTGTCACATACAACAATCTGTGCTCACTCTTTCCTTGCCACATACAACAATCTGTACTCACTCTTTTCTTGCCCCATACAACAATCTGTACTCACTCTTCCCTTGCCACATACACCAATCTGTACTCACTCTTTCCTTGTCACATACAACAATCTGTAATCACTCTTCCCTTGCCACAAACACCAATATGTACTCACTCTTTCCTTGCCACATACAACAACCTGTACTTGCTCTTTCCTTTCCACATACAACCATCTTTACTCACTCGTTCTATAGCTCTCTTGAGCCACCACTGAGGCCCCATCATAATGACAGCTGTAAGAATTTTCATGTGCAGCACTCCCAAGGCCCAGTCCTGATATTTGAGAACAAACACAAGAAGTGACCAATTACTATTTGACACTTGGCTCTGGCAACATAATCATACAACATTTATGTCTTCAAACTTTTTTCTGCCAATCACAAGTAGATAAAAGCATATACAAGCAAGGGCTTAGTAAACACACACCAAAAAAATCCATGTTACGGCCATAAGGCTTTCAGCAGGCACAAAAAAACCAATGAAAATTAACCATGATATGACATGAAAACTATGCAATATGGTTTGAGTGTTAGCCATTACCAGGAATGTTTGAGCCATGTATAGCACAATTTAACCCTACCAGACCTGAGGCCCTGAACCTAACTGTCCCCTATACCTGGGCTCCTGAGCATTAACGAGAAATAACCAACATGATATAGAAAAATGTTAAATACATGCAAACAAGTGGTTAGAATAAGATGGAACTTGGAGACATTGTAGTAAATAGGTATACCTTTCAACTAGTGCCAATATTCCACCTTTGTGTGCCATTCCACCCAGCAGGATGAACCTACATCACCACCTAGATCTCCCCCATCAGCTGTCTGAGGGACACGCCCCCCCCCCCCCCCCCCCCCCCCCTTCTCTTACTATCGATCTAGCTCTAGATCTATAAGGTTCACGATTCTCCTCATCACTCGAGCTCTCACTGTCTGTGTCACTTGATCTGGAAATGTATTCTTCAGAGTCTGAATCAACCAAAGTATCGATCACCTGTTGGACTGTCATAAGCTTAGAACTACTTCGCTTTCCTGTTGAAGTGCTTGGTTCATCAGCCGCTCGTTTCATTGTGTATTTTCCGAATTTTTTCATGTTAAACCACACAATGTCAATTCAAACATGGTGGCAGACATTTGCAATGGCTAACCATGAGGTTTGACCACAATTGGTTGGTTATTTTTAGATTCTGGCGCATTTTTTTCACGCACTACACAAAGTACTGAAAATTAGGTCCAGCGGAGTAGGCAACATACTTCTCCTCAGATCTGTGCTGTGGACAGTCTTGAAGAACATGTGCTGCTGTCATGTCAGCCAAGCTATAGTAACATAGGTTGGTGGTGCCTATCTTGAATTTGGTGTACAGATGGTGTCTCATAATGTGGTGGCCAATTCAGAGACGCAATATGACAACTTGGTCATTTCTGGACAGTTGGTAGTCTCCGTCATCTGGTTGATTTTGGTATATAATATGTGATACTTTAGTGAAACTTCACTAAGATAAATAGGTATATAGAACTTCACGTTGTTTGACATTTTTACATTAAAAAAATATGTGAGCCAAGAAGGCCGTAAATTTGGGAATGAATCAGTTAAGTGTCAGAGTATGGGATCGTCAACAAACACAAGTATTCTGTACCTGCCATGGGAAGAAGATGGGTGATTGGTCCAGAGGAACTCTCATGGGTGCAACAATGATGACATCAAACAACAAGCCTAACAACAGTGGTATCACCATCAAGAGTACAATTGCCATCACCAGCGACTTGATTATCTGCAACACAAGCGGGTAACGGCTCAAGCAAATCACGCACACCTGTAAACACATATTACCTGCAACTAGATGAATGTCTAAAAATGTGTTACCTGCAACTAAAATGCACACCTGTAAGTATGTTATCTATCAATTATCTTGAAAATGTGTACAGATCACCAAGGCAACTTGGCCTTCCCAAGAGGCCTCACTTAAATCTTTCCAGTCCGTGCTCATTTTGTCAAATTGCATCCTTCAGTTAACTGCATGTGCCTCAACCCCATATGTCAAATAGTTTATTTAGGGGACGGCGTGGCCTAGTGGTTAAGTGGCACGGCTCACAACCCGAAGGTGTTGGGTTCGATCCCCATCACAGCACCGGCCGTTACCCCGGAGAAGCAAACCCTTAGAAAATCCAGGAGGAAGCAGACCCTTACATAAAATGCATGCTGAAGTTGGATGCACTATCCGACAGGCGCAAAATAAAAACCACAGTGACACCACCTTGGAGATTAGAGAAATAAGGCTACCGCAACAAACAAACAACAACAAAAATATAATAAATTGCTTATTTCAAAATAAAAACCACAGTGACACCGCCTTGGAGATTAGAGAAATAAGGCTACCGCAACAAACAAACAACAACAAAAATATAATAAATTGCTTATTTCAAAATAAAAATAATTAATATTAAATAAGTTGAGCAACAATTACAATCTAGAGATCCTAAGGCAATTAAATAATCTTGTCTATGACATGAAGTATCTCTTATATTAATATCCGTTGGACCGGATATTACGTTGCGGGATTGATCATTTTTATATTCAACATTTCTGTAATTTCTATCATTGTGAGTCATAACCAGAACAACCTCTACTTTTTATTTTCTTTACCATAACTGCATTCACAATTTTGCATATGCATTTTCTGGCATACTACAGAATGTAGCCAGGGAGAGCCATGTTGGTCGTTAGAGGATATTACGCAATATTTAAATTATAAAAAGTTGCCATTTTGGCATTTGTTGCTAAATTAAAAATGAATTTTCAAGTTTAGTACACGAAACAAATGCAATTGTATACCAGCTGTCACAATTATTGAAACACCCTAACATAAACATGTCCACAGAAAGAATTCTAATCAACAGTATATTCTAGCCAACTCTCTGTTATCAATGCCAAACGAGGACTTTAACAAAAACTATGTGTACAGGTGTGGAGTCCTTATTGTAGAGTTTCATTTTGGAGGATTTTTTTCCCCCAAATAGTTTCATCACAGTTTAATATTGATACACTGAAAATTATTTCAGGACTCACTGCTTTTCAATTTCATTGTTCAAATTATTTCAGTACTCACTGCTTTTCAGTTTCATTGTTCAAATTATTTCAGCACTCACTGCTTTTCAGTTTCATTGTTCAAATTATTTCAGCACTCACAGCTTTTCAGTTTCAATGTTCAAATTATTTCAGCACTCACTGCTATTCAGTTTCATTGTTCAAATTATTTCAGTACTCACTGCTTTTAAGTTTCATTGTTCAAATTATTTCAGTACTCACTGCTTTTCAGTTTCATTGTTCAAATTATTTCAGCACTCACAGCTTTACAGTTTCATTGTTAAAAATTGTTAATGATATAATTTTTTTTAAATTGTATTTTTATTTGCTTTCATAATTTACTTTATTATCTTTTATTAACCTAATTTTGCAGTGTGACAATGTTATTGTTTCTTTCATTTTGTGTAGTTCCAATTATGCACTTACAGACACAGCGCAGAGGAGGAAAAAAAAACCAGTACAGATTTCAAAATCTGATTCATGGACAAAATATGGAGAGCAAGTAGCAAACTTATGTACAGCATCACCTAGAAATTTTTACCAAGGCACGAGAGTGAGAGTGGAAAATATAAATCTATCAATTATAAACACTGTCCAACAGCCAAGTCAAAAGACACAGATGCAGAGAATGCTTTAGTGAGTTGGTAAACCCAGGAAAGTATGAGCCACCACAGGACCGAATGGAGAATGAAACAGAACGCAGCTTAGAAACATGGAAATCAGATGATGAACCAGCCTTGCAAAACAGCAAGAAAAAATAAGGTATCAGGCATAGATGGTATCGCAACAGAAATACTGCTGGCTTGCAGGACAACTGCAGTGGACTGGCTGACCAGAATATTTAATGTGGTCTGGACATCGAGAAAGGTACAGACAGATTCGCAACGAGCAATCATCGTTCCCATATGAGAAAATCAAATCCGACAAGCGAGTGCAAAACTTATAGGGGAATTTCTCTTCTAAGCCAAAAGGGCAAGATAAATGGTAAGATACTAGAAAGAAGATCAAGAGCAACACTGGAACCCCAACTAGGAAATAATCAGTTCGGTTCAGGAAAGGAAAAAGCTGCACACACGCAAAATTTACATTGAGACATGTCAACATTCTATAGAATATGACGGAAACAACAGCCTTTATATTCATAGATCAAGAAAAGGTGTTCGATAGTCCACATAAGTCAATTATAGGAGATCCTAGCAGATTATGCATTGTAAGGTCCTCTCCTTAGTAACATCAAAGCCCTATATCAGGACAGCCAGAGCACAGTAAGAACAATAGAAGGTATGTCGGAGTGGTTCCCCATTTCATTAGGTATCATTGAGGGCTGTGTTCTCTCGCCACTCCTCTTTGTCACTTATATTAATAAAATCACCCAGGAGGTAATTACAGAACAGGAAAGTACCAACGAATTGCTTTTTGTTGACGGTCAATATGTGATCCATTCTAATGAACAAAACCTACAACGTCATATTGCCTCACTCCACTTGAACTGTCAAATGTGCAATGTGAATATCAACACATCAAAAACAGAGGCAATGAATATAGATAGAAAGCACACCATACTTGATATTCATGTAGATGAAACAAAACTAAAGCAGGTACAAAAATGTAGGTATTTGAGAACTGTTTTTACTGATGGTGGCAGACTAGACAGAGAGACAGAGATGAGAGGGCAAACGCTGTCACCTACCAGCTGTCTCCACTACTAAGACACCCCAAGATTTTCTTCGAAGCAATAAAAACAGATAATAAATAGTATCTTCATCTCAACTCTGTGCTACCAGCACCAGACATGGGCAATGAATAACACCCAGGAACAAAAGTTAGCCACCTGCGAAATGCAGGGTCCACGAAAGGTCACTAACAACACCAGAAGAGACAGAATCACAAATATGAGTTTCAGGAGAAGGTTGGAACAATTCCCTTCCTACAGCACATCAAGCAACAAGGAATGAATTGGTTTGACCCCATTGTGAGAATGCAACCAGACTACATTGTTCATACAACCTTCCACAGGAGAACATCAGGAAGAAGGGCAAGAGGCAGGCCGAGGAAAAGGTGGCGTAAACAAGACCTGCCGTAAAATGGGGAAATATTTTACTCGAGCCACGAGAGATTCGAAAGACAAATACATACCACGACACTGGGCTAGAACCTGGAAGAAAGTGAGACGATAAAAGAAAAGAAGATGAAGAATGACGGGCAGATGTTCTGCACAGGTCAGCTAGTTCATAATAATTATATATATGTTAGTATGTAGCTGTAAATATCATTGATGCAGAAAGGCAAAATACAGCAGACATTTTTTTTTCAATTCACTATGTCATGAGTACTTCTGTGTTAAACCCTCCCTTTGATTACCACAGTCCATTTTTGTGTCCCAGTCAAAGCCTGAATCGGATGTGTTTTGAATATCCATGTGTAATCCAGATGAACGATCATTGGCCTGATCAAATTATAAATTATTTCTCAGGTCTTGAAATCTGATTTCCATTGCGCAAAATGCGACAAGTCTGAAAATTCCCCACATTCGTAAATACAGGCCTATTGCAAATAACTCTAAATGAAAGTTATGCATGCGCTAGATAGTCTACTAAATATGTAAACGTGCTTTGCAAAGTTAAATGATAAACACTGAATGTCACAGAATTGGGCGGTAACTGATGTTTTCACACCACCAATGCCTACTAGACTGGTCTGAAAAATGTTACGCTCTGATCATCAAAGGTTGCTAAAGCGCAACACTAGGAAGACTGGAGTGCAGACTTATCAAAACGCATTGTTTTAGATCTCATCAAAGGGTCGCTAAAGATATAATTTAGAAGTCTGAGGCTTAGTCTTACCAACAAGGCTCATTGTCTCTCTGATTACACAAAACTACTTTTTGAAAAATTAAGTTGTCTGGAACCGAGCCTTACCAAAGGCCCCCACTTAAGATTTGATCCCCAAAGATTGTTCAAGGAAGCAATATGAAGTCTAGATTTGAGTCTTACAAATAGTTCAACACTCAAGATCTGATCCCTAAATATTATTCAAGGAAGCAATATGAAGTCTAGATTCTGGTCTTATAAATAGACCAACAACCTTTAGCACACTACGGTCGAGACAGTCTGGACCAACTCAGCCTACAAAATCGGAATACAGAGAAATTTTTTTGTTTGCATGGAGACCCTATCCTTAGACATTTTTTAAAATGCTGAATACATCACCATCTACACACGATATTTTGCCAACAAAAGTATCATATGTTAGATTACAAAAGGATTTTCAACAATTTTTCTTCTAATACACCGATTGGAGCAAGCCGACTTTTTGCGAAAGGTGAAGTAGGTTGTTGGGAAAGATCTTTATCGAGTAGATCTGTTTATTTTGTGTGTTTAGATGAAAGAACTACGTTTGAATTGGAAACTAACAGTTGTGTCGATATTGTAAACACAGTATCAATACGCTGTTGTGGTTTCCATGGATTTCTATCGGAGCGACTAGGCCTACCCATCAAGTCCAAATTATTTTTTGTACAGATTTCCATAAATTTTCAACTTCATCTTTTTGTATCTCAGAAACTAACAAATACACAACAAAAACAATAACACCCACAAGTTCTTTATTCAATTGTGTCTCTACACACAAGAAAATCATATTTATTGGCAAACAAACAGAAAAGTTACAAATTTTGAAAGTCGATTACCATAGCGAGATATAAAGTTGCACAAATTTTCGTAAACAATTACGAAGCGTGCTAAAGGTTAAGATCTGATCCCTAAATATTGTTCAAGTAAGCAATATGAAGCCTAGATTCGAGTCTTAGAAATAGAACCCCACTTAAAATTTTATCCCTAAATATTATTCAAGTAACCAATATGAAGCCTAGATTCAAGTCTAACAAATACACGAACACTTAAGATTTGATCCCTAAATATTGTTCAAGTAAGCAATATGAAGCCTAGATTCGAGTCTAACAAATACACCAACACTTAAGATCTGATCCCTAAATATTGTTCAAGTAAGCAATATGAAGCCTAGATTCGAGTCTAACAAATACACCAACACTTAAGATCTGATCCCTAAATATTGTTCAAGTAAGCAATATGAAGCCTAGATTCGAGTCTAACAAATACACCAACACTTAAGATCTGATCCCTAAATATTGTTCAAGTAAGCAATATGAAGCCTAGATTCGAGTCTAACAAATACACCAACACTTAAGATCTGATCCCTAAATATTGTTCAAGTAAGCAATATGAAGCCTAGATTCGAGTCTAACAAATACACCAACACTTAAGATCTGATCCCTAAATATTGTTCAACGAAGCAATATGAAGTCTAAGAGTCTAGTCTTACCAATAGGCCCCACAGTTGCAGCTTGGCCTTAATGATGACCCATCCCTGTAAATACCAGCCTCCTATGACAGTAGACACTCGCAGGCATAACCAGCAGACATAGAGACCACATCCTGCTGTGTAGAGTTCATGAATTTTGGTGTCCCCCACCCACAACCACATCAACTGCCTCCCAATGAATACTGCAATAGAATAATGATAAGTTAGGCTTACATCTGTCAGAATAATGGCCACACACTTAAACACTTCCGGTCCACTATATAGATTAGGTGTTTTAAAAAAATATCCGACCTTTGGGCTGGAAAAATACAATTACTCACCTGGAGATTTGAAACCATAATCCTCTTCAAAGTACTCTCCTTGGGACTCTACATACTTCTCCCAGCAGTCCCACCATTGTTAGAAGCATTTCAGGAATGGAGTACAGTTGGGCAGTCACATTCCGCATAGCTCTTATGACTTAAATAGGGTCATTTTAAGCTTGGGGAACAGTACAAAAATCACAAGGAGCCATGTTGGGGGAGTAGAGAGCCTGACGAAACAGAGGAATCTTGAGTTTGGCCAAGAAAGTCTGAATCAGATGCGAAGAATAGTTGGGTGCATTCTCATGAAGGAGCTGACAAGTTCCCTTTGTCAACAGGTCCGGTAGTTTGTATTTCACAGCATCATGATGACCAAACACAACATTCCTCTGGTTCGTTAGGCTTGCTATTCCCTCAAAATGGCTCCTTGTGATTTTTTACTCTTTCACAAGCTGAAAATGCCACTGAAAAGGACCCGATTTGAGTCATGAGAAGACAGTATGTGGAATGCGACGACCCAGCTGTACTCCATTCCCAAAGAGAACTTCCTGAAATACTTCCAAAAATGGTGAGACCGCTGGGAGAAGTGTGTGGAGTCCCACGGACCGCTGGGAGAAGTGCGTAGAGTGTGTGGAGTCCCACGGACTGCTGGGAGAAGTGTGTGGAGTGTGGAAGTGTATGGAGTCCCACGGACCGCTGGGAGAAGTGTGTGGAGTGTGTGGAGTCCCCCGGACCGCTGGGAGAAGTGTGTGGAGTGTGGAAGTGTGTGGAGTCCCCCGGACCGCTGGGAGAAGTGCGTGGAGTGTGGAAGTGTGTGGAGTCCCCCGGACCGCTGGGAGAAGTGTGTGGAGTGTGGAAGTGTGTGGAGTCCCACGGACCGCTGGGAGAAGTGTGTGGAGTGTGTGGAGTCCCACGGACCGCTGGGAGAAGTGCGTGGAGTGTGGAAGTGTGTGGAGTCCCCCGGACCGCTGGGAGAAGTGTGTGGAGTGTGGAGTCCCACGGATCGCTGGGAGAAGTGCGTGGAGTGTGGAAGTGTGTGGAGTCCCACGGACCGCTGGGAGAAGTGTGTGGAGTCCCACGGACCGCTGGAAGAAGTGTGTGGGGTGTGGAAGTGTGTGGAGTCCCCCGGACCGCTGGGAGAAGTGTGTGGAGTGTGGAAGTGTGTGGAGTCCCACGGACCGCTGGGAGAAGTGTGTGGAGTGTGGAAGTGTGTGGAGTCCCACGGACCGCTGGGAGAAGTGTGTGGAGTGTGGAAGTGTGTGGAGTCCCACGGACTGCTGGGTGAAGTGTGTGGAGTGTGGAAGTGTGTGGAGTCCCCCGGACCGCTGGGAGAAGTGTGTGGAGTGTGGAAGTGTGTGGAGTCCCACGGACCACTGGGAGAAGTGTGTGGAGTCCCACAGACCGCTGGAAGTAGTGTGTGGGGTGTGGAAGTGTGTGGAGTCCCACAGACCGCTGGGAGAAGTGCGTGGAGTGTGGAAGTGTGTGGAGTCCCACGGACCACTGGGAGAAGTGCGTGGAGTGTGGAAGTGTGTGGAGTCCCACGGACCGCTGGGAGAAGTGTGTGGAGTGTGGAAGTGTGTGGAGTCCCACGGACCGCTGGGAGAAGTGTGTGGAGTGTGGAAGTGTGTGGAGTCCCAAGGGAGTACTTTGAAGGGGATTATGGTTTCAAACCTCCAGGTAATTGTATAATTGTATTTTTCGGCTCAAAGATCAGATACTTTCTGAACAGACCTCGTACATACCACCACTCTTTTACAATTATAAAAGCCAGCATCAGATAACACAGCTCAATAACAATAATAAACAAATAAATCTCTAAATCTCCTGAGGTGAAGTGCAATTGTACAGTTGCTTTGTGCCTTAACAGTCCAGTTCATCTGACCTCAGCACACACTTTTAAAATGAATTTACTTTCCACAGGGTTATGACGTTACTGTTACCAGAATTCAAGCAGAAGCATTCATTAATAGAAAAGTCAAAACAAACAAACAGTATAGAACAAAAATAATACATTTTTAAAAAGCCACAGGATACAATAACAAATATATTTACAATAAACAAAACAAAAAAGAAGACAGTCGAGAATCAATAATTGAAAAGAAAGCCATAAAAAACATTAAATGAACAAAAGCATCTTCAGCCAGCAATAAACAAACAAAAAAAAACACACACAATTTCTATTAAATAAGACAAGCAAGAATCAACAATAAATACAAAGGCCACAAAGAATATTCAATTTTTTTATTAAAGTAAAAAAAGAAGAGTAGATCAAACAGCAAAAATGAATTATATACAAAAGAATAACTAACAACATCAAACAAGACGACCAACAATCAACATTAAACAGAAGAGTCACACAAATTACCACAACACTACAAATAACACTACCCATTCTGGTATGGCCAAAACAATATAACCAAACAGCATGCTGTGGCAGACCTACCTGGTAACACTAAAGACACGGTGCTGGCCATAAAGAAGGTTAGGCACATCAGAACCAGCAGGGCAAAGATCTGAAACAAGAAAAGTAAAGACTGTGAAAATGAAGAGTAGAGTAGACTGAGAAGATATAGAATAGACTAGATTTTGGTAAACGAGATGTAGAATAGCAATGTAGATCATTACACGACAAATCCAGGGTGTCGTGGTGCATAGAAATGTTACTGCATGTCTAACATTACAGAACCAGCGTCATATTTGCTAGCAAAATTTCTATTATCGTGTAAATCGACTCGTAATTTCATCTCCTTCTGTGGACTTCCAAGATCAGACTGTCGGAATTATGTTGTGCAGCAGCTAAGGCATAACATAAATAAAGAAAAGCATCAACAGATAAGTATTACTTTGAAAATAAACTTAAATTTGCATATTTAGAATTTTTTTTTTTTTAAACTGTAAGTCAGGTACCTATTTATAACGGGGTCAACTGGAGCATGCCAGTTACAGAAGTTGAGCTCTGTACTTTTGCAATGGCAAAAAAATGAGTGCTCTGCCACTATGCTACTGTAGAGAAGACTAATGTGTGGTCAAGCAAAATATATTGACCAAGATACCCGAACGCCTCTAAGCCAGAATTCCGCCCTAAATCTCAGCACTGCTGTGATGGGAGGCTACGACACAGCTGGGACCTGGGGCTCACGTCCCGACCCGGTCACGCCGCAGAAATGCACCTGGTTAAATGCACTCCTGCCTTGCTCTTTACCTCTGTCTGCTATCAGTCATCCCAATGGACGCAGAAGAGATGCAGTCCAGCGGACATTGCACCCCCTGCCCTATTGTGACAACCTCCCAGGTGGCGAGGAATGCTAGGCGTGCCATCACTGCAGATGAGCCGAGAAAATAAAGGGAGCAAAGAGATACCTCACTCACATGCATATGCTACGTTCCTGGCAGGACGTGACGATCCTGAGACACAGTCACACTGGACTGCCTCTCTTCCGGGATAGTACAAACTAGTACATAGTCCATTAGATCATTGCCAAACCCTATAGACACGAGTGGGGAAGAATCGATAGTCTTGCAAGACAACTTCCGTAAGAGAGACAACTCTGACCAAAAACAACTGCCGCCTTGCAGATAGGCTGGGGACAGCCAAAGGCTAAGGAGGGCATCCCTACAGAAACGCCTGTTGCAATCAGATGCACTGAGCCACAGGCGTAACAAAATAAAACAGTCAACGTATATCGCTGTAAACAGCGTACGATGAAGGTGAAGAAGACCAAGATACCCACTTCACTTTCATGCAGTTCTCCCTGGAAACAGGCTGTTTCATGACAGTCTGGCTAATGAGGTGGGGGATCAACGTGATCCCCATAGTAGTGAGCAACACACACATGAAGCCAAGGATAGGACAGCCTCCTAGAGGTCCCCAGTCCTATTTCATCAGCAAGCTCAGAATGTGAGGAAAGCTACTGCGACCCGCTACTTACCGCCATTTTCAGGGAGCACAAAAGAATATACTTGTGGAAATTCAACAACAACTACAATCACTACAATAATCAGACTGAAGACTGATAAGACACAGAGCAGAGGAACTTCAAGTGAATATCAAATCTGCCAATGTTGGTCAGGTTTTACCAATAACGTTAAGTCTGTCAACACTGACTTTTCCCAATAAATTCCACTCTACTCAAATGTTTAAGGTATTCTGAAGGCCTTTCTATAACATTTTGATGTGAAGGACTTGATTCTCTTCCTTGAGGTTTGGGTAAATGTTCATGTTTCGTAGACCTTTGCTGCCACAGGAAAAACAAAGGTTCTCAAAATGTTCACTTTTGTTGGTTTGCTGCTATTCTGCCATAGTTTCCTCAGGTTGTGTAACCTCTGCATTGCCACTGCCAACCTCCATCTCATTTCCTTTGAGCAGTTCCCATTGTTGTCAATTCTGGAGCCTAGATACTCGAGAAAAAAAATGAGGAATGAAGATAATTGACAAGAGTTAGGCATAGAGGAGAACTGGTTAAGAAAATCAGGAATAAAGACAATCGACAAGAGTTATGTATAGAGGAGAACTGGTTAAAAAAATCAGGAATGAAGACAATCGAAAAGAGTTAGGCATTGAGGAAAACTGATTTTAAAAATGAGGAATGAAGACAATCGACAAGAGTTAGGCATAGAGGAGAACTGGTTAAAAAAATCAGGAAATCAGGAATGAAGACAATCGACAAGAGTTATGCAAAGAGGAGAACTGGTTAAAAGAATGAGGAATGAAGACAGTCGACAAGAGTTAGGCATAGAGAAGAACTGGTTCAAAAAATGAGGAATGAAGACAATCGACAAGAGTTAGGCATAGAGGAGAACTGGTTAAAAAAATGCAATCATGAACAGCAAATGGACACAAGACACAACGGTCTTGAGAGAATGGTAATGGATGGTATGGTGACAGGCAAGAAAGGCAGGGGCAGACCTAGAAGGTGATGGCATCAAGATGTCAAGGAATGTTTGGGCATGACTTTGAAGCAGGTTGGATTTGACAAGAGATCAAGTTTCTTCCAGATGGACTGTGATGGGAGCGACGTTCTGCAAGGGATATACTACATGATGACTCAACTGTCATGTTTTCTGTAAACTTTGCTCTATTAAATTCCAACCAATTTTTTTATATAAATTTCAAATTATTCAAGTTCTTAGTCGACCTGTACTTCTACAGGGGCAGTTGCCCCTGTGCAGGTCCCAGCTCTGATATGAGCTGGGAGAAAGATTTCCTGCTTAGCGAGCTAGGCTCGAGCAGCTTAATACTCCACTGCGTTGGTAAAATCATTTATGGAGGGTAGATAACCGATGTGCGAGATCATCTCAATAGACTCAAATACTAGAGCAAAGTAGACCCAAAGCCTGTTAGGCGCCATCTATGCTGCTTTAAACAAACCACCTAACCATAGCCGATGTTATGCCAAGTCACACAGTTAGTAGCCTCTTACGACATGCTCTCTGTGAGGCAGTGGTGCTATTCTTGTTCCTTGTCATACACAAAAACTCCAGCAAACCACTTGTGTTTATTAAAGTTTAACTTCTCAAATTCAACACTGTTTAATTCTACCATTTTTAATAAATTCCTGACTATTCAATTATATTTTTTGTCACAAATTCCAGACTTCCTAAGTCTACCTATTTTTTCCTGCATTTAAGACTGTTCAATTACCTATTTTTGCTCACATTTTCCATACTGCTTAGTTCTACTTTTTGTCATAAATTCCAGACTCATCAATTTTTCTTTTTTTCATAAATTCCAGACTGCACAATTCTACCTTTTGTCATTCCAGATTACCAATTTACACCTTTATTCATAAAATCAAGACTGCTCAATGCTACTGTTTCCATAAATTCCAGTTTCTTCAATTCTACCATTTTCATAAATACTAAGTATTCAATTCTAGTCTGTGTTCATAAATTCCAGGCAGCTAAACTCAAGATTTTCCCACTAAATGTATTTATTCTATATTCCAACCAGAACTCTCTTTATTAAAGTATTCCACAAACAATGAAATTGGTTCTTATCCATTACAAGGCTGCTCTGTTATTTTCGACATGGCTTACCCTAGCTGCGAAGATTGATGGCCGTTTGTAAGGTTGGAACCCTGTGGGCCCACCTCCCTGCAGCATAGCTTGGTGTGCAGCGCCGAGACCTTCACCAATGTCCTGGGCAGGGGGTGGGGCTGGTTGTCCTCCGTTGTTCAGTCTGGCATCAGGTGGGTTGTGCGGTTCATTACTATCGACAATATTTGCAAGGTCCTGCATGGGTGAATACAATATGATATATGTGAACACGTTGTTAAACAAATGATAAATAGCACGGCAGACACACTTGCTCTTGTAGACATCTAAGTCAATCAATCAAAACCTTTCAGCACAGGAATTCAACAACCATGTATCAAGATGTTAACATCAGGATTAAAAATACCTGTTTTGCTTTCTACTCTATTCACCCAATATGAAACTTGGCAGCATTCTTTCTCCATGAAAAATAAGATTCGGCTGTTTAACCTTTAGCAAACCTTCGTCGCTTCAAAGGGAAGGACAAAATGGTCAGTTTTATTGCAAAGCGAAGGTCGTTCTAATGATATATAAACCAAATCGCACTACCGTTGAAATCACTTGAAACATACTGTTCATTTGATTGTAGAGAGTTTGATTTCTAGTTTAAAAACATGAACGATTCTGACATTTTTTTTTTAGACTTTTGGAAATGATTTCTTCTATTTTTTACTTGGATTTGAATAATTGACCCATTATTGAGAATGGGGAAGTAAAGTTTTTGCAATAGATTTTTATGAGATAGACCTGTTTAGCTTGTTTATGTAGATACAATAATTATGTTTATAGTGGAAACTGACAGACATGGCCACTTGTAATCATTGATAATTCGTTTCCGGCGGACATTATTTTTGCAGGGATGTAGAAAACCTGTAAGTCTATATGTTTGTGCTGTTTTTCAACACAATCACATTCATCTTTTTATATCTCACAAACTAACACACAAGCACAACAAACACATTAACACCAACTAGTTCTTTATTCATTGATGTCTCTACATACACTCAAATCATACGAGGCGTGTTCAAATTAAACCAGACCTAACTGCACCAAGTGAACATACATACGATGCACATGATGATGTCACTTCTGAAGTAAACAGCATATACCAACCGTCAAGTTTGCGAAATTTCATTATCCTCCAACTCATGGTTTCCTCAGCAGACTATTGAAATAATGGCGTGTGTGATATGGAGTCCGTCAAGAGTTGACCAGCGAGCGGTGATTAGGTTTCTAACAGCTGAAGGATGTCGACCAGTTGACATGGTGGTGACTAAAGTGTGTCGAAGACAACAGTGAAGAACTGGACAACGATGTTTAAAGAAAGAAAGACGCGAGTTAACGAATGATCTTCCGAGACCAGGTCAGCTGCATATTGTTGCGTCAGAAGATGCCATCACCAAAACTGATGCAGCAATTCGGGGGGACCGTCGCCGGATCTTCCATTTGCCACACTTTTGCTGTGAGACTAAGGTATCCTTTTTGTAACCATTTTAAAACAAAGTTGCTTTGAAAGTTCACAAACATGAACAGGTAACAGCATCATGAATCTGGTGGCTCACCTCTCCATCCAGGGGCACATCACCAATAAGGTAGGACCTGAGATCTAGCAGCCAGGCCATGGCTTTGGACCATCCTTCTACAAGCTTCTTGAGCATGGCTCTAGTGTGCCCAGCCTCCAGAAGTGAGGGTAGTACGACCTGTAGCAGCAGAAGCTCCAGAGACAGCTCACTGACAGGGGCTTCACTGAAATATCATCACAAGAGTTATCATAGGCAGCAGCATCACAATGTAGGCAAGACAACAGACAACAGCAAAATGTAGGCAAGACAACAGACAACAGCACAATGTAGGCAAGACAACAGCAAAATGTAGGCAAGGCAACAGCACAATGTAGGCAAGACAACAGACAACAGCACAATGTAGGCAAGGCAACAGCACAATGTAGGTAAGACAACAGCACAATGTAGGCAAGGCAACAGCACAATGTAGGTAAGACAACAGCACAATGTAGGCAAGGCAACAGCACAATGTAGGCAAGACAACAGACAACAGCACAATGTAGGCAAGGCAACAGCACAATGTAGGCAAGACAACAGCACAATGTAGGCAAGACAGCAGACAACAGCACAATGTAGGCAAGGCAACAGCACAATGTAGGTAAGACAACAGCACAATGTAGGCAAGACAACAGACAACAGCACAATGTAGGCAAGGCAACAGCACAATGTAGGCAAGACAACAGACAACAGCACAATGTAGGCAAGGCAACAGCACAATGTAGGCAAGACAACAGACAACAGCACAATGTAGGCAAGACAACAGACAACAGCACAATGTAGGCAAGACAGCAGCACAATGTAGGCAAGACAACAGCACAATGTAGGCAAGACAACAGACAACAGCACAATGTAGGCAAGACAGCAGCACAATGTAGGCAAGACAGCAGCACAATGTAGGCAAGACAACAGACAACAGCACAATGTAGGCAAGACAACAGACAACAGCACAATGTAGGCAAGACAACAGCACAATGTAGGCAAGACAACAGACAACAGCACAATGTAGGCAAGGCAACAGACAACAGCACAATGTAGGCAAGACAACAGACAACAGCACAATGTAGGCAAGACAACAGACAACAGCACAATGTAGGCAAGACAGCAGCACAATGTAGGCAAGACAACAGCACAATGTAGGCAAGACAACAGACAACAGCACAATGTAGGCAAGGCAACAGACAACAGCACAATGTAGGCAAGGCAACAGCACAATGTAGGCAAGACAACAGACAACAGCACAATGTAGGCAAGACAACAGCACAATGTAGGCAAGGCAACAGCACAATGTAGGCAAGACAACAGACAACAGCACAATGTAGGCAAGACAACAGACAACAGCACAATGTAGGCAAGACAACAGACAACAGCACAATGTAGGCAAGACAACAGACAACAGCACAATGTAGGCAAGACAACAGACAACAGCACAATGTAGGCAAGACAGCAGCACAATGTAGGCAAGACAACAGCACAATGTAGGCAAGACAACAGACAACAGCACAATGTAGGCAAGACAACAGACAACAGCACAATGTAGGCAAGACAACAGCACAATGTAGGCAAGACAACAGACAACAGCACAATGTAGGCAAGGCAACAGCACAATGTAGGCAAGACAACAGACAACAGCACAATGTAGGCAAGGCAACAGCACAATGTAGGCAAGACAACAGACAACAGCACAATGTAGGCAAGACAACAGCACAATGTAGGCAAGACAACAGCACAATGTAGGCAAGACAACAGACAACAGCACAATGTAGGCAAGACAACAGCACAATGTAGGCAAGACAACAGCACAATGTAGGCAAGACAACAGACAACAGCACAATGTAGGCAAGGCAACAGCACAATGTAGGCAAGACAACAGACAACAGCACAATGTAGGCAAGGCAACAGCACAATGTAGGCAAGACAACAGACAACAGCACAATGTAGGCAAGACAACAGCACAATGTAGGCAAGACAACAGCACAATGTAGGCAAGACAACAGACAACAGCACAATGTAGGCAAGACAACAGACAACAGCACAATGTAGGCAAGACAACAGCACAATGTAGGCAAGACAACAGCACAATGTAGGCAAGACAACAGACAACAGCACAATGTAGGCAAGGCAACAGCACAATGTAGGCAAGACAACAGACAACAGCACAATGTAGGCAAGACAACAGCACAATGTAGGCAAGACAACAGCACAATGTAGGCAAGACAACAGACAACAGCACAATGTAGGCAAGACAACAGCACAATGTAGGCAAGACAACAGCACAATGTAGGCAAGACAACAGACAACAGCACAATGTAGGCAAGACAACAGCACAATGTAGGCAAGACAACAGACAACAGCACAATGTAGGCAAGACAACAGCACAATGTAGGCAAGACAACAGCACAATGTAGGCAAGACAACAGCACAATGTAGGCAAGACAGCAGCACAATGTAGGCAAGACAACAGACAACAGCACAATGTAGGCAAGACAACAGCACAATGTAGGCAAGACAACAGCACAATGTAGGCAAGACAGCAGCACAATGTAGGCAAGACAACAGACAACAGCACAATGTAGGCAAGACAACAGCACAATGTAGGCAAGACAACAGCACAATGTAGGCAAGACAACAGACAACAGCACAATGTAGGCAAGACAACAGACAACAGCACAATGTAGGCAAGACAACAGCACAATGTAGGCAAGACAGCAGCACAATGTAGGCAAGACAACAGACAACAGCACAATGTAGGCAAGACAACAGACAACAGCACAATGTAGGCAAGACAACAGACAACAGCACAATGTAGGCAAGACAACAGACAACAGCACAATGTAGGCAAGACAACAGACAACAGCACAATGTAGGCAAGAAAACAGACAACAACATCCCAATGTTGACACGTACAGCAATACTGAGATCATCTACACGCCCCAACAGGGACATTGTCAAGTTCCCACATCAACATGGAACACATACTAAAATAGACACAATGTCAAAACACCGCAATATAGACAATCTGTCAACACATTGATCATGGACACAGTCAAGTTAATGCACTAAACAGCAAGCACACATTTTTTTACAAACCATAACATGAGCACAAAGTCAACACACAGACTATGGACATATTGTCATTAGACTAAAATAGGCATGCAGTGGACATTGTAACATGAACAAACTGTCAAAAAAAAACAACACATTGGCACACAGTCAAGTTTATAAGTTTATACACAAAACAGGAAACATACATGCCTAGACAGTGACAGCTTGTTACCTGGAGACTACTACTCTGTAAGGTAAAAAGCCAGGAAACACCATCCTGATCACTCGAATCGGCAACCACAACATCAGCAGCACAGCACTGCCAAATATCACCTGACAAATATACAAATATGGCTCGGTCAACAGACCAAAATATCCACTAACCACAAACCTACATGTGACAGCACTACAACATGGGTTACCTGTTGCTCTGATCCAATTCAAGTGGTTTCCAGGAAACAGAAGAGAACCGCCACTTCCTTCTTGAATGTCATAAGAGGTGACTAAGGAGGATTGTGCATGGGAATGGTACCCTCATCATGCAAGAACCATTGCTATGAAATCGCACTGCAAGTAACCAGTGGCAGGCTTCCTTAACCTTTACCATGCACTGGATTTCTAGATAATCCGGATAAAAAAATAAGTTTCCCTACGGAAGGCTACCAAACACCAGTGACTGGTAATATTATGTATAAACATCCGGGTTAATGCTATGGAAACGGCTGAACATGCATAATTTAATTTAAATAGATGTCACGTTCTTCTTAGTTTTGAAACGATTTATTCTTTTTCATTCGGATTTGAAGATTATCCCATTATTGAGGGAGATAAAGTTAAGTTGTTGCAATGGATTTTTCTGAGGTAGATCTATTTAGTTTGTTTATGTAGATGTTATAAATACATTGGTAGTGGAAACTAACATATATCCAGATTTTGTTAAAAAAAACACTATCAGTGTTCTGGCAATTTCAAAGATGGATATGGATACCGGCCATATTCAGAAAAAAATGTTTTTGCTGTTTTTCAACATTTTTACCTTCATCTTCATGTATCCCAAAAACGCACACACAGACACGCACACAAACAACAAAAACAACAACACCAAAAAGTATTTTGTTAATTTATGTCTCAGCACATAAAAAAAACATATCTATAGAGCAACAAGTAAAACGGTTACAGGCTCTTAAAGTCAATAACCACAGTAAAATATGACATGCTGAAAAATAATGCCATCGCAGATTAAATTTCAGTCAATTTTTAATGGAGAGTGGCTAAGGTTAAAAGCTAGTTGGGATAAGCAGTAGCACCTTATCAAATGAGCAACACACGCACGCACGCACAAATGAGAAATGAGGACATCAGAAAAATTATGCAAATACCATCCTTCCAAGAATACATGCATAAACAGAAAGTTAAGTGGTT
Organism: Ariolimax columbianus; assembly: GCA_036924085.1. Classification (NCBI taxonomy): domain Eukaryota; kingdom Metazoa; phylum Mollusca; class Gastropoda; order Stylommatophora; family Arionidae; genus Ariolimax; species Ariolimax columbianus. Next base: position 52,068,374 of record JAVGWX010000016.1, read on the forward strand.
TGGTGATCCCATGAGAATGAAACCAGATCTGCTGCCATTAAAAACATACAATAGTAGGAGGGGTTTAGAGTGAAGGGAAGACTGCGAGGCAAATGGATAGACAACATCAAAGGCATCCTATGCTTACATGGGCTCACAACAACACATCTGGCCCAAGTGCAGGACCTACAGCTACCCACTAAGCTTCACCGCATAAGTGGAAAGATAAGAATAAAATAAAACTTGCGCGGAAATAACTTGAACTTTAAAAAAAAGTGTCAAAATTTGGTAGCAAAATTTTGTGCCCTAATTTTGAACTAAAAATGTCTGTGCGAAACAAGCACAATGCTCGAGGCCACTTACCACAGAAGCTATGAATCGTCGGAAATGCCTCAGAACACACAAATGGATCATCTGGAAAAAAAATACAGAGATTACATAAAGTGCCAGGTCTGTAATATCAGTCCGATATAAAAATTGCTCGTACAACAGTTACAAACATAACAATTGTTAGTGCAACAGTCAGAGACATAACAATTGTTAGTGCAACAGTAGTTACAGACATTAAAATTGTTTGTGCAGCAGTTATAAACATAACAATTGTTGGTGCAATAGTTGCAGACATAATTTTGTATGCAACAGTTAGTAAAGATCCCGTCACACCATGTGACGCATAGGAAATATGGTGTTAGACCTATATTATTTTGTAATCAATGGCACTTAGCGGACGATGTGGTCAGTATCATGTTGGCCGCCCTTACTTCCCAGATTTTTCTGGTACAATTTCTGAGGCTGGGTCGACCACAGGGGCCAGTTTGTCATCAGAAAAAAATTCAGCACCAACTGGGGATTGAACCATGATCACCTGACTGGGAAGCCAGTTACAACCATCAAAAATGTTGGTGCAGCAGTTATAAATACAACAATTATTGGTGCTACAGTTACAGACATAACAATCATTGATGCAAAAGTTATAGATATACACAAATTGTTGATGCAACAGTTATAAACACAACAATTGTTGATGCAACAGTTATAAACACAACAATTGTTGGCTGTTTCTGGAATATTACATTTTTGCTTGCAGATTTTAAAAAAGCAACTTACATAACCATAGTCTGTTCAGTAGGTAAAAACTATAGTCTAATAGTGAAAGTGGACGTACCTCTTGAATGGGGTTGAACTCTGGATCATTCAGATTTCTCAGGAACCATAACACACCTGGTCGGAGGACCTCCCGAGTGAGGAGGATGAAGGAGGCAAAGTAGAACACATAGACCATACCAACAAGCCAGTGAATGAACATAGATGTACCCGGTGATGACAGGAAACTGGACTCCCTGTCCTTGAGAGTGGCATCAAACATGGACTGGAGACAAAGCAAGCGCACACAAATTAATGAATAGTTTATTCCCAGACAAATCACACATACTTTTTCTAACTACAAACTCTAGCTGAGGTGTTCAAATCCAAAGAAAAGTACCGAAAATACATCCCAAAAATAAGTATATTTTAAGCACTCATAAACATAGACTTCAGACAATAGAAACAAGTGAGTAATGAGCAATTTTGATTTAAACCACGGTCCTCTATGTGACGGACCTGTCTTGCTGCTAACAAAAACATGAGTCGGAAGATTCTTCCAACAGCAAAAAATGGTGATATTACTGATTTATTCTGTCTTGTAAAGTAAAGATCCGTCTCATGACAATAATTACAGTCGGTGATGAAGATAGCTCTTCATGGACTAAGCTGCAGTATATATGAGGTAGGATGGCCAGTTCCCTTCCTTGCTGCACCCTGAGCCCTCACTTTCGTCTTTAGTACACTGATGGTGAGTCCAAACAGCTCACAGGATTTTGCCAACCTATTAATGAGGATCTGTAATTCGGCTTCGGTGTGGGCGACCAGGGCAGTATCGTCTGCGAAGTGCATATCTCGAATGACCGTCTCCCTTCTCTTACTTTTTTTGCTCGCAGTCTGGTTAGATTAAATAGTCTTCCATCTGACCTAGTATGCAGAAAGACCCCCTCTGTGGCAGTTTCAAACGCGTCTTTAAGTACATTGGCAAAGAAAATACAGAATAGAGTCGGAGACAGGACACAACCTTGTTTAACTCGGCTGTTAATGTCAAAGATATGCTTTAAATCAATCAATTATTGTCCCTAATTTTGATCTGAGTTGCCCTTTCTGTCTCTCCAGTTGAGGTCCAGTGGCTAAAGTTTATTTTCAGTTTCTTCTCCAGGTGTTTTTTATTTGGTTTCTTTTTCATACAGAAGTACTGACTTTCAATTGTAATTAGACGATTTGAGTTTGGTATTAATCTTAGTCTTTATTTCCCTGGATTAACAGAGGTGTCTTACCAATGAGCAAATGTCAAGCCACCAGCCACAGACCAATGGGAATGCTCCAATCTCCATGACAACCAACAGCTTCACCTTGACAACTACATAACATAGACCAAAGATTCGCTGACCCCTGTAGAAAAATGAATATCGATCAAGTGACACACACACAAAAGTAGACAACCTTTTATAAACTAAGAATTGTTCATCTCATAGTCTCACCGCACTCACTTCCAGAAGTCAAGATAACATACATTAGCTACTTCCATTCTTAATGTTGGACAGTTTCAGTGTTATTGTTTGCTGTTTCCTGTTGTTCTCAAAGGTACTCATATCTTTGTTGTTGCTCTCAAAGGTACTCATATCTTTGTTGTTGCTCTCAAAAGTACTCGTATCTTTGTTGTTGCTCTCAAAGGTACTCGTATATTTGTTGTTGCTCCCAAAGGCAATCATATATTTGCTGTTTCAAAGGTACTCATATCTTTGCCATTTCTTGTTATTATTTTCAAATATACTATACAAACAATATAAACAAAAACTTCTTCAGAGAACATAAAACAACATACAAACTCAATAAAACTGACAATTTGTTTCAGAATTGACAAAAAATCTGAGGATCAATAATTCACCTCACCTATGTGAAACTTTGCATCCAGGTTCTAGGATACAGCACATCAGATTCAACAATTGGGTAGAAGCAGCAGTGAATGAGCCGACAGCAGCCAGTGACTCATAGCTGGCTGCATACATCAGGGTTGGCAAACCATTAACTGATTAAGACCCTATTCCACCTCCAAGTGGCGGACATAGAAACAGACTGCAATGATTTTGGTCCTTAGTCTCAAAGTGCCTGGCCGAGCAGTTTGGACACAATTCTCCCGATAATGGGCGTACGGGTTCAAAACCCTGGTATGGCATGTTTTTCTATTGAGGGTGAAATAAAACCCTAGCCTGCACACTGTATTGTGACTTCCCGAGCAAGTGGCCTTTACTTCCCAGTCATATAAATCCCACAGAGGCTGCAATAATGACAATTAAGGCTATAATTACAGGTTCTTTAAACGTGGTACTTACTTCCGCAGTCTAGCGACAGAACACAAGGTGTAAATAATGAGAAGTGATACAGCTATAACCAGATAACCAGCTAGTGTAGTCACCAGCCCCTCAAAATGAGATGCTACCACCTGAAAAATAAATGGAATGTCTTAATCCCTATATCTCCCAGGTCAACCATCTTAAGTGATCATCTATTTCATCTTCTGTTTCACAGGAAAACTTATTACTTACTTTCCCTGTCCCAGGCACTACGTCAAACATCATTCTTCTAGTATTCAGCCACATGGATTGCCTTGTCATTGCCACTCAGCAGGTCGTCTATGCTACATGTCTTTGGGAGCTTTGGACAGATCATCAAGGAGTCTTGGTCTTATGTTATTCCACATTCCCAAGTTTGATTATTCCCATCTTTTTAGGTTTTTCCTGCATCATCATATGTCAGTTCAAAGTATATTTAGTGACTTTCATGTTGCATAAGGTAGGCTCCTCCTGTTATTCGATCCAGGGGATTTGCATCAGCTCTTTCCATCTTTTGCTGCAGCGTTTTACAGGACTAGTCTGTAGGGGTTGGATATCCAAACATAGGGTGCCTTTGATCATTTAAATGTCTCTTTCTATCTCCGACACGACAATTCTTCGTGTTTCAGGTGGCGCTGTGCCGATTATGGGGTACATTTTCTCAGTTGCTGTAGGTCTTAGGCACCCAGTGACTATCCAGCTGTGTCATTCATTTCTAAATCAATAAGTCCTTCCAGACTGGCGTGGCATACACAGCTACGGAGAAGTGCTGATGTTCTGAGGACATCTGGCTTTGCTCCCCATTTCGTGCCAGTTGGTGTTTGTATGATACTGTATATCTCATGTATTTTATGTTTTGACTCCTAGCAATTTTTCGCATAGAATAGCATGCCATCCAACTTTACTCCCAGGTATTTGGGAACCATACTGTGTTCCAGTTCCTGTCCTTGCCAATTGACCTGTAGCTATTGTTCATATTTTATTCCTGTATCACATATGGGTTATTGTTTCTAGGGTTTTATGTTATTACTGTATCTTATATGGGCTATTGTTTCTAGAGCTTTTTTCATTCTATTCATGTATCCTAGTATCCTATATGGGCTATTGTTTCTAGAGCTTTCTTCTATTTCTGTATCATATATGGGCTATTGTTTCTAGAGCTTTCTTCTATTCCTGTAAGATTATGATTTTTTGTATCTCAGAAACTAACAAACACACAACAAAAACATCCACAAGTTTTTTTATTCAATTGTGTCTCCTCTACACACGAGAAAATCATATTTATTGACCAAGAAACAGAAAAGTTGCAAGCTTTGAAAGCCAACTAACATAGCAAAATATAAAGTTGCGCAAATTTTTGCCAAAAAAATAGAGACTGACAGTCAATGAGGTGACATACTCAATCAATCACTTAGTTAACAGTGACTGACAGTCAATAAGGTGACATACTCAATCACTTGATTAACAGACTGACAGTCAATAGGGTAACACACTCAATCAATCACTTAGTTAACAGAAACTGACAGCCAATAAGGTGACATACTCAATCTCTTCATTAACAGACTGACAGTCAATAGGGTAACACACTCAATAAATCACTTAGTTAACAGAGACTGACAGTCAATAGGGTAACACACTCAATCAATCACTTAGTTAACAGAGACTGACAGTCAATAGGGTAACACACTCAATCAATCACTTAGTTAATAGAGACTGACAGTCAATAGGGTAACACACTCAATCAATCACTTAGTTAACAGAGACTTAGTCAATATCGTAACACACTAAATCAATCACTTAGTTAACAGAGACTGACAGTCAATAGGGTAACACACTCAATCAATCACTTAGTTAATAGAGACTGACAGTCAATAGGGTAACACACTCAATCAATCACTTAGTTAACAGAGACTTAGTCAATATGGTAACACACTCAATCAATCACTTAGTTAACAGAGACTGACAGTCAATACGGTAACACACTCAATCAATCACTTAGTTAACAGAGACTGACAGTCAATAGGGTAACACACTCAATCAATCACTTAGTTAACAGAGACTGACAGTCAATAGGGTAACACACTCAATCAATCACTTAGTTAATAGAGACTGACAGTCAATAGGGTAACACACTCAATCAATCACTTAGTTAACAGAGACTTAGTCAATATGGTAACACACTCAATCAATCACTTAGTTAACAGAGACTGACAGTCAATACGGTAACACACTCAATCAATCACTTAGTTAACAGAGACTGACAGTCAATAGGGTAACACACTCAATCAATCACTTAGTTAACAGAGACTGACAGTCAGTAGGGTAACACACTTAATCAATCACTTAGTTAACAGAGACTGAGTCAATATGGTAACACCCTCAATCAATCACTTAGTTAACAGAGACTGACAGTCAATAGGGTAACACACTCAATCACTTGATTAACAGACTGACAGTCAATAGGGTAACACACTCAATCAATCACTTAGTTAATAGAGACTGACATTCAATGAGGTGACATACTCAATCAATCACTTAGTTAACAGAGACTGACAGTCAAACGGGTAATAAACTAAATCAATCACTTAGTTAACAGAGACTGACAGTCAATAAGGTGGCACACTCAATCAATCACTTAGTTAACAGAGACTGACAGTCAATAAGGTGGCACACTCAATTAATCACTTAGTTAACAGAGACTGACAGTCAATAAGGTGGCACACTCAATCAATCATATGGTTTACAGAGACTGAGTATCAATAATCTGTCCCTTACTTACCAGATCTCCCATACTGGCGCCCACTAAAGCAAAGTGACCGATGTGGTATGGACAGAATGCTGAAAAAGCACACAAAAACCAAATCGATTGAAACAAATTCTTCAAATCAAACATTAGAAATTTACATTTATATTGTGCTAGATTGTCTAAGTATCTGGGTGGTAGAACACTCACTTTTAACGGTAAAAGTACTGGGTTCAACCCTGGTTACCGAAGTGACCTGGATGACCAAGTTGTAAATGGGTACCTGGCTTACTGATATAAAAGTAAAGACAATAAGGACGTGGACTTACCATCGCAGCTCTAAAAATGCTGAGGGATGGTATAATGATATATCTAATACTTAATCACCGACAGTAGTGCTTTCTATGAGACTACCTTTCTATTTCCATTCTATATTTCTGTTAATCCAATTCATTGTAATGTGTTTAAGAGCTGTTCATAAACCTATAGGGCAATATACCTATCAACTGACCTAATAAAAGTGTAGATTTAAAACAAAACTAAAGACTAAAGCAGGGTGGACATCCCGTGGATTTAAGGCCGAAAATGACCTTATTGGCCATTAAGTGAGGTCTTATTGGTCATTAAGTGAGGCCAATTGAATTAATTCACATTTTTCAAAACAAATCCGTTTATATCCTAACATGTTTTTGTTTGTCTTTTATTATTTTATTTTGATCTTAAAATGAGCATATTTAAAATACCAAATAGTAAAAGAAGATTCAATTAAATAATCGTCCAGAACTGAGTCACAAATAAAACATTAGTAAGTCATAAATGGTTTGATACCTGTAATACTCATGATTTAGTTCCAATGCATTTCTAGAATGTACTCTCACTCACCACCTAACTGGCACAAGTTAACATTTTTATAAAATAATCTACACTTTGAATTGCACCTAACGGAAGTTTCTTGGTTGCATCCTTATAAGTTTACAGCTAACTTAACATGGCCTTCCAACATGAAAAGGTTCCCCATCCCTGGACTTTCTTTTCACTTTTCTCCTGCTTGTGCCTTTCAGTGGCAAGTTATCAAGAAGTTAACTAATATGTGCTTCGTACTTAGATAGCAGGCCAGCATGGCCTAGGGGTGAAACGTCCGTTTCACAATCCCAACGCACAGAGTTTGAATCTTGCCGTGTCAACTTTAGCAGACACAGAGGTATTCCTTAGTGTGATTGCTTCTACGCATATGGAAAGTAATGGCAACATTCCGTAACGTACACCTGCCAAGAAACTTATAACAGTCAAATAAGTTGGCGATTGTAGGAAACGATGTTCTGCAAAGGACATGTTACTTACATTTACATGGAAAGCTTCACTGTTTCTGTTATATCTGCTGCCCACTTCTTGCATGAGCGGCCCTTGGCTGTGTATCCATTGTATCTGAATAGCATTGCTTTCTGAGAGATACTGTCTGGTATTAATTGTGTCATGTGGCCAAACAATTTGGTTTGCTGTCTCTTGATGAAGTCTAGCACTGGAATTGTACCTACTTGTCTCCTAATATCTTCGCTTCTGATTCAATCCATTCTTGTTACACCAAGCATTCGTCGCAGGCATTTCATCTCTTTTATTACAATGTTTCTTTTATCTTTTCTTGTTAATGTCCAATTCTGGCACAATGTGGGTAGAAATATCATAAGGAGTTCTTTTTGTATCCATTGTCCCATGCTGACATTGCAGTTTCGGGGACATTAGATTTGCCATATTACATCTGTTTTGGATTTTGGTGTTGCCTTTTCCATCTGCTGAGATTATGTTTCACTTGACTAAAACTAAATAATTCGTAAAAAATTGTGTAGTCTTTAGTTAATAGTTATAATATTTTGTATTATTATTGTAGCCTACAGGTATTTCATGATAAATGGAGATCCTTATCATATGATATACTTTTTCAAACAAGCAGGTACCAGAGGCCACCAAAAAAAAGCCTTCATCACAGTATGCATGTGTTCTTGCAAAGCATGGGTTTCAAACTCAAACCCGCTTGAGTGCTGCATGAGGACAAGATGAATGGTCAGCGGCCCACATGACAGTCAAGTCAGTACTATTCTTTTTCCTTGTTCTGTGTAACAGAAAAGCCTGTTGGGGTGCTACGTCTCATTATTGTTATTGTTCATTAACCTTTAGCATCCACATAATTTTTTACGAAAAATTTGCATTTAGCTATGGTAGTCGACTTTCAAAATTTGTAACTTTTCTGTTTGTTTGTCAATAAATATGATTTTCTTGTGTATAGAGACACAATTGAATAAAGAACTTTTGGGTGTTATTGTTTTTGTTGTGTGTTTTTTTAGTTTCTGAGATACTTCTTCTTCTTCTTCGTACGCAGTCAGACAGTAACCATTATTTTTTCGAAAAAAGCGGCGGTCATCCTGAGGCTCTCGCCACTGCCATAGAGCTTGTCTTGCAGTTCCCCTGGTAATGGCCACATCTGCTCTCTCTGATCCTCGTATGTCGGGCAGTTCTGCAGCAGATGTTCAGCGGTCATTTTACCAGTACCGCACAGGCATTCGTCGGTACACCCTATCTTCAATTTGTTGAATAGGTGGTACCTCAGTCTGTTGTGGCCAGTGCGAAGTCTTAAGACAACGACCTGCTCTCTTCGGTTCAACTGGTAATAGGCATCGTTTTTGGTGTAACCAGTATGTTCGGTTTCCCATTTGTTCATGTATCTGGCTTTGATAAGCCGTTTTGACTCTTCGTACGTCATACTGGTATCTGTTTGTGGTAGTCTTGCACCTTCTTTTGCCAGTCTGTCTGCCTCCTCGTTGCCTTGGATGTTGCAGTGTGACGGAACCCACTGTACCACTACCCTTTTTGGTGCGGACTGCTGGCACAGTTTGCAGAGTGCTGCTCTTAAGTCATTAAGCTCAGTGTTTTTCTGGCTTTTTAGCGCTGTGACTACGGCGAGAGCATCTGTCAGCAGGACTATATGGCTCTCATTTTCACTGTGTGTCACCATTTCTTCCACTGCCGCCCTCAGTGCCTCTGCCTCCGCTCTGAAATTGCTTGTGTACTTACCAGTAGCGAGTGACAGTGTTATTTGTCTGCCATTAGGTAGGTTCAGGAATGCTCCTGCCCCTCCGTTCTGTGTAGTGTTTGTTACAGAACCGTCGGTGTATGCATGGGTCCAGTCCATGCTTGGGTAGCTTTTTGTTATGAAGCTTAGGGTAGTATCTCTCCTTTCTTTTTCAGTCTGGCAGTTTTTGTTTGCAATACCTGGTATATTTTCTACCACTTCTGGAAATATATCCTGCCTCCAGGTAGGTTTTCGTACAGTATTGATGGGTTTTGGTGTTGTTAGTGCGTTTATGGGATCTTCGTGCATCTTTGCTTTGGCTATTTCTGCAAAGTTTCTCCGCTTTAGTTTCCCATTTCCCAAATTGTTTAGTCTCTGGTGCATTGGATGGTCAGTCAGTCTTCGGAGTTTCTCTGACTGCAGCTGGGCTCTGCAGTCTCTTCTATCGGTCATGGATTGCAGTTTTGTAATCTTTTCAAGTTCTACAATTGGCGTTGACTTCATGCCACCTGTTATAATTCTCATGGCTTGGTTTTGAAGTTTGTTAACTTTATCGAAGTTCGCCTTTGCTGCTGTTGTCCATGCCGTAATGCCATACTCGAGAACTGGTCTCACTCTTCCAGTATACAGTTTCTTTAGTATGCCTTCGTCTGCTCCCCAGCTTGTGCCAGCAAGTTTCCTCATGATTGCCATTCTTTCTCTGGCTTTCATTCGGTTTCTCTCAATCTGACTTTTCCATGTCATGCGCCGATCAAATGTGACTCCCAGATAGGTTGGGTTGTCGTTTGGCTGCAGGAATTTGCCATTTAGACTTAATTTGGTACTTTGGAGTTTTAATGAAAGCGAGAATATTGTGCATGTGGTTTTCTCCTCGTTTATTTTGACCAGCCATGAGTTCGCCCACTCTTCCAGCGATGTTAGGGCCGTCTGCATCCGATTTCTTGCTATGGTGAGATTCTTTTCAGAGGTCCACATAGCCAGATCGTCTGCAAACATTGAGCTATGGACTCTTCTTGGTATATTCTCTGTAATATCGTTTATATATACCAGGAAGAGTGTGGGTGACAATACTCCCCCTTGGGGTACTCCCTGCTCGAGTGTCACCTTTTTGCTCATCTGCCCTAGTACTTGGACTCTGGCCGTTCTTTGTTTGAGGTAGTGGTTGATCCACTTGTACATCGCCACATCAGTCTGGTGTTTATCATCCGTTCCATCAGCTTGCCGACACAGCTTAGTAGGCTGATGGGCCTGTATCCATTTGGATCTGTTTTATCCTTTCCTGTTTTTGGTACTGGTACCAGTATTGCGTCTTTCCATGCCTGGGGTACAATACCCCTTTTCCAGCTTTGGTTCAGGACTGATAGTAATTTCCTCTTCGCTGTTTGGCCCAGCCCCATCAGCATTTCGTTTGTGATCCCGTCTTTTCTGGGAGATTTCCTTTTCTTTAGTGTTCTCATAGCCTCTTCCATTTCGCGCATTGTTAGTTTGGCCATCATGTGCTCTTCAGGAGCCGTATTTATGTTTTCGTGTCCCTTTAGCTCTTCGCTAATGTCTGTATGCTTATCTGCAGGGACCTCGATGTGGTTTGCTCTGGCATAGTGATCGACAAAGGCGTTAGCGGCTTTCTTACCTGTGATCAAGTTCTCGCCCTGCTTGATAGTAATTTGTTTATTTGACGGGGTTTCGTCGTTCATGGCTCTGACTAGCTTCCATAGCTTGTTCCTGTCTTTGTCCAGGTTTAGACTTTCCGTTTTATTTTTCCAGCTTTCTCTTGCTGTCTGCCTGAGAGTGTGTTTGTACTTCGCCGCGGCGGCTTTGAGGGCGATGTTTGCCTCCATGGATTTTTCTCGCTCTGCCATGTTCCTAGCATTTGTTACTGCATCTTCCACTTTCTGCAACTCATCATTCCAGTAGGGCTTATAGTTTTTCCTAGCTCCTCTTGGGATGGTTTCAGTGGCGGCTTGCATTATTGCCTTGCTTAGGCTCTCTACCATGGGCTTCATTTTTGAGTGTCGTGTGTTGATGGTTTCACACAGCCCATCTGTCAGGATTGCAAATCTGTCCCAGTCGGCTCGTTTGTAATTCCAACGTGGGAGCGGTTTTGTTTCCTGTGGGCCTACTTCCATGTCAATGGTTAGTCTGATCGGCCTGTGGTCGCTACCTGCCAGTTGGTTTAGCACCTGGCGGTCTATTTTATGGTGTATGTCCTGTGTGGAGAAGGCCAAATCTGGAGTCGAGGTGGTATGCCACGTTCTTGAATAGAAGCTAGGGCTATCCTCCGGCCTATTGATTAGGGAGAGATTTGCATCTATCTCCCAATCTTCCACTTCGTCACCTCTGCTGTCTGTGTCAGAGTATCCCCATCTCTCCGAGTGGCTGTTGAAATCTCCAACTACTATGCAGTTGGAGTCTCTGACCTCCATACTCGAGAGCGATAGGTCTCTATTTGGTGGGTTTCTGAGATTCAAAAAGATGAAGTTTAAAATTTATGAAAATTTCAAATAAAATTTGGACTCGACCGCTAGGCCTAGCATAGAAATCCATGGAAACCACAACAACATATCGATACTGTGTTTACAATATCGACACAACTGTTAGTTTCCAATTCAAACGTAGTTCTTTCATCTAAACAAACAAAATAAACAGATCTACTCGATAAAGATCTTTCCCAACAACCAACTTCACCTTTCGCAAAAAGTCGGCTTGCTCCATATAAGAAGAAAAATTGTTCAAAAACCATTTGTAATTGAACCTACGATACTTTTACCGGCAAAATATCGTGTGTAGATGGTGACGTATTCAGCATTTTAAAACATGGCTATGGGTAGGGTCTCCGTGCCAAAAGAAATAATTTTGTATAAATTCAAATTTTGTAGGTCTACACCGTAGCGCGCTATAGGTTAAGACATTTCGTTTTTTTTACAAATTCTTGTTTCAACTTCAGAACCGTTTCCTTTCTCATTTATCCAGTGGCAGGATAATGTCTTAGCAAGTATTTATCACAATGGCGAACATTATTATACCCTTTCGGGACTACTTTTGTTTAAAGACAAATTAATCATTGAAAATTGTGATTAAACTCAAGTACAATTACAAACTCTCCCATTTGTCCTTGACCTTTCTTTAGATGACATTAATAAATACAACTAACGACAATCACATCCGGTCACCTTCAAAATGTGGAATCATTCATTTATTTTTATAGCAATGTAGACAAAGTATGATTTGTGGATAAAGATATCAAAATAAGAATACAAAAGGTTAACCCTTTCGCTGCCACACTTTTTTCAGCCAAGTCTGGCCCAGTGCCACTGCATTTTTTGGACATGATCACTTTTAAGGGTGATAATTTTAGAAAATCATAAAAAATCAAAAAATAAACTTGGGACCTTGAGACTTTCAGATTGTGTTCGGACATGGTTAAGCTTAATAATTTTGACATCATCGCGTAACATTGGGTCACGTGACCTTGGCGGCCATCTTGGATTTACACATTTTATTGTATAAAACAAGGGTACATTTAAAGAAATTTTATAAAAAATAAGATAATTGATTTCAATGCTAAAACACACTGATGACATGTTAAATGACATGCTATGAAACATTATTTGATGTTTAAATCATTTCTAACATGTTTCTTTCAGTGTTATTTGGGTCTTGCAAAATTCTGTATTTTTCAGGTCAAAATTTTTTTTAAATAAAAAAAATTATATCATATAGTCTATATTTTTTCACATTTATAAGTCATGTTTTCATATCTATATTGCAACTAACCTGTCTGTATGTACATATAGTCCATGGTTCATAATCCAAATGCTACTGCTGTTGGCGTCACTCCCCATACTTGTCCACAGTATGATACAATTCGAAGCATGGGACAACACACAAAGCAACATTGCATCCTTTACAGAAATATGAAGTTTGGGCTCGCTTCCCAGCAGCATTGCAAACAACACATCTTGGTTTGTGCTTGGGATTGTCATATTTGTTGACAAAGTGTCTGGCAGATAGACGATCCAAAGGTGCACTGGCACTAGAAGCAGAGGCGCTGCGAGCAACAGTTGCTGCCTCAACAAGGGTTGTGCTCAGAATTTGGCGAAACTTCTTAGATGACATTTTGCTGCCTGTGGTAGTATCTTTATAGAGAATATAGGCATTTACTGTACATGTTTCTATCAGAAAATGAAACAGCGGGAGATACCACTTTGAAGATTTGTGGAGGTAGGGATAAGTGCCAGAAATTTGGTCAAAGTGGTCGACACCCCCCATGTGAAGATTGTAGTTCTCAATCAATGCTGGCTTGTGTACAATTCTTCCATTGGGATGGCCTTTAGTGCGCAACCTTTTTTGTATGATATCATTTCCATCAACAGTGGAGATAAGGCTTACACGCTTGTTATCCATCCATGTGACAGCCAACATGGACTCATCATTTCTTACCGCAAATCGAGGAGGTTCACCTTTCTTCAGCTTCAGATGTTTTTTTTTAGTTGGTCTGGAAATTGTTTCCTGTTTTCAGAAACAGTCCCACAAGCTCCAGTGTTTGCACCTCTGAGTTGCATAAACAGTTCTGGTAATGTATAGTAAGAGTCGGTAAACACAATATGACCTTTACCCTTGTAGTCTGCAAGAAGCTCATGTACGACTCTTGCACTAATTGATTCACCTGGATCTCGATTTTCCTCTTTGCCTGTATAAATTTTCAGCTTGAGGCAGTAGTGGGTTAAAGAATCGGCCAGAACAAACACCTTGAACCCCCATTTTGTGGGTTTGGCAGGGAGATACTGCTTCATGTGTATACGTCCCTTGAATCTTACCATTGATTCATCAATTGCAAGATGCTGGCCAGGAGTGTAGAATTGCCCAAATGTTGACAAAATGATGTCCAGTAAGCCTTGAATCTTGAATAAAGGATTGTATCCAGGCTGTCCCCTATCTATTCTTTGAACATTGTCACAAAAATGTAGAAATGAACAAAGAATTTGGTAGCGGTTCCTACTCATGACTCTTGTGAACGGCGTTTGAGTAAGCCAATGAGCCGTTTCCCAATAATCACTTAGTGAAGGCTTTTTGCACAATCCCATTGCAATTTGAAGACCAAGAAAAGCTTCAACCTCCTCAAAAGATGTGGGCTGCCAATTCTGTTTAAGGGATTTACCCGAATAACTATTACTGTTGGCATGTTGTTCTGCATAGCGATTTGTCTCTTGGACAATAAGGGTGATTGCAGCGTTTGGGAAGTAGAGTCTAAAATAATCTCTAACAGAAAAGTTTGTTGTGTTTACCTGACTACCCTGTTCAAGAACATATTGAGGTGCCCAATTCTGTGCAAACACATCCTCTACAGTCTCTGGAACTTTCCATGTCCACTTTGCTTCATTATGTTTGGATCTAGCAGTGGCAGCGCCACGCCTCCTTTTTTGAGGTGGGGGTCCATCTCCCGTCCCTGCACCACAAGAAGTATCTCCTGTCGACCTAACATCGTAAACATCGTCATCACTTGAATCGACGTTCAGTTCTATATCAGATTCTGAGTCCGTTATATCACTAGAACTAGCTAAAAAGTCTGAATCAGAGTCATTATGGACCTGGGTATCATCAGCTACATCGCTCATTTTGAAATTTTTATTTATGTATTGAAAAAATGCGATAAAAACGTTATATTTCGGACTGTAGGTGTTAAATTTTTCAAAACACACGCGTAGCCATTTAGTAGACCTCTCTAACGTATGGAGGTAATATTCGGGTAAAATGAAAAACCGGTGTTTGTGTAGCGCAAATCACCGTAATAAAACTTCATATCGCTCGACGACTAAAGTCGTCCGTGGCACTGTAAGGGACATTGAGTTTGGACGACTTTAGTCGTTCGTGGCAGCGAAAGGGTTAAATGAGCTTCCATTGCATTGGTAACAGTCAGTCCTGTTTTATGGCACTGAAACATGAAAAACAGAGAAAAGAATTTCATAAATGAGTGATTCCACAGAATAGCATTGAAATGTTGCCACAATATCAATAATATGGAACTGTTGGAAAGTACAAGACAGGCATCAGTGAAATAAAAGGTGACAACAACATGTTGGTGTTGGATAGGACATATAATATCCAAACTAACTGACAGAATTATGAGACAGTTTCTATTCTGGAATCCCCAGGGCAAGAGAGAAGGAAATATTACAAACATTCACCTACCCTTGTCTATCACACACTCTATGCTGCTTTTACTTACCAAATACTAGAATAAACAAGGTGTTCAGTGACACAACCCAGAACACATGCTCCTGGAAAAAACAATGAGAAAGAGTTAGTCAATTTATGATTGTTTTAAAGAACAGATTAGAAAACAAACAAGCATAAATTGTTTTAACCAGCAAGGATAGCTATCAAATAAAAATACATAGACGCACACCGCACACAAATATGTGTTCTGTAAAATTTGTACCTGTTATGTATAAAAAGTTTCAAAGAAATGCATCTGGATAAATAAAAATGAATATAGAAAGAGTTTAATTTAAAAATATGTTTCTACATATTTACAAGTCTGCCTGTTCCTTCTTTGTGTCATCTTAGCATTCTATGGTGCGCCAATTGTGTCTATTTATCAGTTGTGAACGCATTGGAAAAAGATGTACATGTTAACTTTACAGGGGAGGCAGAACAAAAATATGTGTTCTGTAAAATTTGTACCTGTTATGTATAAAAAGTTTCAAAGAAATGCATCTGGATAAATAAAAATGAATATAGAAAGAGTTTAATTAAAAAATATGTTTCTACATATTTACAAGTCTGCCTGTTCCTTCTTTGTGTCATCTTAGCATTCTATGGTGCACCAATTGTGTCTATTTATCAGTTGTGACGCATTGGAAAAAGATGTAAATGTTAACTTTACAGGGGAGGCAGAAAAAAAAACTGCATCTCAGGAATGCTTTTCCTAATTAGGTAATTAGCGATTTAACATAACAGACAACATCTTGCTCTAAATCAATCTGAAAACATGAGCATTCTACTATAATTAGTTATGTGGCTGTGAATTGGTTGGGCAAAAAGTGATTATTTTTATAATTTTTGTTAAAACAACATTTAAAAAACCCAGCATTCTACATTAATATTTTCTGTATTCAATAGAAGTACATAGAGCAACAAAATAAAATGTGCAGTTTCTATATCATAAGCACTCTCCGTTGTGAAATTATGAAAGTAAATAGATGTCAACTGACAATTGGAATTTCACACATGATCCTGATCACTGAAAAAACAATTACTTCTATATAAAACATAAAACGTCACATGGTTATTTTAACAAAATGTTATTTCACACATACACACTGCATAATTTGTACTTTCTCTTTCTCCCATTTACAACTGAAGATATTTGTAACAAATGAGTCCCCATTTTTAATTTTCTTGGTGACAAGTTGTTCATACTGCCCCATGTCCGTTCTTCAACCTTGGCTACTGTTGAATGCAGAAGTTCTACCTAATGTGAAACTGTCACCTTCGAAAGATGTAGCTAAAGGTGGCCAAAGAGGGTTATGAATGGAGTTAGCAATCTCATTATGCAAAACCATTTCTATTGAAACAGCCAAAGAAAATGCTGCAGTGGTGGCCATGTGCCTCACACGGAGCAAAATGCTAAATCATCATCAATCTATGATGATTTGCTTGAGTACTACATTGTCAAGAACCTAACCCCAACGTAAGAAAACTGCTGTATATGTAATTGCATGTGGGGGAGAAGCAAAAGATGGCACCATACCGGCTACGGGTCTAACATTGCTCTGGTGTTTTAGTTCATTATGGATGAATGGATTTGCCAGAACTTCACACTAGTCGAAAACTTACACTTGTGTTCACGACAACGTGTCGTTGTTTTCCCTTTGGACTAATTAATTCGTTAATTTTTGTGTTTTCTTACCTCCGATTATCCTGGCATGGACATCCCATCAGTTATATGAATTAGTACTATGGTTAAACATGTGTTGTATTTAATCTAATGGACACAGCTGAACTTCACGAGGTTGGTGCCCTTTGCCCTAGCTGCAGACAGTGTCGGTTTTGTATGACGCTGAAATTTAGACATGTGACTATAATGAACAAGAACACATCATCCCTGAGAGATGCCCAACACATCACTCACAGGCTAAGTGATGTCCCTACAACCACTTTTGGTTATGGGAAAGGCAAGACATGCAACGATAGATGCGCCCCCCCCCCCCCCCCCCCCCCCGGCTTTGCGGGATACCTGTTTACGGGAAAGGCTTCGGGAGTAATCCCTGAAGAAAATTTTGCATCCTGTGCTATCTCCAGTTGTTTCGATAATGTCTTGCCACTGGCCAAAGGTAGCTCAGCATGAGAGAGTGAAGTTAATAAGTGGCACAGTTTCTTTCTCACTTTAATTAAAATCACCAGGCAAGTCATCCATTTCATCGAACACAGGAAGAGAAAAGATTGTCCACATGGCTGAACAGAAATATTGGTCTTCATCACATGTGATGGATGAAGATCACATTTGGGTGAGTGTAAGTTTGACTGTGTTTACACAAACTGAGACACTAATTCAAATGGCTCGAAGAACAAAACTTGAGTCAAAATGTGGTATCTAATTACACCTGATCAACAATCACTGAAACAAATTGAAAAACAAAAATTTGAGTCTAAATTACTTCTACAATTATTACAATGTATCTAACATGACAAAAAGAAACATTGAGTTCTGTACAAGATTGCAATCACTTACCAGGAACACTAGGGAACCGTCCAGACCAAGGAGCTACACCATACAAAGAACAAACAAATATGATTATTAGTCACATAACTTTTTAGTTTCCAAATTTTTTAAAATTACGTGCCAAACATTTATACTTATCCATTTTTGGGTTCACCAGTTGTCTTATAAATCTGAAATTGTTATAAAGCACTGGTAGTGCTCATAACTTAACAGACCTACCTCAGAAAAATTTGTTGTAACAACTTAACTTATCACAATCAATAATGGAATAGCCTTCCAAATCCATATGAAACAGAAAAACTTGTTTAAAAATTACCTAAAGTCAAAAAGCCATAGTATTGTTATCAAGACGGGCAGAAATGGTCTCGCTTTACATTAAAGCCGTTTCTATAACAAAACCGGTGCTAACACAATGAATAGACCAGTGAGTATTCAGAGACAATGCCTTGGGCAAACTTTTTCACCAATGGTTCAGTAAAAGATAAACTCACTTCATAAATTACCTAACATTCAATGTCTTCTTCTTTTTGTCTGAAATAGCCACATCTATTTCCTCCATAAACTTGCTAGTCTTCTTCACGCTTCTCTCCTTGCCACACCACAGTGTATCCAGCAAATGGATTTGTTAGCCCAATCAATTTATATAAAAAATATGTCAGATATCATGTTGTAATCTAAAGACAAACGTGGTTCTTGAAGATTGTTTGAAGCCAATAATCAAGTAAGAAAACATCTAAATAGTGTGTGCATTATTTTAACGCCTTTTGCAAACCAGCGACTGAGGGTTTACAGACCGTTGTCAATCCGTGGACCAATACTTTTAGAAGTATTGTTTTAAGCAATCCAGTACATCCACACACAAAAAATAATTACACTGCAAACAAATTGTTGTCTCTTTTTGCCTTTGTGGTATCTGCAGCAATTTTTTTACATGATGAGGTTGCTATTCCATATTCAAGTGACAGCCCTGGAAATACCATACAGTCTGGAGATTACAGACTGAATAACAAAGTTAAACCCAGGCCCAAAAATGCAGTGCTGAAATCTGATGTGTCAGGCCAAAAGGTGCAAATATTGCAGCTTCGCTGCAATCTATGACACAACGTCACAAATGTCCATTTCAGGATGAATACCGAAGAAGATAGTCATGGATATTCATACCATCTTGTCCTGTGTACCGTTTATCAATTATGCCGCTGACAATCACCTATGCCATGATGCAGCACTTGGGTAACTGATTGATACTGTACTTGGGTAATTAATTCATGTAGCCCCCCGGCAACTGATACTGTCCTCATGCAGCACTTGGGCAAATGATATTGCCTTCGTGCAACATTTGGGCAACTGGAATTGCATTCCTGTAAAAGTAAAAAAAGTAAAGATCCCATCAACACACGTTAAAAATCTGGCATATTGGGAATATGATGTTAGGCTCATCATTAGTCTTGACCAATGGCAAACTAGGGGGTGATTTGGTCAACCACTTGTGCAGTTAAAATTGCCTTCATGCATCACATTAATACCAATCAATCATAACACTTGACAATGCCTTTATGCACCACTTAGAAAGTTAAAATTATCTTTATGCAGTACATGATATTGCCTTTATGCACCACTTGGGCAGTTAAAATTGCCTTCATGCAGTACTTGGATAATTCATACTGTGCTCATGTGTCCTTTCATTCATGAACTCTGCATCATACAGTCCCCATTTTGGTTTGAGGTCCATGTTCCTGAACTGTTCCTATTCTAAACCAGATGCTGCTAAAGTGTGTTTAAAGCATTAGAAAGCATATAGTTGAAACACAGAAGCCCAGTTCTGCAATGCTCACCCTTTCCCAGGTCAGCTCTTCTGCAGCCCGGTCCCACTCAATCGGGTTCCAGTTATTATCATCTGAGGAGAAACAAAAGGATGCTCTATATATGCAGATGAATGACAACAGTTTATGACATGTGATTGCACAAGAAATAATTGCTTTCTGTATACAGAAGATGTGGAAATAAATACCCCTTACCATGTGATTGCACACAGAAATTGTTGATCTATTTATATAAAAATCCTACTTTTTAACATTGTGGTAAAACACTCGCTTTTCATTGGAAAGGTACAGGATTTAAATGCCGTTTCTGATACACTTCAGTTTAGCCAGCTGTAAATAAGTACCTGGCTTACTATTAAGAAAAGAAAGACACAGATGAAGAGAAATGGTCCCCATACCTGCAATCTATCTATCTTCAGTCTACTTATGTCGTTAGACATCCTGGGGAGGTGTGACCTCCTTTGTTTCATATATTTTGACAGGTAAAAATCCACTGGTGACTTGCCAGATCAAATCCCAGCATCTGTTAGCCCCTGAAATATACGATCCCCTGGAATATACGATCGTCTATTTTTGAGACTGGTGGAGGTGGAAGTGTAAATTAGAGCAAGGTAGACCCGCAGTCTGTCAGGCACCATCTAAGCCACTCCGCTAACCACATAACAAAGACCTGAAGTTATAGCCACACAGTCCTCTTTTTGCAACACATTCTCTGTGGGACGAATATCCCTAGAATAATTTGAGTAGATTTTTAACTTTAATTTTGCCCAAGCAGCGGCTGTTAGGCCTACTCTTTTCGATTTCCAACTGCTAAGATATTTTTAACATGTGCGCCACTGCACACAGTTGTCTGATCTCACTACTCAGAGATCAGGGGAAATATTTACAGGATGATCCACGTGAAAAAATCTCGGTCTCCATCGTGATTTGAACCCACGACCTCCAGAACCCGAGGCGAACACCTTACCTCAATACCACTGGGTCACGACACTTCCTAAACAAAAGTGGCCACTTACAATGAACTCTCATTTCATCCCTGATGACAGCGTCTATTATGAGACTACCTATACCTTTTTATCTAATTTACACATGGCTGTTGGCTGAAAGAAGCATAAAGAATTATTTATAAAAGCTGATACATAGGCCAGTGACCTATCTCAAAACATTGCAGAGCTATTGTATTACTTTAATCATTTTAAAATCAAAATACAAAACTTTCTCTGTACCAAGTTATGATAGTTTTGTAAATGGAGGAATGGTTTTGATGCCTACCTGCCAACAAGGAGGGCAGGGATTCAAATCCCCAGTATGGCATACGTTGTTTTTCTGTTGTGGGCGAAATAAACAAACATAGCCAGCACACGACGTGGTGACAGCTGGGGCGATGCGGCCTGTAGTTCTCAGCCTAAAAACCCCTCGACTATCCCAGCAATGGGATAAAGTGGCATGACAGTTTTTTTTAATAGTAAATGTACATCATACAGACAGTCTAAACATGCTACTGTTTATTTCTCACATTAGCTTTTCGTGAAATCAAATGTTCATTTTAGATTTAGTTCTATAAAGTATGTGTTATTTTTTAACTTCACATGTATAGTAAAATCTCTGTATATTACACTAAATTTCTACTATAGTGGCCGCTAAAAGTATGGTGCATAATATACACAAAGACTAAAAAATTCACCATTTTCAATATCAAATGTAATCTACATTGAAAGATATTTTGCAATTTCAGTCAAAATTGCGGGAAACTGATTGTGCCACGTAAAGTACCTAAAATGTGTATATTGCATACCTATTTCTGTTTGTTATTATTCATACATTCAGTTTTTAAACAAGTGTTTCATAAATTTAAATCTAGATAAATCATGTGCATATTTTATGCACTTTATTTTGCAAAATTTGTTGGGGCTAAATCAAGCATGCATATTATACATGGGTCAATTAATGCATTCAAGAATAGACTGGATGTGATTAGTTTTTAGAGCAAGGAAATCGAAATGAAACTGGTTGTATATTGAAATGCAGTCTTCTAAACCAGTTTAAAGACATTAAGTTAAGTATTATATGCGAGATTTTACGGTACATAACAAGTAATTCCTTTTTAATCACATACATTCACACAGAACATGGGTAGAATATTTAACCTATAACCAATTACTTTAATAAAATGAGAGAAGAAAGATGATGCTTGTCAGTGAGAATAAATTCATCTTTTCACTCATACATAAAGCATTGGCGACCATTGTAGCTGGATACTTGTAAAGTCTGTTTCATAGCATTTACAATCATTCACTATTTCGCTGCAATGTGAAGTATAGGTTTTAGCTGCATCTGATGCCTTTACTGGTGGCTTGTATCTGAGCTTTTGCAGTGGCTGATTATAATGGCTATGTCTTTTTTTACTCAATGAAGATTTACTGAAGATAACTAACTAACTAGTTTCCCATCGCAAACGATGATGGTGACATCAGCAGACGGTTTTGTTTTGATGAAATAATTTGCAATGTTTGGATTATAGTGAGGAAGAAACTGTGCTGGTCATCGACCTCACTCTCTGGTCCCAAGGTACCTTGGATCAGTGGCAAGACATAAAACAAGACAACTGGAGGCAACTAAGAAAGCAGGCACTCTGATCCCATCTTCTGTGAGACCAAAGGTCACTTTAAAACTTGTGAGATTCGATCACCCATCGTTTCTGTTCATCGCTTTGGGAAGCGAGTGCCTGATCTCTCCACCACAGCGACTCCCAGAAGACTCTGCATGTAGACAACCAGTTTCACATTCCAGTTGCGTAGCTTCGTCACAAAGTGACCAGCAGACCATTAGGATGTTTATACCCCCTGAAGTCATCCTGGCGGTGGGGTCTGAGCTGAAGGATCTAGGGTTGTCGTTGGTCACCTCTTTCCTGATCAGAGGGCCAGTACTGAAGATAAATAAGTCTCAAACACATGCTGTTTTGCAGCAGTTTAATATTGGAAAAATATTCATAACTCCCTCTCCCATTTCCTTTCAGAAACAATTCATTGCATTTGGGCTCCATCCATATGTGCTCAGTTACTTTCATTGATGAAAGTGCCAACGACAGAACATGAAACCGATAGCTTCCGTGGTGGCTTCTTAATTGTCCCCCCATTTCGTCTGGTACCCATTTACAGATGGGTCTACTAGAAGAAGCAGTCATATCATAAAAATACTAATGAAATGTCCATTCTGCAAACTGAGCATGACGTGATTCAAATCTGTTATGTTGGGATTGCAAATCAAGCTAACGACCCCACCAAATCTCCATTAGTAAATGAGTTAACCAGTAGCTGGATAACACAGCACACACATGAAACTGTACCCACAATTCTACATGCTAATAGAAGTTATCATTTACCCTGTGCAGCTGCATTGTTTCCATTGTTGGCATCATCGCCATTCACCTCGTCAGCCTCCACTGCATCTCCAGCTCTTTCATTCTGTCCCTCAACCACGGGTTCAGCTGGTTCTTGGGCTGCATTAAGAACGGCTGCTCCACCTGCCCCTCCTCCAGCCAGACCCCCAATCACATTCAGGTTGTTGAGACCAGCAACAGCAAGCTCATTATTCTGAAAATGTCATCAGAAAGAATTGAGTGAAGAAACAATCAGACATTCATTATATCTTTTAAGAGGTGACTAGTTGGCTGAATCCTTTTAAAAATGCCTTCTGCAAGGTGTATTTATCAGCTGGAGGTCTGTGGTTCGAATCCAGATTGCCTATAGATTGTCTACTACTTCACCATTTCTCCCATTGTCTTGTGAATGTTTTCTGAGTGTCTCCAACTGACTTGTTTTTGTTATTGTTGTTGCTACTTTGTTTTTTCTGACATTGTTTCTTTGCAGTCAACTGATTCTGGAAATATTCACAACTGTATGTAAACTTGATGATCTGTATGTAAACTTAATGATCTGTGTGTAAACCTGATGATCTATATGTAAACTTGATGATCTGTGTGTAAACTTGATTATCTGTATGCAAACGATGATCTGTGTGTGAAATTGATATGTGCGTAAACTTCATGATCTGTGTGTGAACTTGATGATCTGAGTGTTAACTTGATGATCTATATGTAAACTTGATGATCTGTGTGTAAACTTGATGATCTGTATGTAAACTTGATGATCTGTATGTAAATTTGATGATCTGTATGTAAACTTGATGATCTGAACTTTGCAGATGACATGGCTCTTCTGTCTCCCAGCCAAATGCAAAATAAAATAAGTATATTGGATAAATGTCACAAAAATTAGGACTAAGGATACACAGAGAAAAAACCAAATAAGAAGATGAGAATGAAAGCCCCTAATGACAATCAGATTGTCTTGGGAAACACAATATGACAAGAGGTAGAATCATTCATATATGCTGGTAGCAATATAGACAAAGTCAGAGGTACAGATAGAGATATTAAATGAAGAATATAGACTAGAGGAGCTTTCCTTACATTAGGGAATCTATGGAAATCAAAATGGTCCACCATAAAAATACAGCTCTTCTAGTCAACTCCAATGTAAAGTTTGTCATATTGTGTGACTTTGTTGTGGGGAGCCTCCTTGCATGTCCAGAGTATACAGTCCAGCTTTCGCAAGCGTATAGTAGGGTTGGAATTATGGTTGCACGGTAGACTTTGAGTTTGGTCTTGACGCTGATGCCACAACATTCCCACACCATCGAGCGCATTCTACCAAAGGCTCAATCGAACCCTACTATACGCCTGCGAAAGCTGGACTGTATACTCTTGACATGTAAGGAGGTTAAACCACTTCCACACAGGTTGCCAGAGGCGAATATTCCACATCCGATGGCAAGATCGTGTCACTGACATCGAGGTTCTCTCGAGGGCTAACATGCTCAGCATATATACACTGTTAGAAAAAGCATGACTAGGATGGGCCGGACACCTCGTCCATATGTCAGACGAGCAGCTCCCAAAGAAGCACCTCTACGGTGAGCTGAGAGAGGGATGGCGCGAGAGAGTGCGCCTAAAGAAATGTTTTAAAGACGGTCTGAGGGACTCACTGAAAAGTTGCCAGATAGACATCGACACCTGGGAATGTCTTGCATAAAACAGATCTGACTACAGAAGCGCATTCAAAGCGGCTGTAGCTACTAGCAAAGACCACTGTGTTGTGAAAGCCCAGAGCAGACGCGAGACCCGGAAATCCCGAACAGCGGGAACACCATCACCTTCTACAAACCTCATGTGCCTGTTGTGTAGCAGATGTTTTCGTGCCGCATTGACCTGTTCAGCCACATGCACACCCAACAGGGAAATCTGTGGCAAGGATAATGTCGGCGGTCCTCATCGACAACAATGGACAACTATTATTGTGGGGAGCAACCAAAACTACAAATAAAAAGATTCATGCCTTCATCTATAGGTGCATGCGGAAAATAGAGGGATGTAAATGGTTGGATAGTCACTAATATGAAGCTGTGAGAAACAATCAGACAGATTGCAGCGGAAAGTGGCGTAAAAAGAAGGTGCAGTTTCTAGTTTCTGTTCTAGAATCTTGAAGGCAAGAAAAGTACAGGTAAACCTAAACATTCATGAAGAAGAGAGCTTGCAACAAACCTAAAGGCAACATGGAAGACGTGGACAGAGCTGGAAAGGGTGTCACAAGGCAGGAATTCTTCATGTATATTTGGTATCGAGACGCTGAGCAGCGTATGAGCTTCAGCAGTCAACATCTCATAACTGACTGTTAGCGTCATGACCTGCGAACCAGAGTTGTCAAGGCCATTCTACACCTCCATTAGGTGATCCTGGATAACATGCTGCAATAGAGCAGACTGACTAAGTATAAGGGACCAAAGAGGAAAGACAACCCGGTACTCAAAAATGCCTACTGAAGTCAGATGTGTTGGACCGAAAGGTGCAAATATCGCAGTCAAGCTATAAACCACGGTACAATGCATTCCGTTCTCCGGACTACATCCTGCTACTCGCAAGGCCCTTTTAAGGGAATGGTAGCGGGAGATTGAGAACAAACGAAGAAAATGTATATTTATTGAAGACCTATGCTCCGCAGTGAGCTGAAAGGTAATGATGATTGATGTAGAGCATGCAATCTTAACTATGTGATACGACTATGTATGCAGAATGAAAGTAGACCAGCTTTCCACAACAATCATGGGAAATGAATAGCCATGATGAGGTTACCAGCCTTGTCATTTCTTTCATACACCTTTCCCCTCCAATGTGAAGCAGAGGCTACCACTGCAGCTGGCTCCTTTTAAAGAAAGCCTTTTTCCAAGCATTAACCTTTATGGTTCAATGTGGTGCATAGGTTTTTGAGACATGACGAAGTGGAGCATCAGAAATTGAAAGAGAGAACCAGGTAAATGATCCGAGGCACCTTATAATTGGATATCAGGTGCAGTGGACAAGACTGAAATCAAGATGAAGTTTCTTAGACAACACATCCCCTTCAGACTAGCCCCAGGGATCAAGACGCTGAGCAGCGCATGAGCTGCAGTAGTCAGCGACCCATAGCTGACTGCTAGCGTCAGGGCCAGCAAACCAAAGCTGCCAAGACCCTTCTACACCTCCACGCGGTGATCCTGGATAACAGGCTGCAGCAGGGCAGACTGGCTAAGGAGAAGGGATCGAAGAGGGAATGCTAACCCGGTACTCAAAAAATGCTTTCTGAAGTCGGATGTGCTGGACCGAAAGGTGCAAATATCGCAGTCAAGCTGTAAACTTCGACACAACGCATTTCGTTCTCTGGACTACATTCTGCTACTTAAGCCCTTTCAGGGTTTGGTAGCCGGTGATTGAGAACGGACGCAGAAGAAGAAGACTAGCCCCAGAAAACACTACATCGAAAAATGAAATTAAGCTGTGGGGAGGAACCTGCATCTAGACACCACTTGCCTTAAGCAACATGGAATTCACAAAATAGAACTGATGTATCACAATGTAGGTAGAATTTAAAAGATATGGGGATACAAGGATGATACAATGCTGGCCTCATTACCCTCCCACATAGAACAGATTAAGCTGACATCACTACTCTCCCACATAGAACAGATAAAGCTGACATCACTACTCTCCCACATAGAACAGATAAAGCTGACATCACTACTCTCCCACATAGAACAGATAAAGCTGACATCACTATTCTCCCACATAGAACAGATAAAGCTGACATCACTATTCTCCCACATAGAACAGATAAAGCTGACATCACTGTTCTCCCACATAGAACAGATAAAGCTGACATCACTGTTCTCCCACATAGAACAGATAAAGCTGACATCACTGTTCTCCCACATAGAACAGATAAAGCTGACATCACTACTCTCCCACATAGAACAGATAAAGCTGACATCACTGTTCTCCCACATAGAACAGATAAAGCTGACATCACTACTCTCCCACATAGAACAGACAAAGCTGACTTTACTACCCTCCCACATAGACCAGACAATGCTGGCATTACTACTCTCCCACATAGACCAGACAATGCTGGTATCACTTCCCTCCTACACAATACTATAACCAACAATGCTGGTATCCCTACTCTCCCCCACAGACCAGATAATGCTGGACTTACTACCCTCCCACACAGACCAGACAATGCTAGACACACCACCCGCCCACACAGAAGAGATAATGCTGGCCTCACTACCACAAACTAACATCATAAAGTTGTCCTACCCTCTGAGCATTAGGAAGGCCAAGTTGCTCCAACCACTGTGGTCCCCCTCCGTGCAGGATCTGTTCACGTAGCCACACCAAGCTGATGAACGCACACAGGGTGCATGTAACAACCAAACATCCCTGGAAGCAATCACCAGCCAGGTTTTCCCTGCAAGCCAAGCAATAGAAATGAGTTGTTCATGAATTTATAAATAAATAGAAATTGTGGCAGTACTGAAGGTCAAAAGTTGATACAAATGTATATTTATGTAATGGTTTAGTGACCGCAGCAAGACAAAAATAGAACAAAACCAACAAGGCTACTGTCAGGGACAAGGAACAAATGACAATAAGTAACAAATCACAACAAAAACCAAGACATCAAGTCTGATCGTGATACAATATAGTTTGAATATGCAGCTATTACCAGGAAGTGGTCAGGAACATATGTCACTATATGCAAGGAATGAAAAAGGCCAAGTTCATTAATTTATTTACACAATGAAAGGCCATTTATTGAATTATAAACTAGTAATGCAATATTTTTTTTAAAATCTTCATTTGCTTTCAAATGGCCTTGCCCAATATCAAACTGCACAACATTCTCTCATGAATATAATTCAATTCAGTTCAAGTGCCATCTCCGCATCGAAGGTCGGCTGCAATTGATCTCCAGTGTGCTCTTATCTCTTGCTATAATTGTGCAATATGAGAGGCTTTTTCCAGTCCATCTCCTGATGTTATCCATCCACTTAAAACGTCTACCTTCCGCCCTATCCTCCAGTAAGGTCTTCAACAAGGAGGTATGTCTTGTTATATGACCCAAATAACTTAACTGTTTAACCCTGATTTCGGTCACTAATTCTCTTTTCATTCCCAACTTTTTCAAAACCTCCAAATTTGTTTTCTTTTCTTTCTATGCAATGCGACCCAATCTTCTATATACCCACTTTTCGAAAGCTTCAACACTCTTTTCCAACTTGTTATTCATTGTCCATGTTTCTGCGCCATAAAGTAGTGACGAGTATACATAACACCTGACAATTCTTATTTTCAAATTCTTATTTACAAGTATACATAACACCTGACAATTCTCATTTTCAAATTCTTATTTATCTCTTTGGATGTCAGTATGTGTCACATGTTGTCGAATACCATCTTGGCCATGCCTATTCTCTTTCAAGGCTGCCATTCTCCGTTATTATGTGACCTAGATAGGAGAAACTCTATACCTGTTCAAGTAGTTGATCCTTTATTTTTATCTGCATACATTGTTTCTTGTCCCTTTTCCTAATTATCATAGTCTTTTGTTTTCTTTATGTTTATGTCTAATCCAAACTCTTGACTAATTTTGTTTATTGTTGTGACAAGCTCCTATAATTCTTACTCACTTTTTGCCATAAAAACTGTATCATCTGCATATCTAAGATTATTCATTGCCACTCCTCAATGACAAGTTAAGGCAAACCCTCTATCTGTTTGAATCGCCATAACTGGCTGCTGGTCTACATTGCTCTACTGTTTCGGTTCATTATGGATGCTGCTAGACTATGGATTTGCCAGACCACTAGTCGACGACTTACACTTGTGTTCACGGAAATTTGGTGTTATTTTCTGTTTGGACTGGTTAATATGTTCGTTTTTTGTGATTTCTTCCATTTGATTATCCTGGTCTGGACATCGGCTATATGAATGGCACTACGCTTAAACATGTGTCGTATTTCACGGCCTAGTTCACACAGTTGAACTTCACGAAATTGGTGTATGAGAAATTTAGACACTACTATAATGGACTAAAACAGCCGGGGAGAGATGCCAGACTCACTTACACGCTTAGTGATGTCCCTACGACCTCTTGTAGTTATGGAAAAGGTACGACACACAATATTAGATGTTATTCCCCTCTCCGCTGCCTTGCGGGATACCTGTTTACGGGAAAGGTTTCGGGAGTAAACTCTGAGGAAAATTCTGCATTCTATGGTATCTCCACTCGTCTCAATAAATATCTTGTCACTGGCCAAAGGTAGCTCAAGACCAGAGAGTGAGGTTGACAAAAGGCACAGTTATGTCCTCACTATATATAATACAAATCACCGCGCAGGTCAACCATTTCATTGGACACAGCAAGAGAAAAGGCTGTCAACACGGCTGAACAAAGAGAGTGGTCTTCATCACAGGTGATGGATGAACATCATATGTGTAGATATTAAAAAAACAAGGGGATAATAGTAGTCTGCTATTTGCTAGGTGTTCTATGTTCTCCTAGCTCCTCTCTTTTAACCTGTAGGTTCTAATACAGTACATGTATGGTTATAATTCTTTTTTTTATATGACAAACCTGGCATTGGTTTAAATTTGAAGTTTAGGATTCAGCTACCTGACAGCCCTGATATATTTCAAACCTGCAACTAATTTAATGCATTTACTCTTGAATTTTTTTCCTACCATAAAACTACCAAACAATATTGCTCACTTAAAACCAATTAATATTCAGTAATGTTTCATTAACATGTCACATATTATATACTAAACTATTTACAAATGAATGAAGAATAGAACAGAATAAAGTTACTGTATATGTGGGGATGTACATTAGTGTAAAAGTGATTACAGTGCCATAGTATAGTTTACAACATTTAAAAAAATAAATGACAATTGTTTACTTACAGCTGAATAATTTACTATTCACCCAACCCTGGACAAGACAATTGCTTCCAATCAATCAAAGATAATACATTTTAAAAGATGTTTCTTAAGTTTTACCGTTTTAGCTCTAATAATTTTCATTTTTAATGAAGCCATGTGAAGTTGAAAATTACAATTATTTTCAACAAAATCCCCATACATTTTGACATGTTTGAACAAAGAACTTGCTTCAAGCACATTGGAAATGTCTTCACTGCACACAAAAATGGCAGCACTTCCAGGTAAACAACATTCTTTTTAAAAACAAACAGGTGACTGTTTGTACACAAAATGTCGATGGGATAAAGGAATATTTCTCAGGATCCAGTTCATTGGCTCGTCATAGTGAATCCCTTAAGAGTGATGGGCACACTAAAACAGCTCCATAAATAATCGAAGTACACTTACGTAGACAGCATATCAAGAGGCAGAGTCAGCAAAGAGCTCACAGAACCCGTAAACAAGCATCTGTAAATTCGACCTGAAACCAAAATTAATTCTGTTAAAAATGCACTTCCAAATATTCAGTAAAACTATAAATGCTAACAGGTGTGATGCACCAAAACTGTTTGTACTTTATAGATATGCTAATTATTCTTCTTCTCAAACTTTCAGAGGTTAACTTGAAGATATCTAAAAATAGCAAGGGTGTGCCTGGGATTAACTTGAACATATCTAATAATAGCAGGGGTATGTCTGAGGTTAACTTGAACATATCTAATAATAGCAGGGGTATGTCTGAGGTTAACTAGAACATATCTAATAATAGCAGGGGTATGTCTGAGGTTAACTAGAACATATCTAATAACAGCAGGGGTATGTCAGAGGTTAACTAGAACATATCTAATAATAGCAGGGGTATGTCTGAGGTTAACTAGAACATATCTAATAATAGCAAGGGTATGTCTGAGGTTAACTAGAACATATCTAATAATAGCAGGGGTATGTCTGAGGTTAACTAGAATATATCTAAAAATAGCAGGGGTATGTCTGAGGTTAACTAGAACATATCTAAAAATAGCAGGGGTATGTCTGAGGTTGACTTAAAGATATCTAAAAATAGCAGATGTGTGCCTAGGATTAACTTGAACAAAACTAAAAATAGCAGGAGTGTGCTTGGGATTAACTTAAACATATCTAAAAATAACAGGGAGTGTGTCTAGGATTAACTTGAACTTATCTAAAAATAGCATGTGATTAGCATGTCTGAGATTAATTTGAATATACCTAAATATAGTAGGAGTATACCTGAGATTAACTTAAACAAATCTAATAATAGCAGGGGTAAGTCTGAGATTAACTTAACATACAAAAATAGGATCTGTCTGAGAATAACTTGAATTTATCTAAAAGAAATAGCAGGGGTATGTATAAGATCTTCATTACTACCATAGAACTTGTCCAGGGAATGCTACTGGAGATAGATAAATGTACTTTCCTCAACCTGTAATTTGGTGGCCACTTTTGCAATACATGCTCAGCAGCAATGTTATCAGCGCCACATGTGGCAGCGTAAGGTGTTTCCACAGTGTAGTTAGCTTATCTAAAGTGTTACAACATGTATCCACATCCCTAACATGACTACATACAGTAAATAACACAGTAAACACTCTCCAACAAAATGTGACATATTTAATAACAAAAAAAGAAACAATATTAGCAAAAAGAACAAAATACATCTGAACTAAACAATCCTAATATATATATATATATATTGAATTACAGCGGAAATTTTAAGCACTAGCTTATTAATATTTCCTCCAAACTGCCTAACCCAGTTCTAGCCGCTACACTCCCTTCTCCTTATCTGCACACTTAACACACTCTCACAAACTCTCTGTCGTTCTGTGCATTCACACACACTCAGATCCCTTCAGTCAGGTGATCTGTACTTCCACATTCGATAGATTCACATATACTCATTTTCAATTAGATCACATCATAGTCGGAATCACTTTCTCACTCGTGGTCACACACTCAGTCAACCTGTGCATTCACATACTTTAGAACACACATCGTTCATTTGGTGTCCTGCACATATTCAGATCTCTTACTGTTCACAGGGTGTCCAACATACACACTTAATGAGCGACTGGCCAAAATTTGAAGGTGTATGCTGGTTCAGTCACCCTGCAAACTCACACAAACTAGTCAGCCTGCTTGATATTAGCACCCTATCAATCTCTCTCCTAGTCAACCTGCTAGCTAGTCTCTCTCTCCAAGACAGTCTGCTGAATTCATCTTTGCCAAGTATTTTATAGCCCGAAGCAACTTCATGGCTGTCCAATTGGCTTCTGTTGGTTGTCTGACTTAGCCATCACTCTAATTTGGATCTACCTCCAGTTAGTTGTTATTGGATGAATAACTCTAAATTACTGTCACTCTAAATGTCGCAGCAGGCCGTGGTGGCTTCTAACTGTCACTAACCTCCACTACACTAGAACGGAACCCCAGAGTGGTCAGCTCCGAGCCCCCACCTGTACTAGACACATTCTTCCCCTTAACCCCTCGTTTCCTTGGCACACATTCAGATAACCTTTGTTCCCAGATTCGATGGCCACATCACCCCTGCCCTCAACGCCCATACTCCAGCTGGAACTGTTACACACACCTACACTCAGTGGTAGCTAATATCTTTAAGTTTTTTAATAGATGGGTACCTGTCTTTTGCAGTCTGTGCTGATTCTAATGATTGCAGTTTGTTCACTTTTTGTCAAAGCCAGCAATATGCATGACTACTTACAGCTACTATAGTCAACATGTCCAATAAAATCCCTCTTATCAAACACTTGCCACCATCTTTGTTTCTATCATGAGTTATTAACATTTACCTAGATCATACATCTCATTAAATGACACAGTCATGTCTTAAGTACCTGCAGTTTAATAACAAACATTACCAGGACGAAATTTTTTAATTTTTGCTTAGATCAGTTATTCTCATCCATAATGTGATTTTTCTCTGACAAAGATCTTTTCTTCCAATAAAGTTTGTTATTTTGTATGTGTTTTCCTGACAAGCTAACTAATAGTTGTTTATGTTATTAATTATCGGCAGTTACATTCAGCACTCACACGTCATTTCAGCCAGTAATCTTGCTACTACTGACTAAGAACTAACAAAACAATTTTAAAGTTGTCGCTCATAACCTGAGAATGGAGTTGAAT
Source organism: Ariolimax columbianus (assembly GCA_036924085.1). NCBI lineage: Eukaryota > Metazoa > Mollusca > Gastropoda > Stylommatophora > Arionidae > Ariolimax > Ariolimax columbianus. Next base: position 52,101,649 of record JAVGWX010000016.1, read on the forward strand.
AAGGTAGAATTGGAAAATACACAGAAAATATGAAAATAGTCTATCAAAATTATAAATTTGAGAGAAATGGAAATAAATAATTACAATTTTTCAATACATCAAACACCTTAGCCTTCAAGATGCTAAATATCTTAACCTTAAAGATATTAATGTTATATTTTGTCAAGTCAGATCAGGTCATCCCATAACCGGTGAGGTCGTTGGGGCAAACATGAAGACACCCTCATCACATATATTTTGTAATATCCTAAATATTTAAATACTTAAAGATCCTAACCATTTTTGTCTTCAATATCTTAAATATTTCAGCCTACAAGATCAATCAATCAATGCATGTCACTCGTTTTAGTGTATAGGCCCTTGACAGCCCTCCTCTAGCAAGTTCGACCTTGAGCTACCCTTTCTGCATATGCCCAGTTGAGGTCCAGGGACAGAAATTCATTTTCAGTCAATCAAGATACCAAATATTTTATCCTTCAAGATTCTTAATATTTTAGCCTTCAAGATGATAAATATCTTAGCCTTCATGATCTTTAATGTCTTATTCTTTAAGATCCTAAACATTTTATTCTTGAAGATCCTAAACATTTCACCTTTCAAGATCCTAAATACCGTAGCCTTCAAGAAGCTAAATATCTTAGCCACCTTGTTCTTAAATATCTTATTCTTGAAGATCCTAAACATTTTATTCTTGAAGATAATAAATTTCTGATTCATATAAATCCTAAATATTGTAGTCTTCAAGATCCTAATTATGCTATTCTTCCAGACCATATCTTATTCTTGAAGATTCTAAATATGTTATTCTTCATGACTTTAAACATGTTATTCTTGAAGATTATATCTCACTTAATCTATATGATCAGTCCACCTTATCAAACAAAAGCCATCATATCCACATCTATCAGCCTAGTACGAAATACTGACACAGAGTTATCAGTGTTCCCAAAACAACATTTCAAAGTGACTTACATGCTGTCAGCGGCACAACGCCCAGCCAAGCAAATGCCACAAGTGTGTAGTGAAACCAGTATCTGATGGCACGCGCCATGCTGGTGACCAGACCGCTAACAATGTCCTTGATAGGGAGACGATTCGGCATGTCCGGGGAATAAACTGAAAGCACAAAACAGAACTCTGCATTGAAACCTGCCTGGTAGTTGCAAAATTAGATGTATAATGAACAGCAGTTCAGCTTAATAGCAATAATTACTGTAACACAAGCAAGGTTGAATTACAGATTTCAATAAGAACAATGGGTAGACTTTTGGTGTTTCTATTTGTGCTGTTTCTTGCGTTCAGTGCCTGATAAAGTCCATTTTGGTAGAAATGTTGATTGACATCTGTTACTGTTTTAATGTACAACTGCTTTTAACCTTGTCTGTACTTCAGCCATGCAACAAATCCCAGGAGGGCGACAAAGGAAATGTTGATAAAAATATTATTGGATGGCCATCCTTTCAAGGTGGTTGCGCCGTTGCGGGACCAAACTTGTCTTCCATCTGTTTTGAACTATGGTGGACTAGCAGATAATGAGTTGCCCATCTGTAGCATTGTGAATGTTGTTGCGGAATGCAAAGGAATTGGACCAGCATGTTGGTGGTTATCAACGTGGCTGCTTCATGTCTCTGGGGTACCATATTGCTGTCGTGGTCTCAATTGGTCATCTGTTCTTCGTAGTAAGTTGTCCGTTCAACAATGTAACTGCATCTTCCAACAGGGACAAATGACAAATGTCTCAGTTGCGCAGATCTTTCGTGCGCTGGCTATGAAGCGAGGCCGACCATACATCTATTGAGAAAAGCTTGGGACACTCGAGTTTTGCTCCATCTTTTTCGTGAGTGATCAGGTTTTTACTGCATAGCACATTGCAGGTAGTACTATGGAGTTGAAGAGAGGTGCGCAGGCTCTGGCCATGGCTGTTGTTCAGCACAACGCTGTCTTGTCAACTCTGGGTTCAGCTCGTTCTACATGCTCAGCAAATATACATATATATGTTTTTATCTATGTTTGGCCTTCAGTCCTGACACAACCCCAATTTATTTTTACATAAAGAAAATGTACATCCCATATATATTGAGAACGTAATTGGAGTAGTTCCTAAAGGTAGCTTCCTGCATTTCCCTTTTTTAAACCACAATGTCAAACAATGCATTGTACCAGACAATAATGTGCTGTATCTTCACCTACTATCATGCTGTACCAGAAAACAATGCATTGTACCGGACAATAATGTGATGTATCTTCACCTAATATCATGCTGTACCAGAAAACAATGCATTGTACCGGACAATAATGTGCTGTATCTTCACCTACTATCATGCTGTACCAGAAAACAATGCATTGTACCGGACAGTAATGTGCTGTATCTTCACCTACTATCATGCTGCACCAGAAAACAATGCATTGTACCGGACAATAATGTTCTGTATCTTCACCTACTATCATGCTGTACCAGAAAACAATGTGATGTGCCATACAACAATGTTCTGTACCTTCTCACACTGTTGTGCTGTACCAGACAAAAATGTTATGTACCTTCTCACACTGTTGTGCTGTACCAGACAACAATGTTCTGTACCTTCTCACACTGTTGTGCTGTACCAGACAATAATGGATGCGTTGGCCAAAAAAGTGCAGATATCGCAACCTACCTGTAAACTACTACACATCACAACATCCTGTTCAGGACGAACACAGAAGAACACCCCCACAATGTGAACCTAGATTATTTTTTTTCTCGTTCACCATATTTCTCTAATCCCTAAGGCGGTGTGCATTGCAGTATGTTTTTATTTTGCGCCTGTCAGTCTAGTGCATTCGACTTTGTCTTGTATTTTACGGAAGAGTGCTTCCTCTTGCATTTTTTAAGGGTTTGCTTCCCTGGAGTAACGGCCAGTGCTGTGATTAGGGAACAAACCCAGTACCTCCATGTTGTTAGCTGTGTCATTTAACCACTAGCCCATGCCATCCCCATTCAGCCATAGATTTTAATGCTGCTGATCCCTTTACAGAAAGTCTTTATTCACATTTTTGCAGTGACAGATTATAATGACATTTTTTTATATGATGAGGTTGCCAGACCCAAGCACAACCTCCTTTAGTCACATATTGTGACATGCTAGGAAGATGGCAATAGACCTACTCTTTCAATAACAGGTACCACTTCAATCACAGGTACCATTCCGATCATGAAGTACTTACTTGGTGTAAATGAAAATCTATGTTTACAAAGTTCACAATACTCTTTTCTGCTATATTTGAGCCACTGTACCAAGCTGGGGAAAAATAAAGTTACACATTTGAAAGTGGTAATATTTCACATGATCAGAAATAAAGATCTCAACACAATATCTAACATTTATCTCCAGGATGCTCAATACGTTATGTAAATGTCTTTAACTACAACAATTTGTTTTAACTTAACTTTTACTAAATCATCGGTAGAAAAATTTGTCTGAGGCATTGTCTCTGTAAACTCACTGGTGTATTTGTTGTGTTTTTACTATAGAAACAGCTTAATCAAAAACGAAACCAAATACAATGATTTGGGACAATTTTTAAATGATTGTTTCTGTTTCCCATGGATTTGAAAGATTATCCAATTATCGAGGGTGATAAAGTTAAGTTGTTGCAAAAGATTTTTCTGAGGTAGGTCTGTTTAGCTTGTTTGTGTAGATGTTATAAATACGTTTGTAGTGGAAACTTAACAGATATGCCAATCTGGTTAGGAACACTACCAGTGCTTTGTGGCAATTTCAAGGAAGTACTCAAAAATGGGAAAGTCTAAATGTTTGTGACGTAATACAACAATTTGGAAACTAGAAGTTTCTTCTTCTTCTTCGTACGCAGTCAGACAGTAACCATTATTTTTTCGAAAAAAGCGGCGGTCATCCTGAGGCTGTCGCCACTGCCATAGAGTTTGTCTTGCAGTTCCACTGGTGATGGCCACATCTGCTCTCTCTGATCCTCGTATGTCGGGCAGTTCTGCAGCAGATGTTCAGCGGTCATTTTACCAGTACCGCACGAGCATTCGTCGGTAAAAATTATCTTCAATTTGTTGAATAGGTGGTACCTCAGTCTATTGTGGCCAGTGCGAAGTCTGAAGACAACGACCTGCTCTCTTCGGTTCAACTGGTAATAGGCATCGTTTTTGGTGTAACCAGTATGTTCGGTTTCCCATTTGGTCATGTATCTGGCTTTGATAAGCCGTTTTGACTCTTCGTACGTCATACTAGTATATGTTTGTGGTAGTCTTGCACCTTCTTTTGCCAGTCTGTCTGCCTCCTCGTTGCCTTGGATGTTGCAGTGTGATGGGACCCACTGTACCACTACCCTTTTTGGTGCGGACTGCTGGCACAGTTTGCAGAGTGCTGCTCTTAAGTCATTAAGCTCAGTGTTTTTCTGGCTTTTTAGCGCTGTGACTACGGCGAGAGCATCTGTAAGCAGGACTATATGGCTTTCATTTTCATTTTGTGTCACCATTTCTTCCACTGCCGCCCTCAGTGCCTCTGCCTCCGCTCTGAAATTGCTTGTGTACTTACCAGTAGCGAATGACAGTGTTATTTGTCTGCCATTTAGTAGGTTCAGGAATGCTCCTGCCCCTCCGTTCTGTGTAGTGTTTGTTACAGAACCGTCGGTGTATGCATGGGTCCAGTCCATGCTTGGGTAGCTTTTCGATATAAAGCTTAGGGTAGTATCTCTCCTTTCTTTTTCAGTCTGGCAGTTTTTGGGAAACTAGAAGTTTAACTATAACAAATCGTTTTACATTAAGATTTGCAGCAACTGGTGTTTAACCTTGAAATAATGAGCTGAGAAAGTATACATAACAATCATCATGAGCATTCATTCCCAGAATGGGAATACCAATAATCTCACTGCTTTCTTTAGGTATATTCAAACTGGTACCTAAAAGTGTTCAAAGATAATCTACCTTTTACTATTAAACATGGATAGATGATATAAGAATAATCCAACAACATGGGCTTACAATAGCCCAAATAATACACTGGTCTCAAAAAAGATGATCTTCTTCTTCGTTCATTTTCAATCTCCTGCTACCAAGCATGAAAAGGGCTTTGCAAGAAGCAGAATGCTGCCCAGAGATTGTATTGCGCTGTGTCATAGTTTATAGCATGACTGTGATATTTGCACCTTTCGGTTCGATACATTCGACTTCATCATGCATTTTTTAATACTGGGTTAGCCTTCCCTCTTCGACTGTTTCTTAGAAAGTCTGCTCTGCTGCAGCATGTTATTCAGAATCACCGAGCAGAATTGTAGAAGGGTCTTAGCAGCTCTGGTTCGCTGGTCCTAATGCTAGCAGTCACCTATGTGTCACTGACTACTGCAGCTCATGTCCTACTCAGCATCTTGATCCCAAAAGATGATCTAAGCTCCCAACAGAACTAATCATCACAAGTTGATGGACAAGTGAACTGATTAGTAAATATTTTTATTCTGAGAAACACCAATGTTGAAGGAAAAGATTTCACATGACACACGGATATGAAGTAGTTTTGGAAATGGTCACAAAACAATCTGACTTGTAACCAACCTGTTTTCTGTGAGTTTAGAAATAGTCTGTCGCTAGGTGGTGCATATTAAAGCAAATCAATGTACTCAGTTTCTCTGTTATTGGGGTCCGACTGGAGATTAAATAATAGTAGCCTTCTAACCTGTCATACATGCCACAAATGCAGACAAAGAGGGTTAGGTATGGCGCTAGCTACTTCATTCTGTAGAAATGATAAGCAACAAGGGAAAAAAAACAAGATGACTTCTACACCTCATGGTAGAAAAGAAATGACCAAGTCAAATCATGTGATCAGCAGAACACGAACATATAATTATTCCCATGCTCTTTAATGGTTAAAAAAACAATCTGTGCACATGTGGACTGAACAAACAATCTGCTGAGCATGTGTTACAGGACTGTCCTCTGAATGGCCAGTTATGGAAGTTAGACTGGTTCAACAATTCAACACTAGACTCAAAATTGTACAGACCTAAAGAGGAGCTCCAAACAAACGGTTGATTAATCACAGAAACTGTGATCACAAGAAGAAGAAACAATCAAACAGTTTCAGCTAAAGTTGAATTTTATTTGTTTTATTTAAAGTCAATTCTAAGGCATGTACTCTTCACAATTGATGAAAAAAATCAGTCTGACAGATAAGATATTATAGTTTCATAAAAATACCTTGCTGAAAGTAATACTGCAAAGAAAGCTAGAGACAAAAGTGACAATAGATAAATAATGCTATAAGTGAGAGATAACATAAAAAAATGGACAGGGATTTAAGCGTGGGACAATGTACCACTTAGGCAAGAGACAGAGGACGTTGGAGATCTATTACAGCCGACCTTCGAACCTGAACTAACTGGGTCCTTTATAAGCTGACACATGACTAATGGGGTAGTAACATATTTATAAAACCTCACTATTTAGCCAAGTAAAATGAATATTAGTCAGCCTTCGGAGCAACCCAAGTTCAGTTATAAACCAATCAAGGATATGCATCACTGCGCCAACGCCTGAGATGCTACAGCAATAAGCCATGGCGCTCACAGACACTACCAATTGTATTGTACTTACTTATGCTGACAATAAAGGTATAGAGGTTATATTTTTTGCATAAACCTACCAGAACTAGACCTTTTTGAGATATATTAGGGCACATAGTCTATGACAAAAAATGGACGTTTGGGTTTAAACTTCTTAGCAAAACTATTAACTAAAAGGCACTTAGCCCTAAAAAGCACTCTGCTCCTATTGCTTATACACTTAGTAATTACATACAAACATGCATGTCAGGAAACTTAATCATTTCCATGAAAACTGTCTCTGCAGACTGCTCAGGATCAGTTGGCAGGAGAGAGTGCCTAGCTCTAAGTCCTCAGCAGGGCTAGACTCTCTGGCATCCAAACACTGCTACATAGAGCCCAGATCAGATGGACAGGGCATGTTCTTCTCATTTCAGATGAGCGCCTCCCGAAACAGCTGTTGTACGGTCATCTCATAACAGGACAGCGCTCGCGATACAAAGACACTCTAAAAGTTTCTTTGAAAAGTTTATCCATTGATGTTTCTGACTGGGAGCTGCTTGCTCCGAACCGCTCAGCCTGGCACACTCCCATCACACACAGTGCTTGTACCGCTAAGCAGAGGACCATCACGGAGACACAGGAAAAGCGAGCTGCACGAAAGGAAAGAATACAAGACTGCCCAACTAAAAATGCTGTTCATGTGTGCTCTACGTGCGGTAGAGTTTGTAATGCTCAAATCGACCTGTACAGTCACATGCAGTCACATCTGAATAAACATGCCTGACGCTGTCACCATTTTCGCTTTTGATGGGCAACTAGCTAACTAATTACATACAAACATTAAGCTTCACATTTTATAAATGATACTGCTCTCAGACAAGCAATCTTCCTTCAGACTTCTAAACAAGACAGTAATATTAGATGTTATTTCAGCACATGCATCTATACAAAGCAGGATATGTTTGTTCAGTCAAGTCTCTTTGTATAGACAACAATTATTTCCTCACCAATCTTGGTGGACATATTTGATACTCCCAGTACAGACACAAGGATGATATAATGGCTTGTCTCCTGTTCCCTCACACCGGCAGACACGACAAATGTCTGCGTATAAACAAACAAAAAATAGTGTGGCAAATATTACCAAAAAACAATCCCCCACCCAACAAAAAAAACTACATTTTGTATAATCTCCAAGTTCCATAGCAGACACTACTGTTGAGGATAAAGTGATAGAGACTTCATTCAACGAGGTCACATATTGTTTATGAAGTGGGGTGTCTAGTTTCTTTCCATACCTAACTGTAAACCAGGTACCCGTTTACAATTGAAGTATGTCAATAACCATAGTTGAAATCTGCACCTTTTCCATGAAAAACGAGTACTGTACCCCCCACTAATCAGATACTCACAAAAAATCATTGCAGACAAAAATATTCTTTTTTAAATAAGTCTTATATTAATAATCTCTCTGAAAATTAAAAAGCTAACATGCACATATACACACGTTGATAATTGCAAATTAGACAAGTTTGCATCTGCAGAAATAACAGAACAAATGGAGAAAGGCACAAAACATATGGAGAAGAAAATTGAAGACTAAAATCAAATAATGCAAGCTAGATATGGAAAGAACGTGAGCAGGAAAGGAGGACAAAGAAGCGGGTTGAATGGTACATGATTCACAATGAGCTGAACACCTCGGAGTAATATACATAGAATGTTAGTAAAATTACAGTCAATTCAGCCAAGCACAGTTAACAGTAAATGAAGTAGAGTATATAGCAGGCAACAAACAGCATATATTATGGTGGTGATAAAAGTAATACGACTATAAATTAAACAAATACATTACAACCACCCATCACATACAGCTAACACAAAAGTTACAACACAGACACAAGCAAATAAATAATAATATTGAAGAACACTATTAATCATATCATATAAGATATTTTAATCTATAAAACATATTGCTAGTACAACAAATTATGATCAATACTGTACTAACTAAATAATGTAGAAACAAACTTTAAAACATCAGATGAAGATTGCATTAATTTCTTCAATAAAATTGGTCAAGTGCGCAAAATTGCAATAACATCAACTAATATTGTTTGAGTGGTACCCGGGCCCGAAAAGGGCGCAAATAATAGTAACACTGTAAACCTGCCGTAAAGGTCATAAGGGAAGACGAAGAAGGGCTACCTCACCCTGTACACATTTTGTTTCTGTTGTTGTTATCCCATAGTTGCTGAGCAAGCTTGCTCTTGGCAGCCCAATGCCATTCTTATATAGATACAGGTCTTCTTTGGTTGTTTCACTGCTCTGTACAGTGTGTTGGCAATTGTTGGCAGTGCTTGTAAGAATCTTTTCCACATGTCCGCAAGAGCCTTGTACTCAATGAGTAGGTGTCTGTCTCATCAGAGCAAAAGCAATGTCTGCACAAGGGCAGGTGCAGGGGATGGATGTGGTTCAAGTGACTATTGACTCTGGTGTGTCCTGTTCAGAATTGAAAGATGACTTCAAATTTTAAGCCCCTCAACCTAGTGAGCTGAATTGCAAAGACTGGGATTCCATTGCACCAGGGTTCAAAATCACTGACAAACAGAAAAAAAATCAGAGCGTAGTTCGCTCCTGATACAACCGCTCATCCAGTAGACCCAGCTGTAAATGGGTACATGACGTATGAGTTGGGGAAGGTATAAGCAGCAAGGAAGAGAAATGACCACCTCACCTCACATAGGCTGCGGCTTAGTATATGAAGAGTTATCTTCATCCCCGACAAGAAATTGTTGTCATGGAATTTACCTTTACCTTTAAAAACTTCAACAAAAATGAATGTCAACTAAAGAGAAATACGCAACTCAACCACCCAAGACAGAAAAAAACCTTCTGTCAAGAAGGTTTATGACTCAATGTAAAGAAAGTTGCAAGGAATCTACACTATTGACTTCTGTTTTATGTAGGAAAACCGCCAGAAATGGTAGCTGGAATGTTTGTGCAATGAACAAAGGGGGAAAGCTGCACAAATGGCAGAAGAGAAATGACGAAAGCTGATATCCTGTGACTGGTTGAAACAAGTTTGAAAAAAAAAAGTTAGGATGAAACTGAAAACAGAGGAAATTCTAAGGACAGACTAAAGAAAGCACACATCAGAGTGGTGATATCACCTAAAAAACCAATTATAGAATGGAGGCAATAGGATCCAGAATGACACTAGCTACTTTCAAAAAAGACGCTAATCATAAATATTATCTAAAAAAAGACGGCAAAAAAAGAATTGTACAAGAGACCTTAAAATATTAGGAATAAAAAGAGATGGAAAACATGATTTTGATGGCAGAGCTAATCGCTAAGGTTGAAAATGATAGTATCAGTTTTGAAGAGATCACGGACAAACATGGAATCGGAACTAAAAATTAAAATGGAGAGATCCTTGCTTTGAATCAAGTGGTGATTGTTGGCAATATGTTTCCACATAAAAGAATACACAGAATAGCATGGGTGTCCCAATACCATAGGGAAGAAAACCAGACTGACCATACGTGTATAAATAAGAAGTTCAGATTATTAATTATACAATGTAAAAATATGTAGAGAAGCTGACATGGTATCAGTCCACCACCTTCTGATAGTCAAAGTAAAGATGAAACTTAAAAGGTAGACAACAGTTCAATGTTGGATTTCTCAAGAATAAGAACATTTAAGAATGTCACGATATAAAAAATGTCCTATATGCTACAATACATGCTGGCAATACATTCAAAATATATGGAAATGAGTCTTTTGGTGAAGTTCTGAGGAAAAGAGAACACCAATACAGAGCATGAATAACAAAAGAAACTACAGCAAAGATAATGTAAGACAAATTTTAAGATAAGGGTTGGGAGTCTGACACGACGACTGTCCATATTAAAGAGGTCTCAGAGTTGTTATCACTGCTTCCATATCCATTCTCATACCGGAGGTATGTTGTGTATACCCATCTCTACTCAGCAACAACCTGACCTCTCACTCTAGCAGAGAAGCCCCAACTTGATATTTCACTGCATAGCACCGATCCATCAGCATATGAATGTTAACATTTATCAACCGTTCCTTTGCTCCACCCTATGCAGTCTCTGCCTAGGGTTATGATGACTCTGTGGCAATCTGTCCTATCACCAGTGTAGACCCATTCCACTTTGACTATCAAATAAATGTGACACCAATAACAAATATGTGTTACCAGAACAGTCACCAATTATTTCCCAAAACAAAGTTAATAAAAGATATTTCTTCATATCGAACAAAATTAAAATGTTCTATATTTGAGTTAAATTTAAAGAAATAGTGTCACGCAAAGATTTGTATAATTCTTTTTCTTTGTCCTTATCATCTTATGGTACACAGATCATCAACCCTCCCTCTCCAAGCAGACTTGTCTTGTGCTATTATCATCTGTTCTTTCCAGCATCTAACCATTTCTGTTATATCTACTTCTAGGTTTCTTTTCCATATTTTGTAAAGCCTTCTTTCACCTCCTTTGTAATGGAGATGACCTGTGATTCTGGTTTGGGGCTTTCACGATGTGCGACCCATTCAGAACTACCTTCTTCATAAGATTTTGTCCTGTTCTCTACCACACACTTTTGTTTGTTTGTAACCATGTTGAACCATTGCTGTTGATAAAGCCATGTAATCTCTTAATATTTAGTTTAAACATCTCCCATGCTTCTGCTCCATGTAGAAGGCCGGACTTCACACCGAAACTGAAGATCCATCACTTGGTATATGCATTTTTATCATTTTAGATTTCACGCCGAAATTGACGATCCATCACTTGGTATATGCATTTTTATCATTTTAGATTTCACGCCGAAACTGAAGATCCATCACTTGGTATATGCATTTTTATCATTTTAGATTTTACGCCGAAACTGAAGATCCATCACTTGGTATATGCATTTTTATCATTTTAGAGTTCCATATGGTTTTCAACATGACAAAGGTCACTCTTGCATTTTGAATCCTGGTTTCTATATTCTCACCTGCACCACCTGACTTGTTTATGATGGTTCTTAGGTATGTGAAGCTTTTTACCTCATCCAATGCTGATCCTCTCAGTTTGAATGGGCCATGATGCTGGTAATATTTAATTTTACAATTTGTGTTTTATACATGAATCTTTAGACACACTGACTGGGTGATTATTTCTAGTATGTCAGTCTTTTTATTCATAGCTGGCTGTGAATCATGAATGGGATATAGAATGACTTAAATTAGTGATTCAATCAATGTACAACTTGTCAGCTCCCTGTAGAGCATAGGTCCTTAACAAATACTCGCCAAGTCTTTCTATCATGAGCCATATGAGTCAGTTCGATCTATATCATATTTGTTGCCTTGACATTTGCATCCAGTTCCCGCTTCCAAGAGTGTCTCAGTCTTCCTCTATTTCTCTTGTCCTGAGCAGTATAAACAGAGATTAGCAATGTCATCAACTGTTTCCGTAATGTGTGGCTTATCCATCACCATCTTCGTTTTTCATGTTCCACTAGTATTTGTATTATTTTTTTCCTCAGGTCTACATTGGTGATCTTGTCGTACCATTTCCACCCGTGTATTCTGTGCAGGCAACTATTTACAAAAGTCTGTACCTTTTTCATAAGTATCTGGGATCAAGATGTTGAGCAGCGCATGAGCTGCAGTGGTCAGCGACCCATAGATGACTGCTAGCGTCAGGGCCAGCAAACCAAAGCTGTCAAGACCCTTCTACACCTCCATGCGGTGATCCTGGATAACAGGCTGCAGCAGGGCAGACTGGCTAAGGCGAAGGGATCGAAGAGGGAATGCTAACCCGGTACTCAAAAAATGCTTGCTGAAGTCGGATGTGTTGGACCGAAAGGTGCAAATATTGCAGTCAAGCTATAAATTACAACACAACGCATTCCGTTCTCTGGACTACATTCTGCTACTTAAGCCCTTTCAGGGTTTGATAGCGGGAGAAGATTGAGAACGAACGAAGCCAAGCCATATGTATCTGTGTTGTCCTCCATGTTTCAGAACTGCATAATAAAATGGATTTTATGTTGGAGTTGAATATTTGTATTTTGGTGGCTGTTTTAATTTCCTTTGACTTTCACAAAGTCCCTAATGCCAAAAAAGCCCAATGACAATGAATGCAAAATGAAAGCTCTTATCGCCTTCTGTATTCTTAACTGAACATTATTTTCTGTCCCTCCTAATATGTCTATACTGCTGCCAAGGCATATGAAAGACTCCATATTTTGAAGCGGGGTGACTCCCAACTCATTTCTATCATTGTTGCATTCATTTTCAAAACCTGTGTTTTGTTACAGTTTTGTATCTGTATTTTTAGTCCCAAGTGTAGTGACCTCTCTTCAAGTATACTTATCTTATTTTGCATTAATAATTATAGCAATGATAGGCTATATGTAAATTTGAAAGTTCAATTAAAAAGTAAATGCAAACATATTTCCATGACTGAGACAAGGCCCAACGGTGTGGAATTCAACTGACAAACACTGACTGACAACACTCAGTGAGATTCTTGAGTCTGCTGCAGATAAGACGGAACTTGCATGACTGATTACATAGAGCCGCGAACCAGCAAAACGCTGAAATAATCTACTAAAGATATAAAATCAACTGAAACGGTTGTGAAAATACTATTAATTTGTGATAACATGAATCAACACATGACCACAATATAATAAACATTAAAATATACCTAGCTGCCCGTCATCTTCTTGGTCGTCCATGTTTGTTTGTGTCTTGATGTCGTAATCTTTCATTAGCTAAAATGTCAAACCAGCTAGCCTGATATTCTCTCTATGCTGCCCTTAAAATCGCATGTTAATTGATACCATTATAGACAGTCAAAGTGCAGAGAGTCCAGGATTGTAAAAATATTTCGGCCACACGATCAAATTACAGAATATGTTCTCAAGCTTAGGATGACCAAACCGGAAGTAGTAATATCGGGTTCAACTTTACGTATACTTTTTATCAAATAAAGATCTTTAGCTTGCAAGACTTCAAGTCTTTACTAGCTGTCCTATAATATTATTTTTCTCTATTAAAAAACCAGAATGTTAAGTATATTGACATTGCATATTGTCTTGCCCACTATGTCGTTATTACGACATAGAAACATTAGCTTGTTTTCGGCAAATCACAAGCGTTGTTAGTGTCAACAATATTCATCGCTATTTATGTTATTCAATTTTTGTATTGATATATAAGCAAACACATAACACATCATAATTCATTTGATTCTATAACAATCACGACGTTACTGCATTGTGTTCATAAATCTTCATAAAGAGTGTGTTCATAAAGAGTAAGTAATCTCTTGTGAGTAAAGCTCAATTGAATGCCACCATCCATCATCATCTGGTTGATCATCTCTGGGACTGGTTGTAAGGTTGTCTAAACACGTCTCTCTCTATTTGACTATCTTCTGGTTGATCAGTCATGTGACCAATCGTAATGTTGTATGACTATTTGATCATATCCTATGCAACTCTTCATTTCAGAGTATAGGCTCGAACTACGGTACTTTAACGTTAAATGTCTCTGACTGTATGCCTGAGATGTGAAGGTGTAATAAAAAAAACATAAATGTTTATGGCCGTATGGTCACATACCCACCTAAAACGAAGACACAAACGAAACCTACGTTACCCTCAAAAGACCTTCATCATGGACAACCAAAATAATATCATCATTATCATCATCATAAGCTCTTTCCGTCTTGTCAGGCGATATTTACTGTGCTTTGAAAAGGTATGCAATTACAGTCCATGACGGTGACGAATGTGGCTCGTAAGACCAATCTAGGCAGAGAAGCATCTTCCACAGTGTATGCAAGAAAAATTAGGACCGCTGCGGTATCACATGGTGTGACGTGTCTTCTCAAACTCTGAGTCTTTAGCCTATTAGCAATCAGTATCTCCTTTGTCTGTATTCCATGCTTAATCATGCCCCTCCATGTAACACGATTCATGGCGTCCTGTTCCCATGATTCCAAATCGATGCCTGCGTCATTCATATCCTGCTTGCATACATCCTTGTACCAAAGTAGTGGCCGGCCCCGAGACCTTTTACCGCACCAAGAAAAAAACCTGTGTCTGCAAAACTGGACATGGCGAGATAACACATTAGAAATCGTCATGTTTTCATCATGTTAGGGAACATCAGAGGCCGTATAACAAATGAGCGAAAGTGACCACGCAGGAGGGCGTACGAAGTGAGAGAAAGCCGGATAAGCTGATAGTGATCAAATATAGAATGACCAAATAGTGATGAGGGCACAAGAAGAGCGTTGTATTGAGAAAAGAGGAAGACAAGCAGATGGAGGCAGGGAGGAGGAGATAAGTATGGAAAATGTTGATGCCATGCTACTGGAGGCAGCCCATGCGGGAGATAGATTTATTCTCAAGTGCGAGACGATGACGATCATGAGAGAAGCAAGAAACTATGTCTGTGACACTGGTATCCACTGTGCTCTGGTGTTAAGAATGATTGAAGTGGCTGAGGATTGGGAAATTAGTGTGTTTATAGATGTCATTGAGGTGTTGTCTGTAGAGTACATGCAAGTTCTAGATTAGTCTCCTTGATGTATGTTATACCACACTGATCACAAATGATAGAAAAAATAAAATTGCAGGGCTTGTAAGTGGAAATCTCTTTGATGATGAACTCAGCTTCCGGAAAGGTAAACTGAGCAAGTTTCGAAAATATGTGGGCAAGTAACACTGCTACACACATTCTTGCATGGCATGTTGTCCAGATGACTGTGGGAGCTAGTGTGCATGCAATTACTGATTAGCAAGTCCCTCAGGTTTTTTCCCATTTGCAGGCAACAAACATACTGATTGGACATGTTAGTCAGAGTCAAGCAAAATATACTGGCCAAGACCCACCAACCTCACTTCCACGCAGATCTATCTGGAAATGGGCTGTTTTCATGGCAGCCTGGCTAACAAGGTGTTGAATCGAAGTTATCCCCATAGTAATGAGCAATACACAGTTGAAGCCAATCATATCACTATCGCTTGGAGGGCCCCTGTTCACCTTCATTAGCATGCTCAGGATGTGAGGAAAGCTATTGAAACCTACCACTTAACATCCTTTTCAGGACACACAAAAAAGGAATCTTACTCATTGTGCGCAGTCAATAATAACAACATCCCACTGCAAAAGACTGGTGATCTGAAGTGATGTACTAACTACCACATCATTGCTCTAATTAGCCATCCTAGCAAAATCCTCCTCCGGATCATCATGATAGGTTAGAAAACAAAATCAACAAGGAAGTACATGTGACGCAGGAGACTTTAGATAGGGCAGAGGCATCACATTCTTAACATGTAAAATATTATTGAAAAGTGCAGAGTTCAATGTTGACTTACACACTTGTTTCATCGACTATACCAAGGCTTCTGGCTGTGTGCGAAATGAAAAGCTATGGAAAATCGTGACAGACATGGGATTTGTGATGCACCTGATTCAACTGACCGAAACACTGTGTCAAAAATAAGCAAGACTCAGAATAGCTGGAGAGACATCAGACTGGTTTGACATACACAAAAGAGTAAGACAAGGATGCATACTCTCCCCTTATCTTTTCAATATCCATACAGAAAACGTAACGAGAAACATCAAAAATGGCACAGTGTATGAAAGGCTCAACCCGTTCACAGTCAACTAGAAAGTAATTTCATAACTAAGATATATAGATGATACAGTTGTTCTTACAAAGAGCACTGCAGAGCTGGAACACATGATCCTGTTGTTTAAATGATACAAAATCTGTTGATACAATGAGTACTGACAAGGTAAAATCCAGACCTATTTATTCTAAAGAAGTAACAAGTTCAGAAGATCACAAGTTTTGAATATCTTAGTTTGACTATAAGCAACAATGGATGTTGCCAAAAAGAAATGAAAAGAAAAATGAGCATGACACTATATAGGTTGACTAAAATGAAAGAAGTATGTCAGAACAGAAAATGTCCAAAAATAAATATTCCCGTGGCAACGTATGGATGCGAGACATGATGAACCACACAAATCCTACAGAAGAAGATTTCTTCTTCTTCTTCTTCGTATGCAGTCCGACAGTAACCATTATTTTTTCGAAAAAAGCGGCGGTCATCCTGAGGCTGTCGACACTGCCATAGTGCTTCTCTTGTGGTTCCACTGGTGATGGCCACATCTGCTCTCTCTGATCCTCGTATGTCGGGCAGTTCTGCAGCAGATGCTCAGCGGTCATTTTCTCGGTGCCACACGGGCATTCGTCGGTACCACCTATCTTCAATTTGTTGAATAGGTGGTGCCTCAGTCTATTAGAAGAAGATTTAATCCTTTGAGCTAAAATGCTACAGAAAGGTCTCCAAAATACCATGGATAGCAAAAAAGAAATATGCAGAAATCCTACAGAAGAAGATGTAATCCTTTGAGCTAAAATGCTACAGAAAGGTCTCCAAAATACCATGGATAGCAAAAAAGAAATATGCAGACATCCTACAGAATATAGAACAAATCTGGCTAGTAAACAACATTACACCTAGGAAATTAACGTACTTTGGCCACATAAAACATCACAATGACCAGAATGAACTATACTGGAGGGTATGGTACCTGGAAAAAAGTGGCAGAGGCAGACTGAGGATAAGATTGACAAGGGACATTACAGAGGCTCTGGGGGTGGACAGAGGCATTAGAGCTCGTAAGGGATCGAGTGTCTTACAGATTGGCTGTAATGAGAGTGATATTCTGCAAAGGACTTGCTACATGATGACTGAGTGAACCAGTAAAACAAAAGAAGCATGTTGTCTATTTCTGTGTTTTAGAGGGTATGTTCTGTTTGTGTGGGACTTAAGTTATTTACTATTACTGCTTATATAAAATAACATCTGTTTTGGATCATTTTAGCATCCGACATGACAAAAACAAATGAGCTTGTTCCAGCTGTTATTGAGGAGAAATGGGACAATGATGATCTAGCCACAGTAAGTCTTTGACTATCTATTTGTCTT
Source organism: Ariolimax columbianus (assembly GCA_036924085.1). Classification (NCBI taxonomy): domain Eukaryota; kingdom Metazoa; phylum Mollusca; class Gastropoda; order Stylommatophora; family Arionidae; genus Ariolimax; species Ariolimax columbianus. Next base: position 52,119,249 of record JAVGWX010000016.1, read on the forward strand.
AACTCTTTGATCCCCATAGTAGTGAGCGATACGCAGATAAAACAATGTATAGTGCAACTGTTTGGAGAACCCAGATCCAACTACATCAGCACGCTTGGAATGTAAGGAAAGCTACTGCGACACACCACAACACCCTTTTTAACAACAACAACCATAATTCTTTGCTTGTCTAACCTCAATAAATAGTTAATTACCTAATCACCAAATATTACAGATTTTTTTACCACATCAACTGATTACCTAATCTTAATTAACAGGTCAATATATAACCACTATAAATATCGGTCCAAGAGAAACATGAAGAAATGGGGATATGCAAATGGTGACTGTGGGGTAATTCAGGACTCAACCACCTGATGATCTGTCCCAACCTCCAGGAAACATGCAATAGGTGTGACATGCTGGAAGCAAATTACAGGGCAATTCATGTCGCTGAATGCTGTATGACGTGCTACTTGGACACGAAAACTAATTATTAAATACTTAGCCTACAACTCTTTGCTGTTAGTGTCAGACTTGGTTCTTATTCTACCGAGAAGAAGAAAATGATGACGTGTGAAATAAAATGTATGAGAAAAGCCATTATTGTTACCTGGAGAGAAAGAATGAGAAATCATGAGAAATATTGTGAGAACTACTACTTGTGTTGAAAACATAGCAAGAGAGAGAATGAAATAGTTTGGTCATCTCATGCAAGTGCAACCTGATCAACTACCGCTGCATGCATATAATTCAAAGAAGACCACATAGCAGTTGGATAGATGATATAACAGATATTTAGCAGCAACCAACACTGCACACTTGGTCCAAGAACAGATATAAAAGTAAGTAAGTAAACCTCCAAAAAATGATCAAGTCTCTTATTATCAAAAATCATTTGTTATTTAGCTAGCACTAGCAATCATGAACATATATACATGACCAACTTATGACCAGGACAAATTTATTATTATCACTCAGCATACACACATGTCCAATCAGTATGTTTGTTGCCTGCAAATGAGAAAAAACCTGAGGGACTTGCTAATCAGTAATTGCATGCACACTAGCTCCCACAGTCATCTGGACAACATGCCATTCAAGAATGCGTGTAGCAGTAATACTTGCCCACATATTTTCAAAACTTTCTCAGTTTACTTTCCCTGAAGCTGAGTTCATCATCAAAGAGGTGTCCACTTGTCCTGTAATTTTATTTTTTCAGGAACGAAAGCTAGCCACCTGCGAAATGTGGTGTCAACGAAAGGTCACTAACAACACCAGAAGAGACAATAACAAATATGAGTATTCGGGAGAAAGTTGGAACAATTATCTGCCTACAGTACATCGAGCAATAGAGAATGATTTGATTTGGTCACATTGTGAGAATGCAACCAGACCACTCTACAAGAGATCATTAGGAAGAAGGACGAGATGTAGACTGAGGAAAGAGGAATAGACAGTGTAATTGAGACCTGCCGTAAAATGAGAAAAAATGTTGCTCGAGCCGCGAGAGAGGTGAAAGATAAATACATACCACGACACTGGATTACAGCCGGTAGAAAGTGAGACCACCAAAGAAAGGGAGTGGAAGGGCTGAACAGAAAGGATGTCAGTTTCCTGACCAAGGGGACACAGCCCAAAACTTCTGAATGGCATTGATTTTTTTCTATTAGAGTTAAATAAAAACCTAGCCTGCACACAATATTGTGATTGCAGTGTAAGCAATCTTTATTCCTCAGCTGGAAATACCCTCCCATTAGACTGCAGTAGTTGAAGGAAACACAGTAGTAATTGTTTGTTTACTCTACAGGTGAGAACAAGGGTACTCCAAGGTCACACAAAAGGAGTCAAAAGTTGTATGCTGGTTCAGAATTCTCAGATAGTCTTTAGTGCTTCAGCTGATTGCAGCATACGTATCTGGAACTTTGCCACAGGAAAATGTTTGAAGTGTTACAGTGATTTGCACACTGTCAATCTTCCTCAGGCACACGCAACACCAGATGGTACCAGGTAAAGTGGATGCAGCATTGACTGCATTATATAATTATTGTAAGCATTTTATTTATTTACTGTAAGTGTTCTAGTACACTAGTTGTTTGTTAACAGGTGAAGGTTGCTGGGGTTGATAGGTAAGGCACTCGTCTCTTAAAGTGATGAACAGAAACGGCATGGGTTCAAGTCTTAACGTTTAACTTAAAGTCTTTATACTGGTTTTAAAAGACTCTACTGACTGTATACTTCCAGTTTCTTGGAGGGTGGTTTAAACGAAGTATAAGTCCATCTTAATAGACTCAAACACTAGAGCTAAGTATACCCGCAGCCAGTTAGGCACAATCTAGTTTAGGACCAGAGAAAGAGGTTGATGACCAGCGTAGCTTCTCCCTCACCATAATCCAAATACAGCACAAGTTACATCATCAAGACAAAATCGTCTGATGATGTCGCCGTCATCGCTTGCGATGGGCAACTAACTTCTTTTAACAGATGCCTACAAAGATAATATGTATAAAGTGGCAGGACATAGTGAGGAATGAAGGCCAATAGGAAGACAGCAAATAGAAGCCACTGGAACAAGTTAAAAGAAAAAAGTGTACACTACCGAAGGCATCGTCCAATGTCACCAGCCATATTCTTACATGGATCCGATCCGCAGGGGAATAGAAAGATAGGTAGATTCAAAAATACATGGAGACGAGAATGTTACAAGAAACTAAGATTAAATGATTACACCTGGAAAGGGGCAGAAGCAGCACAGGACTGTGTATGCTGGCAGGATGTTGACAATGGTCTAAGAACAGAAAGGAACGATGGGTTTGATTGATTGATTGATTGATTTGTTAAATCTAATATCTCTCACAGCAAAAATAGTAGGTTTATGATGCCATAGTGGAATTCTTCTTTGAAGTCTGGTATATGACTTCCTAATAGGGAAGACAAGACAGCAAAGAATGGCATCGACAGTCCACCTCTCAGAATCTGAAATATTTTAGAATGATGTCAAACATTTAACTTGGACAACAGTGTCTGTTCTGGGACTAACTTTAACTTTCTTTTTTTCCAACTGTGATTTAATTTTACTACAGCTTTCTTATAAAATAATACAACTACCAAGTTATAATGCAGCGAGTATGACAGCGTAGAATAAGTGTGATTTGTTATAATGCAGCAAGTATGACAGCGTAGAATAAGTGTGATTTGTTATCATGCAGCGAGTATGACAGCGTAGAATAAGTGTGATTTGTTATAATGCAGCGAGTATGACAGCGTAGAATAAGTGTGATTTGTACACTAAATAGTGACAAAACTTGAATATTAGTTTTGGTAAGAATGTGGAAAATGGTAGAAAAGTATACAGTCGAAAACAACAGGAATTCTATGAAAATATATGTTAACTGAGGAAAAAAATTAAGCAGAGAAGAACTATTTTAAAACGGTAACTTTGAAATAGATAAACGGGCCAAAGATGCATCAGACTGACAGTGGCCATCAATTCGTACCTGACTGCTTGCACCAAGACCCTATTCTTACACCAAGGGGTGGCCTTGGAAACAGGCTGCGCTTGTGTAGTTTGGTTAAGAGAATAGGGATTGCAGAGGGAAGGCAAAGCCTGTCCCAAAAAAGTTGTGCTGAAACTGGAAGTGTTGGACCAAAAGGCGCAGATATTGCAGCCTCATTGTAAACTTTGATATAACATCACAAAGTCCTTTTTGGGACAAATGCCAAAGAAGAAGATACAGATAAATAAAAGGTGAATGAATCTAGAAGTAGAAGTGAGCGCTAAAATACAAATAAGAACATGTTATTTTCTTGAAAATAGCTGGTGAATAGTAAAACACTGAGGAAATGGCAGGAATGATGAAAAGATGCAGAAATAGGGAAAGGGTCTGCAGTAATAATACCTAGAAAAAATGTCAATGTTATTTCATACTTGTATTGCATCCTTAATGTACTGTAATATTGTTCATTGTTCATGTAATGAATAACATAATTATGTTTGTTCTGGTTTTTTTTTCAGATTTCTTTCTTGTGGCTGGGACAAAAAACTAAAATACTGTGATACAGAGACTGGGAAATGTATAGTAAGTGGATGGTAGGGTAGATGACACATTCACAAGAACATGGCACAAGTTGTTAAGGACGGGATTACAGTTATAAATAGTTTGGAATTTATTGAAATTAACTTGAAGTAAACCCACTTTTTTTTGCATCTGTTTTCTTTCTTATCCCCTTATTTGTTTTGTCCCTGTTAAAACTATTTGGTTTTAGTGTAGGATGTTTTTTTTTTATATTTGTGCCCATGCTGAGCTAACCCATACATGTCTATATCATCATTCCATAATCAGTTTTCCACAGCCGTAACAACTTTGAATGCTGTTTCTATCAGCCGTTACAACTTTGAATGCTGTTTCTATTTCCTCACTTCCCTTGCAGTTTGAAAAGACTCATGATGACTTTTTGACATGCTGTCGAATCTCTCACAATGAAAAACTCATCGCAGTTGGATCTGACTTAGAAAAGGCTTTAAGAGTTTATGATCTAGAAAGTGGTCTTCAAGTTCATGATGTCAAAGGTTAGCCAATTTAAAAAAAATAACTTTCTCTATTTTTATCACATAACACATTATCCGTTGCGTCAGTCCGTTAGATGTACCCTATGCGAGGAAGCCAACAATATTCTGTGTGCGTCCGGATATTTTGCAATGCTGAACCAATGTGGGCCTAGGTATTTGGTCAGTCCATCTTGTTATCGCAGAGGTGGACGTATCCGTGGATGTGAATAAGCATATTGCCACCAACACGTTGTTCTATATGTTCATCTCGGGCATGCGTACCACATGTCCAGCCCATCGATGTTTGTGTGATATCGCTGCCTCCACAACGTCCTGAAACAAAGTTTGACTTTGAATTTCTTGTTTTCAGATCTTATCCTGTATAAAACTTGTTAGTACACGCCGTTCCATTGTTTCTGAGCATCTGTTTTGCACAGGTTCAACACTTCGCATCCATAAATCATTGCTGGAATGACCATGGGATTGAAAGTGTGTGCTCTCACCATGGTATCTTTCAACTTTTGGAGTATTGGCTTAACGGAGTTAAGGGAATATCAAACTGCTTTTCATCATCTAGAGATTTATTGGTCGATTTTGTAGTTGACATTTATCTCTTGGCCTAGGTAGATTTGACATCCTCGATGATTTTGTCTCCTAACTTGATGACCTGCTTTGGGCAGTAACGGTTTCTGAGATACTGTATTTTACTTTTATCCATCTTCAGACGAGTAGCACTACTGACCACCATGCAAGTCATTCAAGGATTGTTGGGCTTCTGAAAATCATAAATAGACGAGCCACTCAACATCTATATTTACACCTCTGTTGATCCAATGTAATTATTGCAATATCTTTTTGATAGGTGCTGTAAAAAGCTTTGGGGAGATTGTGTCGCCCTGTCAAACTCCTCGTGCTATCAGAACATAAACTGGAAGGGAGTATATCGTGATGACTGCATTGCAGTCTTTTTTAGTTTCCTAAATCAATATTATATAGGTTCCAGAGATACCCTGGTTTCTGAGAGCAGTTACTACAACAACTACAACATTGGTCTCGATACTGTCAAAGGCTGTTTTGTAATCAATGAATACAAGACACCGGGTATGACCAGTTCACATGCTCACTCTATCAGATGATTGATCGTGTGGAGGGGGTCAGTGGTGGAGGACCCTTTTCTGAATCTGGCATGCTCTCTAGGTTGGTGTTCATCAAGTTGCCTGTCGATTCTGTTGGCAATGACTAGTGAATACCTTGTACATTATTAGCAGCAGGCAAATTGGACGGCAGTTCCTAAGATGTTCAGTATCTCCTTTTTTGTGAATGAGAACAATTTTTGACGACTTCCACTGGTCAGGAATTTATAATGAATAGAAACATTAACTAACCAGTTTGGTCAGATGAACATGATTTCATTATGTTCGATTGGCTCAATGGGATCCCCATTTGAATATAGCTGGAATATATGACATAATTTTTCCCTTCCTGTTCCCCTTGCAATAATAAGGCTGCAATATTCGCTCTTGATTAATTCCAATTTTGGGTCATCTTATTGTGCTTGCCCTGTATAACTCAGCTTTCTCATACACTATTATGCTTTAGGGTGTTTTTTTTAGCCTCCTTTCTCTTCTCTTCTACTATAAGTTCTAATCCAGCCCACATCTAACTATACTTTTATGGGATTTTTTAATGCAGGATTATTTCCAGCTTCTTTTTCTTTTTGTGTGTTTTTGTTGGTTAGAATATTTTAGTTAGCAGAAAGGTAGAAAAAACTCATTTTGAAACAATTTATGTTGTAAAAAGACAAATAAGATTTGTGCTTTTAAAGTTTATTTTCCTCATGTCTTTCTTACTACCTTAAGAAACACAAAATTATACTCAATTTAACTCATTCACTCCTAAATGTTTTGTACTTCTAGAACCATATATTTTTAAAATATAAAACTCCCCTTAGGAAGTATAGGTACATTTATAAATTTGGGATAAGTTGTTATTGAGGAACTTTTGAATATAAGTATGATAATTGTTCAAGTCTATATATCAGCTCTGTAACTTTGTAAGATAGTTTACAAGCCAAAATATCAGCTCTGTAACTTTGTAAGATAGTTTACAAGCCAAAATATCAGCTCTGTAACTTTGTAAGATAGTTTACAAGCCAAAATATCAGCTCTGTAACTTTGTAAGATAGTTTACAAGCCAATATATCAGCTCTGTAACTTTGTAAGATAGTTTACAAGCCAAAATATCAGCTCTGTAACTTTGTAAGATAGTTTACAAGCCAAAATATCAGCTCTGTAACTTTGTAAGATAGTTTACAAGCCAATATATCAGCTCTGTAACTTTGTAAGATAGTTTACAAGCCAAAATATCAGCTCTGTAACTTTGTAAGATAGTTTACAAGCCAATATATCAGCTCTGTAACTTTGTAAGATAGTTTACAAGCCAATATATCAGCTCTGTAACTTTGTAAGATAGTTTACAAGCCAAAATATCAGCTCTGTAACTTTGTAAGATAGTTTACAAGCCAAAATATCAGCTCTGTAACTTTGTAAGATAGTTTACAAGCCAATATATCAGCTCTGTAACTTTGTAAGATAATTTACAAGCCAAAATATCAGCTCTGTAACTTTGTAAGATAGTTTACAAGCCAATATATCAGCTCTGTAACTTTGTAAGATAGTTTACAAGCCAAAATATCAGCTCTGTAACTTTGTAAGAAAGTTTACAAGCCAATATATGAGCTCTGTAGCATCGAAAGAATGTCTGCAAAGCCAAAATATCAAATCTAAGTGAATCAGTTGGTAAAAAGAAATTGTACATAGAAAAGCCAGTGAAACATGCAAAACATCATTAGTCTGACAAGGCTAAGTGAGACAAAATGTCAATGTGCAGTAGATTTTGATGTCAGTAGCAAATGTCTCATCATTGAAAGATTGGCACTTGCTGTTGAATATCAGCAGGAACATTGCGGTTTGTTTGCACAAGAGATGATCAATATCTCTGTTCCCAACAGACACTGCTGGTCATATCCCAGTGGACCAGTTTTGAAGTCCCAGTGGTTCTAGAGAGGGCTTATTGTTTCATTCCAGTGAAGGTTGTGATGGTTCTGGCAACCTTAATTGCATAAAAACCATCATAGGAAGAGTAGACGAAAGTCTGGTGAGACAAAGCATACTGATCAGACTATGTTAGTTAGGATCAGTTGACACATACTGATTAGACTATGTTAGTTAGGATCAGGTAACACATACTGATCAGTTCTCTCTGGAAATAAGCTGTTTCATGGCAGTATGGCTAACGAGGTGGGGATCAATGTGATCATCATAGTAGTGAGCATCACACAGATGACACGGGGACGGCGTGGGCTAGTGGTTAAGTGACACGGCTCACAACCAGAAGGTGCTGGGTTCGATCCCTATCACAGCACCGGCCGTTACCCCGGGGAAGCAAACCCTTAGAAAATGCAGAAGGAAGCAGACCCTTACATAAAACGCATGTTGAAGTTGGATGTACTGGGCCGACAGGCGCAAAATAAAAACCACAGTGCAACGCACACCGCCTTGGGGATTAGAGAAATAAGGAGACCACAACATAACAAAAAAAAATACAGATGACGCGAAGTAAAGCACAACAGTCCACCTTCATCGTGATATGAGAAAAGCTACTGCAACCCGCCACTTAATGACCTTTTCAGGCCACACAAAAGATTAAACATACTCATCATGCGCATTAAACAACAACAACAAAAATCACTACTACGCTACAAACAAATTCATCCAGGATTCCTTATAAGTTGTAATAAAAGCTGTCCATCATTGCTGATGAGGACCGCCGACATCATCCTTGTCACAGATTTCCCTGTTGGGTGTGGGTGCGCATGTGCCTGAACAGGCCAATGCAGGCACCAAAACATCTGCTGCGTAACAGGCACATGATGTCAGTAGAAGGTGATGGTGTTCCCGCTGTTCATGATATCCGGGTCTCGCATCTGCTCTGGGCTTTCACAACACAGTGGTCTTTGCTGTTAGCTACACTAGCTTTGGCTACACTTCTCCAGTCAGATCTGTTTTGTGCAAGACATTCTCAGATGGTGATATCCATCTGGCAATTTTTTTAAACATTTCTTTGGGCGCCCTTTCTCACGCCATCCCTCTCTCAGCTCGCCGTAGAGTAGCTTCTTTGGGAGCTGTTCGTCTGATATACGAACGAAGTGTCCGGCCCATCTCAGTTGAGCTTTTTCTAGCAGTGCATGGATGCTGGGCATGTCAGCCCTCGAGATGGCAACCTGTGGGGGAAATGGTTTAACCTCCTTGCATGCCCAGAGTATACAGTTCAGCTTTCGCAGGCTTAGAGTAGGGTTGGAATGATGGTGGTGCGGTAGACTTTGAGTTTGGTCTTGGCGCTGATACCACAATGTTCCCACACCATCGAGCACATTCTAACAAAGGCTATGCTGGCCCTTGCTATTCTACTTGCCACCTCATCATCGATGCTGACAGGGCAGTGTTCTGACAGCGTGCTGATCAGATATGTGATACGTTGTAATGAGTAAATTTAAATGCAGTGTTGGAGCCCTATACATATTCTGTACCAATTGGAGTGATGAGTTTAATATTACTATGTGATTATGTTTGTTCAACACTAAATTCCAGACCACCATGAGAGCAGTTTAACAAGTGTCAAATTTGCTCCTGCGGATGATAAAATCATTACAACTTCTATGGACAAAACAGCCAGATTTTTTGACCTGCTCAAGGGAAATGTAACTCTCAAACTTGAGTATGGTTTTCATAATTTTGGCCCAAAAGGACTTTAACAATGTGTTTTGTGAATTTTATTTTTTAAATGTATGCTCTCTGTTGGGATTAGTGGCAGGGATATACAGGTTGATAGTATTGCGTTAATATTAACTTTATACAGATAAATCATACCCCACCAGAGGTAGGGCAGTGGTGTCATCAGGACCAGTTGCTCAGGGTATTTTACCCAATAATCTTTACCTTTTATCATTTTTAATTGCGTTTAATATATCATTGAAAAACAGAAATATGAGAAAAAACATTGCCAGAAAGAATGATACCTCTGCTTACTTATCTGTTGTACCTCGGGCAAATTCGCTAATGTGTTAACAAACATAATCTATTGTTATGTGGGCATACATTGTAAAATTATGAGGCGGAGATGTTAAGGTGGGGATCCAGTGGTCTTGATGTAAGGTGTTCGCCTCGATACTGGAGGTCACGAGTTCAAATCACGGTGGAGACCAGGATCTTTTTCACGTAGATCATCCGATTAAAATTTCCCCTGATCTCTGAGTAGTGAGATCAGACACTCATTTGCAGTGGCACACACATTAAAAATCCTTTGCAAATAAAAAAGAGTAGGTCTAACGACTGCTGCTCAAACAAAATTCAAGTTAAAGACCTACTCAAATTATTTTTGGGATTCTCACGGCACAGAGAATATGTAGCAAAAATAGGAATGTGTGGCTATAACATCAGGTCTTGGTTATATGGTTAGCGGAGCTACATAGATGGCGCCTGACAGGCTGCGGGCCTTGCTTGCTCTAATTTACGCTTCCACCACCACCAGTTCCAAAAATAGGCAATAGTATATTCCATAGGCTACCAACCTGAAATTGACTTGGCAAGTCACCAGCGGAATTACACCTGCCCAAAAATATGAAACAAAGAAGGTCACACCTCCTCATAATGTCTAACGGCACAAGTGGACTGAAGATAGATAGAAGATAAGATAGATATGTTAAGATCAAGGGAAAAGTATGCTCAGGTTGCTAGGTTGCCAAAAACAAAGTTCAGCCAGAGTTGATTGATTGATAGTTTCAGCTTTAATGTCAAATAATTTGCCTCTATAGTAGTTATATAAGGCAAGATGGGCTTCTATTGCTTTGTGGCATTTGTGGAAATCAAAAGAAATTAAGTTACCACAAGTATGTCCTGTTGTATTGATCTGTGCTGTAGGGAACAAAGAAAAGTGTAACAAAACGGTTCAAGCTTTCATCAATAAATGCTTGTCCCGAATGGAGACAATAAAATGGTATGGTTAAGTTACTAATATAGAACTGTGGGAAAGAAGCAGACAGATGCCAGTGGGACTAAACATGAGGAGAGGGCATTGGCGATGGATAGGACACACACTGTAAAAACTAACTGACAGCATTACAAGGCAGTCACTGTTCTGGAATCCTCAGGGCAAGAGAAGTAGAGGCAGACCTAAATACCCATGGAGAAGGGAAGTTGAGACAAACATGACAATTATGGCGCATGTCAGGAAGACTTGGCAAGTATCTGCTAATGACCTATGTTCGTCCGAGAGTTGAAGGGTATTGACTGATAGTCATTCTGAATTACTTAAATTTTTAAGCTGAATTATTGAATGGCGATGAGCTGCTGGCCAAGCTGTTTGGATGTTGGTCATCTTGCCCTGATAAGTCATACGATTCTTGTATCAGTGATGAAATAATAGATTAGCCTGTACATTGTATGGTGCCTGAAGGGGCAAGTATCCTTCATTCTTTTCTTCATCTTCTGCTGTGTTTGGGTTTTCTGATCATGCTAAATCTTCAGTCCTACCACCAGGATGAACACTGAATCCACAGTCATTTCCAGGTCTGAGCGGTGACCACATAGTTTTTGTCTCAGTTCTGCTCCATCTGGCCAGATCTGGCATCTTAGTTCTTCGTGGGCCAGGCATTCTTGAAGTACATGTTCAGGGGTCTGGACTCCTGTCCCATATGGGCATTCATTTGTTAGGGAGATTCTGAGCTGATATAGGTGGTCCAGTAGTCTGCTGTAGCCCGTTCTCATGCGGAAGATTGCAGTTTGCTGGTGGATTGGGTCTGGACTGTTACTCTCTCCCATTTCTCCCATTTTATTTTATTACTAGCTGGGAATGATAGTTTTACCCTCCTTGTATAACACTTTATGGGTGTATTGTTCCATTTTTCCATCTGCTTTGGATAGTGCATCAGCTCTCTTGTTTCCCATAATAAGCCACTGGAGTGTGATCTTTGAGATTTTTTTGTATGGCATTTCTGATTTGATGTGTTATGTTCTCATTTGTTGTGTTCTTTACCGATTCAAGTAGTCTTCAATCTACAAAAACAGCCTAATGAAATGGGATGCGTCGGACCAAAAGATATCACAGCCTTGTTGTAAACTACAACACTGCGTACAACGTCTTTTTCAGGACAAATGAAGAAGAAAAATCAGAAATGTATTTAGGATGAATAATAGTTATTTTAAAAACAATTATTTGTGCACATTTTTAATGAGCAGTAATTTTAAATAATGTATGTGTGTGCACGTATGCGAACACACATGCTCCAATAACACTGCACATTTTAAATGAATATTTAATGTACATTTTTTTATGGAATCTTTGAATACTGAATAGCTGCACTTGTAATTATTAAATGGCAGAAAGTTTTAGATGCATAATGCATAGGTGATGCAGATATAATGTTGAATATTTCTAATATCAAGTCTCTTGTTTGTTAACAGAGGGCACAGTAACGTAATCTCAAGCTCTTCAGTTACGAAAGATGAACGAAACTTTGCTACTGCATCATGGGACAAAACTATTTTGTTATGGGATGTTGCCACAGGCAGGTACAGGTAGGTAATTTAGGTCAGCTCAAGTACCTTCTCTGCATGGAAAGTCTTCTTTAATGAATCTCCAACATCTCATGTCTTGGTTACAGGAACAGCAAACAAAGATAATTGGCGAACAGATGGGCCATGGGAAACACAAGGAGGGAGATTTACTGACATATAACAAGCCTCAATCCAAACCTGGACATTGCTGAAACATGACATGTCGAGACTGGAAGCCTTTCATATGCGCAACCAGCTGCGTATCCTGGGCAACCGATGGCATGACAACATCCGCAACGTGGAGGTCTCTGCTAAAACAGGCCTCCACCCAATCTCAGAAATATATGACAGGCACAGAGTTTCTTTGTTCGGTCATGTTGTACGACTGGACTAGGAAACCCCTGCCCACAAGATACTAAACAAGTCGTTCCTCTGCGCCAAAAGTCTTCCCCTAACCGGCTGGAGACCCAGAAGAGGCCATCCCCAAACAGTATGATTCCAGCAAGTAGCAACCTCCTCCTCCGCCCTGGACGAGGCCTGGAACCACGCCACAGCTGTGGGTCGTGAATGGGGCCGACCTACGCAACAGCCCTCAGACACCTTAGTGAACAGTATTATTAATCCAAATGACAGTATAAATCAACTCACAAGGAAGGATCAGAACACCATTTTCCGACAGAGAACCCAACACATCCCACTGAACAGAATCCAACCACAACACACTCCTGAGTGCCAGCTGTGCACACACCCATATCAAACCATTGATCATCATCCCTTTGAGTGCTCTGTGCTCATCAACTTTAAGAAAATGCTTCTTCTTTCAAGGCCAGATAAATATAACACTTTGTATGGTACTAGACAACAGCTGATAAACATATGCAGATACCATTACATAGCATTGGGCCATAGGGCGAGAACCCAGATGCTGCTGGATCTGTAACAACAACATGTCCTGTTGGTACATTCTGAAACAGTATCTGCATGGAAGGTCTTCAGTGTCTAATGTCTTGATGGCATACTCTGATATGCTATCACTATAGAAGTTCTTCAGTGTCTAATGTCTTGACAACACACTCTGATATGCTATCTGCATGGAAGGTCTTCAGTAATCGATCTGCAACATTTTCTGCCTCACTGTCTTATGTCTTGGTGGCACACTCTGATATGTAATTGTTTGCCAACTTCTTTGTATTTCTTTGTCACCATTAGTCACTAACATCAAGGTCTCCCAACAGACACTGCTCAAGAACATTTCCTCAATACTTCTCTTTCTTCGGTCATGTGGCCTGCCTCTCTCAAGATGTACTGGCTCGACATCATCTACACCTGTCTGTGGAAATCAGAAAATGACAACACTCATCATTGAGTCGTCCCCGGGACTGCTTGGCTGAGACACATTGCCTTCACTCCATCTGCCGTGCTTGCTTCCTGGAACTTTGCCATCTACCATGGAAAGAGATGATCTGCGCAGTGGGTCCTGGTTGCCTAAGCGGATTACATGACTTAACTTTTAGTATGTTGTCTTCATTTTGCTTTGGTGGAAAACTCTGAGAGAATGTTGTTTATTTATTTCCAAATATTCAGTAAACTAACCCCAAAAAAATGATCGACTAGCAAAAAAACGTTCTTTGCTGCATTTATTCCAATTGCTAAGGTCCACTAATAAGATTCATACGGCTGAGGAATAAAGGCCACCATGCACTGTATAAGATATGTTTTGATTTTACGTGTTTAAAAAAAAGACCTATTCTGCACCAAAGTTTTGAGGGCAGGAGACTAACATCTGGTCAGGCAAAACATACTTATCAGAAATGTTAGTCAGGATCAAGCAAAAATATACTGGTGAAGACCCTCACCTAAACTTTCGTGTAGTCCTTCTTGGAAACGAGCTGTTCTTTTTGGCAGCTTGACTAACTAAGTTGGGGGTGTTGACATGACCACCAAAGTAGTGAGCAACACGCAAATGAAGCCAAACATAGCACAACCACCTGGTGGACCCCAGTCCACCTTCATCAGCATGTTCATGATGTGAGAAAAGCTACTGCAACCTGCCAATTACAGTGCTATTTTCATGGCACACAAAAGAGTGAACTTGCTCATTGTGGGCATTCACAACAACAACCGCAGTTTTGAATGCTTGTCCTTATGGCCAGAAGACCAGAATCCTAATGACTTATCCAACTGCTCACCAGACATACTATTCTTTGTTTATCTCTAAATATTTATTTCACACTTATAAATAAAAGTGTCTTCATCTTGTCTTGTTAAGTTCACTCTGAGAGATTGTTGCTTACGTAATAAATTTGTTTTTTTTTTACCGCTTATAGAACTGTCTTCCTCATAATTGTGTATGCACCCAGACATACTAATTTTTGTCCACTTCTTGATATTCCCTTTCCATTTATGGTCTGTCAGTCTCTTTCCTTAGGTGGTACACTGACAATATTCTTTGTCCTTATTTAGATATGTCTCTCTCACTTTGTGCATTATCTTATTGCTTTCTTGGTGGAACACTTTGACAGAATATTGTTTGTTCATGTCTAGATATATAAATCAGTGAAGCTAAGAATGACTGGAACTGAAGACCCACACAAGTTCCCTAAGGTTTGAGACTGCTATACACGTATGCTCATGCTCTAACTATCCCATCTGTACGTTTGAAAGTTTCACCTGAGAACCTGACTCAATGACTGCTCTTACTCAAGAGATTTCAGATGCCCACTCCACTGCTTGTCTCAGCAACAATCTCGTCATTGTAGCTACATCAACACTTATTTACAGTATTACTGGAGTTCTTCTCAAATTCACCTGTTTATATGTTTATATAATGTGTTTACTGTAGATTTTTTACAATACACCTCAGGTTTTACAATAGCTGATGCTTTGGCATAAGATGGCAGCAAAAAGGCACAATTTAATCATCGAGTATCATACAGAGAAATTAAGAACATCATCAGAAATCAGTATATACACCAATGGAGAGAAGACAGAAACATAAGCAGTACACCAGACCCAATTCACTATCTCAAAAGAAATCAACAAACTACCTTATTTTGCCTGAGAACTGGACACTGCAGACTACTAGAACATCTATACCGACTGAAGATCTCACACACTGATGAGTGCCCATGTGGAACAGGATGCTAGAACTCTGAGCATATTCTATAAGAATGCCCAATCTATAGGGAAATGAGATGCCAGACCTGGCCAGAGGGTGCGGAGCTGAGACAAAAGCTGTGGGGCAGCCGCTCCGACCTGGTGAAGACTACAGACTTCATCATGGCGACTGGCCGGCAGATATAGCATGACCAAAAGATCCTGAATGCAAAAAAGAAGAAGAAGCTGACAAGAATTAATGTGTATATCTAATTTATAGATTAGTTTACTAAACAAAGAAAAGAAGCATTTGTTTTTATATGTAAGCAAAATTGAGAAAATATAATTCCATATTTGCCAAATTTGTGATAACTGCAGAATTTATACAATACTGTATTCAGGTCAAAAGGTCCAACAGTTCTCAAGGGCGGCCATGATGGTTCTGTCAGCTGCTGTGAATTTAGCAAAGATGGTGAGTGATGGCACATTTTGTTGTATTGGATGTTATCGATGATAATCAGAAGGAAGCACAGTGGTGAGTGCACTGGCTTCCAAGTCGAATGATCTGGGTTTGGTTGCCAGTTGGAGCAGGATTTTTTTCTGATCCCAAAACAGCTCTCAGAATCGACCCGCATAAAAAAATGAGTACCAAAACAGTCTGGGAAGTAAAAGTGGCCAGCGTGATGCTGACCACATCACTCCTAGTGTGCCGTTAGTCAAGATAATACGGGCCTAACACCATAATCCAATGGGGAGAAAACTGCCTTTTATTTAGGTATTTTTGTTTCTTATCTTCCCTTGAATATGTTGGTTATAAAAGATCAGTACATGTAGGTCACTATAGCTGAGAGGTAAGATGCTTGTCTCAATAAACAAAAGAACACAAGCACAAAACTGTGGATGTTTGAATCTCCGAAAGTTTCAAGTGTTTCCTGATCTTAAGGGACGTGAGATCAGTGCCTAGTTCTATCAGAAATGGACAATAAATTCTGAGGTCCCAAGTACATGCTGTGCAAAATAAAGAATAATTGGCAGTCTAAAATGAAAAAGATCAGGCTGTTAGCCTGGGAAAACATTTTAAATACAGCAAAATCCCTACCCAATAGTGGCCTGCATGACAGCCAAAAGAACAAAGGCCCTCCATCATGCAAAAGATACTGCTAGTCACCTTATATGATATGCTGTCAGTGTGGTAGGAGTTGCATTCATGTCTCTGTCACAGAGATTCTTCTATCCCAATTAGGTTATGCCACATTGTTAGCCACTTCTTACAATATGCTTTCAGTGTGACAGTAATTATGTTCTTGTCTGTTGCACAAAGTCTTCAACCCAAGTGTGTTAGACTGAACTTTCACTCGTTGTCAATGTGGTAGAGGTTCTACCCCTGACTCTGACACACACATAAAGTCTTCTACCCAAGTGTGTTAGACTGAACTTTCACTAGTTGTCAATGTGGTAGAGGTTCTACCCCTGACTCTGACACACACATAAAGTCTTCTACCCAAGTGTGTTAGACTGAACTTTCACTAGTTGTCAATGTGGTAGAGGTTCTACCCCTGACTCTGACACACACATAAAGTCTTCTACCCTAGTGTGTTAGACTGAACTTTCACTAGTTGTCAATGTAGTAGAGTTTATACCCCTGACTCTGATACACACATAAAGTCTTCTACCCTAGTGTGTTTATAGAACTGTCATTAGTTATCAATGTGGTAGAACCACGATTCTCAAACTATCACTCAGTGGCCCGCGTCACTATTTTTTTAAAGATCGTGAGAAATAAATATTTTCTTCATGAAAATTTGCTAAACATTATTAAACTCCGAGTTCGAATTGGTAAAACTAAAACTGCCGTACGACTTTATTCCTCTTGCGAAAATTGACGCGTTTTTACACTGAGAACTAGTCAGCTTTGCCACTGCTGTCATCTCGTCGTGTACTGGCTACGTTTGGTTTTTTCGCTGCCAACAGAAAAACAACATATAATACCTTACCAGGGATTCGATCCACTGCCATCCTTGTCCGCAAAAACACTCAGACATGTGCTCCTGTAAAACTGCATGCACTACATCGAATTGGCAGTTGATTGTGAAATTAATGTTCTAATTTCTTGTCTTTGAGTGTGTTGTGGACATGTACAAGTTTCAATACGTGGAATGATAAAAATTATAAACATTGGTAGGTGGCTTGCCAAATAATTCTAATTTTAAAAGTAGCTCGCATGGTTATTGAGTTTGGCAACCACTATGGTAGAGGTTCTGCCCCTGACTCTGTCACATATATGCGTTCTTCTACCCTAGTCGGGGTAGACTGCACTGTCATTCACATCGTACAGTATAATGCTGTCAGTGTATTGGAAGTTCTTGTCACACAGAGCCTTGACAATAACCACTGGGTGTCCTCTGAACTCTGATGCCTAATGTGTTTTTCCACAGGTCTCCTGCTTGTGTCCGGTTCATATGATAGCAGTATTGTAGTCTGGGATGTGGAAAACAGTGTCCAAAAACTGAAACTCCAGGTGCAAGATTTTTGTTGACTTATTTTAGGAGAGTATTTTGAATTTTTGTAAGAATTATTTTACATTTTTAGCCTTGATATTTCAATATTGTATTATTTTGATAGAATATACATGAATTAGGAGAGGCTGTTAGTACAGTTGTAGAGTACTCACTTTTCATGGCAAAGGTACTGGGTTCAACTTCCACTACTGGCTGCTCTAGTTAACCCAGCTGTAAATGGGTATGTGACTTACAGTTAGGGATGGAAAAGGCAGCGAAGAAGAGAACTGGCCACCCCACCTCACAAGTTGAGGCTTAGTATACTGAAGTCTCTAACACTTCTTTCCTGGCCAGCGGTTAAGTCTGCTGAAGGGAACTGGCCATCCCACTTCACAAGCTGCGGCTTAGTATACGGAAGTCTCTAACACTTCATTCCTGACCAGCGGTTAAGTCTGCTGACGGACTTCCTTGACCTATACATGAATTAGCAATCCACAGAATGATAGAGCTTTCTTTCATTTTGGTCTTTGTCCTGAAAAAAATGTTGTGACATTGTCTGGTAGTTTACAGCGAGGATATGATATCTGCGACTTTCAATCCGACATATGTGGATTTTTGTGCACGACTTGTCTTCCCTCTTTAATCCCTATTCTTTTAGCTAGCCTACACTAGTGCAGCCTGTTTCTTGGGCAAATACTTAGAGGGGGAAGAGGTCTTTATCTGGTCTGGTTTAGGTCTTTGTTACTTTTATTCTGCTGTGTTTAAAGTTTTATATATCATAAAATGTTTTAAAAGTTTGTCTGTTCTGGAAAACTTCTAGACCTACCGCTATTATTAGCTTGGGAGAGGTCGGATGGACAATAAGAAAGAAGCTATTAGTAGCTAGCCTAGTGTCATGAATGGTATAAGTGTCTCTTAGATTGAGTTTTACGAGTACCAATCTCTCATGGTACATGGACTGTGTTCAATTCCCATTCTCAGCAAGCTCCAGTTTACTCAGTTGTTGTAAATAGGTACCCCAACTAATGTTGTGGGAAGGCAAGACAGGGAACTGGTCATTCCACCTCAGAAAAAGGTGGTCTAGCACAAATAACTCTTTAATACTGTATCCTTGATAGCCAGATTAAAGAGGGATTCTTGATATCACTTGAACGATGAATCAATTATGATATTGGATATTTTCAAAATGGGACAATGTTTTGATTATGTAGTAATTTTTCTTCCTGGATCTTTTTTTTTTTTTTTTTTTTTTTTTGCGTTCGCCTATTTCTCTATTCCCCAAGGCGTATGTGCATTACACTGTGGTTTTTATTTTGCGCCTGTCGGCCCAGTGCATCTGACTTCAGCATGCATTTTATGTAAGGGTCTGCTTCCTCCTGCGTTTTCTAAGGGTTTGCTTCCCCGGGGTAACGGCCGGTGCTGTGATGGGGATCGAACCCAGCACCTTCTGGTTGTGAGCCGTGCCACTTAACCACTAGGCCACGCCGTCCCCCTTCCTGGATCTGTTTTCAAAAAGACCAGCTCTTTACCACTATCATCTCAGGAACCTGTCAACTATGCCAGCAGTCCACACCCAAAAGAGTAGTGGTACAGTGGGTTCCATCCCACTGTAACACTCAAGGCAACGAGGAGGCAGACAGACTGGCAAAAGAGGGTGCAAGGTTACCACAACCAGATTCTAGTGTGACTTACAAAGAGTCCGAAAGGTTTATTAGGGCTAGATGCATGGCCAAATGGAAAACAGAGCATACTGGCTACACAAAAAATGATGCGTATTACCAGTTGAACAGAAGATAGCAGGTCGTGGTCTTCAGGCTCCGCACAGGCCACAACAGACTGAGGTACCATCTATTCAGTAAACTGAACATAGGTGCTACTGATGAATGCACCTGTAGTACAGGAAAAATGACCGCTGAACATCTGCTGCAAAAATTGACCGACATACGAGGACCAGAGAAAGTACATGTGGCCATCACCAGCGCCAACACTAGACAAGCTCTATGGCAGTGTCGACAGCCTCAGGATGACTGCTGCTTTCTTCGAACAAATTCAAGTTGACGTCTGACAGCGTATGAAGAAGAAGAAGAAGATCTCAGGAACAATTCATGAAAACCTGTTATAAACACTTACTTTTCAGTGAGCATTCTTTGAAAACGATCTACTCACTTTCACATAAAAAAGTTATCATCGAGTGGCTTTTAAACTGCCTTATCATTAACATGTTTAATCAAGAGCCCATTGAATTCCATTTACTTCTATTATTATTGATCGATTACGGACAGCGTGGTCAAGTGGTTAAGTGACACGGCTCACAACCGAAGGTGCTGGGTTCGGTCCGCATCACTGCACCGGCCGTTAGCCAGGGGAAGCAAACCCTTAGAAAATGCAGGAGGAAGCAGACCGTTACATAAAATGCATACTGAAGTTGGATGCACTGTGCCGACAGGCGCAAAATTAAAACCACAGTGCAACGCACACCGCCTTGGGAAATAGATAAATAAGGCGAACGCAAAATAAATAATTTTAAATTGATTGATTATTGCTAGATGTACATAATAGATATCTTAAGATGAATCTGTCAGGATTGTTTCATGGATGAAATCCTGTCAATATAACAATGTACTTATATGCTTGTTGTATGCAGCTTACATTATAATATTATGTTGTGTTACCCAGGGACATAATGGCTGGCTAAATGATGTTTGCTTCAGTGACGATCAAAACTGGTTAATATCTGGTTCTGAGGTTGGTATTATTTCTGTGAATATTTTTTTTCCCATCATTTTTTGGTTACTGTACAATTTCTTCCAGTGAACTAATTCTCATGATATTTCATTATAATAATAATAGTTGCCCATCACAGGCGAAGATGGTGATAGGATCAGACTATTGCTGCGAAATGTGTTCTCTGATGACTGTAAATACTAATCCTGAAGCGGCATACTCTGCCACATTCAGGGCACACTTGTGGGGAACCGGCTGTGGAATCGTTGTACATTTTGTTTTTTCGAGCAGCACACTTTCGCTGAGCCTCCGCAATAGCCTCTCTATAATCTCAGCAGCTTCGGTGATACTAGAGCGCTAGGTGGTATGATTTTGTGCAAGCATCTCCCAAAAAGTGACATCAATATTGAAGCATTTCAGAGACACTTTCAAGGAGTCTGTAGCATTTCTTCTGCCCTCGTGGTAAGCATCTACCTATTGTGAGCTCACTGTATAACAGCTGCTTGGGGAAGTACTCATCTAGCGTGCGAACAACATGTCCCATCCATTTTAGCTGAACAATTTGTAGAAGTGCATGGATGCTCAACATGCTAGTATTGCTAAGAATTTTAGTTAGGCACTTTGTCCTACACCTGATCTTGAGCAGCCAATGCAGACAACTCAAGTGAAATAGATTGAGCTGTCTGGTATGTCTGCTATACACTGTCCACGTCTCACAGGCATGCAGCAGAGTGGATAACAGTACAGCACGATACACTTTTATCTTGGGGGTGACATTGATGCCTTGTCTGTTCCAGACGTTTGCTCGGAACCTCCAAAATGCAGAGCTGACTTTAGCAATTCTGTTATTGACCTCATAGTTGATATTTGTCTCTCTATTGAGGGTACTGCCAAGGTAGGGAAAGCTAGCAACTGCCTGAAGTTGTTGGTTCTGTACAGTAATGTTTGGATTGATGTATGGCTCCGTAGGGGCAGGCTGGAAGAGGACTTCCATTTTCCTAGAGTTAATCGTGAGGCTAAAGTTACTGCATGCCGCTGAAAACTCCATCATGATGAACTTCATATCTTTTTCTGAGCAAGTATTGAGTTCCTAATCGTCCGTGAACAGGAGATCCAAGATTGTAGCCTCACTCACCTTGGTTTAGGATTTCAGGCACCCTAGGATGAACAGCAAACCCTGCATCCTTTATCTGATATGCATGCCAGCAGCAGCAATATGTACAGCATCAGTGACCATTGCTGCAAAAACCATGCTAAAGCGTGTCGGTGCCAGCATACAGCCATATTTGACACCAGTGGTGGCTGGTAAGGCTACAGACAATTCTCCTTTGTGCAGTACACGAGCGATCATGCCATCATGATATTGGCGGTCAACCGCATTGAATCTGCAAGGACCAAGGACAGTCACTTTGCCATGGTTTGCCAGAGTCAATCCCTTTTAAGGGTGCCAAAGGTTTTGGTCCGATCAACACAAACTGTATACAGGTCACAATTCTACTCTTGACATTTCTCTTGCAGTTGGCGAGCTGCATATATCATGTCAACTGTCCCATGATTCGCATGAAAACCACACTGACTCTCTTGAAGTAAACCCTGCTCAAAGTGACCATTTAGGCGGTTGAGCAGAACTCAGGCCAGAATTTTGACTGCGCTTGACACCAGAGAGATACCTCTGTGATTGTTTCAGGATTAACGATTAACCTATTCGTTGTACAGGTGAACAATAGTGGCGTCCTTCTTCAGCTGAAAAACTGTCTCGGCTTCCCCTATTATAACATTGAATTTAGTTGCAGTCTGAAAATAATGTTGTTAGACAGCTGTTAGGATATTTTCTTCTTCTTCTTCTGTGTTAGTCCTGAAAAGTCAGTTTTCTTACATTGAATCATAGTTTAATCCGTGGCTGTGATGTCTGCATCTTTCAGCCCAGCACATCCTGTTTCTGCACGTCATTTTTGGGACTGACTTAGCCTTCCCTCTTCAATCCCTATTCCCTCTGTAAAATTGTATGCGTGCAGTATGTTTTCAGGGCCGTCACTTGGACGTGGAATAGAGCCTTGATTAGTTCTGTTTCACTGACCGTGACGCATGCAGCCAGCTATGAGTCGCTGATGGCTGTTATCTCATTCACAGAGTCTTTGGCTCCTCTTGTGATGTGAGATATACAGCTGTTGTAGTGTAAAAATGTGATGGGAGACATATAGCTGTTGTAATGTAAAATTTGTGACCTGATATATATAGCTGTTGTAATGTAAAATGTGTCATAATCTTCCTCAGTTGCCTGGCATGTTACTATACCTTCCTCAGTTACACAGAAGAAATAGAATCATTGTAAACTTTCAAGCTTACCATAACAGACAACTAAAGGTTACGCATATGGCTAGCAACCTATACAGGGGCCTTCAACCATTTTTGCCCATTCACTCTTTTCACCATTTGTCTGAATATCGGGGGGGGGGGGGGGGGGGGGGGGGGGCGTTGCTTAGTCAGTATATTGGTCTGACCCTGGCTAACATTACTCGATCAGTATGTGATAGTAGTGGATAGTAGCTATATGAGTTCTGCTTAGTGAATCCGTTTTTAAATATTCAAAATTACTTACTTTCAATTAGCAGCTACCAAGTATTGCAAATAGCAGGACGTAGTCCTGAGCACGGAATGCGTTGTGTCGCTACTTTGCGGCTTAACTGCAATATTTGCACATTTCAGTCCGACACATCCATCTTCGGCAGGACTAATTATTTAACATGCGGATAGTAGATGTATGAGTTCTGCTTAGTGAATACGTCTTTAAATATTCATAACTAATTACTTAACATGCCGCAAATATGAGTACCTCGTCAAGTACCTCGGCTCAATTATAATCAACAATGGAGATTGCCTGAAGGAAGTCAGACAGAGAATGGCTATGGCAATGCAGAGGTTGAATAAAATGAGAAACTTATGGAAGAATTCTAATAAAAGGACGAACATAAAAATCTTGTAAAATTGCATCTTCTTGGTGGCAACACATGGATGTGAAACGTGGACCACCACACAAACACTTAAGAAAAAGATTGAATCTTTTGAACTAAAATGCTACATAGGGTGCTCAAAATACAATGAATAGTGAAAAGGAAAAAAGCAGATATCCTAAAAGAACTGGATATTGAGGAAAATTGGTCAGTAAACAATATCTTGTCCAGAAAGGATAAAATATTTTAACCACATCAAACGTCATAATGGCCTGGAGAGAATGATACTGGAGGGTATGATGCCTGAAAAGGGGGGCAGAGCCAGACCGAGGAGAAGATGGACACAAGGTGGTTCTGAAGATGACAACGACAGAGGCGGGAGTTCTGGAGTCTTACAGATCGGCTGTTGTGAGAGCGACGTTCTGCAAATGACAAGCTACATGATGATGATGAATTACTTAACAGACTAAACTGAAGTTGGGGAATTTCCCACTAGTTGAATGACCCCTGGTCTGAAACCATAGATGCAGAAACCATTACTGCAACCACATGATCACATGCTTCCTGTAAGGGGGCTAATTGAGGATTAATTCTTTGGGTATGTTACTCTACAATGCTTATCACATCATTTTCTTTTCTGTTGTTTGGCAAATGTATTTTCAGAGGGCTTAAATAACATGTCATTGAGTTCATGGTCGCTAATTTGTTTGTATTTGATAAAATAGCCTTGGGGAGAGGTCAGGCAAAACATACTGATAGGGAATGTTAGTCAGAGTCAAGCAAAATATACTGGCTCCCACCTGACTTCTGAGAAGGTCTCCCTGGAAACAGGCTGTTTTCATGGCAGTCTGGCTAACGAGATGGGGGATCGACGTTATCCCTGTAGTAGTAATGACACTCAGCTGAAGATAAGCATAGCATAATTGTCTGGAGGACTCCTGTCTAGCTCAGGATTTGAGGAAAGCTACAGCAGCCCACCACCTAACGCCCTTTTCAAGGCCCACAAAAGAGTAATCTTACTCATTGTGGGCCTTCAACAACATAAACTGATCTTGGCCAATTCCATATTTCTTTACTGATATAAGATAGAAAGTTGTTTTGATACAATCAAAGACAGGAAGAGGAGGAGAGAAGCTGGTAGCATCACTATCATGTGCTGAGCTATTGTTAGTTGTCCACCGCAAGCGATGATGGTGACATCATCAGTTGTTCTCTTGATGATGTAACTTGAGCTGTATTTTGTATATAGTGAGAAAGAAGCTGCGCTGGTCATCAACCTCACTCTCTGGTTCCGAGCTACCATGTACCAATAGCAAGAAATAAGTAAAGACGACTGGAGGTCAATCAAAATGCAGGCACTCTGGTCCCACCTCTTTGAGATCAGGGGTGGCTTGAAACCTGCAGGGCTCGAGCCCATGGCGTTTCCTTTCATCCCTTTGAGAGGCGAGTGCTTAACCTATCGACCACAGCAGAGCTACTAGCATCACCATGATATACTGCAGGGGGTGGCAAATTTGTTTAGGATCTAGATGCGTGGTAAAAAATGTATGAACCACGCATTGTGCTGGATGGCTTTGCTTCGTTCATTCTCAATCTCCCACTACCAAGCACTGAAAGGGCTTAAGTAGTAGAATGTAGTCCAGAGAACGGATTGCGTTGTGTTGCAGTTTACAGCTTGACTTCGATATTTGCACCTTTCGGTCCAACACATCTGACTTCAGCAAGCATTTTTTGAGTACCGGGTTAGCATTCCCTCTTCGATCCCTTCTCCTTAGCCAGTCTGCCCTGCTGCAGCCTGTTATCCAGGATCACCGCTTGGAGGTGTAGAAGGGTCTTGGCAGCTATGGTTCGCTGGCCCTGACGCTCATGCGCTGCTCAGCATCTTGATCTCCTGGTGCTGGATGAAAATGACGTTCAGCTATGGGAGAAATTGTGTTACCGTAGTAAATACAACAATGATCCTAACACATTGTTGCTGTTGTTGTTTAATGCCCATAATGAGTAGGCTAAGTTTACTCTTCTGTACACCCTGAAAAGATTGTTTCGTGGCAAGTTGTAGTAACTTTCCTCACATCCAGAGCATGCTGATGAAGGTTCTCCAGGCGGTTGTCCTAGACTTGGCTTCATCTGTGAGAAATAATGGAAGAGAGATAGTGGTCTTGGTCAGTATAGTGTCTGATCCTGACGCGACGTCCTCGTCAGCATGTTTGGCCAGTTTGTGTATCTGTGATGTGGATGTATTGGCCAGTTTGTGTATCTGTGATGTGGACGTGTTGGCCAGTTTGTGTATCTGTTTGTGATGTGGACGTATTGGCCAGTTTGTGTGTCTGTTTGTAATGCGGACGTATTGGTCAGTGTATGGATGCGTATTTTATCTGTTTGTTATGTGTTTCACTATGAGTTTTGCAGTACAGTAGTTATGCCAATCCTATCTGTACATAAAGAAGTGGTCATACCAAGGAAAATCCCAGACATGCCATGTCAAACCTTGCAGTTATTTGTTCCTTAAAGGTTTTCCTCTCTGTATGCCACTGGTGGTGGCACGCCTTTCCACCATGGACTGCAGTCCTTTGGGCAATATCAGGACGCATTAACCAGTGCTTGGATGTATGTGTGTATCTGTATGTACCTAATTTAAAGTTTCAGTGATGTAAACGTGTTTGTCATTTAATGAGTGGCATCACCATCTTGTGCTGAGCTGGTAGTATCACCATCATGGACTGAGCTGATATGAGCTAGTTGCGTCGCCATCTTGTCCCGAGCTGGCGGCATCACCATCATGTGCTGAGCTGGTGGCATCACCATCATGTGCTGAGCTGGTGTTATTACCATCTTGTACTGAACTGGTAGTATAACCATCATGTTCTGATCTGATATGAGATAATTACATCACCATCATGTGCTGAGCTGGTGGCATCATCATCGTATGCTCAGCTGGTGGCATCACCATCGTGTGCTGAGCTGGTGGCATCACCATCGTATGCTGAGCTGGTGGCATCACCATCATGGGCTGAGCTGGTGGCATGACCATCATGGGCTGAGCTGGTGGCATGACCATCATGGGCTGAGCTGGTGGCATGATCATCATGAGTTGGGCTGGTAGCGTTAGTATCATGTGCTGAACTGTGACATCACCATCGTATGTTCAGCTGGTGGTATCACCATCATGTGTTGAGCTGGTGGCATCACTATCATGTGTTGAGCTGATATTATCACCATCATAGGCTGGGTTGGTAGCATTAGCATCATGTGCTGAGTTAATATAAGTTGTGGCGTCATCATCATTCATTGGGCCGATATTAATTGTAATCATCGTTGAGCCTCATATATGTTACCAGGACATGAGCCTGAGGCTGTGGAACATCTCTGACTCAGATAAGATCCCCATCGTTCTAGAAAACAAAAAAACTGTTGGTGTCAAGGTCATCAAGGTATGCTATGGCTTCTCTCCCTCTGTTATTGCTCTGCCAGTTTGTTTGTTTGGTTTTTCTAATATAACTTTCGGATTTTAACATCATGCATACTTATACACACACATGCACATTAAATACACACATATGCACACTTATAAACATGCTCATTAAACATATACACACATTCACACTTACACAAACACACACACACACATGAACAAACATACACATGCATGCACTCACGCGCACACTCATGAAAATACACTCACACACATGCGCACACAAACATACACATGCATGCACTCACATACGCACACACATTGAAACACACATACACATGAAAATGCACTGACACATGCATGTACGCACAAACATACACATGCACGCATTCACATGCACACACACTCACACACACACACACATATACACATGTACACAGAAACATACACATGCATGTACGCACACATACACAGAGACTCACACGCACACATGCAATCACACACACTCATACAGAAACACACACATGCATATACTCACACGCACACACATGAACTCTCACACACACACACACACAGAGACACATTCGCACAGAGAGAAAGAGAATGAGATATGATTGAAGTCAGAGCAATGGTAGATGCTAGCCATGTATGTGTTTCTGTAGAATCGTTCAGCATATCGGATGTGACAATCCTTGCGCATGATTTTAAAATGAGACGTTCTGTGTCATATATTATTCATTCTAAATTGATTATTATTGTGGAGACTTGTATTCTAGCACTTACATGTGACCCGGATTGAGTGAGCTGTGTTCAGGCTGGAGCGCGTTATTAATGAATGTTGACGAACAAAACATTACGAGGAGATCGAAAATTGAGTTTTCAGGTGGATATCACCTGACAAGACAGAAAAATGTAAAGTATAGTACATCACTGTGAAACGCGGTCATTTTCTTAGAGGGTAGAGTGGCCTTGATCGTAATCGGTTCATTTGATCCTGTCTAATTCACGTAGAGCAGTTGTTGTTTGCGAATGCCCGCAATGAGTAGGTTACTCTTTTGTGCGCCCTGAAAAGAACGTTAAGTGGCAGATTACAGTAGCTTTCCTCACATCCCGAGCGGGCTGGTGAAGGTGGACTGGGGTCCTCCAGGTGGTTGTGCTATGCTTAGCTTCATCTGCGTGTCACTCATTACTACGGGGATCACATCGATCCCTCACCTCTTTAGCCAAGCTGCCATGAAAACAGCCTATTTCCAGCGAAAGCTATTAGGAAGTCGAGGTGAGGGTCTTGGCCATTATGTTTTGCCTAACCTTGACTAACATGTCTGATCAGTATATGTTGCCTGACCTTGACTAACATGTCTGATCAGTATATGTTGCCTAACCTTGACTAACATGTCTGATCAGTATATGTTGCCTGACCTTGACTAACATGTCTGATCAGTATATGTTGCCGACCAGACGTTAGTCTTTCTCCTCTACATAGATCAGTAAATGTCTGTCAGTGTACGGCGGCGCCACTCTGGCTCTAGCAGACTGACTGCAGTACGTGGACAGTCACAGAAGGGCGCACCAACCCCTGAACAGCGCATGCGTATCAAGACAGATGATCAATATAATCAATAGTGACCCAGAAGGAAGGAGGTGGACTGTCCTGGTGTATGGCTTAGGACGCACAAGGAGTTCAACGTGAAATAACAGCCAGAACCGTTATAGAAAGCAACAGAAAACTATTGTGCATGTACTGCCTAAAAATCATAACAGTCACAAAGAAAATAACTGAAAAATCTAATGTCGAGGCTGTCAGGCCAGGGAGATAAAGGAAAGTGAAATAGGTATGGGATTGATCTATGGAATATAAAGAATCGATACCAAGGAAAATTTGTAATTCTTGAAAGGGGAAATAGGAACATGCAGAGGGGACATAACTCGAGTTAACGTTTTACTTTTTAAAACTGGTTTTAAATACTCAGCAGAGTCTGAATACAGCCATTTTCTTGGAGGGTGGTTAATCCTATCTGCAAGTCCATCTTAATAGACTCTAACACTAGAGCAAAGTAGACCCGGAGGAAAATGTTAGGCGCCATCTTGGGATGCAAAGCATACTGATCAGACTATGTTAGAGTCAGGTGAACATACTGTTCAAGACCCCCATCTCACTTTCGTACAGTTCCTCCTAAAAATAGGCTGTTTCATGGCAGTCTGGGTAAAGAGTTTGGGATCGGGGCGATCCCCTTAGTAGTGAGTGACACGCAGATGAAGCCAAGCATAGCACAACAACCTGGAAGACCCCGTTTCACCTTCATCAGTATGCTCATGATGTTAGGAAAGCTACTGCAACCCGCCACCTAACGCCTTTTTCAGGGCACGCAAAAGAGTAAACATACTCATTGTGAGCATTCAACAATTCATGTTTATACACTGTTCACCTGTTTATATGCTGTTGATCTGTATAAATGCTGGTGGCCTGTTTATATACTGTTGACCTGTTTAGATACTGTTGAACTGTTTATAAGCTGTTGATCGGTGTTTATGCTGTTGTATTGTTTAAATACTGTTTACCTGTTTATATAATGTTTACCTGTTTATATATAATTGACCTGTGTATATACTGTTTACCTGTTTATATAATGTTTACCTGTTTATATATAATTGACCTGTGTATATACTGTTTACCTGTTTATATAATGTTTACCTGTTTATATATAATTGACCTGTGTATATACTGTTTACCTGTTTATATAATGTTTACCTGTTTATATATAATTGACCTGTGTATATACTGTTTACCTGTTTATATAATGTTTACCTGTTTATATATAATTGACCTGTGTATATACTGTTTACCTGTTTATATAATGTTTACCTGTTTATATATAATTGACCTGTGTATATACTGTTTACCTGTTTATATAATGTTTACCTGTTTATATATAATTGACCTGTGTATATACTGTTTACCTGTTTATATAATGTTTACCTGTTTATATATAATTGACCTGTGTATATACTGTTTACCTGTTTATATAATGTTTACCTGTTTATATATAATTGACCTGTGTATATACTGTTTACCTGTTTATATAATGTTTACCTGTTTATATATAATTGACCTGTGTATATACTGTTTACCTGTTTATATAATGTTTACCTGTTTATATATAATTGACCTGTGTATATACTGTTTACCTGTTTATATAATGTTTACCTGTTTATATATAATTGACCTGTGTATATACTGTTTACCTGTTTACTTGTTTATATGCTGATGACTTGTTTACTTGTTTATATGCTGATGACCTGTTTACTTGTTTATATACTGTTTACCTGTTTACTTGTTTATATGCTGATGACCTGTTTACTTGTTTATATGCTGATGACCTGTTTACTTGTTTATATACTGTTTACCTGTTTACTTGTTTATATGCTGATGACCTGTTTACTTGTTTATATGCTGATGACCTGTTTACTTGTTTATATACTGTTTACCTGTTTATATAATGTTTACCTGTTTATATATAATTGACCTGTGTATATACTGTTTACCTGTTTACTTGTTTATATGCTGATGACCTGTTTACTTGTTTATATGCTGATGACCTGTTTACTTGTTTATATGCTGATGACCTGTTTACTTGTTTATATGCTGATGACCTGTTTATATCCTGTTTTCACCATCCAACAGTGCTCAAAATGTGGAAAACCATTTTCCATGTCGCAGCTAGAGAACTTCAGAGATGTGACCTTGTGTGTGTTCTGCCGTCTATCGAACCCAGAGAGGTCTTGGCTTAGTTTCAATAGCACAACAGATTCCATGAACCATTAACTATACGAATTAGGTTGTTTTAAGGATGGAGTTAGTATCTAAAGAAGCTGTTAGGAGGCATGCGCACATGTAGTCAAACCAAGAATGATTGATGCCCTGTTCAGTTGAAATGTAGTGTTTCAAATGTGACATTGCAAGTTGACGTCTGACAGCGTACGAAGAAGACGAAATGTGACATTGTGGAGTATGTAGAAGAATACGACGATGTCGGTAGATACTAGATGCTGTCGCTGTTATTTTTGTGGTAAATTAAGGTTCTTCTTCTTCTCAGTACGCTGTCATACGTCAACTTGAATTTGTTCGAAGAAAGCAGCAGTCATCCTGAGGCTGTCGACACTGCCATAGAGCTTGTCTAGTGTTGGCACTGGTGATGGCCACATGTGCTTTCTCTGGTTCTCGTATGTCGGGCAATTTTGCAGCAGATGTTCAGCGGTCATTTTCTCTGTACCACAGGTGCATTCGTCAGTGCCACCTATCTTCAGTGTATTGAATAGGTGGTACCTCAGTCTGTTGTAGCCTGTGCGGGGTCTGAAGACCACGACCTGCTCTCTTCTGTTCAACTGGTAATAGGCATCATTTAAAAAAAAATTAAGGTTCATATTGTAGAAGATGGTGAAGAATTGTAGACAATGATGATAGCGGTCGTAGATCGTTGATGGGGGAGATTGTAGATGAGGATGATGGTAGAAATCGTAGATGGTTGTGGAAATTGTAGATGGTTGTGGACTTTGTGGTTGATGATGGCGAAGAGAGCATGTTGCTGTGTAGTATTTATTTCCAGAGAGCGCTGCGGCGTAGAGCTGTCTGTGCCGAACAGAGCAATGTCGTCCGGATAGGCGAGATCAGTGAAGATTTACTGATTAATAGCAATATCCTTTTGTTGCGAGCTGAGGCGGTCAAGAAGCCAGTCGACTGACCTGGAATAGGTCGGGGATATGAAAACATCTCTGACTGAAACACGAAGTCGTGGGGAATGTGTCACAGAGAGTGCCATCCAGTCGGATTCTGGCACCGGTGTCCTTGTGTAGCTCTCTGACGCTATCCTTGCTCTGCGCCTCCTCGCTGAACTGCACCGGGCCTACAATCGCCCCATGAGCGCTGCATACGTGGACTTGAAGTCTGCCTTCGACTCGGTTGATCGGTCACCTATATGGAAAGCTCTCCAGGGAATAGGCGCCCCGCCCCCACCCCCCAACCCTGCTCGCCCCTGTTAGGCACCACGCCACTCTTCTCTGTCAGCGGCCGCTGCCTGTACCTCCTCTGGTCGGAGATTGGTTCATTTAATTTTGTCCTCCCATCTCTTTTTGGGGCGTCCTCTTCAACGTCTGCCTTGCACCTTTCCGTGCAGGATCGTATTTGCAAAACCATTTGATCTCGATATGTAGCCGTACCTGTACACATGTTTCATTGATTACACTAAGGCCTTCGACGCGGAAAAACATCAAAATCTATGGAGAATCATGGGGGAAATAGGGTTTCCTTTGCACATAGTCCATCTCATTGAAACATTATACCAACATCAACAAGCCGCTGTCCGAGTATCTGGGCAAACATCGGATTGGTTTGCAGTACAAAAGGGAGTCCGACAGGAATGTATCCTCTCACCTTATCTGTACAACATATATGCGGAATGTATAATGAGAAATGTTCGAGAAGATATGAACATTGAAAGTTTCGACCCATATACGATTGGGGGGTACGAGATTCCAGAGTTACGATACGCAGATGACACAGTGATACTATCAAGAAGTGCAGAATGGCTAGAGCGGCTACTTTCAGCCGTTAATGGACATAGTAAAGATCAAAACCTGTTCATAAAAATAAATAAAACAAAGATAATGACCACCGACAAAACACAATGTCAACAAATTTACAGTGGGTGGTGAGGAAATAGATCAGGTCACACATTTTGAATATCTAGGCTCCAGAATTGACAAAAATGGCGACTGCTGGAAAGAAATCAGAAAAAGATTAGCTATGTCAATGTAGAGACTGAACAGCCTGAAGAAATTATGGAAGGGAACCAACAAAATGATAAAAGTAAAAGTCTTGAGAGCCTGTGTTTTTCCTGTGGCAGCTTATGGCTGTGAATCATGGACGATTACCAAAACTTCTAGACAAAGAATCGAATCCTTCGAGTCAAAATGTTACAGAAAGATCCTCAGAATACCCTGGACGGAGAAAAAAACAAATGCAGACATTCGGCAAGAGTTGAGCATAGAGGAGAACTGGTTTATCAATTCCATTTTGGCTAGAAAATGCAAATACTTTGGTCACATCAAGAGACACAATGGTCTTGAGAGAACGGTGATGGAAGGTATGGTGCCAGGCAAAAGAGGAAGGGGTAGACCAAGAAGACGATGGCACCAAGATATCCAGGAAAGGCTGAGTATGAACTGTGGCGAAGGCTGGTGTTTTGGCAAGGAAACGAGTTTCTTTCAGACAGACTGTGATGGGAGCAACGTTCTACAAAGGACATGCTATATGATGATGATGACCAAGCAGGTTTCCGTCTTTTGACAGTTGCCAAGAAGTCTTCAAAACGCCCTATCGCTGTTGTAATTCTTTCTCCTATTTCCTCATTTGTAACTCGGTTTGTGTACGTGACGTTTAGAAGTCTTAAGAAACATCTCATCTCCAAGACCTGGATTCTCCGCTGCTGTAATGATCCATGTCTCACAAACACAGAGAAGTATTGACTGGCCACTGAACATGTGTAACAGAGCCTCACTGTACTTGATTGGCCTTCACCAGCGCGAGCTCACTAAATCAGTTACCAGAGTCACGTGCTTCGATTGTCAATCTCGGTGTGTATAATACAAAATTAAAAGTTTCATGTAATCAAACTGGTTGCGCAGTTTTTATTAAAAATGTGGATCTAAAAGTAGCGTTTCTGGAGTGCTTCGTGGTGCAATATGGCGGTTCGCGAGCAGCCAACAATCGAAATCTATACAGAAGTATTTATTCATGCGATTATAATTAGAGAAAACATGGCGGGAGATCTCCAATTTCAAAGCTTGTTTATTTTATCAATCTAATCTTGTTCATCTCTCTGTAAAGTATAATAATAATAGTTGTCCATCGCAAGCAAAGATGGCGACAGCGTCAGATTACTGTGAAGCAAAGGTCTTCAACAATTACATTACAAGTCTCCATGTCCCGAGACAGCCGTTGCTTCTGTCTTGTATGTGTGTGTTGTTTTAGTCTCATTTTAACCTCTGCTAGATTTATTTAGGAGCCGCGTAGCGCAGTGGTTAGCGCGCTGGCTTCGCATCTGAGTGGTCCTGGGTTTATTCCCCAGTTGAGGCGGTAATGTTTTTTTCCAGACCGCAATGGCTCCCGGGTCGACCCAGCTTTAAATGGGTACCGGTTCAGTCCGGGAAGTAAAAACGGCGAGGAGATGGCTACCGCCCTCATGTAGCCGAGCCTTTGAAATCGCTAACATCTCACACTCCTACGGAAGTAATGCTATGGGATACTTTACTTTTTTTTAAAAGTCTAAACAGTTGTTCACGAAAACAAAATCCACATTGACGTGTGTTTTGAAATTTACTGCTTTTATTGTTTATAATGGAAGGTAGGCGTGGCTCATCTAGGGAATGCCACTTAATGTTTACTGAGCAGCAAGTTCAAAGAATAATTGATTTTGAAGAATGAGATAGCCTTCTTTTTCTCGTTCGCCATGATTTTTTTTCCTGTTACGTCTACACGTGAAGTTCAGTTCTCTGGATAAAAGTTGTCGTAGTGGAGAGTTCTTCGGGGCTTCCAAACAGCTTTGTGTAGATTTTCGTCTCTGTAGGCCAGTGTTCAGTACGCAATTGGCTAAGCATATAAGTCTTGCAGGATATGTTCAGGTGTCTGTGCTGCCTGCCCGCACGTACACATTTGCGATGGAGCCAATTTTAGCGTTGCTATTCAATCTGTTTTGTCCCATTCTAAAGCGGAACAGGATTACTTGTTCTGCTCGATCAAGACAGTGATAGCTGTCTTTCGTTTGGTCAACTTTCTTTATTGCTTGGATAAGTATCTACTTTTCTTGGAAGATGAATTGTTTATTCGCTTTGTTCTTGTGTTGCTTCCTCCTTTGCCAACCTGTCTGCTGTCTCATTTCCTGGTATGCCACAGTGTGACGGAATCTCCTGACCTTTTCTGCCGCGCCATCGACTGGATTCTACACTCCCTTGACTCCCACCAGCTGAGCATTGTCACTGAGCAAACACGCATCACAGACCTCGCCTATGTTGATGACGTAGTCTTAGTCGGCCCAGACATTGCGGCTCTGTAACAGTCTCCCGAGAAACTGGATATCGAAACATCAAACCTCGGCCTATCTATATCCTGGGCCAGAACCTTTGCTCTGACACTGGTCCTCACAGCATTGTTGTCCATGGTCGCACGGTGGAGTGCACCAATGAATTCACACACCTGGGGAGTTCTTTTTCTTCCGATGGATGCAGTGCGCCTGACATGTTAAGGCGGATCGAGCTTGCTGCCTCCTCTATGAACGACCTTCACCTGGTGTGGAATAATGGCAGACTTTCTCTCGGATCCAAAATTCGTATTTATCAAATGTGTGTGATTCCTGTCCTCCTGTGTGGTTCAGACACATGGCCACTACATAAACAGGACATTTGAAGACTCGGTGCCTTTCATATGCGCAACCAGCGACGCATCCTCGGTGTCCAGTTTTTCGATCTCGCTCGTCCGTAATGTCGATGTGTCTGCAAAGACGAGTCTTCCCTCCATCTCTGGTCCGCCGCCGCCTGTCTTTGTTTGGTCAAGTGGTTCGTTTGGACCAGGAAGTAACCGCCCACCAGATAATGTCCAAGTATGCTATGTGTAACAACGGTCTCCCACCGACCGGCTTGAGGCGTGGCAGAGGCCGTCCCCGTTCTACATGACTCCGACAGATAACAGTCTCTCCTTCGGAAGTGAACGAGGCTTGGCTACAAGCCTCAGCAGTTGGACGTGGTCGATCGACGCAACAGGCCCTAGATGCCTATGCAGGGAAGACGTGGGTTAGTGGTTAAGTGACACGGCTCACAACCAGAAGAGGCTGGATTTGATCCCCAACACAGCATCGGCCGTTACCCCGGGGAAGCAAACCCTTAGAAAATGCAGGAGGAAGCAGGTCCTTACATAAAATACATGGTGAAGTCGGATGCGCTGCGCCGACAGGCGCAAAATAAAAAACACAGTGCAACGCACACCGCCTAGGGCATTAGAGAAATAAGGCGAATGCAAAAACAAAAAAAAAAGAAAACGATGCTTAGGCGAACATTATTAGTATTATTGTTGCTGATCCATCATAATGGTTTTAATTTGTCTGATTCCGACGAATGATATGTGCCTAGCGCAGTAGCTATAATAGCAGTGATGATAAGCGACCAGTCAGATCAAGAGGTTAATTATCACCATTTAGCTTTAAATGTCAATGTACGGAGTGTGTGGGGTGTTCAATTATTAATTAATACATTCTACAGGGGAAACTCCTCTACCAAATACATATATGGATATAAATTGCAAAAATAAAACTTTTGGAATTATTCTGGCACCTAGTGTATATTACTTAGCCTGGAATACAATTTTAGGAGAGCCAAGTTTTTGTTTTTGTTTTCTGTACTCACTCTTTGCCTCAAACATATTTAATCCTGCAATATTATGTTCTATTACCATTTCTCTCTTGTTGTGCAATCATTTCATTACAATTTGATATATTATTATAGGTTCTATTAAAACAATATACAAGTTTTTGGGACGGCCTCTTCGTCGTCTGCCTTGCTCCTTTCTGTGGAGGATCGTATTCGCAAGACCATTTGATCTCGATATGTGACCGTACCAAGCAAGTTTCCTTCTTTTGACAGTTGCCAAGAGGTCTTCAAAAGGCCCTATTGCTGTTGTAGTGGTTTAAAATCCAAAATAAGATAATTCCGTCCAGACGAAGAAAATAATTCCAGAGTTAAGGAGTTAACTGACTTGATCATATTTCTTCAAGTTTCTGTCGTTTAAAGTTTCTACATGATGAAGTAGAGCCACCCTCATGCCCACAATTTCTTATTCTGCTTGGAAGGTTACGGTGTTACTATTCATTGCTCTATGTGTTGATTGATTTTCTCGAGTAGTTTCCAGTCGGGCATTGTGTGTGACAGCGACGAGAATATAACTACTGCCACACTGAAAGCATGTCGTAATGGCAGCTAATTGTTGCGTCTAACTCTCAGTCCTTACGGATCAACCGCCAACATGGCTGCTGATCTGATTTGCTCCTGAATCATGTGTGTTTTTCTGTGATCTTTGGGTCTACAATTGCAGTGTTACAGATTCCTCTTGGATAACGTGTTCTATGTGTGGTTTTTTTCAAGTTTGAAGAAGCCCGTCAAAGCGAAGAGATATAATTCAATCGACATAGTATAGGATAAAGTCGAACACAGAATACACAAGAGCGATTTAAAAGCAAACGGCCAAGATGAAAACGAGACCGGAAAAAAGAATACAGAAATGCATAACCTTCAGAGTGAACCTATGACGCCATGCTTGAGTAGACAGGGAGAGCATTAGAAACATTTTTAATGTGGAGGGACACGTTGCTTGGAGGGGGGTGGGCTCCGCCATGTGCAAAGCGGCCCAAGACGCACCGATATTGCAGAAAGCATTGAGAGAAGTCAGAAATGTGCCAGCCGTCTCTATACACAACAATGGAAATCATAGCACTGAGGTTAACTCGTCCAGACGGGAGATTCGATATCCCGGCAAAAAGCCAAGTGGAGTGGCGGGAACTGATCCAACAATCTGCAGTACTGGTGCCCCAATGAGCGGTCAGGTTACGGGACTGATGATGATGAACCTCTCTATGGTTCTTCTTCTTCGTAGGTCGTCATGAAAAGGTCGTTGTGTCGTCTTTTACAGCGAAGCTGCAGTATGTCCGTCTTTCAGCCCGTCACATCTGGTTTTGTAATTATTTCATTTTTATTTATTCATTGACGGGGGAAAGGGGGGGGGGGGGGGGGGTTGGGGAACCACAACTACTGCTGAGCTCGCGCAGGAAGCCTGCATCAACGCACGCTGCGTGTTGTCGTAGTGGGGGTTTATTTAACAATTTACTTACCCAATGAGGTCGCTAGCCCCATGAACACCTCTCGTTAGTCACCTTTTACTACATGCATGTACGGTGCAGTGATCTTAGTATTTCCTCAACAGTAAGGGGTTCTGGGTCCACTCGGGTGAATTTATGTGTGTCTATGCCCACACAGATGTCTCAATATTCCTCTATGCTTGTGAGACATGGACAGTTACAGTTGACCTTCAGCGAAATGTACAAACCTTGGAGATGAGATGTTTCCGAAGACTTTTAAACGTCACGTACAAAGATCAAGTTACAAATGAGGAAATACGAGATAGAATTACAACAGGCTTTTTGGAGACTTCTTGGCAACTGTCAAAAGAAGGAAACTCGCTCGGTACGGTCACATATCGAGATCAAATGGTCTTGCAAATACGATCTTGCACGGAAAGGTGCAAGGCAGACGACAAAGAGGCCGTCATAAGCAGAGGGGGGATGACAACATAAAAGGATGAACCAATTTCCGACCAGAAGAGGCACAAGCAGCGGCCACTGACAGAGAAGGTTGCGTGAGATGGCGAGGATGTCTTCATGTGTGCCCTGACGACCTCACTGGTTACGGCATGACCTGACCTGATCTGATGCCCATAAACTCAGAGCTTGTATTCTACTCCATGTTTGATACTTACATATTGAACTACATTACTATAAACTGATGTTCGCGCGTGGAAGCACTCACCAATGGCCATCTTTAAGAAGGCCATGACTCATCCGTGTCGAATTCTTTTTTTATTGTTTTTGTCCACAGGATTTCAGTCATCTACAACCAACTTGTTATTTCTCATCACGATATTGATTTATCGACCATTGTGAAAACTGTTGTAGTGATTTTATGAACAGTGGTTTCTCCGATTTTTAACAGTACAGAAAAAATCCTCACTTTTTGCTGGGCTATTTATGGAAATTTCAAAGCAGCTAGTTGTAAAAAAGAGGATGTTTGTTCGTGACAACTATCACAAAACAGTATTTATCTACGCTCTGAAAACATATATAGCGAACAACAGGAAATAAAGTGAAGTAATGGGCAGGACAGAATTCGAACTGCCGACGTCTAGATGAACCGGTATCTGGCATCAGCGGTTCTCAACCGGAGACTCCATGATATTCTAAGGGAGCCACAAGTGAAAATTGGGGAGTTGGTGGGCGGGGGTGGCTACAGCATGAGACTAAGGGCAACGAAGGTACCATGCTTCCAAGTGGATGGAGCTCCATGTGCACTCTGCAACAGCATCGCTTCTCCTTCCGTCATCCTCCCACTTCCGCACTTCTGCACTTAGCATCGCTTCCCCTCACACAAACCTCCCACTTCCGCACTTAGCATCGCTTCCCCTTACACAAACCTCCCACTTCTGCACTTAGCATCGCTTCCCCTTACACAAACCTCTCACTTCTGCACTTAGCATCGCTTCCTCTTCCACAAACCTCCCACTTCTGCACTTAGCATCGCTTCCCCTTACACAAACCTCCCACTTCTGCACTTAGCATCGCTTCCCCTTACACAAACCTCCCACTTCTGCACTTAGCATCGCTTCCCCTAACACAAACCTCCCACTTCTGCACTTAGCATCGCTTCCCCTTACACAAACCTCATACTTCTGCACTTAGCATCGCTTCCCCTTACACAAACCTCCCACTTCTGCACTTAGCATCGCTTCCCCTTACACAAACCTCCCACTTCTGCACTTAGCATCGCTTCCCCTTACACAAACCTCCCACTTCCACACTTCTGCACTTAGCATCGCTTCCCCTTACACAAATATCCCACTTCTGCACTTAGCATCGCTTCCCCTTACACAAACCTCCCACTTCTGCACTTAGCATCGCTTCCCCTTACACAAACCTCCCACTTCTGCACTCAGCATCGCTTCCTCTTCCACCAACCTCCCACTTCCGCACTCTGTGACAGCATCTCTTCCCCTTACACAAACCTCCCACATCTGCACTTAGCATCGCTTCCCCTTACACAAACCTCCCACATCTGCACTTAGCATCGCTTCCCCTTACACAAACCTCCCACTTCTGCACTTAGCATCGCTTCCCCTTACACAAACCTCCCACTTCCGCACTTAGCATCGCTTCCCCTTACACAAACCTCCCACTTCTGCACTTAGCATCGCTTCCCCTTACACAAACCTCCCACTTCTGCACTTAGCATCGCTTCCCCTTCCACCAACATCCCACTTCTGCACTTAGCATCGCTTCCCCTTACACAAACCTCCCACTTCTGCACTTAGCATCGCTTCCCCTTACACAAACCTCCCACTTCTGCACTTAGCATCGCTTCCCCTTACACAAATATCCCACTTCTGCACTTAGCATCGCTTCCCCTTACACAAATATCCCACTTCTGCACTTAGCATCGCTTCCCCTTACACAAACCTCCCACTTCTGCACTTAGCATCGCTTCCCCTTACACAAACCTCCCACTTCTGCACTTAGCCTCGCTTCCCCTTACACAAACCTCCCACTTCTGCACTTAGCATCGCTTCCCCTTCCACCAACCTCCCACTTCCGCACTTAGCATCGCTTCCTCTTCCACAAACCTCCCACTTCCGCACTTAGCATCGCTTCCTCTTCCACAAACCTCCCACTTCCGCACTTAGCATCGCTTCCCTTTACACAAACCTCCCACTTCTGCACTTAGCATCGCTTCCCCTTACACAAACCTCCCACTTCTGCACTTAGCATCGCTTCCCCTTCCACCAACCTCCCACTTCCGCACTTCTGCACTTAGCATCGCTTCCCCTTACACAAATATCCCACTTCTGCACTTAGCATCGCTTCCCCTTACACAAACCTCCCACTTCTGCACTTAGCATTGCTTCCCCTTACACAAACCTCCCACTTCTGCACTCAGCATCGCTTCCTCTTCCACCAACCTCCCACTTCCGCACTCTGTGACAGCATCTCTTCCCCTTACACAAACCTCCCACATCTGCACTTAGCATCGCTTCCCCTTACACAAACCTCCCACATCTGCACTTAGCATCGCTTCCCCTTACACAAACCTCCCACTTCTGCACTTAGCATCGCTTCCCCTTACACAAACCTCCCACTTCTGCACTTAGCATCGCTTCCCCTTACACAAACCTCCCACTTCTGCACTTAGCATCGCTTCCCCTTACACAAACCTCCCACTTCTGCACTTAGCATCGCTTCCCCTTCCACCAACATCCCACTTCTGCACTTAGCATCGCTTCCCCTTACACAAACCTCCCACTTCTGCACTTAGCATCGCTTCCCCTTACACAAACCTCCCACTTCTGCACTTAGCATCGCTTCCCCTTACACAAATATCCCACTTCTGCACTTAGCATTGCTTCCCCTTACACAAATATCCCACTTCTGCACTTAGCATCGCTTCCCCTTACACAAACCTCCCACTTCTGCACTTAGCATCGCTTCCCCTTACACAAACCTCCCACTTCTGCACTTAGCATCGCTTCCCATTACACAAACCTCCCACTTCTGCACTTAGCATCGCTTCCCCTTCCACAAACCTCCCACTTCCGCACTTAGCATCGCTTCCTCTTCCACAAACCTCCCACTTCCGCACTTAGCATCGCTTCCTCTTCCACAAACCTCCCACTTCCGCACTTAGCATCGCTTCCCTTTACACAAACCTCCCACTTTTGCACTTAGCATCGCTTCCCCTTACACAAACCTCCCACTTCTGCACTTAGCATCGCTTCCCCTTCCACCAACCTCCCACTTCCGCACTCTGTGACAGCATCTCTTCCCCTTACACAAACCTCCCACTTCTGCACTTAACATCGCTTCCCCTTACACAAATATCCCACTTCTGCACTTAGCATCGCTTCCCCTCACACAAACCTCCCACTTCTGCACTTAGCATCGCTTCCCCTTACACAAACCTCCCACTTCTGCACTTAGCATCGCTTCCCCTTACACAAA
Organism: Ariolimax columbianus; assembly: GCA_036924085.1. Taxonomy (NCBI): domain Eukaryota; kingdom Metazoa; phylum Mollusca; class Gastropoda; order Stylommatophora; family Arionidae; genus Ariolimax; species Ariolimax columbianus. Next base: position 52,160,929 of record JAVGWX010000016.1, read on the forward strand.
CCTCCCACTTCCGCACTTAGCATCGCTTCCTCTTCCACAAACCTCCCACTTCCGCACTTAGCATCGCTTCCTCTTCCACAAACCTCCCACTTCCGCACTTAGCATCGCTTCCCCTTACACAAACCTCCCACTTCTGCACTTAGCATCGCTTCCCCTTACACAAACCTCCCACTTCTGCACTTAGCATCGCTTCCCCTTCCACCAACCTCCCACTTCCGCACTTAGCATCGCGTCCTCTTCCACAAACCTCCCACTTCCGCACTCTGCGACAGCATCGCTTCCCCTTCCACCAACCTCCTACTTCCGCATTCTGTTTGGTAGAATCCGTTTTTTCAGAATGCTTTTGTGTCGCTAGTTTACAGCTTGACTGCTATATTTGCAACTTTCGGACAGCACAAAACATTAAAATAGCTACATTTCTTCCGGCAGAACATGGATGCCACAGGAAGAAAATAAGGTCAGATGAAGGTCAAGCTCAGAAAAAGGCTGAGAAACTCTGATATATACTGGCAACGAACAGCAATAAATAGGAGCTGTTATTTTCTTGTTTTGAATGCCTACAATGAGAATTCACTTTTGTGCGCCCTGAAAAGGACATTAACTGCGAGTTGCATTAGCTTTCCTCACATCCCGAGCGGGCTGATGAAGGTGTACCAGAGTCCTCCATGCGGTTGTGTTATGATTGACTTCATCTGCGTGTCGCTCACTACTACGGAGATCACGCTGATCTCTCACCAGGTGGCCATAAAAACAGCCCTTTTCCTGGAAGGGCTACGAGGAAGCCGAGGTGAGAATCTTGACCGGTATATTTTGCCTGCCCCTGGCTAACATGTCTGATCAGTATATTTTGCCTGACCCTGGCTAACATGTCTGATCAGTATATTTTGCCTGACCCTGGCTAACATGTCTGACCAGTTAATTTTGCCTGACCCTGGCTAACATGTCTGATCAGTATATTTTGCCTGACCCTGGCTAACATGTCTGATCAGTATATTTTGCCTGACCCTGGCTAACATGTATGATCAGTATATTTTGTCTGACCAGTCGTTAGTCTTTCTCCCCTCAATAGGAGATAAAATGAACGGGAGTGTATCTCTCTAGCATAGCAGTAGTGTCCTCGCAGCAAAGGTGCCTGTTTCAGTCCACATTATCAACCTCCTTCATAGACCATGCTTTAAATGGGCACCTGGTTTACTGTTAGGAAAGTAAAGACTGCGAAGAATGGAAATGGCTAAACAAGTTTAGGCCTAGAAAGTCTCTAACACGTCATCCCCAACAACAATATCTGGTATGATACTACCTTCATGTACAATAAAAGAATGCAGATTTACTCAGGGTTTACTCCCGAATTCTGACCAGTAAACAGGAAGCGTTAGGCAGCGGCGGTGTGACATCCAATAGGTTGAGAATGCAGGGTGGCTCGGACTAAATCTCAATGTTCATAACAACTATCATGGGAAACTGTAAGTGCTATCTCCATTAGTCTCAATACGGTCTTGCTGCTGGCTAAAGGTAGCTCAAGATGAGAGAGTGAGGTTATTGAGAGTGGGAAATTTCTCACAAAACGTTCTGACTATAATCCAAATCACCGCGCGTCTCCCATTTCAGCGGACAGAGTAAAAGGAAAAGATTATCCATACAGCTGAACAGAGAGAGTGATGGGCGAACAGCATTTGATCCAAATAACCAACGGTATGCTCCAGTTGGTGGAGAATAGACCCAACACAATATTTGGATTGATCCTATCCAGTTTATCAGGAAAACGGGATTCATTTATTGGTAGAGTGGCTTAAATGACGATGGTTTTCCTATCCAGTTTTTCTGGAAAACTGGATCCATCTGTTTGTACTGTGGGTTAAATGGCGATGGATTTCCTATCCAGTTGATTAGAAAAATAGGATCCATTTATTTGTAGTGAGGGTTTGTGGCAATGGTCTTCCTATCCAGTTTATCAGGAGAACTGGATCAATTTATTTGTAGTGTGGGTTAGTGGCAATGGTCTTCCTATCCAGTTTATCAGGAAAACTGGATCAATTTATTGATAGTATGGGTTAGATGGAAATTGTTTTTTTCTGCAAATGGAATTGACAACCCCATCCAAACTTGTCATGGCCGCCTGTGTCGACCTTCCATGAAGGTACCAAGCTCGGCCGGTCGGTTGCCTAGCGACAGTAGCCTCACCTAGAGTTAACAAAGTGACGTAGATATAGGTTGTTCCGACGGGACGGTCCCCACGCTTACATCCCCTCTGAATACATATCAAACCTACATAGACAAAAGTCAAAACAGCGTATAGGGGAGAAACAAATTTAGACACCATGTTTATTTCAAATGAAAAGTATAATTTCAACATTCTGTAATGCTACTTTTCCCGCTGTTCTGTTAGCTTTTTTGTTGTTGATGATATTGTTGGTCTATTTTGTCTGTCAGTTGTTATTCTATAGACGGTGTGACAAGATTTATTAACCGCTAGCTACTCGTTGTACGAGATCTTAAATCTTAAGTAATTCTTGATACATTTTAATTTTTTTTAAACCCCCCCCCCAAAAAAACTCTCACAACTAGCAAGATTAACAGCTATTGTGAAGACAATTCCTAGTAGCATTACAGTTATGAGGAAAGACTCAGAAAAACCGGCCTACAGTATCTACAAGAGAGAAGAATTCGTGGTGACTTAATACAGGTTTATAAGATGATTAGAGGAATGGATAAATTAGACTATAACAAGTTTTTTTTTAAACACAGCCACCCACAAGAACAAGAGGGCATAGCTACAAGCTGACTAAAGAGAGGTCCAGATTAGATATTATGAAATATACTTTTAGTCAGAGAGTGGTGAATGCTTGGAATGCATTGCCACGGAAGGTAGTGGGGTCAGGGACACTTAATGCATTTAAGAATAAATTGGATGCGCATATCTTTTAGAGCAAGGTGATGCAAATGAAACTGGTTGAATACAGACTCTGCAGAGTCTTGTAAGCCAGTATAAAGACGTTAAGTTAAGTTAAGTTATTACAATATTTTAAACTGAATTCCTAAGACTGTATTTTTGAATAAACTGCAAAAGTACAAAACAGTCTATCTTACTCGTATCTGTTATGCCTTGCGCATCAGCAACAGCAATAAAACTGGTATTTTTAAAATCTTAACTAGGAACTCTTCCCTATTAAATCATGATTTAGTTGGCACTTGCATTTTTTATTCAAAGAATGTCGATGGAGTAAGGCAGACATATTTCTCAGCAAGAACACGACGCAGTTAAAATTTCAGAGTTACTTCTTAGATGGTTCTGTTCAGCGAAGAAAACAGTTCACTCCTCAACATTTTTGTATGACAATTCAGCATCTCGTGGCTCTTCCCCAGCCATCAGTTTCTTCTATCTACATCGACTTTGATCGTCCGTGACTATAACCAAATCATCATAAATTGCTATTGGCATATGTTATTGAATCGTAAACTGGTTCGTCTCTATTGTCCATTGTTTGGTTCTTTAGTGGCACGGTAACCAGGTGTTAGCAATGGTTGCTAAGGAAAATTGCGTGCAGCGTGATGACAGTAACATGCATATAATGAAAACACGAAGACTTTCAATTGTTCAATAAATATTTGAAGCCGTAGTCTAATGTATGCAGTTTCAAAAAAATGCATCAAACTGAAAGTGATAGATGTCACCATTATTCCTTATTCAACAATAAAGCAGTCCACGTGGTTGTTTTATTGTTTTATTTCTAAGAATATGTACTGTAGTATGATAAGTACATTTAACGGGTTTTTGTTAGTATAACATTTATACGACTATTGAACAGTTCATAATAAAATGAAGTCCCACGTCTTGTACTATTTTGACGGAAAACTACGTGTCTTTTCATTGCAGTAGACCAGGGGTTCTCTGAGCCTGTTAAGATTGCGAGCACAGTTCAGGTGTACTGTTAAGTGCGCGAGCACCACGCAATCTAATGTGTTTAATTTATGAAAAACAATACATTTTTAAAATATCGATATCATTGGATACTAGGAAGTTGGTAACACCATTGTAAATGTCTTGACCCTTTGTAGTACAAAAGAACGGTAACGCTGTCAGAGATAAGTTATATACAGTTCCGTGATCGTTAACATGGCGTCCAAAACACATGAACTGTGCGACAGACACAATGTCCGTCGATTGATCAATAGGAAGAGAAAAGTAACTTCATTCAGATAGTTCTACTCGTAGAAACGTTTTCTGCTTAATTTAAGCCGAGATCTGATTCAACGCGCCTAGCAACCGTGTCATTACTAAAAGACACATATTTTGCAGCATTAATCAGAACATTTCTATACTATTCCAGTATATTCTCCGTCGATACAGTCCGTCACAACCTGCCTACTTTAAAATGCCGTGCCATGCTTAATACGTTTTTGAGACATTGATATATAAACTTCCGTTGAAAGCTTGTGGGGATAAGGGGCGGGGGGGGGGGGGCTGTGCAAAATTGGCAGGGTACAGTCTCCATAGCAGGTGCCCAGGCTAGCAGGTTTCGGCAATGACGAAGAAAAAAAAACAGAGGACTATTTCGGCCGGGCACATGGAGTGGGTTTTGCTGTACGCACTAAGTTATTCGACACCACTAACACACCGAATGGCCCTGTCAGAGCGCATACTGTCCCGTCTGCTGTACACAAAAGCTGGATATGTAAACATCATCAGTGCATGTGCACCCACGCTGGTGATTTCTGCAGAAGAAAAAGACGAGTTCTGTAACTCACTGTACAATTTAGTTGTTTCTTTTCCAGGCGAGGAGCAGCTGTACGTATTGGGTGATCTCAATGCACGCGCTGGGTCAGAGAAACATGCATGGAAAATCTGATTAGGTCACCATGGTGTAGGGAGTATAAATGAAAACGGACAAGCGCTGCTTGAATTCTGCTCATACAACAAATTGTGAGGGACAAACACATGTTCTTACGTCAGGTAGAATCACAAGGTAAAATGGCGCCATCCAAGATCAGGCCACTGCACCAGATTAATTTTATACTTACGCGCAGGCAACGTCTAAATGCAGTCCAAATAACACGTGCATACCATAGCGCGGATTGCAATACTGTTCATGTATTAGTCATTAGCAGAGTCAAACTGATACCAAAGAAAATCTACAAATCAATTGGACCACCAAAATCCAAAATCAACACAAAGAGCCGGAGAAGAAAGAGGTATTCAAGCAAGAATTTAGCAGTCTAGGAGAGAATGCAGAAGGCGAAGCCTCCATAAACGACACGTGGAACTCTCTCAAAACAAATATTTACGACTATGCAGTCTCCACTTTTGGCGCCAGAAAATCATCACAAAAAGACTGGGCGGAAGCTAATGCAGGAACCCTTCTCCCACTTACTGAAACAAAGAGAAAGGCACTACTGGACTTCAAACAAAGAGACAGGCACTACTGGACTTCAAACAAAGAGAAAGGCACTACTGGACTTCAAACAAAGAGAAAGGCACTACTGGACTTCAAACAAAGAGAAAGGCACTACTGGACTTCAAACAAAGAGAAAGGCACTACTGGACTTCAAACAAAGAGAAAGGCACTACTGGACTTCAAACAAAGAGAAAGGCACTACTGGACTTCAAACAAAGAGAAAGGCACTACTGGACTTCAAACAAAGAGAAAGGCACTACTGGACTTCAAACAAAGAGAAAGGCACTACTGGACTTCAAACAAAGAGACAGGCACTACTGGACTTCAAACAAAGAGAAAGGCACTACTGGACTTCAAACAAAGAGAACTGCACTACTGGACTTCAAACAAAGAGAAAGGCACTACTGGACTTCAAACAAAAACCCTCTGAAGGCACTATAAAAAAAATCTGCGGAGCGCAAAATCAGCAGTGCAGCAAGAATTTTTTTTTTTTGCTTAGATGTTTGCCTCACTAGTTTCTACTGGCGGAGGCGCGCCATTTTCCACCCCAGACCGTAGTCCATTGGGCGATATCAGGACGCATAAACCAGTGCTTGGATGCGTGTGTGTATCTGTATGTACCTAACCTAGTGTTTTCCGTGTTGCAGGAGTGTTTTCATGTCATTTGGTGGTTCTCTCCTTGATCCTTCCTGTGAGGGAGTGGTGGTTGGCAAATCAGATTTCCTCTTTTGTTTATTTTGGTTTTTTCGAGTTGAAGGTACTCTCGTCCAGATTCGGAGGTTCTGTCTTACGTTCGGGTTCCAGTGATTGTTGTGCCAAAAAGGGGGAATGGGTATATTTATTTTAAGTATCTCATCTCACGGTTGCTTTTTTTTTTTTTTTTTAAAGTGATAGGGACCTTTTTTTCTTTGGTTCTCCTCTGCCAAGAAATACAAAACGCAGCCTACATGGGAAACACTAAGAAAATGTATTCTGGCATCAAAGTTGCTCTCGGACTGCGCATAACAAAAATTGCTTCACTAAAGTCAAAAGAAGGCACGCCCCTCACAGACAAGAGTGAGCAGCTGGAAAGGTGGTTAGAATACTACTCTGATCTTTATTCCACAGAGAAACAGGAAAATTCAGCAGAGGTCCTAAATAAGAACATTACAATTATTTTACCTCGTCTTCATGATCTTCTCCTTCGCTGTTGGAGGGAAGGGGAAATCCCCCAAGATATGCTGGATGCAAAGATAGTGTCGATATACAAGAATAAAGGTGACAATGGGGACTGCAAACACTTCAGAGGCATCTCCCTCCTGAATACGGCAGGTAAAGCTTTTGCACGTGTAATCTTAAAGAGGTTGCTGAGACGCAATGCGGTTTCAGAGTTCGACGTTCTACAACCGATATTATCTTCATACTTCGACAGCCCCAGGAAAAATACACAGAGCAGAGAAGGCTTCTTAGCATTGCGTTTTTAGATCATACAAAAGCATTTGACTCAGCAAACCAGGTCTCTAATCAATTCTGGAGCGGATAGGCTGCCATCCAAAATTACTCCGTCTTTTCATTTCCTTCAATGAGGGCTAGCGTGAGTGCAGGTGGATGGCGTAACAACCGCCAGTTTTGACGTCAAAACAGGATTCAAACAGGGTTGTGTCCTTGCCCCCACCCTATTTACTGTCCTTCTTGAAAATGTTTTCTAAAATTATCCTGGAGACGTCTACATTCGCACCAGATCTGATGGTTCGCTCTACAACCTACCCCGACTACGAGCAAAGACAAACACCACGGAAGTCCTACTCAGAGACCTTCTGATCATGTATTAGTCATCAGCAGTCAAAATGACCCCAAAGAAAATCTACAAATCAAATGGACCGCCCAAACCCAATACTTCTCACCAAACGTCGTATAATGTGTATTATAATGTTTTTAACAATTTGCTCTTCTGAACCCTTATTGCGCAAAAGACAAACCACCCCTGTGTTATCGTCATCATGTACCACAGGAAATTCCATTTCTCAGATATCTTGAAAAAAGTATTGTTTCTTTCTACTTGGTTCACAACATACCGTTAAGGTAGATCCGTCGTTCAATGAAGAAGTAGATATTTTAAAACTTCCTGCGGCTTAATAGGCCTTGGTGAAGATACAAACAATTTGGAAAGATTTTTTAACTAGAATTTGTGTTCGGTCAGCGGCTGTTAATCTTACTTTTTTATTTTTATTTCTGTCAAGGCATTTTTAACGTGCTGGACACTGAATACGGGAGTCCAATCTCACTATCCAGAGATCAGGGGTCCGATCTCACTACCCAGAGATCAGGGGTCCGATCTCACTACCCAGAGATCAGGGGTCCGATCTCACTACTCAAAGATCAAGTCCGATCTCACTACCCTGAGATCAGGGATCCGATCTCACTACCCAGAGATCAGGGGTCTGATCTCACTACCCAGAGATCAGGGGTCCGATCTCACTACCCAGAGATCAGGTGTCTGATCTCACTACTATCTGCACCGTGATTCGAACCCGCGACCTCCGGTACTCGAGGTGGACACCTTGCCTCGAGATCACTGAGCACCTCCTATACATGTAGCGTTGCATGGAAACAGGCTGTTTTCAAAGCAGCCTGTTTGACGAGTAGTGAGTTGATGTGATCCTTGTAGTAGTGATCGCCACGCATATGAGGCCAAGCATAGCACAACCGAATGAAACAATATATCGGTCAATCAAGTAAGGTCACACAAGAGGGTGGATAAAAAGTGTGTAGGACCCGCCAGCTACATGAACCATCAACATATATACCCTTCGAGTTTTGCTGAAAGATACTGACACCTATTTCTCTGTCTGGAATGCATTTATGTCTAATCCGTTTAATATAACCACTGCAAGCTATTGTGTGCTTACAAATATCCCGGATTCCAATGTCCGTTCAGCTGCCTGCATCCCTAGTTACCTCACCTTTTCTCGACTTAGTCTTACCATTGTTCCAACGTCCGTTCAGCTGCCTGCATTCCGAGTTACCTCACGTTTTCTCGACTTAGTCTTACCATTGTTCCAGAGAAGCTCGGAGCCAGATAGTGAGATTGATCTCCATCGCTGTTTCTTCCTGGTTATAATCACAATACAGCGTAATCTACAACATTACGACGAACCCGTCTGATGATTTCGCCTTCATCACTTGAGATGGCCAACTAACAATTTTATAATTGGCTTATATTTCGGCTTGAACCAAAATCAGGGCAGCACTTTTGTGTATCTACCCTGCCCTTTATCCAAGAACTTGAAGCACGACTCTGATCACGCAAGCAGCAACAAAATGGCAGAAACACAACGGGACAGGTATGAATATTTTATTACATAATCATTCATTATTCAAGGTATTGAAATGGCGGCTGACATCGAGGGGAAATAAGTTGTTGTCAGGTCTACATCAGACTGACATTTCACAAAGTTTCAATGACACCACCTTGGGAATGTCGTGTCAGTAGATGGCAAACGGAGAATGGACAGTGAGACTAACGATGCATGCCCCGGCTTATTTCAGCTGCTTGTTACAAGGACAATACTGTTAGGAAGTGTGTTATTTAACGATACACACGAAACCAACATCATTGTTTGCCGGGTAGATCCATGCATGCCCAGTCTCTTTGATATCGCTCAAAGGACTACGGCCTAGGGTGGAAATGAACGTGGCTTCGCCAGTAGGACACAGAAGAGCAAACATTTAATCAAACCAAAACTAATGGCAAATGACATGGATTGCTTACTGGTTATGACGCGTTAGAAGACCCAGATATCAGGGGTACGATCTCATACTGGTTAGATCTAGCGTTTCACCTGTTTTTATCCACGTTTGATTACGAACTCTTGCAATCTTGTAATTATTAATTAATAGCTTGAAGCGTCAATATCGACACGAGTTGTACCTGTGGTCAATTTTGCTGTGTTTATTGTTGTTGTTGTTATTTGACGTCAGTCGTTCTAAGCCGAGTTAACTCTTGACACAGTTCTTTGGTAACAGGTTACTGTGGCTCTTCTTACGTTAAGAGGTGTACTTGACAAGGTAGACCTGGCTTCTCCTGACTGTAGGGCAATGCGAAGATGCACTATGAGGAGCCGATGTAGCGCAGTTCGTGCACTGGCTTCCCAGAGAAGCGATCAGGGTTCGATCCCCAGTTGATGCGGGGTTTTTCCGATAGCAAAACGAATCCTGCGGTCCAGGAAATAAAGGCGACCAGCGTGATGTTGACCACATCAACACTAATGTGCCGTTGGTCAAGCAAAATATGGGCCTCACACATTCCCAAAATAGCACACTGACGTTATTTACTTTACCGTGGGGATAACAGTGACGATGCCCACCTCGTTGGCCAGATTGCTGTTGTAGAAAGTGCAACGTTAGAAGCAACCGAAAGTAGCACATGGGTTTAGCATGCTCGTAATATAAAACTATTGCTATTCAAATCGTTTGTGTTGTTGATGGTGTTGGTGTTGTTGATGTTGTTGGTGTTGTTGATGTTGTTGGTGTTGTTGATGTTGTTGATGTTATTGTTGTTGTTGATGTTGTTGGCGTTGTTGATGTTGTTGGTGTTGTTGGTGTTGTTGATGTTGTTGGTGTTGTTAATGTTGTTGGTGTTGTTGGTGTTGTTGGCGTTGTTGATGTTGTTGGTGTTGTTGGTGTTGTTGATGTTGTTGGTGTTGTTAATGTTGTTGGTGTTGTTGATGTTGTTGACGTTGAATGCACACGATGAGTTTGTTTACTCTTTCGAAAGGAGCATTAAGGATGGCGGTAATAGCTTTCTTCACATCCCAAGCGTGCTGATGCAGGTGGACCGGGGTCCTCCATGCTTAGGTTTATCTGCTCATTACTACGGGCATCACATCGATCCCCACCTTGTTAGTCACTGTAATGAAACAATCCGCTTCCAGAGAGAACTGCTTGAAAGTGAGGTGTGGGGGTCTTGATCAGTATGTTTCATTTGACCTTGACTAAAATAACCTAGTCAGTATGTTTCATCTGACTCTGACTAATATAGCCTGATTAGTATGTTTCATCTGACCCTGACTAACATAACATGATCAGTATGTTTCACCTGACCCAGACTAACATAACTAACATAACATGATCAGTATGTTTCACCTGACACTGACTAACATCACATGATCAGCATTTTTCACCCGACACTGACTAACATAACATGATCAGCATTTTTCACCTGACCCTGACTAACATAGCCTGATCAATATGTTTCACCTGGCACTGACTAACATAGCATGATCAGTATGTTTTACCTGATATTGACTAACATAGCCTGATCAGTTTGTTTCACCTGTCCCCGACTAACATGACATGATCAGTATGTTTCACCTGACACTGACTAACATAGCCTGATCAATATGTTTCACCTGACACTGACTAACATAACATGATCAGTATGTTTCACTTGACACTGACTAACATACCATGATCAGCATTTTTCACCTGACCCTGACTAACATAACATGATCAGTATGTTTCACCTGTCCCTGACTAACATAACATGATCAGTATGTTTCACCTGGCCCAGACTAACATAACTAACATAACATGATCAGTATGTTTCACCTGACACTGACTAACATAACATGATCAGTATGTTTCACCTGTCCCTGACTAACATAACATGATCAGTATGTTTCACCTGACACTGACTAACATATCATGATCTGTATGTTTCACCTGACACTGACTAATATAGCCTGATCAATATGTTTCACCTCGCACTGACTAACATAACATGATCAATATGTTTCACCTGGCACTGACTAACATAACATGATCAGTATGGTTCACCTGTCCGTGACTAACATGACATGATCAGTATGTTTCACCTGTCCGTGACTAATATAACATGATCAGTATGGTTCACCTGTCCGTGACTAACATAACATGATCAGTATGTTTCACCTGTCCGTGACTAACATGATTTGATCAGTATGTTTCACCTGACTAATCTGCACTCCCGCGTCTTCACTGCAGACCCCCCTCTTGTTGATGACAGTAAGTGTGACTGTACTTTGAGAAGTCTGTGTAGTAAACCAGTATTTCACTCGCTTCAACAGCACATGTACTGAGTTAAATTCTCGCTACCAGTAGGCTTCAGTGGACTCGGCTGTAAAGATAACCTGACTTACTGTTGGAAAAAGCAAAGCAGCGAGGAAGGAAACAGGCCACCACGTTTCAAAAACACGTCGCGGTTCGTACATTGGAGTTACTAACACTTCATCTCCAACAGCAGTGCCTGCTGCAGGACTGCCTTGACCTTTGACCTTGAAGCAGCATAAAGCAGCATTTTGTGTAGAATAAGTTGTTTAATTATTAAAAGTGAAGTCATTTTCATAGCAGGCATTGCTAGTCAGCGATAATGTTTTAGAAATTTTCTTGACCCACCTTCTTATGAAACCAACTACTATCCTCTCTGTCTGTTTTGCCTTTAAAGTAGTCCATGTATCCATTTACAGGTGGGTCGACTGGAACGCATCGGTAATGGAGATCGAACCAATTGCATTTACCCTCAGAGACAAGTTCTCTCAGTTTATTTTTTGTGTGTATAAAAGACCATATTTCTTGGTAAGCAAAATAAAGGGTAAACAACTTTTTTTTCATATGCATTTGTCGATATTTCGACGTCCCCTGAATAACATCTCAGGACCCCGAAAGTGGTGCAGCGACCCCCAGCGACATCATTGTTAATTTAGTAGACAATCTCACCTGTTTTCATGCGCAATATGAATCTGGAAAATAGACGCCAAAAAAGATGCACACGAGAGCAAAAATATGGTGCATATTGGCAGCCATTGATCCATTAAAGATAGAGAGAGACAATAACAGTGATTACTGAATTGATTTTGTCATTTGTATATTCCCGGAGAATCGAGTTTATTTGCTGTCATCTACGCGTGTAGTTGACAGATAAAAATAGCATTTCATGTGGCTCAGGACAGATTAAACAGTGGCAGTGTGAGAGAAAACGGAAATCGATTTGTAAGCTGCGTCAGTTTATTAGTACTAAATTCTACAAAAAGCCACGTTATAATCAATTGAAATTGTCTTTCTTTAAGGGGAAGCTAAGCTAACTCTTACTCTTTTATTTATTTTCTTTTGTTTCAGAACGATACAGAGACACAGGCGCGATATAGGCGGTCAGGATTAGTTTCCGTGTTGTCATGTCAATGCTATCTGATATCAAGACTTTCTATTTCTAACTAAATGCCTTCTATATCGAAGCAATTCTTCTACTTTTTCACTTTAGGATTGTGCATCGTCAGTTGTGATTTGATCCAAGTATGGATATTGGTATACTTGCTCGATTGTTTCCATTTGATGACTACCTTTACTTCCATTGGTTCTGTGGCTACGTAATTATCTTGATCTTTTCTATGTTTATTTTCACGTCGTAAGCTTTTGCTGTTTCATTGATTTAACTGAGCAGTGTTTGTAGACCCTTCTTCCTCTCTCTCTCTCTCTCTCTCTCTCTCTCTCTCTCTCTGTTATAATGGCTTGGTCAGAGACCTACCTCTCTCTCTGTTATAAAGGCTTTGTTATAGACCGCTCTTTCTTTCTCTGCTATAATGCCTTGGTCATTGACATTCTTCTCTCTCTGTTATAAAGGCTTGGTCATAGACCTTTGTCTACTATAATGGCTTGGTCATAGACCTTCCTTTGTCTCTGCTAAAAGGGTTTGGTCATAGACCTTCCTGTCTCTCTGTTATAATGGCTTGGTCATAGACCTTTGTCTACTATAATGGCTTGGTCATAGACCTTCCTTTGTCTCTGCTAAAAGGGTTTGGTCATAGACATTCCTGTCTCTCTGTTATAATGGCTTGGTCATAGACCTTTGTCTACTATAATGGCTTGGTCATAGACCTTCCTTTGTCTCTGCTAAAAGGGTTTGGTCATAGACCTTCCTGTCTCTCTGTTATAATGGCTTGGTCATATACCTTTGTCTACTATAATGGCTTGGTCATAGACCTTCCTTTGTCTCTGCTAAAAGGGTTTGGTCATAGACCTTCCTGTCTCTCTGTTATAATGGCTTGGTCATAGACCTTTGTCTACTATAATGGCTTGGTCATAGACCTTCCTTTGTCTCTGCTAAAAGGGTTTGGTCATAGACCTTCCTGTCTCTCTGTTATAATGGCTTGGTCATATACCTTTGTCTACTATAATGGCTTGGTCATAGACCTTCCTTTGTCTCTGCTAAAAGGGTTTGGTCATAGACCTTCCTGTCTCTCTGTTATAATGGCTTGGTCATAGACCTTTGTCTACTATAATGGCTTGGTCATAGACCTTCCTTTGTCTCTGCTAAAAGGGTTTGGTCATAGACCTTCCTGTCTCTCTGTTATAATGGCTTGGTCATAGACCTTTGTCTACTATAATGGCTTGGTCATAGACCTTCCTTTGTCTCTGCTAAAAGGGTTTGGTCATAGACCTTCCTGTCTATCTGTTATAATGGCTTGGTCATAGACCTTTGTCTACCATAATGGCTTGGTCATAGACCTTCCTTTGTCTCTGCTAAAAGGGTTTGGTCATAGACCTTCCTGTCTCTCTGTTATAATGGCTTGGTCATATACCTTTGTCTACTATAATGGCTTGGTCATAGACCTTCCTTTGTCTCTGCTAAAAGGGTTTGGTCATAGACCTTACTGTCTCTCTGTTATAATGGCTTGGTCTTATACCTTTGTCTACTATAATGGCTTGGTCATAGACCTTCCTTTGTCTCTGCTAAAAGGGTTTGGTCATAGACCTTCCTGTCTCTCTGTTATAATGGCTTGGTCTTATACCTTTGTCTACTATAATGGCTTGGTCATAGACCTTCCTTTGTCTCTGCTAAAAGGGTTTGGTCATAGACCTTCCTGTCTCTCTGTTATAATGGCTTGGTCATATACCTTTGTCTACTATAATGGCTTGGTCATAGACCTTCCTTTGTCTCTGCTAAAAGGGTTTGGTCATAGACCTTCCTGTCTCTCTGTTATAATGGCTTGGTCATAGACCTTTGTCTACTATAATGGCTTGGTCATAGACCTTCCTTTGTCTCTGCTAAAAGGGTTTGGTCATAGACCTTCCTGTCTCTCTGTTATAATGGCTTGGTCATATACCTTTGTCTACTATAATGGCTTGGTCATAGACCTTCCTTTGTCTCTGCTAAAAGGGTTTGGTCATAGACCTTCCTGTCTCTCTGTTATAATGGCTTGGTCATATACCTTTGTCTACTATAATGGCTTGGTCATAGACCTTCCTTTGTCTCTGCTAAAAGGGTTTGGTCATAGACCTTCCTGTCTCTCTGTTATAATGACTTGGTCATATACCTTTGTCTACTATAATGGCTTGGTCATAGACCTTCCTTTGTCTCTGCTAAAAGGGTTTGGTCATAGACCTTCCTGTCTCTCTGTTATAATGGCTTGGTCATAGACCTTTGTCTACTATAATGGCTTGGTCATAGACCTTCCTTTGTCTCTGCTAAAAGGGTTTGGTCATAGACCTTCCTGTCTCTCTGTTATAATGGCTTGGTCATATACCTTTGTCTACTATAATGGCTTGGTCATAGACCTGCCTTTGTCTCTGCTAAAAGGGTTTGGTCATAGACCTTCCTGTCTCTCTGTTATAATGGCTTGGTCATATACCTTTGTCTACTATAATGGCTTGGTCATAGACCTTCCTTTGTCTCTGCTAAAAGGGTTTGGTCATAGACCTTCCTGTCTCTCTGTTATAATGGCTTGGTCATATGCCTTTCTCTATCACTCTCTCTCTCTCTCTTTCTCTCTCTCTCTCTCTCTCTCTCTCTCTGATATAATGGCTTGGTCATATACCTTTCTCTCTCTCTTACTGCTATTATAGCTTGGTCATAGATCTTCTTCTGTCTCTGCTAAAATGGTTTGGTCATAGACCTTCCTGTCTCTCTGTTATAATGGCTTGGTCATATACCTTTCTCTCTCACTCTCTCTCTTTCTTCTCTCTCTGCTATAATGGCTTGGTCATATACCTTTCTCTCTCTCTTACTGCTATAATGGTTTGGTCATAGACCTTCCTCTGTTTTTGCTATAATGGTTTGGTCATAGATCTTTCTCTCTCTCTGTTATAATGGTTTGGTCATATATCTTTCTCTCTCACTCGCTCTCTTTCTCTCTCTCTCTCTCTCTCTCTCTCTCTCTGCTATAATGGCTTGGTCATATACCTTTCTCTCTCTCTTACTGATATAATGGCTTAGTCATAGATCTTCCCCTGTCTTTGCTATAATGGCTTGGTCATAGATCTTTCTCTCTCTGTTATAATGGCTTGGTCATAGATCTTTCTCTCTCTCTGCTATAATGGCTTTTTAAAGACCTTCCTATGTTTCTGTTATAATGGCTTGGTCATAGACCTTCCTTTTCCTTTCTGCTAAGCATTGGTCATAGATCTTTCTCTCTCTCTCTCTCTCTCTCTCTCTCTCTCTCTCTCTGCTGTAATGACTTGGTCATAGACCTTCCTTTCTCTCTGCTATAATGGCTTGGTCATAGACCTTCCTCTGTCTTTGCTGTTTCTGTTACTAAGAATCGACGTCACTGCACTCGGAGCATACCCATAGGTGCCCAGTTTCTCTCAGAAAATGGCGTAGAGTATGGATGCTGATTGTCCCTGAAGCTCGCTGGTTGTACACTCTCATGCTCCGTCCTCTCATGCGCCCTACGCCGCTCGAATCTTTTGCAATCTTTGGATTGCTGCTTCATCTATTGTGGTATCCTCATCTAGCAGGTCGTTATTTATTGATTTCAAAATGTCACTTCTATCCATCACTAATGTGCCCATGATTGGAGCTTATGAAGCCACGATGTCAGCTCTTTCATTGCCCTGAACCCCAGCAAGAGCAGGACAGTAGATCCATTTCATCCCCTGGAGGTCTAGGCCTCAACGGCTGCTATCTACTCATATCTAAGCCATCCTTTCTGTTGTAAATTCTGAAGTATGCCTTGCGCGTCTATCACGATGACTGCTCTTGTTATAGAAGTCTGAGATATATCCATCTCAGTGCTGAGGTCACTACTTCCGTCTCCATT
Organism: Ariolimax columbianus; assembly: GCA_036924085.1. NCBI lineage: Eukaryota > Metazoa > Mollusca > Gastropoda > Stylommatophora > Arionidae > Ariolimax > Ariolimax columbianus. Next base: position 52,177,376 of record JAVGWX010000016.1, read on the forward strand.
CTCATACTAGAGGTTGTTGACATGTATGTCCTAGTGCGCTCAGCAACGACCTCTCCTCTCACTCTAGCCGAGAAACCCCAGCCCGATGTCCCACTGCGCAGCACTAATCCGTCGGTGGATATGACAGCGTCACTCTCCTGAGTGTTCTGTGATCAGCTGATTTACCTCGTGCTTTGCTCTCCCGTTGCTCTGTTCTATGCATTCCTTGCCTAAGGTTATGATGATTCTCTGGTACTCTATCATTCTATCTTATTAATTTTCCAATGTATAAGGTCCGATCTTCTTTTATTAGTCTGGGACTATTCTACGCCCTTGCAACTTTCATCTCGCGACTTGTGCTTTTCTTTCTTGAATTCTATGTTTATTTTTTTTCCTATCTTAAATGTAATCTACCTTTCACGTTCTGTCATTTGCGACGTTCTGTCCTTTTCTGTAGCATTTCCGCGTTAACCCAAGGTTTTTAGTGCTTCAAATTTCCTTTTTTCAATGGTATTATCCATTGAATCTCTTACAGTCGTTTTTTATCCCTTGCCACAGTCTTTCTGGTTCCTCCGGTATGGTTTATGGATTTTCTGTCATTCTTTTTATCTTGAAGCGTTGCCTTCATTTCACTCTCCCTCAAAACTTCAATAATCCACTGGCAACTCTTTGACGGTTCTGGCCTCGATTTCCAGTGCAGTTGGCATTTCACCATTACTAAGCTGTGGTCTGTCTACATCTGTTTCACCATTACTAAGCTGTGGTCTGAGTCTACATCTCTTTCACCAATACTAAGCTGTGGTATGAGTCTACATCTGTTTCACCATTACTAAGCTATGGTCTGAGTCTACATCTCTTTCACCATTACTAAGCTGTGGTCTGAGTCTACATCTGTTTCACCATTACTAAGCTGTGGTCTGAGTCTACATCTCTTTCACCATTACTAAGCTGTGGTCTGAGTCTACATCTGTTTCACCATTAATAAGCTGTGGTCTGAGTCTACATCTGTTTCACCATTAATAAGCTGTGGTCTGAGTCTACATCTCTTTCACCATTACTAAGCTGTGGTCTGAGTCTACATCTCTTTCACCATTACTAAGCTGTGGTCTGAGTCTACATCTGTTTCACCATTAATAAGCTGTGGTCTGAGTCTACTTCTGCTTCTAGGTAGGCTAGTATTTTTTAAAATTGGATTTATATCTAGATTTCAGAAAGATATAGTCGACATGGTACTGTCGTCTGTCTCCCAGACACGCCCATGTAAATCACCTTCTGAATGGTGCTTCATTCCAGTTGCTAGATACTGTGAATGCCTCCTGCTCACAGAAGTCAAGTAATCTTTGTCACCTTTCGTTTCTTGTTCTAATCAGTGACATCAGCTAGAGCCGTGCTGCGGGGCCTGACCTTTTAGGAGAGGCCCGGCCTGACCAAGAATTACAAACATTGTGACCAAAAATGTGAACTGGTAATAAGTTTCACGTCCCTTGGCCTTGTTATTTGGCTTGTTTGATTTATTGTGCTAAATGAATTGTCTGTGCACGTGCAATGAGATAATACTACATAACTTGAGTAGTTATTCCTACGTATCTGTCTCGCCTCAAGCCTTGGCATGGTTATTGTCAATTTGTTGGCCTATCCCCAGTCATCAATTAATAGTACGCTTAGGTTCTTGCTCGCTGTAGGCATGGATCTAAAAATAGACTAGTCCAGAAGAACGTTCTTCTGCATTTAGTGTTAGGTACAGATTTGGGCTAATTAGGATTATTACTGCAGGTAATTATACATTTAAGATGAAGAGTGATTAGTAGCAATACGCTATCGTTATAAAGATGTGGTTAAGGCATTACTAAATTTATGCCTGGTCGAGAGAAACAAGAAATAACTCACACTTCAAACGAAATTATAAATCGTTTAAATTTGTTTGTCTTCTTCTTGCGCTAAAAAAATATTTTCAAATGTTAAATTTTTAAAATGCTTCAGACTGAAACAATATGTTTAATGAGTTCTTCAAATTTGCTACAACATTTGACTGAGCTTATGTCAGCGTTCAGTAACAATTCAAATGAAAACCAAAATGTCAAGGAAATGGCAGTTTCTCTTGCCCAACAATGCGGTGTGCAGACCCCTTTTTGAAAAATGTAAACGAATCACAAAAGCAAAGATATAGTTTGATGATTTATGCGAGGATAGCATAAGATCCAAAGATGCTATTCAAAGTTTACAGCGCACATGCCGTTTATAGAGCTGCAAAAATGGCGCCCTACCAGCTGCGAGTCTACATTGCTCTGGTGTTATAGTTCATTATGTATGCCGCCAGGTCACGAATTTGTCTGGCATTCACACTAGTCGACGACTTACACTTGTGTTCACGTAAACATGTCGTTGTTTTCTATTTTAACTGGTTAATTCGTTTGTTTTTGTGTGTGTGTGTCTTTCCTTCCGATTATCCCGACCTGGATATTGGCTATATAAATTAGCACTACGCTTAAACATTTGTTGTATTTTCACGATCTAGTTCTCACGGCTGAACTTCACGAGATTGGCATCCTTCGCTCTAGCTGCAGACAGCGTCGGTTTGGTGTTACTGAAATTTAGACATGACTATAAGGGTCCAGAACACGGCCCGGAAGAGATGCCCCTGCGACCTCTTGTGGTTATCTTAAAGGCACGACACACAACGTTAGATGTCATCCCTCTCTGCTGCTTATGGGATACCTGTTTATGGGAAAGGCGTTGGGAGTAAACCCTGAGGAAAAATCTGCATCCTGTGTTATCTCGAGCCGTTTCGATAAAAGCTTTCCACTGGCCAAAGATACCTCAGGACCAGAGAGTGAGGTTGACAAAAGGCACAGTTTCTGACTCATTTTAATACAAATCATAGCCCAAGTCCCCCATTTCAGCTGACACAGAAAGAGAAAATACTGTCTAGACGGCTAAACAAATAGAGTAGCCTCCATTTCAGGTGATGGACAAGCATCAGTTTACCCCGCTCTAAACATACACATCAATCAGGTTGTTCATAGGTCCAGAGGAAGTCCGATTGTGGTAGACACATTTGGGATACTGCAGCTTCGTGAACTGACTTCCGCCACTGGCGAAGAACTGTTCTCAAAGGCAGCAAACTACATATTACATCGTTCTTCGAGAAGATGCAGTATTTAAATGAGATATCACTATTGTTCTTCGAGCATCTTAAAAACTTTAGACTGCTTCTCAAACAAGAAGTTAAGGGTGAAAACCCGCTATGAAAGACTAGTCGTCTTTTGATTATGAAATATAGTTCTCTCGCAACGTTACCCCATTACGTCTGCGTTGTATATCTTCTTTCCTCACTTTACCAGCAACTGTGGAAACATGAAAGAGGTCGGTCTCAAAGCTAAAACTCATCAAATGCTATCTACGTAGTACCACATTGTCAGACAGACTGTCAGGTTCAGCCATTCTTAGCCAGAAAAAGAACAAACAGAGCAAATGGACGCTAATCAGTTTGTTATGCTTTATACAGAGAAGAAATGTGTCAGAAAGAAATTGTAAATATCTTTAAACTATCAATTGACAGCTTACAATGATGATATGACGAACATGTTTAGCCAAGTATCTGTTGGAGGGGGAAGGGAGAAGAGAGGTGGGGGGTGGTGAGATAGTTACGCCACTGTTCCCGATCTATACCTCCCGTTTATGCGTGTTCACTCTGACTGCTCCCACCACAGCAATCTATGTTTCCTATCGAATAACATTATTCACTATATATGTCATTGTTCGGTCAATAATATTATCTCATTTTCGTTACATGTCCTCCGTTATATCCTGTTGTTCACATGAGAAGTTGATCTCTGCTTCTGTCAGATTTCATTCGTTCTGTTGTCTCTTAACGATCTATCAAACGATTATTACGGCTTTTATTCCCATTGATGTAGCAGTTAGACAAGTTATAGAGATGAGGAATAAAGGTGGCTTGAATATGAAGTCGTCGCGTAGTGTACAGGTTAGTCTTTATTTCATCACCAATAAAAAAAATATAATGTGCTATCACCTTCCTAGATTTTTAACTGCTGTCCACTTTGCGAAGCGTGCGATGTCGTAACCGGTAGCTTGTGGAATCCTCTCGGTCTACCTTATTCACCCCCTGTGATTAGGATCTCCGTGAAGTGGCCTTTATTATGTGATCTCCCAGACCACGTATTTCTGTCAGATGTTCTTTAGGCTGAAGATGCAGCTCAGTGAGCGAGCTGACAGCAGCCAGCGACTCATAACTGACTGCTTGCATCATGATTAGGAAACAAGAGCTGGCCAAGATCCTATTCTGTATCCAAGTGGTGGCCCTAAAAGCAAGCTTGCGGTAGTGGAGTCTGGATAAGAGATATATGATAGGGATCGCAGTGGAAAGGATAACCTTATCCCCCAAACAGTCATCTGTTTGCAATCGAATGTGTGGACCATAATTGTTATTGTTGTTGTTATCCCATAGCTACTGAGCAAGCCTGTTCTTGGCAGTCCAATGCCATTCTTATTTAAATATATATATATATATATATATATATATATATATATATATATATATATATATATATATATATATATATATATATATATATATCGTTGTTGATCCAGCGATGTCTACGGTGGTTGGGACATGTTTATCGCATGGAAGACGAGAGGCTGCCAAAGGATATCATTTGTGGACGGCTAGCCATTGGGGTTTTTAAGAATCGGCCGTCCCACTCTGCGATTCAAGGACGCGTGCAACAGGGACATGAAGTGATGTGGCATGCCATCCGAGGGATAGGAAGAAATTGCTCAGGATCGAGCTATCTGGAGACAGTCAGTTAGAGGGGGCATGATGACTTCAGACACTCGTAGAGGTCTTCTGATTGCAAAGAAAAGAGAAAGACTGAAGAGACCAAGGAACAGCCAGGCAAGCCAGCCTCCTCAATATAGTTGTATGATCTGTGGCAAGGACTGTCACTCGTGAATCGACCTTTACAGCCATAGCAGACAGTGTCTAAATACAGGAGACAGCTGGACAAAACGTACAGGGCGCCACGGGCATGGTCTATAGAGACTGAGACGTCTATGATGATATATACACAGTTCTTCCTCAGTTGTTTCACTGCTCAGTACAGCGTGTTGGCAATTGTCGGCAGTGCTCGTAAGAACCTTTTTTGTTTCTTTCCATTCTCTCCTTGTCTAACAATAAATAATGTATGTTCCTTTTCCTCTTAAGTATTTCTTGTTCTGTCCTCCGATTGTATGGTTCAAAAACGTGTTTCTTCTTTTGTCCTCTAATTGCTGTTCTAGAAATTTCTCGCTTAGCATCCTTAAATTAAATATATGTTCTGTAGTGTTTCTTCCCTGTCTGAACCCTGCTTGCTCCTCGGCAATGATGTTCTCTGCTGGGGTTTCCATCGGTCGAGGATTAATCTAAGCATGACCTTGCTTAGATGACCAACAGCAATAGGACCTTTTGAAGATCTCTTGGCAACTGCCAAAAGAAGGAAACTCGCTTGGGTTCGGTCACATATCATGATCAAATGGTCTTGCAAATACAATCCTCCACGGAAAGGTGCTAGGCAAACGAAGAAGAGGCCGGCCTAGAAAGAGGTCGGCCTAGAAAGAGGTGGGAGAACATAAAATAATTGACCAATCTCCGACCAGAAGAAGCACAGGCAAGCGGCCGCTGACAGAGAAGGGTGGCGTGGAGTTGTGAGAATGTCTTAATGTGTGCCCCAACGACCTCACCTGTTACGTGATGACCTGACCTGACCTGACCTCCAATTGTCTGGTTGAAAAAGTTGTTTTTTCTTCTGTCGGATGTTTCTAATTTATCTATCTCATTTAGTTAGAAAATTTAAAATATATATAAATAGCATTCACATTAGTGTGTTTTACCGATTACACAATCAGGAACAAGGGAAGTAACCACCGTTTATGGACATCCTCAGTTATCCTTTTCCGTGTATTGTCAATAAGATCTCGCGGTGTCGCTTGCTCAATGATATCCATCCCCAACCGCACGGCACGCACTGTCACGTGCATCCAGATAACTGTTATGATGTCAGGACAGCCAGATAACAGTCAACGCAGTACGTGGCTCTCGCTCATGGGACAAAACCTGGGTGCTTGCTAAGATAATTAAATCATGGAATCCGTGTGCTAGGTAAGTTGTTGTCTGTCTCCTAGCTCTCGAGCTGCTATATACAATACCTGCATGCCTTGGAGCGCTGGGGTCATCGATCAGGTAGGTGCTCTCTTGGAATTTCTGAAGTTGTTAATGTAGGCTGTGTATTGGGTGGGATAGTGGTAGACAGACAGACAGATCGACTTATATATAGATAGATAGATAGATAGATAGATAGATAGATAGATAGATAGATAGATAGATAGATAGATAGATAGATAGATAGATAGATAGATAGATAGATAGATAGATAGATAGATAGATAGATAGATAGATAGATATTTGACAGAGAAAATAAGATTACTTGACTTGATGATTGTCGCGCAATGTGCAGGTTGGGTAGTTCCCTCAGGTACTGACACTCAATCATTATAATATTGCTCCTATACTGTCTATCAGTCATAGCAACACTCAATCAAAATAATATTCCTCCCAGATTTCCTATCAGTCAAAATGACACTGAATCAATATAATATTCCTCCCAGATTTCCTATCAGTCAAAATGACACTGAATCAATATAATATTACTCCCAGATTTCCTATCAGTCAAAATGACACTGAGAACTTGAAAAGATTACAAAACTGCAATCCATGGCCGACAGAAGAGACTGCAGAGCCCAGCTGCAATCAGAGAAACTCAGAAGACTGACTGACCATCCAATGCACCAGAGACTAAACAATTTCGGAAGTGGGAAACTAAAGCGAAGAAACTTTGCAAAAATAGCCAAAGCAAAGATGCACGAAAACCCCATGAACGCACTAACAACACCAAAGCCCATCCCTACTGTACGAAAACCTACCTGGAGGCAGCACATATTTCCAGAGGTGGTAGAAAATTTACCAGGTATTAGAAACAAAAACTGCCAGTCTAAAAAGAAAGAAGAGATACTACCCTGAGTTACATTACGGAAAACTACCCAAGCATGGACTGGACCCATGCATACCCGACGGTTCCGTAAAAAATACAACACAGTACGGAGGGGCAGGAGCATTCCTGAGCCTACCAAATGGCAGAAAAATAACACTGTCATTCGCTACTGGAAAATACACAAGCAATTTCAGAGTGGAGGCAGAGGCACTGAGGGCGGCAGTGGAAGAAATGGTGACAGGTAAAAGGAAGGAAAGCCACTAGTCCTGCTTACAGATGCCCTGGCCGTAGTCACAGCACTGAAAAGACATAAAAATACTGAACTTAATGATTTAAGAGCAGTACTCTGTCAACTATGCCAGCAGGCCGCACCAAAAAGAGTAGTGGTGCAGTGGGTTCCCTCTCACTGCAACATCCAAGGCAACGAGGAGGCAGACAGACTGGCAAAAGAAGGTGCAAAACTACCACAACCTGATACTAGTATGACATACGAAGAGTCAAAACGGTTTATTAGAGCTAGATACATGACCAAATGGGAAACCGAACATACTGGCTACACTAAAAACGATGCCTATTACCAGTTGAACAGAAAAGAGCAGGTCGTTGTCTTCAGACTTCGCACTGGTCACAATAGACTGAGGTACCACCTATTCAACAAATTGAAGATAGGTGGTACCGACGAATGCCCGTGTGGTACCGGGTAAATGACCGCTGAGCATTTGCTGCAAAACTGCCCGACACACGAGGATCAGAGAGAGCAGATGTGGCCATCACCAGTGGCAACACTAGACAAGCTCTATGGCAGTGTCGACAGCCTCAGGATGACGACTGCTTTTTTCTAAAAAATAATGGTTACTGTCTGACTGCGTACGAAGAAGAAGAAGAAGAAGAAGAAGAAGAAGAAGAAAATGACACTGAATCAATATAATATTCCTCCCAGATTTCCTATCAGTCAAAATGACACTGAATCAATATAATATTCCTCCCAGATTTCCTATCAGTCAAAATGACACTGAATCAATATAATATTCCTCCCAGATTTCCTATCAGTCAAAATGACACTGAATCAATATAATATTCCTCCCAGATTTCCTATCAGTCAAAATGACACTGAATCAATATAATATTGTTCCCAGATTTCCTATCAGTCAAAATGACCCTGAATCAATATAATATTCCTCCCAGATTTCATATCAGTCAAAATGACACTGAATCAATATAATATTCCTCCCAGATTTCCTATCGGTCAAAATGACACTGAATCAATATAATATTCCTCCCAGATTTCCTATCAGTCAAAATGACACTGAATCAATATAATATTCCTCCCAGATTTCCTATCAGTCAAAATGACACTGAATCAATATAATATTCCTCCCAGATTTCATATCAGTCAAAATGACACTGAATCAATATAATATTCCTTTCAGATTTCATATCAGTCAAAATGACACTGAATCAATATAATATTCCTCCCAGATTTTCTATCAGTCAAAATGACACTGAATCAATATAATATTCCTCCCAGATTTCCTATCAGTCAAAATGGAACTCAATCAATACAAAGGACGTTGCTTCGTAGTTTACAGCGAGTCTGCGATATCTGTATCTTTCGGTCAGACTCACCCGGTTTCATCTGGCCATTTTTTTGTGTGGTCCAGCTTTGTCACCCCACTGCGATTCCTACTTTGTCACCCCAATGGGATTCCTATTTTGTCACCCCACTGTCATCCCTACTTTGTCACCCAGCTGCGATCCCTACTTTGTCACTCCAATGCGATCCCTACTTTGTCACCCCACTGCGATCCTTACTTTGTCACCCCGTTGCGATCCCTACTTTGTCACACCAATGCGATCTCCACTTTGTCACCCTACTGCAATCCCTACTTTGTCTTCCCACTGCGATCCCTACTTTGTCACTCCAATGCGATCCCCATTCTCTAAGCCAGACTACACTACTGCAGCCTGGTTCCAGGACCGTCACGTAAAGGTCGAATATAGTCTTGGTCTGTTTAGGTTTGCTGACCCTGGTGCAAGCAGGCACATATTGGTTGTGGGCTTCTGAGAGCTCATTCTTTTCAACGTTTTGTTAATTGTCAGGTACAGGAATTTACATATCTAGGAAGTGTCTTCACTGACGACGGCAGGTTTGACAGAGAGGTAGAAACTAGAATCCAAAAAGCAAATAAGATGCAGTACCGATTGGCACCGATACTGAAACACCGAAATGTCGCCATGGCCACAAAACGGAAGTTAATCAACACCTTGAGCATCCCTACGTTGTGTTATCAGTGTCAAACATGGACACTACTAGACAGGCATAGGCGTAAGATTGAGACTTGTGAGATACGAGGGATCAGAAATGCTGCAGGAAAGACGATTTGGGACAGAATCAGTAACGACGCACTTAGAAAAATTGTGGGGACTACACCAGTATACCACTATATTGAAGCACAGAGGGTAAAGTGGTTCGGGCATCTGACTAGAATTCATTATGAACACCCAGCAGCGAAATCATATTTCTTGAAGGTGGATGGTCCTCGAGCAAAACGGGCAACCACGACGACGTTGGATCGAAGGGGTCAAGGAAACTCTCCAAAAGTTCAATATGACAACCACACAAGCCTCCCTCCTGGCGCAAAACAGTAATCTACGCATACCCCCTCTCTGCGACGCCGCAAGGTAAGAGCAATGGGACAAAAGAAGAAGTTAATTGTCAGCCATACAGTAAA